>OY747710.1:56290499-56930499 GCA_963556495.2 Valencia hispanica
CTGTCTGCAGGAAGCCTCCCATCGAATTTCTCTGCGCAGACAGCCGAGTTGAAGGCTTTAAGCAGTTAATGTATGGACGACAGCAGCTATGCTGTGGGTATTGTGCATCATTTCGGGGCGCTCTGGAAGCACCGCAGATTTCTCAAGTCTGATGGTAAGCCCATTTTGAATGCACCCCAGGTCGCTGCTCTTCTGGAGGCAATTCTGTTGCCCTCCAGGATTGCCATTATGAAATGTGCAGCTCACTCCTCCTTAGGGGACACTGTTTCCTTGGCAAATGCCAGAGCTGATTCAGCCGCCAAAAGAGCCGCTCTACAGCCTCTGACAACTACATGTGTTGCCATGACACAACTAGGTGATCAACCAGACGTGACAGATGTGGTCGCTGTGCAAAGTTTTGCCACCTCATCTGAGATTTCAGCCTGGAAGAAGGCAGGTTGTAAGAAAAATGAAGGGGTGTGGATTTCGGTAGAGAACAAGCCATGTCTTCCTAGACATTTCTTTCCACTTTTTGCTAAGTTCAGCCATGGGCTGGATCATTGTTCCAAAAGTGGTATGTTTGATCTGGTTGCTACACATTGGTTCACAAGAGGATTCACCTCTTTCGAAGAGAAATATTGTCATTCATGCATGGTGTGTGCCACAAAAAATCCAGGGCGACCGGTGTCCACTAAAACTGCTGGCCATCCGGCACCTCAGAGACCCTTCGAGCACTTGATGATGGACTTCATCGAGCTGATTCCTGCTGAAGGTAAAAACTTTTGCCTAGTCATCATTTGTATGTTGTCAAAATGGACTAAAGCCTTCCCGACCAACCATGCAGACAGTGCAGCCGTGGTCAAGGCTCTGTTGGGAGAAATTATTCCCAGATGGGGAATTCCTGAAAAAATCACCAGCGACAATGGCATACATTTTGTGAACAAAGCTCTTTCAGAGGTGGGTGAATTTCTGGGAATAAAATTAGGAACTCATTGTTCCCATCACCCACAGTCGGAGGGAGCAGTTGAGAGAGAAAATGTAACATTAAAATCCAAACTTATTAAATGTTGTGAGGAAGCAGGTCTGGCATGGACCAGAGTTTTGCCCTTAGCTCTGTTTTACATGAGAATGAGAAAATGGGAAAAGGATAACCTTAGTCCTTTTGAGATTCTTTTTGGCAGACCTCCAGCGATAGGATTGAACCCACCGATAAAACCGCATCTCTCTACAGGCTTGTGTGAGGATGCAATGATCTCTTACTGTCAAAATCTGTCCAAAGTATTATGTATCCATACCGTTTGAGGAAAAATTGGATCACTATGCCAGTTACTGTGAGACTCCTGGGAGTAATCCTGCCCAGTGGGTTTCAGTGCAGGCCCCAAAAATTAATTTCACCCTTGAAGGTAGGAAGTGTAGTGTGTGTGCCTCGCATTGCATTTTAGCTGTAGCAGCAGGCTTGAATCAAGGCTGGGGTAAGCCGTGTGGATTGGAGAAAGCGGCTGAAGCACCTGGGTTAATTAACCTTTTAGAGCCAGCTCCAAATGCATCTTTTGTTTGTTATAATGTGACAAGATCAGGAGAACAGGTTGACATGGGTACATTTTCAGGAAAATGTTCTAAAATAATGTAACTTTAATGATAAAGGGGATTCTTTTTCTGAGTGCTGGAAATCTGACAAGCTTAGAGATGATACAACTGTCGATTACTGGACCTGTTCTTCTAAGCTTCACCTGCGTAGATGGATTTTGAAACACGAACAGGCAGGACCAGACGTTTACTGGGTATGTGGCGACGGCAAGCTGAGATCCATTCTTCTGCCCAATTGGGGAGGTATGTGTGCTCACGTGATGTTAGCTTATGATGTCTCGATTGCAATTGATCCATTCCAGGAAAGTGCAGTTTCCTCACATCACATGTCTAGGAGAGAAGCACCTGTTCCAGGCAGCTTTGATGAGCATGTTTACCTTGACCTGACTGGTGTGCCACGCGGGGTCCCAGATGAATTTAAAGCTAGGAACCAGATCCTAGCAGGGTTTGAGTCCATTTTATTGTTGCCTACTATTAACAAAAATGTGGATTGGATTAATTACCTGTTTTATAATCAGCAGAGGTTTATCAATTACTCATACAACGTGTTACAGTGTTTGGCTGAGCAGCTCCATGCAACCTCCCTAGTGGCATGGGAAAACCGGATGGCTATCGACATGTTAGCAGCAGAAAGGGGAGGAGCCTGTGAGATGCTGGGGGGAAGGTGTTGCACCTATTGTTATTGATTACTACTGATCTGTTCCTTTTGTATAACCTCTTTAAAGGGTCACTGTGGCACTGACAGATGAGTAACTGACGATCTGTTGATTTCGGGGTTTTCACAATGGAAGCAAGCCTCATTTAAGGGAAGAGTACACGTTTCAATTTGTGCAAAATGTATTTTACTCATTCATGGTGGACTTGACTGATCCTGCCTAAAAATAGTTTCTTCTCTATTTTGCAGTTATTTCTTAGACATCCTGATTTTGATGACGAGCGATGCAGAAATTGCTACCTTGGGGGGAAAGGAGTCGCCAGATTCTTTTTCAGCCAAGAAGTCGATAACTATTACATAGTTATAGTAGCCGATAACAACCATTAGTGTCGGGGTGAAGCTAGAGACATGAGGATGGATGGATGTGTGGATGGATGATCCAATATTTTATTAGGCTTGTAATTTGTAAACAGATTATTGTTCAACACACAATATAATTAGGCCTAAACCTAATTACATTTCATACATAGGGTAATATTGGAATTTGGGCAATTTGTGGTGCGCAAATGCATGTCTGTCAATGTTTCATCAGATGCGGACGTTAGAGACTCAATTGACAATAGAGGCGCATGTCTTGGGCCATGCCCACCAAAACTCGGTCGTTCTCTGCTAATGCTAAAAGAAGGGCCATCTAGTAGGGGCTTCAATTCTACAACAAGGCTGAGCTACGGTTAACAATCCTTTGATACAGTATTAAGGTCCTTAGAGTGTGAATAGAAAGGGCCCAAACGTTGCGGGGAATTTCATGCCAGGGGCCCTTTAAGTTAAATATTAAAAAGCATATGGCACGGTGTTGCCATATGGCAACATACCCTTTCTTTGGACAATTCTTGAAATTTGAAAATAAATATGAGCTCTGATGGTCTTAAATTCATGGTAGAACCTGGTGGTAACCAATGATATGCTTTGATGACATCACATGACACTACACTCCCTTACACTGTTGTTCTTTTCACACACTTTTGATGACTCCAGTTGCTGCAGAAGTGCTTGTCAATATGTGAAGATTTTCCATAATTTTTCATATTTCTTCAGAATTAAAAAAATACAGCAAGCATCTGGGGTAAGTTCTAATCTTTTTTCAGTCATTGTCACATTGTTTTGATATGACTATTACCTTTTTATTCAATAAAATAGGTATGTTGCCATATGGCAACATTGTGTCACGCTGCCCTATTCCTGCCTCATTGTCTTCACCTGTCTGTCTCATCAACCACACCTGATCCCACTCACCTCCTGCCTTTAAGACCCCTCACTTCCTTTCACTCCCGGCCGGATCATTAATAGTTACTGGATAGTGGTAATCGTCTATCTCCATGGTGTGTTCTTCCTGCTGTCTTCTTTCCCTGCCCGATGTCCAGTGTCTCCGTTCACCACCATCATCACGACCTCACTATAATAAACATCCTGCACCTTCCTTCAGTGAGTGCGTTTGGGTCCATTCTCCACACACACCTCGTGACACATTGTGCGGTAATGGAACAAT
This sequence comes from Valencia hispanica, assembly GCA_963556495.2. NCBI lineage: Eukaryota > Metazoa > Chordata > Actinopteri > Cyprinodontiformes > Valenciidae > Valencia > Valencia hispanica. The sequence continues at coordinate 56,294,267 of OY747710.1, forward strand.
ATTTGCCCATGCTAATGCAGAGTAGCTTTGTATGAATGACAATGTATGGATGCACTGATATAAGGCAAGGCAAGGCAATTTTATTTGTATAGCACACTAACAACAAGGTGATTCAAGATGCTTTACATGATTAGAGGTAAAATTGTCATGTTTGCAGGGTTTTATCACTCAAAAGGCAGCAGCAAAATCAGAACACCAGAATGCAGTTTGGATATGATAAGAAATATTTATTTAACAAATAGTGAATGTGAAAGTCTCTGAGGAACGCCAGGAAATGGGTCCACGATGGCAGGCGGAGGAACTCCAACAGAGAGTGGAGATTAGATGATGTAGGCAGGTGTTTGAGTGAGGCAGGATGTAAATGGTTACTCACAGGATGACTGAGGCGTCTGGTCTTTGGGGAAGGCCAGTAGGATCCAGTAACGGAGGTAGGTGGAGGCTGATGTTGTGCAAGGCTGTGTGTGTTTGCAGGAGGAGCGGGGAGACGGACGGAGAAAAGGCAGAACAGCGGAGGTAACGAGGCAGAAGCTGACCAGGAGGGAATCCAGAGTGAAGGTAAGTTCTTTCCAGGAAGTATCGCCGATGGAACGGAGATCAGAGAAGGAAACCAACTTTGGAGGACAAAGGAGTCTGGATCAGGATCTGTGAGGAAATCAGGGAGAATAAGCGCACAGAGGTCTTGGAAGGTAAACTTCTCTAGAGCTAAGTTGGCCGTCTTTACCACGCTGGAAGCGAGAACAATCTGGCGTCAGCTTGCAGCCACCGTTCCTCTTTTGAAGCTGGGATTGATGAGCCTGAACGAGCTGCACTTGTCGCCAATCAGCCACGCCCCTGCAGAGAAGATAGGAGAGCACACACATACACACAAACACACAGCAGAAACACCAGCAGAACACAGGATCCTAACAGTACCACCCCTAACAGACGCCTCCTGGCGGCCGACCAGAGGTGGAAGTGGAAGACGCCTCAAAATCAGCTATAAGCTGATCATCCAAGATGAACGACCTGGGAACCCAGCGGCGTTCTTCGGGGCCGTAACCCTTTCAGTCCACCAAGTATTGACGACCCCGACCCCGAGGACGCATCGCCAGGATCCGGTGGACCGTGTAGGTTGGGTGACCATCGATGAGTCTGGCGGGTGGTGGGGGTTTGGCTGGAGGGCACAAAGGACTGGAGGAGACGGGTTTGACCTGGGACACGTGGAATCCCGGATGAACACGGAGATGAGATGGGATCTTGAGTTTTACTGTAGTAGGACTAATGACTTTCTTGATGGGGAATGGACCGAGGGGCAAGTTTTCTTGGGTGGGATCTGAGGGGAAAGTCTTTAGATGAGAGCCATACCTGTTGACCTGATGAATCCTGGGGTGCTGGTCGCCTCTTCTTATCTGCGTAACGTTTATTTTGTGCTGCAGAGTGTTGAAGGGCGGCGTGAGCTTGGTTCCAGATGCGTCTTATGTCACGGATGCGAGTACGGACCGATGGCACCACTGGGTCAGGGAAAGAGTCTGGCTAAGAGAAGGTTGGTAGCCGAGTGATATTTCGAAGGGAGAAAATCCGGTAGTAGAAGAAGCGTGTGAATTGTGGGAGTACTCGACCCAGGGGAGATGGATGGACCAGGTGAGTGGGTTTAGACTGCAAAGACAGCGAAGGGTGTTTTCAATTTCTTGATTTAATCTCTCACACTGACCGTTTGATTGAGCGTGATAACCAGAGGTGAGTTTGGAGGTGGCTCCCAGGGCGGAACAGAACTGTTTCCAGACGGCTGGTATGAATTGAGGACCACGATCTGAGACTATTTCAGTGGGGATACCATGGAGCTTGAAGACGTGAAGAATAAGTTGACGCACAGTTTCTGTGGACGAGGGAAGTTTAGGGAGAGCAAGAGATGGCAGGCTTTTAGAAAAACGATCAATGACGGATAAAATGACGGTTTTACCTTTAGAAGGTGGGAGGCCGGTGATAAAATCCAGGGCGATGTTGAGACCAGGGTCGAGACGGTGTGGAGAGTGGTTGCAGAAGACCAGCAGGAGATTGATGGGATTATATATTCTGATTGCAGATGTGACAGGCGGAAATATGCTCGGCTACGTCCTTGTTAAGAGACGGCCACTAGAAATATCTACGTAGGAGGGCAATGGTGCTACTGGTACCAGGATGACAGGAAAACTTGGACCATGGGCCCAGTGGATGGTCCGTGCTCGGATGGCTGATGGCACATACAGACGACTGGTAGGTCCCCCACCTGGGTCGGGTTCATTCTGGAGGGCGTTTAGAATTGATTTTTCAATGTCCCAGGTGAGGGAGCCGATGAAACAGGAAGGTGGAAGTATTGTGGTCTCTTCGGGGAGTGTGTCATCTGTCTTGTGAATTCTGGAGAGAGCATCCGGTTTCTTGTTTTGGGAGCCTGGACGATAGGAGATGTTTAGGTTGAAGCGGGAGAAGAAGAGGGACCAGCGGAACTGTCTGGGGTTGAGTCTTTTGGCTGTTTGAAGGTCTGACAGGTTCTTGTGATCAGTCCAGACGATGACGGGAATCTCCGTACCCTCCAGCCAGTGACGCAACTCCACCAGGGCCAATTTTATTGCTAGAAGCTCTTGGTCACCGATGTCGTAGTTCCTCTCTGCTGGGGAGAATCTTTTGGAAAAGAAAGCACACGGATGAATCTTGTGATCTGAAGGAGACTTTTGGGAGAGAACAGCACCAACAGCGGTGTCCGAAGCATCAACTTCCAGGATGAATTGCTGGGTGGTGTCAGGTTGAGTGAGAGTAGGAGCCTGGATGTTGATTCTTTTAGATGCTGAAAGGCAAGGTTAGCCTCAGGGGTCCATTTAAAGGTCTTCTTGGAAGAAGTGAGAGCGTTTATGTCGTCAAGGTAAACGAAAACAAACTTGTTTAGAAAATCACGTAGAACATCATTAATAAGGTTTTGGAAAATGGCAGCTGCGTTGGATAATCCAAAAGGCATAACCAGATATTCAAAGTGTCCAATGGATGTCTTAAAGGCAGTCTTCCACTCATCTCCTTCACGGATGCGGAGAAGATGGTAGGTATTCCTGAGGTCTAGTTTTGAGAAAATGGAGGCTTGGCTAACGGGTTCCAAGGCGGAGGAGAGCAATGAGAGAGAATATTTGTTCTTTACGGTGATATGGTTTAGACCTCTGTAATCAATACAGGGACAAAGAGAGCCATCCTTCTTTCCCACGAAAAAGAAACCTGCACCGAGAGCGGAAGATAAAGGTTGGATGATGCCGGAATCTAGTGGATCCTGAACATAATTTTCCATTGCCTCTCTTTCCTTGTTGGAAAGGTTGTATAAACGGCTGGAAGGGAGAGGAGCACCAGGCAGAAGGTCAATGGCACAATCGTAAGGGCGATGAGGTGGTAGGGAGAGAGCCAGATCTTTGCTGAAAACCTGACTTAAATCGTGATACTCTTTAGGAACACTAGTTAAATCAGGGATGGGTTCAGAGGTGGGTCTGGGTTCAGATTTGTCAGGGAAAAGCACATTTTAAACAGGATTTTAAGCAATATGAGCTCCATGAGTCGATTCTTCGATGATTCCAATTTATTTGTGGGTTGTGTGTGACGAGCCAAGGATATCCAAGAATGATGGGGTTTTCGCTGTTAGGGTAGATAAAAAACTGGATCTCCTCATGATGATTGCCTGAAACGATAAATGATATGGGTTGTGTCTGATGGGTTGTGGGCGTCATGGAACTGCCATCTAAGGCGGTAACTGAAATGGGATGGTTTAATTCAAAGATGGGAATTTCCAGTTGTTTTACCAGATCAGGATGGATTGGATTTTGTTCAGAGCCAGAATCAATAAGAGCAGAGCAGTGAGAGGGGATTTTCTTTTCTTTAACGAAGAGTGTTGCAGAAACAGATAGTCTATTTAACTTGAGGCCCCGCCAGGACCCCTACCTTCACTGGCGGTGAGACTACTTTTGGGCAGACTGGGCAGTGGGAGATGTAATATTAAGGGGAGCCGCAGTAAAGACACCAATTATTCTTGATCCTTTTCTGTCTTTCTAGAGGACTTAGACGAGCTCTGCCAATAATCATAGGCTCAGGAGACTCCTCTCTCGGGGTGGCTAGCTGCCTTGGGATGGTGGAATCTGATCTGGGTTCTAGATGGGTGGAAGAATGAGTCTTTGCCTTAATTCTCTCACAGGATCGTCTATCAACCTTTATGGTGAGGGCAATTAACTCATCAAGAGCCTCAGGGTCATCTCTTGTGGCAAGATCATTTTTGGCTCTTTCATTTAATGCTTGGTAAACGCTCCTCTTAATGCTGGATTCTTCCACCCTGACTCTTCTGCTAGGATTCTGAAATCAACAGCGAATTCAACTACCGGGCGAGTTCCTTGTTTAATTGTCCAAAGTTTACGGACTGACTCCTCCTTGCTTCAGACCGGAGAAAAAGTTAAATTAAATAGCTCTAGAAATCCTTCAAGGGTTGTGTCTTCAGAGGACTTGTTAAAAAAAGCTTCTACCCATCTGAGGGCCTTTCCCCAGAGAAGTCCAATTATGTAGCTGATCTAATGGGAGTCTAAAAAAAATGTTCTGGGAGAACGAGAGAAGGCTAGTTTGCACTGTAGAAGGAATCCTCTTGTTTTTTCTAAATCACCAGAGAATGGTTCACGGGGTGGTGACGCGACATCCGGGAAGCAGAAGAAGATGATTTAGTTTGGTTGAAATATCAAAAATTTGCTGGTTCAAACGGCTGATTGTTGAGATTTGAATTGATAATTGGCGTGTTAGGTCCTGAATAATGGTTTCATGTCGGCCCAGAAGTGTGCCTTGCTGAAAAACAGTAAAAGTAAAGAAAAAGTAAAGTATTCAAGTAAAATATATATACGCTTATTTTGTTAAGAAAATGAAGCCGTCAGTGTTCTATGGCAAGGCTGAGAGGAGGGCTGAAATGTACAGGGCACAGATGGCTATACCATCTCATGTAAGTGAGGATGAGCTAGGGATCAGTGACCAGGAGTATGAAAGGCAGACAGAATTAGGCCTAGATGACTCAGAGGACGAAGAGACAGGTATGTATCTATTCCTGGTTAGTCCTTTGCTTAGTGTTGAGCTGATGTTGGGAAAGATGTAAAGTTGATCAAGAATTTGAGGTTTTTGTCATTCCAAAATCTGTATAGTAAACAAAATTCCGGAATTGCGCCGCTCAAGGTGGCAGCATGTTGGAGTAGCTCTGTTACTTTGGTTCATATTTTTTTCTTTTTTTTAAACTTCAATTCTTCCATTTCTGGTAGAAACATTGTTTTTGTGGACAACTGTTCTCTCTGGTTTTGGATGCTGTGCAGCTGGAAGGATTTTTGCTGAGGCTTTTTATTTTTGGACATTTGTTATGATGCATAACCATGGCAACAAGGTGGTTTACAACTGGCAGCAGCTGATTAACATCACAAAAGCTCAAATAATACCTCAACTACAGCCACAAAACCCTGATGAGTTGAAAAGAAGATGCCATAGATCCAGAGCGTCCTCTACATCAGACTGTCATACAACTACAGAGCGTCTTCAGTCAGAGGCTTCTTCAGATCTGCAGACTGCTACAGGAGATCATCCCTACCCACAGCCATCAGCATCTACAACACATCTTTGAAGGAACTTGCAAAATGAGTTACAACAACATTTAATTTCCCTTTGGGATGAATAAAGTAATTTTGAATTTGAATTGAATTGAATTTGAAAAAATAACCACATACACAAGTCGCTGTGCAGTTTCCATGCATTCCATGCAGGCACACACACACGCACGCACATGCAGACACACACACACACACACACACACATACATACACATGTTCTATCATCCTAAACTTTATGACAGCAGTAACTATTTTTTCTTACATTTCAGTTGAAGTTCAGGAAGAGGCACCTGCACCTCCTGAGTTGGAAAAAGCCCAGAATCTGAATTTGCAAACGAGGCGAACCATCCTGCTAGTACCCAAATGGAAAGGTGTCCCACCGATTCCAATGATGGTCCGTGAGCCAATTCAATACTTTGAAGGCCTTCTCAGTAGAGAAGTTTTTGAAGATGTGGCAAAGCAGACAAATCTTTACGCAGTACAGGAAGTTCCCAGCAAGCCACTTAAATGCCTCAGCAGAGGAGATTCAGCAGTTTTTTGGCATATGCCTTTACATGTCTGCTTATGGTTTACCGTACACACGTATGTACTGGGGCAAAGTTACCCGTGTTGATAATGTGGCAGATGTCATGTCGCTGTCCCGCTGGGAGACGATTAAAAGATTCTTGCACTTCGCAGATAACAATGAGCAAGTTGCTAAGGACCTACCTGGATTTGACAAACTGTTCAAGGTGAGGCCTTTGTTGAACTCACTTCTGAAGAGCTTCCAGGACATTCCAATCGATGAAATGCTCTGTGTCGATGAACAAATTGTCCCTTTTAAGAGTAGCAGTGGGCTGAAAACGTACAACCCCAAAAAGCCCAAACGATGGGGTTAGCTGATCAAAATGGAATTTTCCACAATTTTGAATTCTACACTGGTGCTGTCCCTGCTGCTGAGGGAATGCCTGACATCGGTGCAAGTGGAAATGTAGTGCTAAGACTGGCCTTGGTCATCCCTCCCAACATGTCTTACAAATTGTTTTATGAAAATCGATTTTGTGGGGTAGACCTACAAGTCATCCTGGAAAAATGTAAAATCCACAGTGTGGGAACTGTGAGAAAGAACAGACTTGCCAGTTGTATCTTCACGGAAGACAAAGAAATGAAGGCTAAAGATCGGGGAACATTTGAGGAAATGGAGGAAAAACATGACAGCATCACCTTGAAAGCCGTGAAATGGTACGACAATCGTCCAGTTATCCTCCTCAGTACCTTCACTGCAGAAAACCCCACCACCACAGTGCAGAGGTGGGACAAGAAAGCAAAGCAGATGGTAACAGTTGTGTGCCCCAACATTGTCACCGTGTACAACAAGTGCATAGGTGGTGTTGACCTATTGGATTCCCTCATTTCCCCTTACCATACCATACCAAGATCAGATCCAAAAAGTGGTACCACCGCATTGTGTTCCATTTGTTAGATCTTACAATGGTGCAGGCATGGTTGCTTTAGCGCAGGGACTCTGATGCCATGGGAATTCCACAGAAGATACAATTGAGCTCACTGGACTTCAAAGTCAATGTGGCACTCTGCCTTACACAGTTCAACAAGGGCACCACCAATCGAAAATGTAGACCCTCACAGAGTTTGGAGGTCCGTATAGTAGAGAAGCAGCACAAAGGACCCACTGCCCCCCTTCCACCAAGCAGCATCCGTCTTGACTGTTTTGAGTGGCCAGAGATGGGTGCTCCAAAAGGAAGGTGCAAGAGTCCTGGCTGCAAGGGCATCAGAGTGGCTTGCTCTAAGTGCAAGGCGCACCTCTGCCTTAACAGAGAGAACAACTGCATTAAGGCATTTCACATTGAGTAGTTTCACTTGAACAGTTCTTATGAGTTTGTGTCAGATGTTTTGTAAATGTTGAAATAATTGTTTCACATTGGGCAGTTCCACTTAAACAGTTGTTATGAGTTTGCGTCAGATGTTTTGAAAATGTGTTTGAAATAATACTTTCACAATGAGTTTAATATTTTGTAACATTTGAAAGCATTTTAAATAAAAACAATTTCATTTCTAAAAGACAGGTCTGTAATTCTCTATGAATTTAAAGTCATTTTGGGAGAAAACACATCAGGCTGTTCCATTGTCACACAATGTTGCCATATGGCAACGCACCCAAAAGTACCCCCCCAAAAATAAAAAAAATAAAAAAATGTATTAATATGTTAATTTGAGTAAATTTTATACATAAAAAAACACTGTAGAGGGTTAAGTTAAATAGCTTCCTAACAATGACCAACCGCCTTGATGTTTTTCAGTCTGGTTTCTGTGCTCACCACAACACTGAGACTGTTCTCATCAAAGTTTTCAATGACATCTGCATAAATACAGACTGTGGTAGAACCACAGTGCTGGTTCTGTTGGACCTCAGTGCAGCATTTTACACTGCTGATCATGATAAATTTTTAAAACGACTGAAGAGCTGGGTCGGACTCTCTGGTACAGTACTTGGCTGGTTCGAGTCTTGCCTAAAGAACACGGATTCTTTGTTTCAATAGGAAACTTTTCATCAGAACAAACAGAAATCACATGTAGGGTGCCCCAGGGCTCCATCCTGGGCCCCCTCTTATTTAATATCTACATGCTCCCACTCGCCCATATTATAACAACCAGCAAGATTAGCTACCATAACTATGCAGATGATACTTTGCGATGTCACCATGCGACTTTGAACCCATCCAAACCCTAAGTAAATCCATCGAGCAAATCAATGGATGGATGTGCCATAACTTTATCCAGCTGAATAGAAACAAAACAGAAGTAATTCCTTTTGGACCTAAAGAAGAATGATTGTCAGCACACAGCTTCAGTTAATACAGCTAGAAACTACTGATTAGGCCCGAAATTTAGGTGTAGTAATGGACTCAGACCTGAACCTCCTGGGTCACATAAAGGCAATAACAAGGTCAGCCTTCTATCACCTGAAGATCATTTCTAGGATTAAAGGACTGATGTCGCAACAGGACCTAGAAAAACTCATCCATGCGTTTATCTTTAGTCGGATTGATTACTGCAACAGCGTCCTCACAGGTCTGCCTAAAAATTCAATCAGACAGCTGCAGCTGATCCAGAACGCTGCTGCTCGTGTTCCTCACTAGAACCAGGAAAGTAGAGCACATCACCCCAGTTCAAAAGTCCTTACACTGGCTCACTGTAGCGCAGAGAATAGACTTCAAAATACTTTTAGTAGTTTATAAATCATTGAATGGCTTAGCACCAAAGTATATTGAAGATCTGCTGTTACTAAATCAACCCCCCAGACCACTCAGGTCCTCTAATTCCAGTTTACTCAACATCCCTAGAATTAGAACCAAACATGGAGAAGCAGCTTTCAGTTTCTATGCTCCTCTAATCTGGAACAAACTTCCAGATAACTGCAAAGCTGCTGAAACACTGAGTTCTTTTAAATCACAACTAAAAATGTATCTGTTTAGAGCTGCCTTTGAGTAATGTTTTCATGTATCATGTTTTGTGTATGCTTCTTGCTTTATTGTGGTTTTTACTTTATATGCTTTGTCTGTGTTTTCACAGACAAAGCATATAAGCATCACTGAGATGCTTCCTGCTTCGCTGCAATCAGCTGCTTCGCTACTTCGCTCTCCCTTCTACTAGCATTTTTCTGCATTTTTCTGCTTATTTTTAATTTTTTTAATTTATTTTTAATTTTATTCCCCCTTTTGATCCGACCTGCAGGACTTTTGAATACATATAAATTTATGGGAAAAACATTTTTTATTAGTAACGGCAATATTTCATAGATCTTTTATCTTCAATGCTCTGTGTGCGTGGCCTACACACAGCTGAAGCCTGATCTACAGCATCTAAGTACTTAGCATTCAGCTGAAGCTAGATATAGCTCGCAAGGGTGCTAGCGCTAAGCTAGAGCAACAAAATGCCTTCCGTCTCCACAATGGACTACCAGGACCTTCTATAAAAGATAAAAGCACTGGAGAGGAAAGTTCAACGGAAAGAAGTTAACGTGGAGGTAAATGGATTGTGTGGAAATGAAACAACCTTACCACTGTTTCAAAACAGTGGAAATGAGCAAGCTAACACACGGCTAAGAGGCAGAGATAACACGACCAAGAAAGAGGGAGGCTCTGCTCATTACATTAAATCACCGAGTGATAATCCTCCCTGGAACTGTCTTGGTGCTAAGCCAAAAACTAAATCATGTCTCTGGGAAACGGGAGGACGTAATGCAGGCTGGACACAGCGAGCGGAAATCTGTGATGAGACCGACTGGTCTGCACTCCCTACAATAAAGAGGACTTCTTCTACTCCCGTACATGAGAGGACACGGGACAGAACAGCTGCAAATGGGAAAGTTAGCCTCAGTCTTTCAAAACAACCAAATGTGAAGCTGCAGAACAGATCTGCTCCACTGTTGGAACTTTATCTGACGACCATCCACCCCAAGGCAGCGAGATGAGGACTGATAACCTGTCAGAGAGTGAGAGGCCACAGAGAAAGCAAAAGACTGGGCCTGAAACTCTGATTGTAGGTGATTCCTCTGTAAAGGACGTTCAGTGGATGTGTGGAAAGAACACCAAAGTCCTCTGCTTTTAAAAGGATATGGTCAGTGACATGCAGAAGAGGATTCTGAAAACTGTGACTAAATATCCAACAGTGAAAAATATTGTTCTCCACACAGGGTCGAATGATGTGTCCAAGCAACAATCGGAGGTTCTGAAACGGGACTTCACTGGATTATTGAACACCGTGAGCTCGTTGGATGCAGCAGTATTCATCAGTGGACCTTTACCACCCATCAGAGGAGGAGAAGAAAGATTTAGCCGTCTTTTGGCATTAAATAAGTGGATGTCATCTGCATGTGCAGACAAAAAACTGCAATTTATTAACAACTTTCAGATTTTTTGGGAGCGTAGACATCTTTTTAAGGCAAATGGATTTAGTTTGAACAGGTCAGGTGTAAGACTGTTTACCTCCAATATTTTCTACTTCCTGCGTCATCCCTCTGTGGTTAGAGCCAAAAAGGAGATACAGAAAGACTTATCTCAAAAGGAACACCAAACAAGGCTTAGTGCAGAGGGGGAGGAACTTCTTCTGCCCTCACTCATGGGAAGCTTCAAACAGAAGCAGGAAGAAGGGTCTTTATTTGCCCCAAAAGCCCTCAACAGCCCTAAAGAACAAGACAGCGGACCTCCATCGCCCCTGCAAACCCTTGACAGCCCACCATCTTCCCTACCGCCCCCCTCCCCCCACTCCCCCCATCTGAAATTCACTGAGCAAATGATGGAGCGGCTCAACATTGGGCTCAGATCTACCCCCCAGACCAATCTGTTTTCTTTACGCATAAACCCCACACCAGGACGATCAAAGGTAGGCCAACAAGCCCGGCCCCCTCCTACCCCACCACGTAAGCATGAACAATCTCCACAGTCTGATGTATGATGTGTTAAGGGTCCAGGCTGCGTGGATATCAGCAGTCAAAACTTTTCCCAGGACAAGCTGGGACCCTGTTCATTAGAAGGTTCGATCATTTCTGTACTTATAAGTAACAGAAGGAATGTAGTTATGTCAAAACACAGAGCACTGCATTCTAAAAGGTTTTTAAGTAAAGTAAACATACGCTGTACACAGCCCACCCCAAAACACAAGGGGCACAATAATACTCTTAAACCTGTTAAGATGGCCTTATTAAATGTCAGGTCTATAGTAGGGAAGACATTTTTAATCAATGATTTTATCACTGAGCATGGCCTTGATTTTATGTTTTCAACTGAGACTTGGTTAGATAAGAATAGCAGTGTTTCTCTTATCGAATCAACCCCTCCCAACTTTAGCCTTGTCAACCAGGCCAGACAGAACAGGAGAGGTGGAGGAGTTGCTGTTTTTTTAATGAATCATTCCAGTGTAAGCAGTTATCTTTTGGAAGTTTTCCTTCTTTTGAATATGTTGCTGTACAGCTGAAGGCCTCATATTTCTTAACATTTATCGGCCTCCAAATTACTGTGCTGACTTTAATGATGATTTTAGTGAACTGCTGTCTATAATATGTGTTGATTTTGACTGTATAATTATTGTTGGTGATTTTAACATCCATGTTGACAATCCCCAGAACAAAGGGTCTAAAGACCTGAGTAACACTCTGGACAACTTTGGGCTGACTCAGCATATAACAGAGCCCACACATAATAAGGGTCATGTTTTGAACTTACAGATCTCGAAGGGTCTGGGCATTTCCAAGATTAATGTGCGTGATGTGGGCTTGTCTGACCATTGTTGTGTTTTCTTTGAGAGTATAATTTCGGTTCACAACGAAGGTTATCACAAATCGATGTATAACTGAAAACACTAGTGAGATCTTTAACCAGGTCTTCTCTCTAACACCTGCCCTGCCAGGGGGTTCAGTCAATGAACTTGTCAACAGCTTTAATGCTAAAATATTAAATGTTATGGATACTATTGCTCCCACAAAGGTGAAGGTTATCTCTGGAAGGAAAAAGTCTCCATGGAGAAATTCCACACTGGTGAGAAATGAAAAAAGGGAGTATCGGAAAGGCGAGCGCAGATGGAGAAAAACAAAACTTCAGGTTCATTATGACATCTATAAAGAGAAACTTCACTCTTATAACTTACAACTGAGGAATCCAAGGAAGTCATATTTTTCTGACATCATCACCAGAAATAGTCACAGTGCTCGCACATTATTTGCTGTAGTAGACAGGCTAACAAACTCTCCTGTGTCAGTAGCACCTGAATTCTATTCCACCAATGCCTGCAATGACTTTGCCAAATTCTTCACAGACAAAATCCAAAATATTAGACAAGCGGTTGGTTCATTAACAACAGGTTCAGGTTATGTACAGTGTCCACGGAAAATCCGTTTAAACACCATGAAACAGTTTTATCTCATAAACAGCAAAGATCTGGAGGACATCTTACGTCAACTGAACTCCTCCTCTTGCTGCTTAGACATCCTGACCACAGGCTTTTTCAAGAAGATCTCAAAGATCTTGGAGTCAGATCTATTACAGATTGTGAACTCATCTTTAATGTCGGGTGTTTTCCCAGAGCCCCTGAAAACAGCTGTAATTAAACCCCTGCTGAAAAGAGACAATCTGGACAAGACACAAATGAACATCTCCAATCTTCCATTTTTAAGTAAGATCATTGAAAAGGCTGTTTTTCGTCAGCTAAATGACTTCTTAAGACAAAGCAACTGCTATGACGTCTTTCAGTCAGGTTTTAGACAGCCCCACAGCACTGAGACTGCTCTGACCAAAGTCATCAATGACATCTGTTTGAATACTGACAGTGGAAAAATGTCAGTGTTACTTTTACTGGATCTCAGTGCTGCATTTGATACTGTTGACCACATTATTTTACTCAAACGACTGGAGAACTGGGTGGGTCTCTCTGGCACTGTACTAAACTGGTTCAAAACGTACTTAGAGAACAGGAAGTACTTTGTGTCAATAGGTAACTTCACATCTGAGCAGACGGGAATTACATGTGGAGTTCCCCAGGGTTCCATCCTGGGACCTCTTCTGTTTAACATCTATATGCTCCCACTGGCACAGGTAATAAATAACAACAATATAAGTTACCATAGCTACGCAGATGACACACAGATATATATTAGAATGTCACCAGAAGACCAAGGGCCTGTACAGGCTCTTGGCAAATTTATTGAGGAAATTAATGACTGGATGTGACACAATTTTCTGCAGTTGAACAAAAACAAAACTGAGGTAATTGTCTTTGGAGCTAAAGAGAAAAGATTGAAGGTCACCACAGGGCTTCAGTCCATACACCTAAAAACCACCAACCACGTCAGAAATCTGGGTATAGTGATGGACTCAGACCTAAACTTTGAAAAACACATTAAGGCAATCACAAAATCAGCCTACTATCACCTTAAGAATATCTCAAGGATAAAAGATCTGATGTCTCAGCAGGACCTGGAAAAACTAGTCCATGCATTCATCTTTAGTGGGCTTGATTATTGTAACAGCGTCTTTACAGGTCTACCTAAAAAATCAATTAGGAAACTGCAGCTCATCCAGAACTCTGCTGCTCGAGTTCTCACTAAGACCAAAAAAAGTGGAGCACATCAGTCCAGCTCTGAGGTCTTTACACTGGCTGCCTGTCTTTCAGAGGATAGACTTCAAAGTTCTCCTGCTGGTCTATAAAGCTCAGAATGGTTTAGGACCAAAATACATCGGTGATATCCTGACCCAGTATGAACCTACTCGACCCCTCAGGTCATCTGGATCCGGTCTTTTATCAGTTCCCAGAGTCAGAACCAGACATGGAGAAGCTGCGAACAGCTTCTATGCTCCACATGTCTGGAACAAAATCCCAGAAAGCCTCAGATCAGCTGAAACACTCAGTTAATTTAAATCCAGGTTAAAGACCCGCCTGTTCTCAGCTGCTTTTGATTAGGTTTTTATTCTAAGTTTTAAATCTTCACGGCTTCTTTTAAGATTCTTTCAAGATGTTTTTATTTAATTAATTTTTTTCATTTTAAATCATGGTTTTTATTTACTGCCCAGCTGGTCAGAAGTAAGATAATCCATGAGTGAATAGTGTCTTCTTCTAGGGATAAATCCCATATGGAAGAGTGAAGGTTGTAAGTGGTCACTCATACTTATAACTTTTGTGACGTCCACATTTGTAGTCCAAATACTAGTGATGTTCAGTCCGTTTGAAGGAAAATTGGGTCCCTATAGCAGCATAATTACAGAAATAGCTCAGGATGACCTAAGCCACTCTAACTATAAGCTTTATCAAAAAGGAAAGTTTTAAGCCTGGCCTTAAAAGTAAACAGAGTGTCTGCCTCACGGACTAAAGCTGGGAGCTGGTTCCACAGGAGAGGAGCCTGATAACTAAAAGATCTGCCTCCAGGGGTGTTTCCTGGACCTGGAAACACACCCACTTAGAGGAATCTGGGGAAACCTATCCAGTAAAAAAGGCTTTTTATTAAAGCTTTCTTGAGCATTGTGGCACCTTGTTTAAAGCCAAATACAGCGATACGTACTTCAAATTGTATTTATTTTAAAACTTAAACGTGACAATGTAAAGAAGATCTCTAAAATCAGTATTAATATTAGGTAAAACAGGATGCATAGAGGACCTCTGTGTCTGCTGCTCTATTCCTCATTCTCTGTCCTGTCTAGGTCATCTGTAAACGAAGTATAACATCAGATTTCTTTTATCTTAATAGATGTTATCATAAGGTAATCATAAAGGGAACTGAGTTTTGCAACATGATTAGCATTCAGGTGTCATTTTTGGGGAAAAGTGGCCCAATTATATAGTTTTAAGTAGAAAAGCACTCAGAGAGCGGAGAACTCCGCCAAGGCAGCTCAGTCCCAGTCAAGACAGCGGTCTTTGTACACAGAACAAAAGTAAAACTGTTGATTTAATCAGAGCTGTAGTCTAGTTTATTCTAGTATTATACTCTGATTTGTTTCCTCCCAGACAATCATCAATCAATCAAAATGTTAAATCAGTCATTGATTAGTCAGTGATTTTAATCCTGCCCTGCTTTCTAAAGCAGCTTCTTCAATTCTGTATTGATGAAGATGCCTACATTATCACTTCTTGTGTGGATAATAGTCTAATGGATGATAAGACACAGAAACAGCTTTAATTAGTTAGAATTATTTATGGATTTTAAGCATTTATATTTACATTAATCTTTAAACCCCAATGTTGTGACTCTGATTCTGTCACTATGACAGCTTCTTAAATTAAGATCTGGTGTAATCTCCCGGGTTCCAGACAAACAACGTTTTACTAACTGGCCCAAACCTGACTGTTTGGGATTGCTCCTTAAAGGTATTAAATTGGACTCTTCATGTTTGAATTGGATGAGGATATGACTGCTGATTGTTGTTGGTTGTAGTAGTTCCCTTAAATCCTGGTGGAACAGGTTTGAGTTTGAAAACCATGCACAAATAAAGAGGTTGGGTTTGTAAGTAATGGTAACAACCTTTTTAAGAGGAATTTTAAAATGGCTGTTTTATTAACTGTGGAGTCTGACAGCAGAACTATGAGGTGCAGGTGGAGACTAAAACACAACTGAAAAGAGTTCATGCATGGACTGTGTGGTGATGACTTTACTGCACTTACCTCATCCAAAGTGTTTATTCTCACATGTCAAGCAACAAGAAATATACTTTATTCTACATGATATAATCCATTTACTTTTCAAAATAAGAGCATGACTTGTTTTATTTCATAAAAAAAGTCATGCTAATCCTTTTGTTTGGACAGCTGAGTTAAATAGATAGTAGAGCTTTTCAGACATTAGTTTCCAGAAAATTTCAGCGAAATCCATCCTTAACTTTTTAAGTTTATCTTGCTAACAGACAAACAGACGAGCACAAAAACATTACCTCCTAACGGACGGCAATAACCTGGTTCTATAGGTGTGCTCACAGTTGGGCTTCTGATTTGTTGAACAAACTTTGGATGAAGTTTTAGCATTTAGACTTCTTTGAAATTTTCAGTTTTGAAGAACTTCTCCAAATGTCTCAGATAGCGAGGACATGTCTTGTCCACAGGTCTCTTAAGATAACTCTACAGGTTTTCTTGCCGATTTAATTCATGAGCTCTGGGTAAGTCACAAGCAGTGAGGTCCGGGGAGGTTCATGACTGGTGAGGCCCTGACTCCTCTAATATCAGATGTACAAATCCAATCCAAAATAGTAGCTCATATTTTAACTCAGTTCAATTCAATTCAGTTTATTTATGTAGTGCTGATTCATAACACATGTCATTTCAAGGCACTTTACAAGACAGTCCTTTCAATACAAACATTCCAATTAATTTAAAGTTTTAGTTAGTTTCCTATTTAAGGAATCACAGCAGATTGCAACAGTCATTGACTTGAGGTTGCGTCTGGTTGATGCAGACTCCAACCACAGCAATCCTTCATACTGAGCAAGCATGTAGCGACAGTGGAGAGAAAAAACTCCCCTTTAACAGGAAGAAACCTCCAGCAGAACCAAAACCTGGATCAGTACCAGTGGTCATCTACCACGACCGTCTGGAGGTTCAAGAAGACAGAGCAGAGACATGGAAAAAACAAAAAAACTAATGTAAGAGTACTTTCTATGTTAATTTGGATCTTCATTTTAACATTTAATTTTCTTGAAAGTTTTTAATTATGCTTTAATCAGTACCATACTCTTCAACAATATGACAGCAAGAAAAGTAACATATTTTTTAGTATAAAGTCAAAATTTATATTTTTTAATAAAATCTTTTCTTTGGCTGATCTCTCTTCTCTTATTAAAATTGAAAATCGTGTTGATCTTACCTTGATTTGTATGAAGTCCATGCACCTATCGTCTTCTCCGTTAATATCTAAGTCACTTTGTTGTAAAAATCCTACTTGTTTGTCTCTCATTTTCCTTTCGTTTCTAAAATTCTGGCTGTTTCAGTGGAGATAATTGCCAAGGAGGAAATTTGTCCTGGAACAGTTCTTTTCCTGTATTTTCTCAAATGTTTTCGGTCTTTTCAATTCGCAGAAGAAGATCACCTATTGCCCTTTGTGTCTATGGGGCTCAGCACTGCCCCCTATTAGTGCAGCATGGTACTTTCTACATCACCCTGCAGTTCATTCACTGTTCATTTACAGTGATGTGCCATAAGTGATGGTCTGCCAAAAAGTGATCAATTAACTTTAGCTTCATGTCAAAGTAAATAAAAATGAAAACAACGTAAACAGTATAACACGTTGTTGGCTATGACATTAAAATATTGGCGAAACAAACCAGATGAGATCGATAAAATTGTTGGAAAATAATTTCTTTTAATTTACATAACTTTTTCCTTTACATTCAATGCAGCAGAGTTATGTTACATTAATATTAAATTAATATCAGTGCTATAGCATACAGATAGCCAATTGTTACCAATCTTTCAGTTGCAAAAATTACATCCAGGCTTACATATTGGGACCGTTTAAGATAAAAGCAGAACATTTCAAACAACTTCTGAAATTCAAAACACAGTCGTTCTCTGGAGAAAATTATAGTAATTAAATGGAGGCAAACATCTGCTAAAGTATTTGACGAGGATATTTGTGCTTTTTCAATGTCGATAATGTTTGATTTGCCAAATTTTAAGCCATGATCGTTGTGAGTTACGTCAAGAAACATAGCTACCTAACCTGTGCGGGCTCCCACGGTGGCTGAACACTTTTTGGCAGACCATCACCTTTTGCCACAACACTGGCCTTTTAGAAAGACTGAATATGTCAAATACACATTCATTAACTATGTTAGACAGACTGTGAAATTTCAGCATGTATAGAAATGTGTAATCAAACATGAATATTGCCAATATCAAGAGATATAGTAGTGGGCATGTGCCAACTGCCTGCTTCACTCAGTGTGTGAGACAGCCCAACACTGCACTGCCTCACCTCTACCACTTTATCCATGTATTTCAGCAGGGAATGTGTAAATTCAGCGATTCTGACCATAAAAATGTTGAAATCATAAAAAATAAAAACATTTATAGAGCAGTCAAATGGACAAATTTATTTTCTCTTATCATTGTTAGTATCTATTTTACTTGTCAGGATGACAGGTGAAGCACTGCCTCTCCTGACCGCACATCTCTGGTCACAACAAAGCCTAAAGGAGGTCCTCTAACCAGCAGCGTCCATAAAATAACTTTTTTTTAATGCTTTATTGCCTTTTGCAAACTATAGGATGTGAATGTAGGCATGGCAAGATCCTACTGGGACAGCTGAACTGCATGCACAGGAAATCAGATTCTCTATACCCGATGGTGGTAAGGAGTGTGTCCAAGAAGACTGAAAACTTGTATTCAGTCAAAAGGAACTTAAACAAAGATTTTTATTTTTCACATTTATTCTCTTTTACAGTTTGGGTGGTTTTCAGGTAAATAATACTAAATAAATGGATTATTATATAAATAAAGTGGAACAAGTTATGAGATGTCTCAGTTTCACATCCCAGAACCTGTAATTTACCAGCTGTTTCTGGTATTTACTGTCCCTTACCTGTGTACGTCACATTACCTTTATTGTGAAGTATCTTGACGGAAGTTGATGTGAGTAGGTGGAGCTGTGTTCTTAGCGCGAGTCTCCTTGATGTCTCTGAGAAACCATTCGCTTCAGACTTTCTCGTCCATCACTTCCTTCTGCCCAGTAATGTTCTACCGGGCGGCACGCTGTGAGGAGCCGGCCGCTCAGGTGCGATGCTGCAGCGGACAGTGAGGAGCGCTTGGCCGGGGCTCGGTGGCTCAGACCGGGAGGGGACCCAGGGTAACTGCAGCACGGGCGCAACAATGGTCACGGCGTCTAAACTTTCCCACGCATCTCCAGCCGGAGTCACGGATGGCTGATCGAACTTCTCTGTGGCCGATGGGCTCTTAGCAGCGGTCAGTTAGTTTACTTTGTTTTCTTCCAGCACGTTTGTCCCGGTGCAGCCATCTGTCCCGGGCCGAAATCTGGCGCACTGCCCCGCTGCGGCTCGTAGACTGCCTCTTTAAATATCACAGCCTAACAGCGGAGGTGAACATGGGGGCAAAGCAGAGCAGTCCCTCTGACAACTCTGCCGCTAACGGACGGACCAGAGCCTACTCCGGCTCTGACCTGCCGTCCGCCACCTCCAGCAGCGGCAGGACCGCTTCAGCGGGGGCCAGGGGGCGGTCCCGCGCACATGGCGCGTCCAGAACCTTTGGAGCCGCGTCCACCTCCGGCCAGCCACGCGGAGCCAGGGCCAGGTCCGCAGGGGGCTCCGCAGGTCCTGTCGCCAGAGCCCAGTCCGGCATCAGCATTCCGAGCAGCGGCGGAGTCTACAGCTCACCGGATTCCGGCGGCAGCAGCCCGGAGGAGGCGGCGGACAGGGACCGAAGAGGGGATGAGGGTCCTCGGCTGGTGATAGGATCATTACCTGCACACCTGTCGCCTCACCTGTTCGGAGGTAAGCGGCCTGGTGTTGACGCGGATAGGCTCAATGGCTCAGCTCTGTTTACAGACAGAACGGGTCGGTTTCATTTATGCTACATGTCCCCAGCTCAGTTTACACTGCTTCTGGTTCTTATCTGAGGTCCATGTTCTGTCCGGTTCGGTTTTTGAAATATTAAGAAGAAAATCTTTCCCATTTAATCTAGACCATTATTTTCACTTTCACTTTACTTTGTAGAATATGAACAGTATAAAGTAACCATATCAGGGTTTAAATAATCTGCAGACTGAAGCCACATCATTAAACCAGGTTTTCTGCCACCTAGAAATGTTTCAAGTTAAGTCTTGTTCTGTTTTATCTGCAGAATCAAAAAAAGCAGATTTTAAAGCCAATAGAGAGCTTGAAGTTTAAAGTAGGGCTGGATATTATAGAGCAAAAGCATATAGATAAAAAGAACAGTCATATTGATCCATATCAATAATTATTGATAACTATCTAAAAATCTAGAAAATATATTTTAAGGCAGCTCTGGTCATTTTATGCTATTATTTAATGAAGAAATTTTAATAAAGAACACACACAAACTGAATTTAATTTTTCTTTTTTTACAATGACTGAAAGTCAAAACAAATCAAGAAAAGAGACCTGAGGGACATCAGTAAAAAAAACAGACAAACATGAAGAAAAGACAGTTATTAATCACTGTTATTGACTTAAAAACTATTTTAATTATGTTATATTAAATTGTGGACTTATCTTGACACTGTTGTATTTCTTTGCATGGACATGGATGACACACATGGTTGTGAGTTTCTGGCAGCCTTTCCTCTGAAAAATCATTCCTGTTTTTGCATTGTAGAGAATTTGTGTGGTCCACTTTGTGCCGTGACCATTAGTCTCTCCACTACCCATATCTTCTTGAATTTTCTGTTATGATTTGATATCCTTTATATATAACTGAATGAACTGTTATCCGGTAATTATCCCACAAACATTACCATTGCTTTGTTTAAAGACAAATAAACTAATCAAGTACAACATAACACAACACAACACACTAAAGCCATTTAATGTACATTAGCCTGGACAGAGTACTCAGGCATACTTATAACTTGAATTAATTAATTGCAGCCATATTTAGTGCCCCATGTTTTTTAAATCCAGTTAATATATTTTTTTATCTTTAACTTTACTGTTGTTACATGCGAGTTGCATGAAATAAAATCCCTTTTTCTAGTTTGGGCTTCTTGTGTTTGAGTTGTTTGAGGTTAAAGTGTAACTGAACCCCATGAAAAATCATAACCCCGACCCCAGACAACATTTGAAAAATTCTACAAAGTGGGCGGTGCCAGGAAGAACGGAGGGGCGTGGCCAAGTGTAGAGGATGAGTGGAGGGGGGAACGTGGGGGTGTGGTCAGGGGGACAGTGACACCTAGCTTAATCTGACACTGAAACATGGACCGTGACCAAAGCGACGTTGGCAGTTTTGCAACTGATTGATCTGATCGACGTTCATCTGTTTTGAACGTTAGCCTATGTTAGGATTAGCACTCAGAGACTGGACTCCTCCTGTCTCCCTCTGCCTCAGCGGCGTCGGCCTCGGGCGGCGCTGGCTCGGCGCCCTGAGCCAGCGGATCTCCTCCGTTGTCACCGGAGGTAGAGAGAGGCTTTATGGAGCCCAGCGGCCGTGAGCCGTATCAATTCGAGCCGCTGGCACGGGGCTCTTAGTCAGCACTGCCCGAGGCCGGCCCTGCTGCCGAGGCAGAGGGAGACGGGATGGGTCCGGTCTCTGAGTGGTAATGCTAACATAAGCTAATGTTCAAAACAGTATGTTAGCTGTGCTAACTAAGTGCTAATGTGATAACAATGGTAACCTGAAAAACGCAATCCCACTCCAAACTCGCCACCGGGCCGGTATGTCTGATAGTTTTATACCCAAACCCACGGGGCGTGTCTGTTAGACCATGCCTGTGACGCAGTCAATGCCTGTGACTTAAAGATGTATGGCTCTCCACCAATCACAACATTCAAATGCAGTAGCCACCGTTCAACCCTAAGAGGGCAGCACTAAGACGTTTTTAGACCAAAAAGTGTAGAATTAAACAAGTTTACACGAAAATGTATAAAAAAATCCCAGAAACTGAAAGATTACATTGGTAAATACCCATTTATACAGTTTATAAGCAAAAAAAAATGTTTTGGGATTTAGTTACTCTTTAACCACACCCTGAAGTGGACATCGATTGGCTGTCATTGGTGGCCTGCTTATCATTACCTGACCTGGCTTGCGTTGTTGTGGGGAGGGCAATGTGAAGAGGAGTGGTGAGGTGCAGACAGTGTTGCCAAATTAGCGACTTTGTTATATTTTGTGAGTTTTTAAACCCCTCTAGCCACTCTATAAAAAAATAAAAGCGACTGGCAACAAATCTATCAACTTTTTTGGCGTTATTGGAGACCTTTGGGTGTAGCACGTATCCTTGTTACTCTTCTCACTGAGCAGCGGTGCTGCCGTGGGCTCCTCTCCGCTGAATCTGGCTAGGACTGCATCTGTTCAAATCTGTTAGAAACAATAAATGACTTCATAAAGTCTTTTTTCGTTAAATCAGTCATTTGGTCTTCCACAATAATGCAATTAATTTAAATGAAAGTACCTTAAAACACTGCTACATATAGTGTTTTGACATCGACAACCCAACTAGGCTAGCCTACACTTTGCCGCAAACTTGCGACTATAGTTAACTTTCTAAAGAAGGCGCAATCGCTTGTTTGCTAAGGGTCGGGAACTACAGTAACATCAACACACTGAAACTATTGTATTCAGTGTTGTCGACTGCCTCTCACAGAAAGTAGCTGAAGTTGCCCCAGAAAGTTGCTAGATGATGTCAGATGAAGTCATACACTAATTTGCATAATGATGATGTCATTACGTGATGATGAATGAAACAGAAAGAAGGAAATAATTATATTTAGATTAGGATTACAGGGTCAAACAATACATAATTTAAACAGGGGAAACATGCTACATGGAAATGTGACTTCTGTCTTCAAGAAGAGACTGTTGAACATGTTGTATTATTTTGTCTGAAGTAAACTGTTCAGAAAACGGGTACACAATTTACAAGATATCCAATTGCAACTGGACATCAAAGACCTTTTAAACAAAATGTAAAGTTCTGGAAAAAATGTTTTTGCTGAGATATCTCAAGAACACGAAATTAATACAGAGAATATAGTTGTCTGTTTTTTAGTACTTTGTAAAAATAAGTATGGCATATTTAGCATGCATCAAATGTTTCTTGCCAACCGCCATTAAACAGAAGTTTATTGCTTATGTTATTATTTTCAATGGGGTTTGTTTTGTCATAAGTTTTAAATGTCCTACGTTTTTGAACTCATCAAACATTTCGAACGTTCCTTGAATGCACCACAGGTGTGCTAAGGATGGTCAGAGATGTCGCTAAATTTGTCGCTAGGTGCTTTTTGGAAAAAAAGTCGTATAGGGGGTCTGAAATGGCGACAAAGTCGCTAAATTGGCAACACTGATTGTATTCAGAATATAAAATATTTTATAGCACTTTTTAATCTGTGATTGTGTGTTAAAAGTGTTAACGAGATACTAACATTTCGCCAGCCGTCTTCCCTGCACCAAATCTGTGGTGGTCGGAGTTTAATCTGTGGCGCACCGCCACAGATTTGTCTGTGTGACAAACACTGGAGTACAACAGCAATTTAAATTAAAGACCCTCATCTCTATATTTTGACCAGACCCGATGTTTATATAACCGTTTGAATAGATAAAAAGTTTGGCATTGCTTTTGTTGCAAGTCCAGTTTGTTCCAGAGATTCACTCCGCATACAGACATACAAAAAGTTTTAAGGGTGGTTTGAGCTCTTGGTAATTAAAAATATCCAGAACCTCTCAAGTTATGAGCTCGCACTGGAGTTATAAAAAAACATTGTAGGTTAGGCGGTAATCATTTAAATGCTTTATATAGGACTATTGATGTATTATATTTTACAAGATCATCAAATTTGAGTAACTGACTGCGTAAACAGATTATGATTATGTTCTAGAAAACCAACCTTGTGAATGATCCGCACTGCTCTTTTCTGTAATATGATCAGAGGATTAATTGTGTTCTGGTAAGTATTTCCCCACATTTCAACACAAAACATAAAGTATGGTAGTACCAAGGTGCAGTATAAAATACCGACTGCATTTTCATCTAGGTATAGTTTTGCTTTATTTATAATTGAGAGGCTTTTGGAGATTTTTGTTTTTATTTGTCTGACATGGGGTTTCCATGACAATTTACTGTCAATTATTACGCCCCAAAATTTATTCTCTGTCACAATTTTAATTTGGGTACCATCAATGCTTATTCTCTGTTCAGACATTATGTTGCGATTACCAAACATCAAACATTATCTTAGTTTTAGGAGCAGCATATGCTCCTAACTATGCAGGACTCTACCTGGGACTGTGGGAACAAAGGTATGTTTTCAACTCATTCAGGCATTTCATTAATTTTTATGGTAGTTATATTGATGATCTGTTTTTCATTTTTTCTGGTTCAGTTGAACAGCTCCATGGGTTTCATCACTATTTAAATCACTCCAATCCTAATATCAAATTAAGTATGGAATACAATTTCACCTCCATAAATTTTTTGGATTTGAATATCTATGTAGATTCAGAGAACAAATTACATACTACAATCTATAGAAAACCTACAGACAGGAACACCATCCTTAGAGCTAATAGTTTTCACCCCCACAGTCTCATTTCCAATATTCCTTGTGGACAGTTTCTAAGAATTAGAAGAATCTGTGACAGGGAGAGTGTTTTTGATCTTCAAGCTCAAGTGATGTACAGTCGCTTTAAACAAAGAGGCTACAAGAGGAATTCCTTAAACAAGGTACTGAGTAAGGCCAAGGGGAGACACAGAGGAGAACTTCTCAAATATACATCTAAAACTGAAAAAAATAAGAAGAATGAAATATACTGTTTGCTACAATACAGCAGCCAATCCGATGCAATTAAAACAATTATCAAGAACAATTGGAACATTCTCCTTAGTGATTCCAGCCTTGCTCCCGTTTTTTTCGGAAATTCCTACTTTCGCAATACGAAGAGCCCCGTCTTTAAAGGACAAACTTGTTAGAAACTACCTCCCAGATTCTAAACCAAAATCTTTTTTTTTTTTAAACCAATTGGCACTTTTTGCTGTGGACATTGTAAACACTGCCCCATGATAAATAGATCAACAGTCTTCAAGGACTCAAAAGGTGAAAAAGTGTTTTTTTGCAAACATTTTGCGAACTGCAATTCCACTCATGTTGTCTACCGTTTGGATTGCACTTGTAGTTGTTTCTATGTGGGTCTGACAAAAAGAAGACTGAGAGACCAGTTGAATGAGCATAAATATGCAATTAGAACTAGTAATCTCAATTACCCGATAGCTTAACATTTTCATGTTTCTGCGCATTGTAATCCTAATTCATTAACTGCAATGGTCATTGAAGTTATTACAAAAAATATTAGAGGCGGTGATATTTTAAAAACTCTTGCTCAAAGGGAAACATTTTGGATCTCTACTTTGCGAGCCACAGATTTTCCGGGTCTTAATGAGGAACTTGATCTCTCAGTCTTCCTTTGATTATTGTTTTTGATTATTACTTTCTATATGCATCAACTTCTATTTATACTAAGTAATTTTCATGTTTTCTAGAATTAATCCGGGGGAGCTCTCTGTCTTCTATTATTCATTTTTGTTTTCTTATTTGTAGATATTCCTACTCACATAGGGTCATTAGAATTACGATTCAAGTTTTTTATTTGGTTTATTTATTTGTTTTTATTCATTGGATGTAGTATTTGTGATGTTGTGATTTATGTTTTTGTTTTTATCGGAAGTCTTTGGTCACATGACTCGATTGAAGTCTTATAATTGAAGCACCTGTTGTTCATTTTATGTGTAAGCCCTGAAGAAGACCGTTTGAGTGGTAGAAACGCGTTGGCATGTCCGTCTAGACAGAATTAAAGGACTTTTATTTACCAGAGTGCCTCGGATACACTCCTCTTTTTTTCAATTTATTGGATTTTCCTTTTTGGATCCCGATGAGCACCGGTTTGCCACACTAATCTCCCAAAGAAGCACTCACTTCTTCTCTCTTTCTAAGTGACATTATCTAAGTTTTATTTATATTCAAGGATAATTTATTTGTGCCCATCCACTTTCTTATTATATTTAGTTCTCTGTTTACCGTATTTACGAGCTCATTATAATCATCACTACTGTAGAATATATAGTGTCGTCTGAAAATAGTATGAGTTTCAGTACTTTGGATTTATTGAAAATATAATTTATATACACAATAAACAGTTGTGGGCCGAACACTGACCCCTGGGGGACACCACAAGCAATGCCAAGAGTATCTGATAAATACTGACCGATTTTTAGAAACTGTAACCTCCCTGTTAAATAACTTTTTTACCAGTCCCCAGCCAGCCTCGTAATTCCATATCTTTCCATCATATTTAATAGGATTGAGTGATTAATACTATCAAAGTTTTTTTTTTTTTAGATCAATAAAGATACCAACTGCATACTTTTTTGCTCCAGTGCATTAGTAATTTCTTCAATAGCTTCAGTTGTTGCCATTGAGGTAGTTCTTTTGGACCTAAAACCATACTGACCTTTATTAATTACATGTTTCTCGAGAAACTTTTCAAGTTGAGAATTGAAGAGTTTCTCAAAAGAAATTTGAGGATTGAAGCAGGAGAGAGATTGGTCTATAATTAGTAAAAGCATGTTTATCATTTTTTATGGGTGGAATTACTTTAGCGATTTTCATTTTACTTGAAAGCAGCCCGTCTGGAATGACAAGTCACAGATATAAGTTAGGGGTTTTACAATATTCAGGGTAACTTTTTTAACCAATGTCATGCTGATACCATGACAGTCAGTGTATGACTTACTTTTAATGTTTGTCAATCCCTGCTCATTTGTAGCTGAGAGAAAGAATGACAAGGAATTCTGTTCAATAGTTGATTTTGCAACTCCATCGTCTGGAATATCAGCAGCGAATTTAGGGCCAACATTGACAAAAAAAATTGTTGAACTTATTATAATCTTCACCATTTTCATCAATAAAGTGATCAGGTTATGTCAACTTTGAGGATCCTTGCTTGATTAGGCTATTCAAAACATCCCAAGTTCCTTTTAAACTGTTTTTATTTTCATATAGTTTTTTTAAAATAATATAACCGTTTGCCTGTTCTTATATCAGTTAATTTGTTTTTGTATATCTAATATCTTCATTACACTTCTTTTGTTTTTATTTTAATAAACAATTTGTAGAGATATTTTAATTTGTTTATTTTTATTTTTTTACAGGCATTGATTATTCCTTTTGTAATCCAAGGGCTTTTTCTGTGTTTTTCCTTTTATGAAATATATTAATTTACAGGGCAATGTTTATTATGCTGGGAGGTGAAGCTATCTAAAAAATTACAATAAACACTGTCCACATTTGGTTCTCTGTAAACTGAAGTCCAATCCTGGAGTGCTAAACTATTGTTTAGGGCAGGGGTTCTCAACCTTTTGCAAGCTGGGCCCCCCCAAAGCTGGTTCATTGCAGTTGGGGCCCCAGTGCATCACCCCTCCCCCCCACTCCACATCACCTTGCATAGATAGATAGACAGATAGCCCGCCCTAGGCTATTATTTTTAGGCCCACATTATTATTATTATTATCATCATCATCATCAGTAGACCTATCATCATTACTAGGCTATTGCTATATAATTATGAGGTTACATGCTTTATTGTTATTAATATTAATATTATTATTTACAGTAGGCCTCTTATCATTACTAGGCTATTGCTATAATTGGGAATTCGCACCAGACCTCTGCTATTAATTTATGCTTTATTATTGTTATTATTACTAGGCCTAATTGTAGGCATCATCTGCATTTTTTACAGAAGTTTGCAGGTAGGTGATGTTAATGTGAGACCTGAGCCTGCTTTGCCTTGCAAAGATCCTCAATTCTTGGCTCAATGTTTGATGAACATAGCCTCAAATCATCCTGGATTTGTGCACGATTGCAGCATTTTGTTTTGAGTGCAATCATTATGAGAATCCTGCCTCACACACATATGTGGACGTGAAAGAAAGGAGAATCTTCAAGGTGACGTCACAGAGTTGAGGATATTCCTGCATCAGTGCTGCCCAGAATGATGAAAGAGGGGAGGAGCTAAAGAGTTCCTTCAGTGTACTGTCACTCTTCACCTCAATAAGCTGCTCCTGCATATCAATAGGGTGACCATATTTTGATTTCCAAAAAAGAGGCCATCTGGCACAGTACTGAAACACTTTCAGGACTTGGCCAAGACTTTTGATTTTCACATATTTAAAGTGTGCATTCTCAATGTGGTTAGAAAAGATTAGTTAAATAACAAACTTCAAAAAGGCTTTCACAAGTAGAAAAAGGATTTTATAATCCCTGGAAATAAATTATAATAGAAATAGTTACTCTTCTGAATTAAAAAAGTTACCAGAAACAATATTAGTTTACTTTTTAAATTGCACTGGACAAAAACAAGTATTTTCTTTTCACTGTAATAAAAGTAAACAGCTGCAGACTCAAAAACCAAATAAAAAAGTGCGTACTCTGTTTAGTTTGCATCTTCATCAACTCTCACTTTGCTCAGCCTTTTTATAGTTTTTGTGTCCATGTGATCTTTGGGATATTTGCCACTTTTGTCACACAGAAACACTCGTGCCAGATATGTGAATGGTGCACTCCACCACCCATTTCTTGAGACTTGACAGTATATCTTTTGTGGTTCGTGCATGAAGCTTGTGCTTTGACTTCTTGTAAACGGCAGTAACTCGGCGCTGCGCGGCCCAGCGCTACGCAATCGCGTTGCGCAATGCAGGATAATACGGTGCGGTGCAACTCGGCCCAGAGCAATGCTCCTGCTGTCTGTGGCGTCAATAAACGGATCAGAACTAGCTCGGGAGGACTTTGCATGAGAGAAAGGTTGTCATACTGCATGCATCACACCAGTCAGTTTAAGCATGGTCCAATGAAAAACAATAAAAACCCGGACATTTTCATCAGCCTATAAATCCCCCCGGACAGCACATGAAAAGTGGACATGTCTGGGGAAAAGAGGACGGTTGGTCACCCTAAATTGACAGCTCCTTTGCTGTGCACACAAACGGATCTCGAACCCACGCAAAAGAGTGATAATCCTATTTAAAGTACGTCGCAAATTGTTTTCTCATTGCTGACAGGCGCTGATTGAAATAGAGAGGAGAAATCGTGTGACGTGTCTGCATCAGTGATAAAGTCTACAAGGCTGGGGTTCCCTCGACTGATGCAGCCATAGAGGTCTAGTTTTTGTGTGAAGGCGTGCACTTTGTCTGCAAGGAGCAAAATATGAGTTTCGTGGCCTTGCAAAGACAGGTTAAGACCATTCAAGCGGTCAAATATAGATCAAATAGGACAGAGACGCAAGCCACATATAGTGTCATCCAGATTCTTCACCAGATCTGATTTAATTTCTGTCTAAAACCCCTTCACCTCCTCTCACAGCTCATACAACCGCTGTAACACCGGCCCTCTGGAGAGCCAGAGAACTTCAGTGTGACTCCCTGAAACTGCTGAATCCGCTTATCACCTGAATCTGTGCTCACGATGGACAAACAAATCAAATTTGTTCAAAATTTCTTTTTTTTTTAATCAGTCCAAACACATTTTATTTTCTATTCATGAGTTATTTATATACAAAACTAGAACTTTTTATGACAGTAGTTTAATAATAAAAATTTTTTGCTAATTTTCTTTTTCTGTTTTTTTTCCTCTCATCCTGTAGCCTACTGGCGCCCCCCCAGGGGCGTGTCGGCGCCCCCCGGGGGCGGTTGAGAATCACTGGTTTAGGGCACAGATTGTATCCTCAGTAATTTTTCGTTTAGATGTTTTTCCCATGTTCCATGCTCAAGATGTTCTTGAGATTACAGTCATACAAAGTAAAAACAGGTAAGTGGTCAGTGATATCGCATATAAATAGGCCACTGACGATTTGATTTCCCATAATGTTAGTAAAAATGTTGTCAGTGATTGTGGCACTATGTGACGTTATTCTGATAGGTTTCGTTATAGTTGGGTACAGAGATGAGCTGTGCATTGTGTCAGTGAAAACGTCAACGTTTTTTAGCTTGGTTGGATTTAACAAATCAATGTTAAAATCACCACAGAAAAATGTTTTTTTGGTTAACAATAGAAAACAGTTTACCCATCCACTCATTGAAAGTTTCTATGCTTGAACCAGGTGGCCGGTATACACAACTCATGAAGAAATGTGTCTTTTTATCATTATGAATTTCTGCTGTTATGCATTTAAATAAGCCATCCACAGCTATGGTCATATCCTTTGAAACATTAAATTTAACAGATTTTGGAAGGTAAAAGGCAACCCCCCCTCCTATTTTATTCTGATTTATATATCTTAATTCATAACCATCAAGACAAAAATCAATACCTTGATCATCGTTGAGTCAGGTTTCAGAAATTGCAATAATGCTAAATGGATGAGCGAAATGTTCCCAGTAATCTTTCATAGCCTCAAAGTTAGTGTACATGCTTCAACTATTAAAATGTATTATTGACAGGTTATCTTCTGATTTTACACTGTTTTCATATTGTTCTTGGGTAAAATAATTGCAGTTTTTAAAAAGCGAAGAGAGAAAATTATTGTCAGGGTCTATCTCAGTATATTTCTCTGTTGTGGTGTGCCCTTGATCAGGGATGGACTGGGACAAAAATTCAGCCCTGGCATTTTCTGTCCAGACCAGCCCACTACATTATCAGCCGACACTACATAAAAGTCCACAAATCTTGCAGCATCTCCTCTCATGCATACTACAGTACAAATGAGTCATATTCCTTGATAGCAGTTAACAAATAAAGCACAAAACTGTGAACTCAAGGACTAAAACTGACAGCTACAGCAATCAATCACTCAGTATTTATTGATTATAGTTTCAACAGAACAACAGAAGTTAGGTCATGACTAGGGGTGGCATAAATCAAGTATAAATTCATAAAAAATTATAAGACACATGACATACTCAAATCAGAGACGTCTCAGTAGTAGCCAAAAAGTGAAGTGGAGGCAGTGAGAGAACAAGCCCCCAAAATAGAAAAAGTAAAAATGTCCAAAAATGGTATGCCTGTTTAAATTAATGACCAATCACAAACACTAAACGAGGTATTCGAGGGTCATTTGTACTTCACATTGCATTGAATTATCTAATGCAAATCTTTAATTGTTTTTCTCAAAATGAGTTTTTTCCAACATTCAAAACGAATAATCTTGAAATCAGTTATACCTATATTCACCAAACTTTCCACCATTGTTCTTTGCTATGAGCTGAAAACAATTACATAGCGATTTGTCAATACATCGTTCTAAAAAATATATATGTGCTATTTTGTGTAAAAAAAAAAAAAAACAGGCCGAAAATAAGTTTTTTGGAGCTCCTTACACTGTTTTTTGATTTATGAAGTAATGAAATGAAATAAACCTATTTACCTCTGTAAAAGGTTTTTGAAGTTTTTTCTAATCATATAAAATGTATGATTAGAAAATTAAAGAAAAATTCAATCTGTCTCACCAATTTTGAGATGTTTAAAAATATATGCAAATTAGCACATTTTAACCAGATTACACCTTATTTGCATATCTAAAAAAAATTATATCAAAACGTCTAATACAAAAGATGTTTTTTTTAATACTAGAATTAAGTTTGTCAAGTTTCATCAAGGTATCTTGAAGCTAACTTTTTTTCCCTATTCACCTGTAGTGTCTCCCCATAACCCTCTATGGCATGGCGTTGGCCTCAGGCAACGCACCACTTTTTTGGTCATTACAGTGGCCCTTTAAATTTTATTTCATTTTAAAAGAAATACAATGTCACATGACATGTATCTGTCCAATAAAATAATGAGTAGAAGTGGGCTTGGCCTTTGTCTAAGGGGTGGGTCAAGTCTTTCAGGAAGCGAAGCTTCATGGTGCGCTGCACCCACAAGAGGTAAGATAAAAAATTTTTTTTACTTATTTTATATGAAATAATCTAAAGAAAAATGTATGCATGTACACGAAAATATAAATAACCATATTTAGTTGTTTTAATACAAAATTATTCTTTATTTACTAAAACAGATCTTTTTTGTACGTTGCCTGAGGGCAACATTGTGCAGTTATGTCACTTTGCTAAAGGCAATAATGATACAGCAGTGCTTCTCAACTCTTATCTTTGGGACCACATATTCTGCATGTTTGAGTCCTCCCTGCTACAAAATACCGACACAAATAATTCAATTCTTAGGAAACAGTGGCAGAATGTTATAACTATATCAATAAGGTGTAGAACAGGTAAAAATGGACAACACCGGAGTTGAGAACCACTAGAGTTTTAGTACCATGATTGATCATTGAGTGATTGTGACAATAGTGAAGAAAAACTAAGCATGTAATAAAAACTTTTATAAATGTACAGGAAATGGATTCGAGAACTGTTTATGGTGGGATTGAGCATGAATTTACAGTTAGGCCCATTCCTTCAGACAGCGAGGATAGTTCTGTTGACTGTTCAACCGATGGGACCGCACAAAAAGGGTCCATGTCCGAGTGAAACGCCCTGCTATAGTCGAAGAGTACAATAGAAATATAAGTGGGGTGGATTTACTTGATTCCCTGATCGCTCTGTACCGGTGCAGAATTAGGTCCAAGAAGTGGTACCATCGGGTCATGTTCCACATGCTGGACATGACCATAGTGATGGCATGGCTGCTTTACAGGAGAAATTGCGTGAGCTGTGACATAAGGGCAGACGAACAGATGAGACTCTACTCGTTCAAGTCTTACTTAGCTGAAGGCCTCTGCAAAACGGAAAGAACCTATAACAGAAGAAAGGTCACCCCAGTTCCACGATTTCCATGTAGTTTGAGGCAAAGAAGAAAAGAGGACATACAGCACCAATCCCTGTCAATGATGTGCGCTTGGATGCCACAGCACATTGGCCAATGATGACCGAAAAAAAAGGAAGATGCAAGCTTCCAGGGTGTACCACCTAAAGTTATGTGCAGAAAATTCAATGTTAATTTGTGTTTCACAGCCACCAGCAACTGTGTCCTTCAGTTCCACACAGAATAATTGTCACCAATTGTTCTTGAATAAAATGAAAATAAATAACATTCAGATAAACAAAAACAGTTAAAGATACACAAATTTACATGTAAACAGTATCAATTTAGATTTTTTTTAAACTGATATGTATGGAAATGAAATTGATGGCACAAAATAAACATTGTTAATATACATCTTGCATAATTTCCCTTTTTTTTTTGTTCCATTTTCATTACAAAACTGAACATAGAAAACCTTGACGTTTTACTACCCTTGTTGCGCATTGTTGCCCTGAGGCAACGTACTGATTTCTGGTTTGGGGGGGTCGGGGGGTCAAATATACATTTTTTTAATGTCATCAGGGACCCGCAAGCTCTCAAAAGGTGGGGCAAATTTTTTTTTTCCACAAAATATAAAAAGTCATGCCATAGAGGGTTAATGTTTACTGTTTCGATGGCAACCACAGACCGCTGCCGTTAGTAGCTGTCACAGTTTGGCATATTTAACTAAACCAACCGCAACTACCAACAGTCAGCCCTTCAACTCTGGGCTAATATGTTGTCACAAGTATTCAGTTATTCAGGTCACATCGCAGTCAATGTAAAAACCGTTTTAAACTTTATTTTGGGCATGTCTCAAAATGTAGCCGAGCCAACTCCACGCTAACGTTACTTACCATGCATGTCTCCACTTTGCGCGTCTCCTGGCGTAGCAGCACCCGCTGCTGGCGTGATGACCCCGGCACCAAATAGGTCTGTCAGCCTTAAACATTTAGCAGCTTCCAGCTCCAGAGATTTCAGCTTTTTGAGCCGTACTTTTTCAGCGCCATTTTCAGCTCAGCAGCATCCCGTCCCACCACTCCGGCCCATGTCATGAGGTCCCGTCCACCCTGGTTTGTGTTGTGATTGACAGCACTGTCGTGGCTCTTATAGGCTGTCAGCCCATGTTTGATTGATTGATGATGACAAGCATAGACCAATATGTGTCGATGCTGGCAACGCACTGCTAGCCCTCTGTAGCCAATTGGCTGGCCCAATTGGCGGGAATTTAGAGAGAGGAAAAAAAAAAAAAAAACAGCAACCGGCCCACATTGGGTCAACGGCCCACCGGGATGATGCCCGGTATGCCAGATGGCCAGTCCACCCCTGCCCTTGATACTCAGACATTTCCAGTTCCTTTTGTTGATGTTGTAGGATGTTCTGTTACATGTCCATAGCAATACTTGGTGTAGTCTGTATTCTTGGTATGTTTAGCATTTTGATGATGAAAAGTGTCACAAGCTACTTTGATACCAAGTGTTACATCAATGTCAATACTTATCAAGATCTTCTATCCTCTTCACCCCCAAGACTTTTGCTTCCTCCAGTGTCCCATTTAGTTTGAAGATCTTACAGTTAGTTACCCAGGTTTGTGGAATCTTGTATTGTTTTCTAAGTTGTCATGCGATCCTTGCGATGTCAGCATTTTTCTTTGTCAAGTGTTCATTTATGAAAACATTTGTGCCTTTCAGTTTGCGTCTTTGCTTCAGAAGTGCTATTCTCTTTTACCGAATTGATCTTATTTTCTCTGTGCTGAGGCTTTTCTGAGTCATTTTAACACACAATCACACTAAAACACACATTTTGTGGTGGTGTACTTTACGTTTTGGGAACTCCTCGTGTTTCACACGGTTTTTCTTTGGGTGGAAGGTCTCGCTAGCTCAGTTAGCTTAGCTTCATTGCGGCTATGGCTACTCTTCTTTCTCCTGTCTCTAACTCTTCTTCTCTCTTGCTCTCTCTGTCAGATGTTTAGTTACTTCCCTGCCTTCTTTAGTGATAATGGTAACTGTAATAAATGTAATATTTTGTAGCTTTGGAGGCGAGGGTATCAGAATTAGAAGCACGGCTCCGCGCTGTTGAAAAACCAGCAGATAGCCGAAGCCCATTAGCCAGCGCGGAGCCAACAAGGATAGAACCCCCTAGCTGTCCTCCGGTAGAGCCCGCGCAGCCGGGACTTCTAGGCGGCTGGGTGACTGTACGTAGGAAGCATAGTTCTAGGACCCAGCCCCCGGGCCACCACCAACCGGTCCGCGTTTCTAACAGATTTTCCCCGCTCAGCGACACACCCGCTGAGAAGCCGGCCCTGGTAATTGGCAGCTCCATAGTCAGAAACGTGGCATTAGAGACACCATTGACCATAGTCAAATGCTTGCCAGGGGCCAGAACGGGCGACATCAAATCCAACCTGAAACTGCTGGCTAAAGATAAGCGTAAATACAGTAAGATTGTTATTCACGCTGGCGGTAATGACACCCGGTTACGCCAATCGGAGGTCACTAAAATTAGTGTTGCTTCGGTGTGTAAGTTTGCCAAAAACAGTGTCAGACTCGGTAATCTTTTCTGGTCCCCTGCCTGATCGGACCAGTGACGACATGTTTAGCCGCATGCTGTCATTCCATCAATGGTTGTCTAGGTGGTGTCCTGCAAACGATGTGGGCTACATTGATAACTGGAGAACATTTTGGGGAAAACCTGGTCTGATCCGGAGAGACGGCATCCATCCCACTTTGGATGGAGCAGCTCTTCTTTCTAGGAATTTGGCCGAATTTATTAATCCTCCAAAACACTGACAACCCAGGGTCCAGACCAGGAAGCAGAGTCGTAGTTTAACCCACCTCTCTGCTGCTTCTGTACTGTTACCCACCCATTACCCTATAGAAACAGTGTCTTGCCCACGGCCAAAATTAAATGGATTAAAAGTTAAGCCAACAAAAGCAAATTATGGAAATCTCATAAAAATAAATACAACTTTGACTGAAAATAAATCTATTAAATGTGGTTTATTAAACATAAGATCTCTCTCCTCAAAGACTTTGTTAGTAAATGACTTGATTTGTGATAATCACATTGATTTCCTTTGTCTCACAGAAACCTGGTTGCAGCAGGAGGATTATGTCAGTATAAATGAGTCAACTCCTTCCAGTCATTTAAATTTTCACATTCCTAGAAATACTGGGCGAGGAGGAGGAGTTGCAGCCATTTTCCGTTCTGATTTACTAATTAGTCCCAGACCAATTGATAGCTACAGTTCTTTTGAGCATCTAACCCTTAATTTTCCTCATCCAAGTTGCAAAACATTAAGACCATTTTTGTTTGTGGTTTTGTATCGTCCACCAGGCCCTTACTCTCAATTCTTGGATCAGATCTCACATTTTTTATCTGATATAGTATTAAATACTGATAGGGTTATTATAGTGGGGGACTTCAATATTCATGTGGATACTGAAAGTGATAGCCTAAATGCAGCCTTCAATGCTATTTTAGACTCAATTGGCTTTACTCAAAAAGTACAGGGATCGACCCACTCAGGTAAACACACTTTGGACCTTGTACTGACATACGGTATTGAGTGTGAGGAAATAACAGTCCACCCACATAACCCGGTCCTGTCTGTCCACTTCTTGATAACTTTTGAATTTACTTTAACTGACCATCTTAAATCAGAAAGAAAATTTCATTATAGTAGAACTTTATCAGACAATGCTGTAACAATTTTTAAAGAATCTGTACCATTCTTACTTTCCTCAGTGTCTGTGAGTAACACAGTGGATGGCAGCAATTCTATCTCTAACCCTTCAGAAATTGATGGTCTGGTTCACAGCGTTACGTCCTCATTGCGTTTGGCATTAGATAGTGTAGCCCCATTAAAAAATAAAGCGGCTAGCCATAGGAGGCTGACTCCTTGGTTTAACTCAGAGTTGCGTACTTTAAAGCAGAATACTAGGAAGTTGGAGAGAAAATGGCGCTCTACACATCTAGAGGATTCCTATTTAACCTGGAATAACAGTCTACTGCTGTATAAAAAGACCCTTCGACAAGCTAGAACAGCATATTTTTCATCATTAATAGAGGCGAATAAAAACAATCCTAGGGTTCTTTTTAGTACAGTTGCCAAACTTACACAGAGTCATAGCTCTGTTGAGCAAACTATTCCCCCAGCTCTTAGCAGTGATGATTTTATGAGATTCTTCATAAATAAAATAAATTTTATTAAAAATAAAATCATTGGCACCCTCCCAAACATGATTACTTCTTCCTCAGTAAATTAGTCAGTATCGGAAAGAACTGTAGAACCTCAGTATTGCTGAGGCTGTGTTGATTCAGTCGAGCTTTCAGAATTATCAAAAATATTAGCCCCATCTAAACCTTCAACTTGTATGTTGGCCCCAATTCCAACCAAATTATTTAAAGAAGTGTTCCATTTGGTTCCTGGCCCCATTTTGGATATGATGAATCTATCCTTAGTAAACGGATACGTACCACAGGAATTTAAAATAGCTGTAATTAAACCTTTACTCAAGAAACCTTCCCTTGATCAAGATGACTTGGTGAATTACAGACCTATATCTAACCTTCCTTTCTTATCCAAAGTCCTTGAGAAAATTGTTGCTAATCAAGTCTGTGAGCATTTAAACAATAACGAGCTGTTTGAAGAGTTTCAGTCAGGTTTTAGAGCTCATCATAGCACTGAAACAGCACTGGTGAAGGTTACTAATGATATTCTCATGGCCTCAGATAATGGACTTGTGTCTGTTCTGGTTTTGTTAGATCTCAGTTCTGCTTTTGACACAGTCGATCATAATATTCTCTTAGAAAAGCTTGAACATGTTGCAGGGATCAAAGGAACAGCACTAGGCTGGTTTAAATCATATTTGTCTGATAGATTCCAGTTTGTTCATCTAAATGATAAATCTTCTTCAGTCTCAAGAGTTACTTGTGGAGTTCCACAGGGTTCTGTCCTTGGACCAATTCTGTTCACCATATATATGCTCCCAATTGGTAGAATCATTAGACAGCATGGGATAAATTTCCACAGCTATGCAAATGATACACAACTATATTTATCCATTGATCCTGATGAACCCAGCCAGTTAGGTAGATTACAGGCATGTCTGGAAGACATAAAAACATGGATGACCCTAAACTTTTTGCTTTTAAATTCTGACAAAACAGAAGTTGCTTTCTTTGGACCAGAAGTTCTTAAACAGAAACTGATTAGTCAATCAATTCATCTGGATGGCATTAAATTGGCCCCCAGTAATAACGTAAAGAACCTCTGCGTTATTTTTGACCGAGACTTGACATTTAAATCCTATATTAAACAGGTTTCTAGAATTTCTTTCTTTCATCTCCGGAATATTGCTAAAATTAGAAACATCCTGTCCAGGAGTGATGCTGAGAAACTAGTCCATGCATTTGTTACCTCAAGGCTGGACTACTGTAATTCTTTACTATCAGGTAGTCCACAAAATGCCATTAAAAGCCTTCAGTTGATCCAAAATGCGGCAGCAAGAGTTTTGATGAATATTAAAAAGAGAGATCACATTTCTCCTGTTTTAGCTTCCCTTCATTGGCTCCCTGTTAAATCCAGAATAGAATTTAAGATCCTTCTTCAGAGCCCTTCGCTCTCAGACTGCAGGTTTACTTGTAGTTCCTAGGATTTCTAAAAGTAGAATGGGAGGCAGATCTTTTAGTTATCAGGCTCCTCTCCTGTGGAACCAACTCCCAGCTTTAGTCCATGAGGCAGACACTCTGTTTACTTTTAAGGCCAGGCTTAAAACTTTCCTTTTTGATAAAGCTTATAGTTAGAGTGGCTAAGGTCATCCTGAGCTATCTCTGTAGTTATGCTGCTATAGGCTTAGACTGCTGGAGGACAGACTTACCAATTTTCTTCACTCTGCTACTTCCTTTTCTCCTACTACTCTCCAGTTGTATTACAGCACATTCTGTTATTTCAACTGTTAACTTTGTTTTCTCTCAGTGTTTTTCTCTCCATAGAAGATATACCTGGTCTGGTATCTTGCTTGGCTGCAATGCCCTGTTGGACGGGGGGCATCGACTGGGATGATCCCCCCAGTAACTGAACATCCACTGTGTCCTGTTATTAACTTTTTACTTCCTGTAACAAAGAAAGTTCTCTTATATCAGATCTTCTGTTCCTTCTGTGTTTCTGCTCTGTCTTCTCAAACAACCAGACGGTCGTGGCAGATGGCCGCTCCTACTGAGCCTGGTTCTGTTGGAGGTTTCTTCCTGTTAAAGGGGAGTTTTTCCTCTCCACCGTCGCTACATGCTTGCTCAGTATGAGGAATTGCTGAAGGATTGCTGTGGTTGGAAAGTCTGCATCAACGGGGCCCAACCTCACGCCAATGACTGACGCAATCTGCTGGGATTCCTTAAATAGGAAACTTTTTAACTGATTGGAATGTTTGTATAAATGTATTGAAATGACTTCTTGTTAAGTGCCTTGAGATGACATCTGTTGTGAATTGGCGCTATATAATTAAACTGAATTGAATTGAATTGAATTGATCTGAAGAAACAACTTAAAGTATCCTAAAACATTTTATAGACTGTATGCATTATTTGACAGTACCTGTATCGTGTAAGTTAGGTCATTTCTCACAGTTAGTCTCGCTGTTCGTTTTATCTGAAATGACGTTACCTTGATGATGTTTCCTGCGATAAGGATAAAAGCTCTCCATTTGGAGTGAAATGAACGTCATGTTTATACACACAGAAATTCGCAATAGCCTTTTTTTCTTGTCAAATTGTGAAATACAAAGGGTAAGAAAAATGCATATATATATATTACAGACAGTAATGCTGTGCTATTTTCAAGCACTTTGTCACTTTATTACAGAAATGTTCTGTTGACACTTTGATAAATAAACAAAAATAATTAAATTGTGTTATTTCTTTTTTTCCCAATCAGTACATAATGTTTAGCATTAATATGCCCTCTGTTTTCCTGCGGGAGTAGCTACCAACGCATATTGTGACATTTAATAGACTTAAATGCTGTTTTTAAGGGGGAGTATTTGGAATGCAGTACCAGGATTAAGCAAAGTACCGGAATACGTTACAAAATACATTTTAAAGCAGGTATTCAGTATTCTGTAACTGAATACATTTATAAAGTATTCTCCCCAACACTGGTTATATCTAATAATATATATATATATATAATATATATAAAATTACGATAACAACAAATTAATATGTAATTTAAGAATATAACATTGCCATGTCTTCTTTCCTTAAAATAACAAAAGATTAAAGTCAATCAATCAAATAGAATTTTAAATACTTAAACTTACTCATATCCTAATGAGGTGAGGGTGATTTGTCCTATTCACTGTTATTGTTGAACGTATTCATGACTTTAAATTTGTAAAATGTTGGCAAGATGTTGGCATGGAAAATCTTTGTCAATAATGCAAGTATAGAATAGCAATGATGAATGTCCTTCACTGATACAATAATACTAATAAATTAAGCTACAAAATAATAGTACCGGCTGCTACTTACTGTACTGACTTAGGAAGTAAATCATTAGTGTTGTGTAGACCATGAGGTTACCATAACATCAACCCTGTTGTCGATAATTTGATTTTTTTTAAAGTGAAAAAATGGCGATTCAAATGGACTTTTAATTCTTATTATAATTGAAACATTATGTTTTAGATCGGGCCATTTTTCAACATTTCTCCTGTAAAAATATGTTATGTTGAATTGAATTGAATTGAAACTGAATTGAATGTTGAGCCATGTGATTGCCATGCAAAATTACTGTTACATCAGGCTATTTTTGTATGAAGTTATTCCCATCTCTCTATAATATCTCTTTGTTTATTCACTAAATGTGTTCCATTCTA
Organism: Valencia hispanica; assembly: GCA_963556495.2. Classification (NCBI taxonomy): domain Eukaryota; kingdom Metazoa; phylum Chordata; class Actinopteri; order Cyprinodontiformes; family Valenciidae; genus Valencia; species Valencia hispanica. The sequence continues at coordinate 56,334,734 of OY747710.1, forward strand.
GTATTGATGACTGGAATAAAAAACAAAGTGCGCATTGTATTTTATCCCATTGTTGTTTTTTTTAGAAAGACTGGTCACACATAATTCAATTCAATTCAGTTTATTTATATAGCGCCAATTCACAACAGATGTCATCTCAAGGCACTTAACAAGAAGTCATTTCAATACAATTATACAAACATTCCAATCAGTTAAAAAGTTTCCTATTTAAGGAATCCCAGCAGATTGCGTCAGTCATTGGCGTGAGGTTGGGCAGATTTCCAACCACAGCAATCCTTCAGCAATCCCTCATACTGAGCAAGCATGTAGCGACAGTGGAGAGGAAAAACTCCCCTTTAACAGGAAGAAACCTCCAACAGAACCAGGCTCAGTAGGAGCGGCCATCTGCCACGACCGTCTGGGGGTTTGAGAAGACAGAGCAGAGACACAGAAGGAACAGAAGATCTGATATAAGAGAACTTTCTATGTTACAGAAAGTAAAAAGTTGATAACAGGACACAGTGGATGTTCAGTTACTGAGAGGATCATCCCAGTCGATGACCCCCGTCCAACAGGGCATTGCAGCCAAGCAGGATACCAGACCAGGTGTATCTTCGATGGGGAGAAAAACACTGAGAGAAAACAAAGTTAACAGTCGAAATAACAGAATGTACTGTAATACAACTGGAGAGTCGTAGGAGAAAAGGAAGTAGCAGAGTGAAGAAAATTGGTAAGTCTGTCCTCCAGCAGTCTAAGCCTATAGCAGCATAACTACAGAGATAGCTCAGGATGACCTAAGCCACTCTAACTATAAGCTTTATCAAAAAGGAAAGTTTTAAGCCTGGCCTTAAAAGTAAACAGAGTGTCTGCCTCACGGACTAAAGCTGGGAGCTGGTTCCACAGGAGAGGAGCCTGATAACTAAAAGATCTGCCTCCCATTCTACTTTTAGAGATCCTAGGAACTACAAGTAAACCTGCAGTCTGAGAGCGAAGTGCTCTTTTAGGAACATATGGAACAATTAGATCTCTGATGTATGATGGAGCTTGATTATTAAGGGCTTTGTATGTAAGAAGAAGGATCTTAAATTCTATTCTGGATTTAACAGGGAGCCAATGAAGGGAAGCTAAAACAGGAGAAATGTGATCTCTCTTTTTAATATTCATCAGAACTCTTGCTGCCGCATTTTGGATCAACTGAAGGCTTTTAATGGCATTTTGTGGACTTCCTGATAGTAAAGAATTACAGTAGTCCAGCCTTGAGGTAACAAATGCATGGACTAGTTTCTCAGCATCACTCCTGGACAGGATGTTTCTAATTTTAGCAATATTCCGGAGGTGAAAGAAAGAAATCCTAGAAACCTGTTTAATATGGGATTTAAATGTCAAGTCTTGGTCAAAAATAACGCCGAGGTTCTTTACGTTATTACTGGGGGACAATTTAATGCCATCCAGATGAAGTGATTGACTAATCAGTCTCTGTTTAAGAACTTCTGGTCCAAAGACAGCAACTTCTGTCTTGTCAGAATTTAAAAGCAAAAAGTTTAGGGTCATCCATGCTTTTATGTCTTCCAGACATGCCTGTAATCTACCTAACTGACTGGGTTCATCAGGATTTATGGATAAATATAGTTGTGTATCATCGGCATAGCTGTGGAAATTTATCCCATGCTGTCTAATGATTCTACCAATTGGAAGCATATATATGGTGAAAAGAATTGGTCCAAGGACAGAACCCTGTGGAACTCCACAAGTAACCCTTGAGAGTGAAGATGATTTATCATTTAGATGAACAAACTGGAATCTATCAGACAAATATGATTTAAACCAGCCTAGTGCTGTTCCTTTGATCCCTGCAACATGTTCAAGCCTTTCTAAGAGAATATTATGATCGACTGTGTCAAAAGCAGCACTGAGATCTAACAAAACCAGAACAGACACCAGTCCATTATCTGAGGCCATGAGAATATCATTAGTAACCTTCACCAGTGCTGTTTCAGTGCTATGATGAGCTCTAAAACCTGACTGAAACTCTTCAAACAGCTCGTTACTGTTTAGATGTTCACAGACTTGATTAGCAACTATTTTCTCAAGGACTTTGGATAAGAAAGGAAGGTTAGATATAGGTCTGTAATTCACTAAGTCATCTTGATCAAGGGAAGGTTTCTTGAGTAAAGGTTTAATTACAGCTATTTTAAATTCCTGTGGTACGTATCCGTTTACTAAGGATAGATTCATCATATCCAAAATGGGGCCAGGAACCAAATGGAACACTTCTTTAAATAATTTGGTTGAGATTGGGTCCAAAATACAAGTTGAAGATTTAGATGAGGCTAATATTTTTGATAATTCTGAAAGCTCGACTGAATCAAAACAGCCTAAGCAATACTGAGGTTCTACAGTTCTTTCCGATACTGACTCATTTACTGAGGAAGAAGTAATCATGTTTGGGAGGATGCCAATGATTTTATTTTTAATAAAATTTATTTTATTTATGAAGAATCTCATAAAATCATCACTGCTAAGAGCCGGGGGAATAGTTTGCTCAACAGAGCTATGACTCTGTGTAAGTTTGGCAACTGTACTAAAAAGAAACCTAGGATTGTTTTTATTCGCCTCTATTAATGATGAAAAATATGCTGTTCTAGCTTGTCGAAGGGTCTTTTTATACAGCAGTAGACTGTTATTCCAGGTTAAATAGGAATCCTCTAGATGTGTAAAGCGCCATTTTCTCTCCAACTTCCTAGTATTCTGCTTTAAAGTACGCAACTCTGCGTTAAACCAAGGAGTCAGCCTCCTATGGCTAGCCACTTTCTTTTTTAATGGGGCTACACTATCTAATGCCAAACGCAATGAGGACGTAACGCTGTGAACCAGACCATCAATTTCTGAAGGGTTAGAGATAGAATTGCTGCCATCCACTGTGTTACTCTGAGACACTGAGGAAAGTAAGAATGGTACAGATTCTTTAAAAATTGTTACAGCATTGTCTGATAAAGTTCTACTATAATGAAATTTTCTTTCAGATTTAAGATGGTCAGTTAAAGTAAATTCAAAAGTTATCAAGAAGTGGTCAGACAGGACCGGGTTATGTGGGTGGACTGTTATTTCCTCACACTCAATACCGTATGTCAGTACAAGGTCCAAAGTGTGTTTACCTGAGTGGGTCGATCCCTGTACTTTTTGAGTAAAGCCAATTGAGTCTAAAATAGCATTAAAGGCTGCATTTAGGCTATCACTTTCAGTATCCACATGAATATTGAAGTCCCCCACTATAATAACCCTATCAGTATTTAATACTATATCAGATAAAAAATGTGAGATCTGATCCAAGAATTGAGAGTAAGGGCCTGGTGGACGATACAAAACCACAAACAAAAATGGTCTTAATGTTTTGCAACTTGGATGAGGAAAATTAAGGGTTAGATGCTCAAAAGAACTGTAGCTATCAATTGGTCTGGGACTAATTAGTAAATCAGAACGGAAAATGGCTGCAACTCCTCCTCCTCGCCCAGTATTTCTAGGAATGTGAAAATTTAAATGACTGGAAGGAGTTGACTCATTTATACTGACATAATCCTCCTGCTGCAACCAGGTTTCTGTGAGACAAAGGAAATCAATGTGATTATCACAAATCAAGTCATTTACTAACAAAGTCTTTGAGGAGAGAGATCTTATGTTTAATAAACCACATTTAATAGATTTATTTTCAGTCAAAGTTGTATTTATTTTTATGAGATTTCCATAATTTGCTTTTGTTGGCTTAACTTTTAATCCATTTAATTTTGGCCGTGGGCAAGACACTGTTTCTATAGGGTAATGGGTGGGTAACAGTACAGAAGCAGCAGAGAGGTGGGTTAAACTACGACTCTGCTTCCTGGTCTGGACCCTGGGTTGTCAGTGTTTTGGAGGATTAATAAATTCGGCCATATTCCTAGAAAGAAGAGCTGCTCCATCCAAAGTGGGATGGATGCCGTCTCTCCGGATCAGACCAGGTTTTCCCCAAAAAGTTCTCCAGTTATCAATGTAGCCCACATCGTTTGCAGGACACCACCTAGACAACCATTGATGGAATGACAGCATGCGGCTAAACATGTCGTCACTGGTCCGATCAGGCAGGGGACCAGAAAAGATTACCGAGTCTGACATTGTTTTAGCAAACTTACACACCGAAGCAACACTAATTTTAGTGACCTCCGATTGGCGTAACCGGGTGTCATTACCGCCAGCGTGAATAACAATCTTACTGTATTTACGCTTATCTTTAGCCAGCAGTTTCAGGTTGGATTTGATGTCGCCCGTTCTGGCCCCTGGCAAACATTTGACTATGGTCAATGGTGTCTCTAATGCCACGTTTCTGACTATGGAGCTGCCAATTACCAGGGCCGGCTTCTCAGCGGGTGTGTCGCTGAGCGGGGAAAATCTGTTAGAAACGCGGACCGGTTGGTGGTGGCCCGGGGGCTGGGTCCTAGAACTATGCTTCCTACGTACAGTCACCCAGCCGCCTAGAGGTCCCGGCTGCGCGGGCTCTACCGGAGGACAGCTAGGGGGTTCTATCCTTATTGGCTCCGCGCTGGCTAATGGGCTTCGGCTATCTGCTGGTTTTTCAACAGCGCGGAGCCGTGCTTCTAATTCTGATACCCTCGCCTCCAAAGCTACAAAAATATTACATTTATTACAGTTACCATTATCACTAAAGGAGGCAGGGAAGTAACTAAACATCTGACAGAGAGAGCAAGAGAGAAGAGAAGAGTTAGAGACAGGAGAAAGAAGAGTAGCCATAGCCGCAATGAAGCTAAGCTAACTGAGCTAGCGAGACCTTCCACCCAAAGAAAAACTGTGTTAAACACGAGGAGTTCCCAAAACGTAAAGTACACCACCACAAAATGTGTGTTTTAGTGTGATTGTGTGTTAAAATAACTTAGAAAAGCCTCAGCACAGAGAAAATAAGATCAATTCAAGAGCGTTTGAACACCAAAACAGCTCCACGGACCACAGCAGTGACAACAGGAAATGACGCAATACGGCTTACCCCGTCACCACGTCCTTCTTTTAATAATGCTTTTCATAGTTGAATTTCTGTTCTATTTCACTATGGCTCACCACTCCCTGATCTTAAAACACAATTAACAAGAATCTAAGGTTTATTTTGGCGTGGTAAAGTTTTACATCAGGTACGGCATGTTAACCCCATCTTTATAGGATTGTGGTTGCAGAACCGAGTGTTGTGTATGGCAGTTCAATTGTTATAGTAACCAGGTTTTGGTTGTAAATTATCTCACAAGTGAAAAAATATTTATGTAACTTCAAAACAGGGCCTGAAATGTTTTTCTATATGAACGAGTCCGAAATGGATTCACACAGTCCAAAACAAAAAAAAAGTTTAATCCCACGAGAGAAATTGGTCAGTTTAGTTATTCAGCCTATAGGTAAGGGTGAGACAATTTTTTTACGACACACAACCACATGTTATTTAAACATTTGAGCCCGTTGGCCATGTTTTCAGGCTACACTATCGGTTGCCATGGGCAACACTGTCAGAGCGACACAGACGGAGCAGGAAAGACGACTGGAATTACGCATTTAAACGGAGAAATTACGGATAACGTTAAGAAGAAATGTAGAAGCAGGCTAAAGAAAATTGTCATTACGTGGAGAAAGTCACTACCGGCGCCAAGCAGAAACGTAGACCCATACGAGCTGCCTGCAGCAGAATGGGACAGAGTCTTTACCTCCATGCACCTACATGGAGATCATTGATTACTTGGTTTGTGGGATCAGCTTTTATACCATGCAAGAATTCAAAAGCCATAAGTCATATATGCGCAATAAGAAAACGTGTTCCCTTTACAACCCTTGCCGTTCTGTGCGGGAAAACTTCAACTAAGAGTTCAGAGTCCTGCAATGGGGCGGCTACTCGCGGGTGGAATATTCCAAAGCAATAAAAGACAAATAATTGATTCTTCTATAATTTACATTAAATCAGGGATCCCGTTATGTTCTGTCTTTGACAGTTTTTTAAACTTTGAAAAAATCTGAAACACATTTAATATTATTTAATTTCTCATTCATTTTAGTGAATATTCAGTCCGAACAATCTTAACAAAGAATCTCCATCATGCCATCACAGATGGAGCAGATGAAAACATGTACTAAATATGAACATTTTACCTGCAGTCTCACAGCTTTCTCATAGTGAATGGATGTGAATTGCGGAGTTTACTGTTTCATCTTTTTGTAATTTTATTTCGCAATTTCTATTTGCTTATATATTATAGTTCTCAATAAATACTGGTAAGGCACATAAAGTTGTTTCGAGAATTTATTTCAATACGCAACAGCAAAGAGGCACTCAGACAACATTGGCACATACAGGTCCTTCTAAAAAAATTAGCATATTGTGATAAAGTTCATTCTTTTCCATAATGTAATGATAAAAATTAAACTTTAATATATTTTAGATTCATTGCATACCAACTGAAACATTTCAGGTCTTTTATTGTTTTAAAACTGATGATTTTGGTATACAGCTCATGAAAACCCAAAATTCCTATCTCAAAAGATTAGCATATTTCATCCGACCAATAAAAGAAAAGTGTTTTTAATATAAAAAAAGTCAACCTTTAAATAATTATAATCAGTTATGCACTCAATACTTGGTCGGGAATCCTTTTGCAGAAATGACTTCTTCAATGCGGCGTGGCATGGAGGCAATCAGCCTGTGGCACTGCTGAGGTGTAATGGAGGCCCAGGATGCTTCGATAGCGGCCTTAAGCTCATCCAGAGTGTTGGGTCTTGCGTCTCTCAACTTCCTCTTCACAATATCCCACAGATTCTCTATGGGGTTCAGGTCAGGAGAGTTGGCAGGCCAATTGAGCACAGTAATACCATGGTCAGTAAACCATTTACCAGTGGTTTTTGCACAGTGAGCAGGTGCCAGGTCGTGCTGAAAAATGAAATCTTCATCTCCACAAAGCTTTTCAGCAGATGGAAGCATGAAGTGCTCCAAAATCTCCTGATAGCTAGCTGCATTGACCCTGCCCTTGATAAAACACAGTGGACCAACACCAGCAGCTGACATGGCACTCCAGACCATCACTGACTGTGGGTACTTGACACTGGACTTCATGCATTTTGGCATTTCCTTCTCCCCAGTCTTCCTCCAGACTCTGGCACCTTGATTTCCGAATGACATGCAAAATTTGCTTTCATCCGAAAAAAGTACTTTGGACCACTGAGCAACAGTCCAGTCCTGCTTCTCTGTAGCCCAGGTCAGGCGCTTCTCCCGCTGTTTCTGGTTCAAAAGTGGCTTGACCTGGGGAATGCGGCACCTGTAGCCCATTTCCTGCACACGCCTGTTCACGGTGGCTCTGGATGTTTCTACTCCAGACTCAGTCCACTGCTTCCGCAGGTCCCCCAAGGTCTGGAATCGGTCCTTCTCCACAATCTTCCTCAGGGTCCGGTCACCTCTTCTCGTTGTGCAGCGTTTTCTGCCACACTTTTTTCTTCCCACAGACTTCCCACTGAGGTGCCTTGATACAGCACTCTGGGAAAAGCCTATTCGTTCAGAAATTTCTTTCTGTGTCTTACCCTCTTGCTTGAGGGTGTCAATGATGGCCTTCTGGGCAGCAGTCAGGTCGGCAGTCTTACCCATGATTGCGGTTTTGAGTAATGAACCAGGCTGGGAGTTTTTAAAAGCCTCAGGAATCTTTTGCAGGTATTTAGAGTTAATTAGTTGATTCAGATGATTAGGTTAATAGCTAGTTTAGAGAACCTTTTCATGATATGCTAATTTTTTGAGATAGGAACTTTGGGTTTTCATGAGCTGTATGCCAAAATCATCAGTTTTAAAACAATAAAAGACCTGAAATATTTCAGTTGGTGTGCAATGAATCTAAAATATATGAAAGTTTCACTTTTATCATTACATTATGGAAAAGAATGAACTTTATCGCAATATGCTAATTTTTTGAAAAGGACCTGTATTTGTTAAGCTGCTCTGATACCAACAACAAATGAACGCCTTGTCGCCTTCTGCTTCTGGCGGGTATCCTGACAACATGGCCGACGGGGGCGGGGCACTGGGCCGTGACGACATCTCATTCTCAATAAATGCTTCATTGTTGTTGTGGATAGTATAACAATATAACAACAATATAAGTATATCATTTGATAATATGAGTGAATAAGCCAGGGTGACGCATCTGCCCTCAGGGAATGTTTTTAACAAGCAATCGGAGAAGGGGCTGGGGTGGACGCATGTCAGTAGTCAGTTTTTTTTACTGTGAGAAGACCCAAACATTTATCAATCATTTGAACTGTCACTTGTTTGCATTGGCAGTTTGAATTTTTTTTTCCATCTTTATTTAAAGTTGTAGCAACAACATTTCTGTCTTGTTTGATTCTCGCTATTGTCTTACTGTAGCCTAAAATAATTTCTGTTTTACTATGAAAACCCCACCAACAACTCCATGGAACTTGTAAATGGTTTTAGGCTTTACATGCTAAATTTTTTCTCCACAAGCAAAAATGGCAAAAAGCAACTCCATCTTTCTCTGCCTTTTTAAAATGGAAATTAACTCTCTCCTTACATCTCTCCACTTGGTAAAAAAAAAAAAAAAAAAAAAAAAAAAATGATGATGAAATGAACTGCAGTTTCCCGATTACCACCCCCCCTTTCCGGGCTGAAGCGCGGATCCTCAGAGCACGATTGCAGTAATTGCAATGGCACGTTATCGACATGGCTGGTGTGACCTCAGGCCGTCTTTTTGAACCTGGTGGTGCTTAACCGGTTCACCACAGCCTTAGTGTGTCTGTGTTTTTATTTTTCAGTTTTTCTGTATTTCTTTTGGTTGCATTTTTCTTTTTTTTGTATGTGTACAGTAGCTACATATGTTACTATAACTGAATTCCTTTCTCCTCTCATGTATAATTGTATTGTTGTTACAAAGTTTCAATAAAATGTGGAAAGAAATAATAAAAACACAGCAAAATCACATGACTAGATAGATAGATAGATAGATAGATAGATAGATAGATAGATAGATATATAGAGTTTTTTTTGCCTGGTTGACCAAGAGATGGCTCACAGCCACACCCCTTTCCATTTTGTTGCCCAAATCCATGTGGGGAGTTTTATCCTTTAGCCTACATCTTGCTATGTGAGACAGAGTAGCCTACAGTAGCTAACTTAAACGTACCAAATAACTCCTACAAGTGCATACAATTCGACACAACTACACAAGCCTTATTGTGCAAATTACCGAGCTAACAGAGATACCTAAACAGAGTGAATATGAGAGCAGCTGCTAGAAAGTTATAAACTGCCTCCAGAACCCAGTTAACGTACAAAAATCTATTCAACAAAAATAGTGATAGCCTACAGTTAAATATTTTTTTCGCTCAGCCGAGCCTTCTCTGTTTAAAACGTCGGGACTAATAAAAATTTAATTTCCGGCACCATTTAAAAAATGAAATTATAAAGAAATTATTTTTGATGATTAATTTAATTAAATATATTACACATTCTCGGGTCACACGTAAACAGATTTTTTTAAGGAAGATAGTAGGCTAGATTTAAAAAAGGATTAATAAAAAAATAACTTAGTTTAGGCTAATTATTTTGTTTAACTGGAGAAGATTAGTTAAGGAATATCTGCGGTTACTAGGCAGTATGGAACTGGAGTATTTTGGATGGAGTATTATGGGATTATTATGGGAAATTATTAAACACCGTTGAACACTTTGGCCACTTCGTGCGCACTTCATTGTTTATTATTGTTTTTGTCTGTCTAATTCCCTACACTCTTGTTTTGTCACTTATGTGATAAAGTGTAGCCTACCAAATCGGTGGTAGTCTTTTACCTGCCAAAAAACTGACTAATTAATAAACAACATGAACCTTATAGAGTTTCAGGGGTTTATTCACAGAAAACATGCATAAAGAACATGTGAAAATGTGTGTTTCTTCTCATGGCAAAAGTCACACAATGGTTGTGCACGTATTTCTGAGGGTGCAGCATATCAAATAAAATCAAATCAAACTTTATTTATAAAGCGCTTTTCATACAAGAAGTTGCATCACAAAGTGCTTAACAGATTAAAATGACCCAACATAAAACCACCTTCACTTCCCTCCCCCACAGATTTAAAAGCATGGTCACAGTTATACCCCCCTTCCCCCAACCCAACTCCCATGCACACACACAGTTAAAAGAAAAAGTAAAAAAGGACATTGGGCCGAGTGTAGATGAACCATGCAAGGAAACGCCATCAGAGGAGCCATCTGCCCCGGTAGCGGTAGACCAACAGCAGCAGCCAAGGCACCGACACAGGGCACCCAGTGGAGGCAAGGCCAAGACCCCCACCTCCACCCAAGCTCCACCTGGAGAGCACCCAGGCAGCCACAGCCGACCACCGCTCCCGGCGCAGAGGGCTCCCACAGAGGAAACACTGGAACGGGGATTAAGATAAATTAAAGTATAAAAATAAACAGTAAATTAATGTGCTAAGATTAAATAGTAAGACTGATAAAAATATAATCATATAAAACATGCAGAGCAATTAAACAAACAGTGATAAATAATAATCAGTTAAAAGCTAGGCTTAAAAGGTGAGTCTTGAGCCTGCTCTTAAAAACATGAACGTTCTCTGCAGCCCAGAGGTCCTCTGGCAGCCTGTTCCAGAGGTGAGGGCCATAAAACTGGAAAGACGCCTCGCCATGCATGTGTGTCCTGACTTTTGGGGTGACAAGGAGACTGCTGCCAGAGGACCGCAGAGGCCGCGAAGGTTTATATGGTAAAAGCAGTTCAGAGAGATAAGAAGGCCCAAGACCATTAAGACACTTAAAAACCATTAAAAGAACCTTAAAGTCGATCCTGAAATGTACTAGGAGCCAATGCAATGATTTTAAGACCGGTGTAATGTGCTCCCGCCTCCTGGTCTTCGTGGTGACAAGCAGTTCGCTGCCGCTTTGTTATCTGTGGGCCATCGTTTGGTCTCCACTTTGGAAAAAGCAGAGTGTCTCAGGCACGTGGGGCTCTTGTTGCGACATCCTTTGGTGACAGCCTGCAATTACACAAAAATTAAGCCCGCCCCTTGGGAAAGTGGGTGTGTTACCCTGTGATACAATCGGCTGATAGTCATCTGGCAACTGAATTATCTTCGGCTGAAAGCTGACTGCGAGTTGGCAAAAAGCGGAAATTTTTCATACCCAGGTCTGTACATTAGATCAATCAATAGCCATCCCTATTTCAAAATGGGAGGTAGATTTATCAGTCAGCTTTGACCATAACGTCTGGTCTCAGATATGTTTAAGAACCTTTAAAATAACAAAACAAATCCTAATTTGCAATTAATACAATACAAAACCCTTCATAGAGTGCACTATACAGGCCAACGGATGGTTAGGATGGGTTTTACGTTGTCTAATTAGTTCTGTCCACCTGTTAAGAAATTTTGGTGCCAGATATGTGAGGACTTATCAGTGTCTGAAATGTAACATTCCACCATCTCCCTCAGTTTGCTTGCTAGAAAATTTAAATGATTTCACCATGGACACAAAGTCCGTTCTAATGGTTCACATTGCCTTATGCATCGCTAAGAAAACTATTCTCCTGAACTGGAAAAAAAGAAAGGCTCTTAATATTAATCAGTATCAAAATCTCTTGTTGGACCACATTGGTCTTGAGACGGCCTCTGGCTCCATGTCTGATCAATCTCTCTGGGCTCCTTCGATCGGCTTCATCACCTAGTAGGGGTGGTGGGCACTTGTTTTTGTCGTTTGGGATACTGTTGCTTATGTGGAGGTTCTTGGGGTTGGGGGCGGATCCCTGAGGGTGGGATCACTGGGCGGCTGGGGCGCTCGACGTCGTGGCCCCAACCTGGGGTTGGGCTTTGTTGGCTATGGCTGGTAACTACTGACGGCTGCATACGGTGCTCAGGGGGTTTGCACTGACTGACATGGGTTACTGGCCTGGTGGCTGTGCTGCGCCTGGGTAGGGTCTGGGGTGGGCCTGGGGGTTCGGGGCTCTGGCGCGCCGCGCCCCCTAGCTGTGGTCCTGGCTGGGGGTCGGTCGGCGTAGGGTCTCTGTTGCCGGTGCCGGCATATGGGGGTCGGGGCCGGCCAGCCGCTGGCCTTTATGTGCAGCCACCTCTCTTTTTCTCTAGGCCGATGGTCATTGCCGGTCCCTGTATGGGGTCTCGCCTTGTTTGCTGGTTGGGGTGCCTGGCTGCTGGTCGCGGCGGCTGGGTGGCATTTCTTGGCCAGATCAGTCTTTTTTCATTCTGGACTCAGCTCCTGGGTCTTGGTCTTTGTGCGCTGCTGGGCGCTGGGGTCGGGCGTTTGGCAGGGTTCGGTCGGACTTGCGGTTGGACTGGCCGGGTGGACTGGGCGGGTAGTGGGCGTGCTGGGCAGGTGGGTGGGGCGCTGGGTTTGGTCGCTTGCCGGGCTATTGAACAGCAGTGGTCACTCCGCAAGGCATGGCCTCCCTCCCCTGGTGGATCCCGGTGAACAGCGGTGCCTATTGGGGTCAGTGGGGGAGCTGGCTCCCTGGGAAGGCATTTTGTTTCCCCCAGTCCTTCCCTCCCCATCCCCTAACACCTCTGTCCACCCGCTCCATCACTTTACCACTCATATAGGGTCTTGGGGCATTGGCACATTACTGGGGTGCGAGGAGGGGTTTCCATCCTCGCTATCCCGTGGCGGCCTGGGTTCCAATTTTAATATACAACTTAGACACTCCCACTTATAACATTTTCATGAGACACACATGTAGGGACTTTGGGGTGGGCACACATTTTGGCATCCAGAGGGGGAGCTGTTCAATCAGCTTCACCTCTGGTGCCGATGCCCACTGTTAAACCACATATGGGCTCGGGGTGCGGAATGTGTGGCTACCTTCCACACATCCCACCCCTCTGTTTTAAATGCACATTATAACAACACGCATCAACACCATACTCAAGCGGGAGGATGAAGGCTAGGGGTCTTTTTACACCCCTGTTTGCTACAGGCCATCAGGGTTTGGGGTCTGAAGGAGGAACAGGTGGTCTGGTCGGGGTCCTAGGCTGTCGGGCTGCTTCGCCACTGTTGTCCCATTGGGGGTTTGCTTGTCTCCATTCTAGAAGGTAGGGGGTCCATCTACCGGGTCCGGAAGCTGGTTGCTCTACTGGGGCATCGGTACCTGGACCTGGGAGCATAAAGTGTATGTGGTTTGTGAGTGAGGGTACAGGGTCATTTCTTGGGTATCTTGGTGAGTCAGTGAGAATGTATGTGTTTTAGAGGTGAGGGAATGTATGACTGTGTCTGTATGTCTTTGTCTACCTGTCAGGTTGGGTCTTGGGCTGCCCTCTCGCCTGGCGCACCTCAGGCCTTACACTTAATGGGGGGCCTATTTCCCTTCTGTCACTCCCTGCCAGTGACGGATGCCCCTGCCCACTGGTGCATCGTTGATCAATCTGGTTCAGACCTGGTGCTTGCCTGGCCGGGCCTGGGGGGACCGGTGTGTTGATTGGCCGATGCACTGGGCCGATGTCTTCCCTTGGTTGGTTGGGGCACCTCTTTCAGGGGTGCCAGGTTTGGGATTGTTGGGTGGTGCCTGTTCGGTGGCTTGGTGGGATACGGATCCAGCGCCTCTGCTCGTTTGATCACCTGTTCTGTGTGCACCGTGCGTGGTCAGTTCATTGGCGGGTTTGACCGGCCCTGGCCTTTGCTGGAAGCCTGGTCTCAGCGCTCTGCGTTGCGCAGGATCAGGACTCGGGAGCTGGTACAACTTGTGTCCAGGTGCTGGCTGAGCTTGGCCTGGGGAGGCCGTCCATTCGCTGGGGCGCTCTGATGTGGGGATGGGGTGGGGCACTGGGATGTTGGCGGTGAGGATTGCCCTGCGGTGGCGCGTGGCGGCCGGCCACAGCCCCTGCAGTGGCGTGGGCCCCTTGTTGACCGGTCCCTTGTCGGGTCCCTGCTGGGGGGTGGGGAGCCCCTGGGCCCCGTCTCTCCCGGTCAATGGTCCATTAGCCCGTGGGCTCGTTGCTGCTGCCCCCCAGACCCCTGCATTGTGGCCGCTGGACGTTCCCCTGGGGTTCTCCTCTGTTCCTCTCTTGGGGGATGCATTTGGCCGCGCCCTGGTCCGCCTGAGGCTCTGGAGGTCCTCTGGACGTCTTGGCTCCTATCTCCTTCATGTCTGCGTCGATTCCTGGGAGACGGATTGATGCCTGCTCACACCAGCTATTGATCACTCTTATGGAGAAACCTTATATGCACCAGCATGCTCACACACACATAGGTGTGGGGTCTCTGGTGTTTACAGATATATTCTTGGGCTGAGGTTATCATTACTAGATCTTGATTAATCGGTACCATGAGTTTTTCTGTTACGTTGTTGTATTTTTACATCCATTTTTGTGTGATGTGGTTGTGTAGTTCTTAGTTCACAATGTTTGGTTTGTTTTGTCGATGTTCCTTTTTCTGTTTTTTTTGTTTTTTCCCCTCTGCCGTCCTGTGGGTATGGAGGCAGACTTCAATGTTTTCCTGTGTTTTGTTTTTTCCCTTTCCTCTCTTGTATTTTCAACTCACCCTCTCTCTTGACTTTTTGTTTCCTACCTCTCTTCTTCATCATCTTTCTTTCTTCCCCTTAATTTTCCGTCTCCTTGTCCATAACATCAGGAAATAAAACCCCCAGCAAATCATAATAAAGATTTTTCACACATATATATAAAGTGGTGTACTATAACAAAAGATGTGGTGCTCCGCTTGTGAAAGTAAATCTGCTGGGGTTCTACTTGGTACTCGGACACCAATTCTAAGCTCCACACTGCCAGACAGGACACGTTAAAAAATAAAAAGATGAGAGAGGTCTGTAATTTTCATCATAGGTACACTTCAACCGTGAGACAGGATAGGTAAAAAATCCAGGAAATCACATTGTATGATTTAAAAAATAAATAATTTATTTGTTTAATGGTGCAGAAAATAAGTATTTGGCCAATAACAAAAGTTCACCTCAATCCTTTGTAATGTAACCTTGGTTGGCAATGACACAAGTCAAAGGTCTTCACTAGGTTTGCACACACTCTAGCTCGTAATATGGCCCATTCTTCCATGCAGATCTTCTCTAGAGCTGTGATGTTTCGGGGAAGTCACTGGGCAACACAGACTTTTAATTCCTTCCACAGATTCTCTATTGGATTGAGGTCTAGAGACTGGCTAGGCCACTCCAGAACCTTGAAATGCTTTTATTTTTGGGATCATTGACATGCTGGAAGATCCAACCACGTTTCATCTTCAATGCTCTCACTAATGGAAGGAGGTTTTGCCCCAAATGTCCTGATACATGGCCCCATTCATCCTTTTCTTAATATGGATCAGTCGTCCTGAAAAGCAGTCCCAAAGACTGATGTTTTCACCCCCATGCTTCACAGTGGATATGGTGTTCTTGGGATGCAATTCAGCATTCCTCCACCTTCAAACACAGTGAGTGGCGTTTATAAAAACTATTTCTATTTTGGTCTCATCAGACCACAGGACATTTTCCCAATCTTCCTCTGGATCATCCAGATGGTCTCTGGCAAACTTTAGACAGGCATGGACATGTGCTGGTTTAAGCAGGGGGACCTTTCGAGTGCTGCAGATTTGATTTATAAGGACATAGTGTGTTTCTAATAGTAACCTTTGTCACTGTAGTCCTAGCTCTCTTCAGATCATTGACCAGTTCCCTCTGTGTAGTTCTGGGCTGTTTCCTCACCGTTCTCAAGATCATGTGTACACCACGAGGTGAGATCTTACATGGAGTCCCAGGTTGAGGGAGATTGACCCCCGTCCAAGTGCCCTCGTAGAGGGGTGTGGGGGAGGAGGGGAGCCGAACTCAACCTGGGTGTCTAGTGTCTTTTGTTTTCTGATAGTAGAGCGAATGTCAGGGTGGGTTTAGTTCCATCAACTGTGAAATGTGAAGCATGGGGTAGAAATATAATGGTTTGGGGGTGCTTTTCTGTGAAGGGGTCAGGACAACTGTACTGTATTAAGTAGAACATGTATGGGGCCATGTATGGTGAGATTTTGAGCAACAACCTCCTTCCCTCAGTCAAAGCATTAAAGATTGGTCATGGCTGGTTCTTCCAACGTGACACTGACCTGAAAGCAAACAACCAGGATAACCAAGGAGTGGCTCCATAAGAAGCATATCAAGGTTCTGGAGTAGCCTAGCTAGTCTCCAGACTTAAATCAAATCTTTGGAGGGGGCTGAAACACAGTGTTGCTCAGCGACAGCCCCGAAACCTGACAGATCTAGAGAAGATCTGTGTGGAGGATTTGGCCAAAATCACTATTGCAGCAAATATTGTGTGCAAACCTGGTCAAGAACTACAGGAAACATTCAATTCAATTCAATTCAGTTTATTTATATAGCGCCAATTCACAACAGATGTCATCTCAGGGCACTTAACAAGAAGTCATTTCAATACATTTATACAAACATTCCAATCAGTTAAAAAGTTTCCTATTTAAGGAATCCCAGCAGATTGCGTCAGTCATTGGCGTGAGGTTGGGCAGATTTCCAACCACAGCAATCCTTCAGCAATCCCTCATACTGAGCATGTAGCAACAGTGGAGAGGAAAAACTCCCCTTTAACAGGAAGAAACCTCCAACAGAACCAGGCTCAGTAGGAGCGGCCATCTGCCACGACCGTCTGGGGGTTTGAGAAGACAGAGCAGAACACAGAAGGAACAGAAGATCTGATATAAGAGAACTTTCTATGTTACAGAAAGTAAAAAGTTGATAACAGGACACAGTGGATGTTCAATTACTGAGAGGATCATCCCAGTCGATGACCCCCGTCCAACAGGGCATTGCAGCCAAGCAGGATACCAGACCAGGTGTATCTTCGATGGGGAGAAAAACACTGAGAGAAAACAAAGTTAACAGTCGAAATAACAGAATGTACTGTAATACAACTGGAGAGTCGTAGGAGAAAAGGAAGTAGCAGAGTGAAGAAAATTGGTAAGTCTGTCCTCCAGCAGTCTAAGCCTATAGCAGCATAACTACAGAGATAGCTCAGGATGACCTAAGCCACTCTAACTACAAGCTTTATCAAAAAGGAAAGTTTTAAGCCTGGCCTTAAAAGTAAACAGAGTGTCTGCCTCACGGACTAAAGCTGGGAGCTGGTTCCACAGGAGAGGAGCCTGATAACTAAAAGATCTGCCTCCCATTCTACTTTTAGAGATCCTAGGAACTACAAGTAAACCTGCAGTCTGAGAGCGAAGTGCTCTTTTAGGAACATATGGAACAATTAGATCTCTGATGTATGATGGAGCTTGATTATTAAGGGCTTTGTATGTAAGAAGAAGGATCTTAAATTCTATTCTGGATTTAACAGGGAGCCAATGAAGGGAAGCTAAAACAGGAGAAATGTGATCTCTCTTTTTAATATTCATCAGAACTCTTGCTGCCGCATTTTGGATCAACTGAAGGCTTTTAATGGCATTTTGTGGACTACCTGATAGTAAAGAATTACAGTAGTCCAGCCTTGAGGTAACAAATGCATGGACTAGTTTCTCAGCATCACTCCTGGACAGGATGTTTCTAATTTTAGCAATATTCCGGAGGTGAAAGAAAGAAATCCTAGAAACCTGTTTAATATCTTCACGATACGTGTGCGCATGCGTCGGCGTCCTTCTACAGAGAGACTTGCCAAACTTCGGCTCCCTAACAAACACGGTTTTAACTGGTTTTAAATCGTTTTGATGACTGTTTTTAACCGATTTTAACACCACTGACTTTTAGCAACTTGTTTTTATCGGGGGCGTTTTTTATCCGAGCACGGACTACTTTTTATTTCGTCATGCCTTCACTCACCTGCACCCCCGGATGTGATGGCTGTTTTAAATTAACACAAAAAGTTCTGGAGCTGGAGCAGAGGATCTCCACGCTCCATCAAATCCAGGACCACGAGCGCGACGTGGACATCATCTTCGGCCGGACTTTCGCCGCCGCCAACAGTGCTCAGCTGGCGGACACAATTCCCTGCCAGCCCGGTGAAGCTGCGGAGGGGGAATCCATCGCTGGACTCGGACTGCCGAACGCCGGAGGAGCAACAACAACTGCAGAGGAGGACTGCTGGTTCCATCTGGGGGCAAAGCCAAAAGCCCCCATCAGCTCAACACCGGTGCTCCAGGGTGTCTGGTCCATGGTCGGAACCGGCCGCGGTGGGGGGGCCCGGAGCAGCCGCCACCGCTCTCCTTCACCCGGCCTCCCATTGTCAAACCGCTTCGGTGCCCTGGAGCACGACTTTCCTCCTCTGACTGTCCCTCCGGACGCCCTGAAACACCGCAGATCTGCAGGACTGCCGCCCATCCCCTCCCAGCAGCCGGAGCAGCAGCCGGACTCCCGCAGCCCTCCACGTCGCGCTAAACCCAGGACTCGCCGAGGCGTGCTCCACTACACCCCGAACCCACGGAACGAGCCCTCGGCGCCGACTACACATCGCTGCAGTCCTGGGGAAGCTAATCCGCCCAACATCCAGCAGGTCCTGGACGGTGAAAGATCCTCTGCCCAGCATCAACTTGTTGACCAGCCGCCCACCACGCTCATCATTGGAGACTCTATTATCAGGAATGTAAGGATGAGAGGAGCGGTCACACTGTGTTTACCTGGAGCCACCGTAAAGGACATTACTGAACAGATCCTGGACCATATCCAACATCACCCATCTGTGAGTAGAGTTATTATTCACGCTGGAACCAACGACATTCGTAAACAGCAATCTGAGCTCCTGAAGCTGGATTTTATTCATTTGTTTAATCTTTTAAAATACACACATGTGTCTGTTTTTATTTCTGGCCCCACCCCCACTGTTGGCAGAGGTATTGGTCGTTTTAGCAGACTTTTATCTCTTAACACCTGGCTTTCCTCTGCCACCGTGATGCACAATATTGGTTTTATGGACAATTTTAACATTTTCTGGGGCAGGAGTCAATTGTTTGGTCCAGATGGACTACATCTTAATAGACAGGGTGCCCGCATGCTGTCAATGAGCCTGGCATTCCCTCGCCCCCCCCTGTCTACCACACCAGCCCCAGCTGCACCTGCCCTCCATGCCCCTTCTGCCACATCCTGATGTGCAGCTGGTCCCTGCTCCTATGAACTCAGTTCTGATTTTAACAGTAATTCACATATCGGACTTGGACCTTGCCCTAAATCATCTATACCCGTTATTATCAGCAGAGAGCGGACAAATAATAAAAAACGTAGCAAACGCAACTCTAATAATCTCAAAGAGTTACCAAAAGTCCTACACCCAGTAGATCATACAGTCACTCCATCTCCAACCACTATTAATATGGCACTTTTAAATGTCCGCTCTCTGCTGAATAAAACTTTTATAATAAATGACCTAATTTTAGATCATAATATACATTGTTTATTTTTAACAGAAACATGGCTGAGTACAGATGCCCCTGTTGTTCTTACAGAGGCCTCCCCACCAAATTTTAACTTCACTTATTCCACGAGGAGTTGCAAAAGGGGAGGCGGAACTGCTTTTATTAGTTCATCAACGCTTTCTGCCAAACCTGTTTTATTTGATAATTTTAGTACTTTTGAATATAATGCAACTGTTTTTAGCACTCCTCAGATTTTATGTGTCACAGTTTACAGGCCTCCTAAAAAGAGTGCACTTTTTATTCAAGAATTTTCAGAGTTTTTATCAATTTTGTACAACTCCTTTGAAAGGATCATTTTAGCTGGTGATTTTAATCTACACATGGATAACCTTTTAGACCCTTTATCAACAGAATTTTTAAATATTTTGAATTATATGGATTTTAGTCAGCATGTCATGCAGCCAACTCACAACAGAGGACACACCCTGGACTTGGTCATCACGCATGGCCTGTCCACCCGTGTGTCCTCTGTTGTTGACTTGGCTGTCTCTGACCATTACTGCGTGTTTTTTAACATCACCAGTTTTATCCAGCAGGAGACCTCTGTGAGAACTGTCAGGAAGCGCCATCTAACCCCTGAAGTGGCTGCAGGTTTTCTAGAAGTTTTCCAAAAGTTTCCTCCTACTCTCTTACCTGCCCCCTGTGATTTTATCGTCAGTGATTTTAACAGAAGACTTCAGTCCGCTCTTGACCTGCTGGCTCCACTTAGAGTGAAACGCTCACATTCAAAACTTGCAGCGCCATGGAGAAATAACAATCTTAAAAAACTAAAGAGGGACTGCAGGGCGGCAGAGAGAAAATGGAGAAAAAATAAAACCACGATAAACCATCAATTATACACAGAACTTCTCAAATCCTATAATAATGCTGTAAGAAATTCAAGAAATGCTTACTTGGCAAAAATCATATCAGACAATAAAAATAATCCTAAAATCCTTTTTTCCACCATTGATAAACTTTTTAACAGAGCTACTAATACATTTCAGAAAACCCCCTCAAACACTCTTTCGCAGACCACTTCAGAGGGAAGGTAGACACCATCAGATGTAATATTTTATCTTCTCAGTGTAACATGGTTTTAGACAAATCTGAATGTGTGTCTCTACCAGAGGAAACGCTGGACAGTTTTGTCCTGGTAGAAGCTGGGACTCTTGATAAAGTTTTCTCCTCAGTGAGGCCCACCACATGTGTTTTGGACCCGATTCCCACTTCATTTTTTAAGCCATTTTATGAATCTTTTAGGGATGAGATTTTAACCATGATGAATTGCTCCCTTCAGACGGGGGTCTTTCCTGCCGCCTTTAAAGGGGCGGAAGTGAAGCCCCTGCTGAAGAAGAGCAATTTAGATTTTAATGATTTTAATAATTTTAGACCGGTATCTAACTTACCATTTTTAAGCAAGGTTTTAGAAAAGCTAGTTTTAATTCAACTTAATGATTTTATTAATGAGCACAATGTCCTGGAGAAATTTCAGTCTGGTTTTAGGGTGAACCACAGCACAGAGACGGCCCTTCTGAAGATTTTAAATGATTTTAGAATAAATTATGACGCTCAGAAGGTGACAGTGTTGGTTCTACTGGATCTAAGTGCTGCCTTCGATACAGTAGACCACACTATTCTTTTAACCCGTTTAAAACAGATCGGCCTCTCTGGTGCTGTTCATAAATGGTTTACATCCTATCTCACAGACAGGACTTTTATGGTAAGTTTAGATACCTGCTCCTCTAGGGTCCACAGGATTACATGTGGTGTGCCCCAGGGTTCAATTTTAGGCCCAGTGCTTTTTAACCTTTATATGCTCCCTCTTGGCAGCGTCATCAGGAGACATGGAGTTAACTTTCACAGTTATGCTGATGATACACAGTTATACATCTCCATGTCTCCCGATGACACACGGCCAATGGATGCACTTTTTAACTGCATTTTAGACATTAAATCCTGGATGGCAGAAAACTTTCTCCAGCTCAACCAGGACAAAACTGAAGTTTTAGTCATCGGTCCTGAGGCTCAGAGAGAGAAACTTTTACCAAAACTACAATCACTGTCTTTTAATCTCTCTTTACAAGTGAAGAACCTGGGCGTGATTTTTGACTCTGAGCTGACTTTTATTCCTCACATAAAAAATATCACTAAAATAGGTTTTTATCAACTAAAGAACATCGCCAGAGTCCGCCCCATTCTGTCTCGGGCCAATACGGAGACACTGATGCATGCTTTTATCTCCAGTAGAATTGATTACTGTAATGCCCTGCTTTCTGGTCTTCCCAAAAAGAGTATATCAGGTTTACAACTACTACAAAATTCAGCAGCACGTGTCCTGACGAAGACCAGGAGGCGGGAGCACATTACACCGGTCTTAAAATCATTGCATTGGCTCCCCGTACATTTCAGGATCGACTTTAAGGTTCTTTTAATGGTTTTTAAGTGTCTTAATGGTCTTGGGCCTTCTTATCTCTCTGAACTGCTTTTACCATATAAACCTTCGCGGTCTCTGCGCTCCTCTGGCAGCCGTCTCCTTGTCACCCCAAAAGTCAGGACACACAAGCATGGCGAAGCGTCTTTCCAGTTTTATGGCCCTCACCTCTGGAACAGGCTGCCAGAGAACCTCAGGGCTGCAGAGAATATTCATGTTTTTAAGAGTAGGCTCAAGACTCACCTTTTTAGCTTAGCTTTTAACTGATTATTATTTATCACTGTTTGTTTAATTGCTTTGGATGTTTTATATGATTATATTTTTATCAGTTTTACTTTTCAATCTTAGCACATTAATATACCGTTTCTTTTTATACTTTAATTTCTCTTAATCCCCGTTCCAGTGTTTCCTCTGTGGGAGCCCTCTGCCCCGGGAGCGGTGGTCGGCTGTGGCTGCCTGGGTGCTCTCCAGGTGGAGCTTGGGTGGAGGTGGGGGTCTTGGCCTTGCCTCCACTGGGTGCCCTGTGTCAGTGCCTCGGCTGCTGCTGTTAATCTACTGCTGCCGGGGCAGATGGCTCCTCTGATGGCTTTTCCTTGCATGGTTCATCTGCACTCGGCCCAATGTCCTTTTTTACTTTTTCTTTTAACTGTGTGTGTGCATGGGAGATGGGTTGGGGGGAGGGGGGTATAACTGTGACCATGCTTTTAAATCTGTGGGGGAGGGAAGGGAAGGTGGTTTTATGTGGGGTCATTTTAATCTGTAAAGCACTTTGTGATGCAACTTCTTGTATGAAAAGCTCTTCATAAATAAAGTTTGATTTGATTTGATTTGAATATGGGATTTAAATGTCAAGTCTTGGTCAAAAATAACGCCGAGGTTCTTTACGTTATTACTGGGGGACAATTTAATGCCATCCAGATGAAGTGATTGACTAATCAGTTTCTGTTTAAGAACTTCTGGTCCAAAGACAGCAACTTCTGTCTTGTCAGAATTTAAAAGCAAAAAGTTTAGGGTCATCCATGCTTTTATGTCTTCCAGACATGCCTGTAATCTACCTAACTGACTGGGTTCATCAGGATTTATGGATAAATATAGTTGTGTATCATCGGCATAGCTGTGGAAATTTATCCCATGCTGTCTAATGATTCTACCAATTGGAAGCATATATATGGTGAAAAGAATTGGTCCAAGGACAGAACCCCGTGGAACTCCACAAGTAACCCTTGAGAGTGAAGATGATTTATCATTTAGATGAACAAACTGGAATCTATCAGACAAATATGATTTAAACCAGCCTAGTGCTGTTCCTTTGATCCCTGCAACATGTTCAAGCCTTTCTAAGAGAATATTATGATCGACTGTGTCAAAAGCAGCACTGAGATCTAACAAAACCAGAACAGACACCAGTCCATTATCTGAGGCCATGAGAATATCATTAGTAACCTTCACCAGTGCTGTTTCAGTGCTATGATGAGCTCTAAAACCTGACTGAAACTCTTCAAACAGCTCGTTACTGTTTAGATGTTCACAGACTTGATTAGCAACTATTTTCTCAAGGACTTTGGATAAGAAAGGAAGGTTAGATATAGGTCTGTAATTCACTAAGTCATCTTGATCAAGGGAAGGTTTCTTGAGTAAAGGTTTAATTACAGCTATTTTAAATTCCTGTGGTACGTATCCGTTTACTAAGGATAGATTCATCATATCCAAAATGGGGCCAGGAACCAAATGGAACACTTCTTTAAATAATTTGGTTGAGATTGGGTCCAAAATACAAGTTGAAGATTTAGATGAGGCTAATATTTTTGATAATTCTGAAAGCTCGACTGAATCAAAACAGCCTAAGCAATACTGAGGTTCTACAGTTCTTTCCGATACTGACTCATTTACTGAGGAAGAAGTAATCATGTTTGGGAGGGTGCCAATGATTTTATTTTTAATAAAATTTATTTTATTTATGAAGAATCTCATAAAATCATCACTGCTAAGAGCTGGGGGAATAGTTTGCTCAACAGAGCTATGACTCTGTGTAAGTTTGGCAACTGTACTAAAAAGAAACCTAGGATTGTTTTTATTCGCCTCTATTAATGATGAAAAATATGCTATTCTAGCTTGTCGAATGGTCTTTTTATACAGCAGTAGACTGTTATTCCAGGTTAAATAGGAATCCTCTAGATGTGTAAAGCGCCATTTTCTCTCCAACTTCCTAGTATTCTGCTTTAAAGTACGCAACTCTGCGTTAAACCAAGGAGTCAGCCTCTTATGGCTAGCCACTTTCTTTTTTAATGGGGCTACACTATCTAATGCCAAACGCAATGAGGACGTAACGCTGTGAACCAGACCATCAATTTCTGAAGGGTTAGAGATAGAATTGCTGCCATCCACTGTGTTACTCTGAGACACTGAGGAAAGTAAGAATGGTACAGATTCTTTAAAAATTGTTACAGCATTGTCTGATAAAGTTCTACTATAATGAAATTTTCTTTCAGATTTAAGATGGTCAGTTAAAGTAAATTCAAAAGTTATCAAGAAGTGGTCAGACAGGACCGGGTTATGTGGGTGGACTGTTATTTCCTCACACTCAATACCGTATGTCAGTACAAGGTCCAAAGTGTGTTTACCTGAGTGGGTCGATCCCTGTACTTTTTGAGTAAAGCCAATTGAGTCTAAAATAGCATTAAAGGCTGCATTTAGGCTATCACTTTCAGTATCCACATGAATATTGAAGTCCCCCACTATAATAACCCTATCAGTATTTAATACTATATCAGATAAAAAATGTGAGATCTGATCCAAGAATTGAGAGTAAGGGCCTGGTGGACGATACAAAACCACAAACAAAAATGGTCTTAATGTTTTGCAACTTGGATGAGGAAAATTAAGGGTTAGATGCTCAAAAGAACTGTAGCTATCAATTGGTCTGGGACTAATTAGTAAATCAGAACGGAAAATGGCTGCAACTCCTCCTCCTCGCCCAGTATTTCTAGGAATGTGAAAATTTAAATGACTGGAAGGAGTTGACTCATTTATACTGACATAATCCTCCTGCTGCAACCAGGTTTCTGTGAGACAAAGGAAATCAATGTGATTATCACAAATCAAGTCATTTACTATCAAAGTCTTTGAGGAGAGAGATCGTATGTTTAATAAACCACATTTAATAGATTTATTTTTCTGTTCAGTCAAAGTTGTATTTATTTTTATGAGATTTCCATAATTTGCTTTTGTTGGCTTAACTTTTAATCCATTTAAAATGGTGTCCATTTGACCTCTGTAATTGCAAACAAAGGTTTCTGTACCAAATATTATCACTGATTTTCTCAGGTGTTCAAATACTTATGTGCAGCAATAAAATACAAATAAATTCTTTAAAAATCAGACAATGTGATTTTCTGAATTTAAAAAATGCAGTTTTTCACAGTGGAAATGCACCTTGAATGTAAATTTCAAACCCCTCCATAATTTCTAAGTGGGAGAACTTGCAAAATCGCAGGATGTTCAAATACTTATTTTCCTCTCTGTATTCATGTTATAAACCCCTCATGGTAACATGAAGCTAAAAGGAGGAAGTTTCTTCTTTGCAGATAGAAACCTTAGATAAATAAGAACATGATGGGCTCATCCCAGTATTGTCCAGGTGTACAATCTTGTCCCTGGTGTCCTTGGACAGCTCTCTGGTCTTGGCCATGGTGGAGGTTGGAGTCTTACTGTTTGAAGGTGTGGACAGGTGTCTTTTATACAGAAAACGAGTTCAAACAGGTGTCATTAATACAGGTAAGGAGTGGAGGATAGAAGAGCTTCTTTAAGAAGGCCCAGGGACATTTGCCGCATGTCTCTCCCCCTGCTTCTCTCCCTTTTCTGTAAGACTATCCACTGTCAATAAAGGTCACTGTGGCCACAAAATCTTTAAAAAACAGAGTAACTGGTCTGTTAGGGCCAGAATTCTTGCTTGTTTGTAGGTGCTAAATACTTTCTTTCTTCACTTTTATACAAATAAATTCTTTAAAAATCATATAATATGATTTCCTGGATGTTTTTTTTGTTTTACATTCAGTCTCTCACACCTAGAGGATTCCTATTTAACCTGGAATAACAGTCTATTGCTGTATAAAAAGACCCTTCGACAAGCTAGAACAGCATATTTTTCATCATTAATAGAGGCGAATAAAAACAATCCTAGGTTTCTTTTTAGTACAGTTGCCAAACTTACACAGAGTCATAGCTCTGTTGAGCCAACTATTCCCCCAGCTCTTAGAAGTGATGATTTTCTGGGATTCTTCACAAATAAAATTAATTCTATTAAAAATAAAATCATTGGCATCCTCCCAAACATGATTACTTCTTCCTCAGTAAATGAGGCAGTATCGGAAAGAACTGTAGAACCTCAGTTGTGCTTAGGCTGTTTTGATTCAGTCGAGCTTTCAGAATTATAAAAAATATTAGCCTCATCTAAACCTTCAACTTGTATGTTGGACCCAATCACAACCAAATTATTTAAAGAAGTGTTCCATCATATTTGTCTGACAGATTTCAGTTTGTCCATCTAAATGATCAATCTTCTTCACTCACAAGAGTTACTTGTGGAGTTCCACAGGGTTCTGTGCTTGGACCAATTCTTTTCACCATATATATGCTTCCAATTGGTAGAATCATTAGACAGCATGGGATAAATTTCCACAGCTATGCCAATGATACACAACTATATTTATCCATAAATCCTGATGAAGCCAGTGAGTTAGGTAGATTGCAGGCATGTCTGAAAGACATAAAAACATGGATGAATCTAAACTTTTTGCTTTTAAATTCTGACAAGACAGAAGTTGCTGTCTTTGGACCAGAAATTCTTAAAAAGAAACTAATTAGTCAATCACTTCATCTGGATGGCATTAAATTGGCCCCCAGTAACAACGTAAAGAACCTTGGTGTTATTTTTGACCAAGACTTGACATTTCAATTCAATTTCAATTCAATTCAGTTTATTTATATAGCGCCAATTCACAACAGATGTCATCTCAAGGCACTTAACAAGAAGTCCTTTCAATACATTTATACAAACATTCCAATCAGTTAAAAAGTTTCCTATTTAAGGAATCCCAGCAGATTGCGTCAGTCATTGGCGTGAGGTTGGGCCCCGTTGATGCAGACTTTCCAACCACAGCAATCCTTCAGCAATCCCTCATACTGAGCAAGCATGTAGCGACGGTGGAGAGGAAAAACTCCCCTTTAACAGGAAGAAACCTCCAACAGAACCAGGCTCAGTAGGAGCGGCCATCTGCCACGACCGTCTGGGGGTTTGAGAAGACGGAGCAGAAACACAGAAGGAACAGAAGATCTGATATAAGAGAACTTTCTATGTTACAGAAAGTAAAAAGTTAATAACAGGACACAGTGGATGTTCAGTTACTGGGAGGATCATACCAGTCGATGCCCCCCGTCAAACAGGGCATTGCAGCCAAGCAGGATACTAGACCAGGTATATCTTCTATGGAGAGAATAACACTGAGAGAAAACAAAGTTAACAGTCAAAATAACAGAATGTACTGTAATACAACTGGAGACTCGTAGGAGAAAAGGAAGTAGCAGAGTAAAGAAAATTGGTAAGTCTGTCCTCCAGCAGTCTAAGCCTATAGCAGCATAACTACAGAGATAGCTCAGGATGACCTAAGGCACTCTAACTATAAGCTTTATCAAAAAGGAAAGTTTTAAGCCTGACCTTAAAAGTAAACAGAGTGTCTGCCTCATGGACTAAAGCTGGGAGCTGGTTCCACAGGAGAGGAGCCTGATAACTTAAAGATCTGCCTCCCATTCTACTTTTAGAAATCCTAGGAATTACAAGTAAACCTGCAGTCTGAGAGCGAAGGGCTCTGTTAGGAACATAAGGAACAATTAGATCTCTGATGTATGACGGAGCTTGATTATTAAGGGCTTTGTATGTAAGAAGAAGGATCTTAAATTCTATTCTGGATTTAACAGGGAGCCAATGAAGGGAAGCTAAAACAGGAGAAATGTGATCTCTCTTTTTAATATTCATCAGAACTCTTGCTGCCGCATTTTGGATCAACTGAAGGCTTTTAATGGCATTTTGTGGAGTTCCTGATAGTAAAGAATTACAGTAGTCCAGCCTTGAGGTAACAAATGCATGGACTAGTTTCTCAGCATCACTCCTGGACAGGATGTTTCTAATTTTAGCAATATTCCGGAGGTGAAAGGAAGAAATCCTAGAAACCTGTTTAATATGGGATTTAAATGTCAAGTCTCTGTCAAAAATAACGCCGAGGTTCTTTACGTTAATACTGGGGGCCAATTTAATGCCATCCAGATGAAGTGATTGACTAATCAGTTTCTGTTTAAGAACTTCTGGTCCAAAGACAGCAACTTCTGTTTTGTCAGAATTTTAAAGCAAGAAGTTTAGGGTCATCCATGTTTTTATGTCTTCCAGACATGCCTGTAATCTACCTAACTGACTGGGTTCATCAGGATTTATGAATAAATATAGTTGTGTATCATCTGCATAGCTGTGGAAATTTATCCCATGCTGTCTAATGATTCTACCAATTGGGAGCATATATATGGTGAACAGAATTGGTCCAAGCACAGAACCCTGTGGAACTCCACAAGTAACCCTTGAGAGTGTAGAAGATTTATCATTTAGATGAACAAACTGGAATCTATCAGACAAATATGATTTAAACCAGCCTAGTGTTGTTCCTTTGATCCCTGCAACATGTTCAAGCCTTTCTAAGAGAATATTATGATCGACTGTGTCAAAAGCAGCACTGAGATCTAACAAAACCAGAACAGACACAAGTCCATTATCTGAGGCCATGAGAATATCATTAGTAACCTTCACCAGTGCTGTTTCAGTGCTATGATGAGCTCTAAAACCTGACTGAAACTCTTCAAACAGCTCATTATTGTTTAAATGCTCACAGACTTGATTAGCAACTTTGTTTCTCAAGGACTTTGGATAAGAAAGGAAGGTTAGATATAGGTCTGTAATTCACTAAGTCATCTTAATCAAGGGAAGGTTTCTTGAGTAAAGGTTTAATTACAGCTATTTTAAATTCCTGTGGTACGTATCCATTTACTAAGGATAGATTCATCATGTCCAAAATGGGGCCAGGAACCAAATGGAACACTTCTTTAAATAATTTGGTTTGAATTGGGTCCAACATACAAGTTGAAGGTTTAGATGAGGCTAATATTTTTGATAATTCCGAAAGTTCGACTGAATCAAAACAGCCTAAGCACAACTGAGGATCTACAGTTCTTTCTGATACTGCCTCATTTACTGAGGAAGAAGTAATCATGTTTGGGAGGATGCCAATGGTTTTATTTTTATTAGAATAAATTTTATTTTCGAAGAATCCCATAAAATCATCACTGCTAAGAGCTGGGGGAATAGTTGGCTCAACAGAGCTATGACTCTGTGTAAGTTTGGCAACTGTACTAAAAAGAAACCTAGGATTGTTTTTATTTGCCTCTATTAATGATGAAAAATATGCTGTTCTAGCTTGTCGAAGGGTCTTTTTATACAGCAATAGACTGTTATTCCAGGTTAAATTGGAATCCTCTAGGTGTGTAGAGCGCCATTTTCTCTCCAACTTCCTAGTATTCTGCTTTAAAGTACGCAACTCTGCGTTGAACCAAGGAGTCAGCCTCCTATGGCTAGCCACTTTCTTTTTTAAGGGGGCTACACTATCTAATGCCAAACGCAATGAGGACGTAACGCTGTGAACCAGATCATCAATTTCTGAAGGGTTAGAGATAAAATTGCTGCCATCCACTGTGTTACCCTGAGACATTAAGGAAAGTAAGAATGGAACAGATTCTTTAAAAATTGTTACAGCATTGTCTGATAAAGCTCTACAATAAAAAAAATTTCTTTCAGATTTAAAATGGTCAGTTAAAGTAAATTCAAAAGTTATTAAGAAGTGGTCAGACAGGACCGGGTTATGTGGCTGGACTGTTATTTCCTCACACTCAATACCGTATGTCAGTACAAGGTCCAAAGTGTGTTTGCCCGAGTGGGTCGATCCCTGTACTTTTTGAGTAAAGCCAATTGAGTCTAAAATAGCACTAAAGGCTGCATTTAGGCTATCACTTTCAGTATCCACATGAATATTAAAGTCCCCCACTATAATAACCCTATCAGTATTTAATACTATATCAGATAAAAAATGTGAGATCTGATCCAAGAATTGAGAGTAAGGGGCTGGTGGACGATACAAAACCACAAACAAAAATGGTCTTAATGTTTTGCATCTTGGATGAGGAAAATTAAGGGTTAGATGTTCAAAAGAACTGTAGCTATCAATTGGTCTGGGACTAATTAGTAAATCCGAACGAAAAATGGTTGCAACTCCTCCTCCTCGCCCAGTATTTCTAGGAATGTGAAAATTTAAATGACTGGAAGGAGTTGACTCATTTATACTGACATAATCCTCCTGCTGCAACCAGGTTTCTGTGAGACAAAGGATATCAATGTGATTATCACCAATCAAGTCATTTACTAACAAAGTCTTTGAGGAGAGAGATCTTATGTTTAATAAACCACATTTAATAGATTTATTTTTCTGTTCAGTCAAAGTTGTATTTATTTTTATGAGACTTCCATAATTTGCTTTTGTTGGCTTAACTTTTAATCCATTTAATTTTGGCCGTGGGCAAGACACTGTTTCTATAGAGTAATGGGGGGGTAACAGTACAGAAGCAGCAGAGAGGTGGGTTAAACTACGACTCTGCTTCCTGGTCTGGACCCTGGGTTGTCAGTGTTTTGGAGGACTAATAAATTCGGCCACATTCCTAGAAAGAAGAGCTGCTCCATCCAAAGTGGGATGGATGCCGTCTCTCCGGATCAGACCAGGTTTTCCCCAAAATGTTCTCCAGTTATCAATGTAGCCCACATCATTTGCAGGACACCACCTAGACAACCATTGATGGAATGACAGCATGCGGCTAAACATGTCGTCACTGGTCTGATCAGGCAGGGGACCAGAAAAGATTACCGAGTCTGACATTGTTTTGGCAAACTTACACACCGAAGCAACACTAATTTTAGTGACCTCCGATTGGCGTAACCGGGTGTCATTACCGCTAGCGTGAATAACAATCTTACTGTATTTACGCTTATCTTTAGCCAGCAGTTTCAGGTAGGATTTGATTTCGCCCGTTCTGGCCCCTGGCAAACATTTGACAATGGTCAATGGTGTCTCTAATGCCACGTTTCTGACTATGGAGCTGCCAATTAACAGGGTCGGCTTCTCAGCGGGTGTGTCGCTGAGTGGGGAAAATCTGTTAGAAACGCGGACCGGTTGGTGGTGGCCCGGGGGCTGGGTCCTAGAACTATGCTTCCTACGTACAGTCACCCAACCAGCCTGAGGTCCCGGCTGCGCGGGCTCTACCGGAGGACAGCTAGGGGGATCTATCCTTGTTGGCTCCGCGCTGGCTAATGGGCTTCGGCTATCTGCTGGTTTTTCAACAGCGCGGAGCCGTGCTTCTAATTCTCATACCCTCGCCTCCAAAGCTACAAAAATATTACATTTATTACAGTTACCATTATCACTAAAGGAGGCAGGGAAGTAACTAAACATCTGACAGAGAGAGCAAGAGAGAAGAGAAGAGTTAGAGACAGGAGAGAGAAGATTAGCCATAGCCGCAATGAAGCTAAGCTAACTGAGCTAGCAAGACCTTACCACCCCAAGAAAAGCTGTGTGGAACACAAGGAGTTCCCAAAACGTAAAGTAGACCACCACAAAACGTGTGTTTTAGTGTGCTTGTGTGTAAAAATAACTTAGAAAGGGCTCAGCACAGAGAAAATAAGATCAATTCAAGAGAGTCTGAACACCAAACAGTTTACAGGGAGCGCAACAGTGACAACAGGAAATGACGCAATACGGCTTACCCCCGTTGAATCAGCTGGTAGCACTCACCTTGGGCAAAGCACCCTGACAAAGACTTGACATTTAAATCCCATATTAAACAGGTTTCTAGGATTTCCTTCTTTCACCTCCGGAATATTGCTAAAATTAGAAACATCCTGTCCAGGAGTGATGCTGAGAAACTAGTCCATGCATTTGTTACCTTAAGACTGGACTACCGTAATTCTTTATTATCAGGTAGTCCACAAAATGCCTTCTGTTGATCCAAAATGCGGCAGCAAGAGTTCTGATGAATATTAAAAAGAGAGATCACATTTCTCCTGTTTTAGCTTTCCTTCATTGGCTCCCTGTTAAATCCAGAAAATAATTTAAGATCCTCCTTCTTACATATAAAGCCCTTAATAATCAAGCTCCATCAAACATCAGAGATCTAATTGTTTCATATGTTCCCAACAGAGCACTTCGCTCTCAGACTGCAGGTTTACTTGTAGTTCCTAGGATTTCTAAAAGTAGAATGGGAGACAGATCTTTTAGTTATCAGGCTCCTCTCCAGTGGAACCAGCTCCCAGCTTTAGTCCGTGAGGCAGACACTCTGTTTACTTTTAAGGCCAGGCATAAAACTTTCCTTTTTGATAAAGCTTATAGTTAGAGTGGCTTAGGTCATCCTGAGCTATCTCTGTAGTTATGCTGCTATAGGCTTAGACTGCTGGAGGACAGATTTACCAATTTTCTTCACTCTGCTACTTCCTTTTCTACTACTACTCTCCAGTTGTATTACAGTACATTCTGCTATTTCGACTGTTAACTTTGTGTTTTCTGTGTTTTTCTCCATAGAAGATATACCTGGTCTGGTATCCTGCTTGGCTACAATGCCCTGTTGGACGGGGGGCATCGACTGGGATGATGCTCCCAGTAACTGAACATCCACTGTGTCCGGTTATCAACTTCTTACTTTCTGTAACATAGAGAGTACTCTTTTATCAGATCTTCTGTTCCTTCTGTGTCTCTGCTCTGTCTTCTCAAACCCCCAGACGGTCGTGGCAGATGGCCGCTCCTACTGAGCCTGGTTCGGTTGGAGGTTTCTTCCTGTTAAAGGGGAGTTTTTCCTCTCCACCGTCGCTACATGCTTGCTCAGTATGAGGGATTGCTGAAGGATTGCTGTGGTTGGAATGTCTGCCCAACCTCACGCCAATGACTGACGCAATCTGCTGGGATTTCTCAAATAGGAAACTTTTTAACTGATTGGAATGTTTGTATAAATGTATTGAAATGATTTCTTGTTAAGTGCCTTGAGATGACATCTGTTGTGAATTGGCGCTATATAAATAATCTGAATTGAATTGAGTAACCTTTTGTGAAAAACACCTGATCGTGCAACATTGCCACCACAGGCTGACCACTTATAAATGACCAAAAGGCTCATTGATGGTGGTATTGATTCCAGCGCTAGTAGCTAACCAATGGTCTTTTGAAACAGCCTACAGTTGAAGTGTACCTTTGATGAAAATTACAGACCTCTCTCTTCTTTTTAAGTGGGACAACTTGCACAATCGGTAGCTGCCAAATACTTTTTTGCCGCACTGTAAGTGGGCCATCTACACTTTAAGACAACTTCCAGCTTCAATCTATTGAATACTGGTTTTTAGAATGAGATCATGTCTGTAGTGCTGTCAGAAAATTTGTACATCCAATCAGCTATTTTCTGAGGTGCTTTGGCTTTAGATTGTGAAGAAGTTGTCTATGAAATCTTTGTGGATATATGCGGTGGGTCTATGAAATTTCATTTAGACACCAGGTTGAAGTAAGATGTGGTCATCAGTTTTAAGTGCAAACAGCAGAGCTGCAGAGAGCAGAGCTGCAGAGAGAGCAGAGCTGTCAACTATTGCAAAAATCCAGGAGTGAGATTCTTTTTGGCGGGGGGTACGATGAACCAGGTACGGGGGGCATTCTGAAGAGCAATAAGTTTCGTAAAAATGACATGATTAGTCTGGCAGAGAAGTCCAGTCTTCATTCAAGTCATTTTCACACCATTGGGTTCAGCAAAAAAAATAAAATAAACGGCAAAACATACATAAAAAAAAATACAGTAAATTGATGCGCTTCATGAAATAGTATATATAACAAAAAAAAAAAAGAAGTGAACACCTTAAGTTTTGTGTGACTGATTGTAATGGCTGTGGCCTTCTTGGAAGCCTTGATTAGGAAAAGGCTCCCACTAAAAGCAGGGCTCGCAATTTTTCTGTACAACTTAGATACTCTCACTTATAACATTTTCATGAGACACACGAATGTAGGGACCTTGCGATGGGCACACTTTCCGGCACCAGGGGAGGAGCCTTTCCTCCGCGACCAATCCGAGCCGCACTCCGCTTGGCCTGGTGGTACCTATCAGCTGCTTCAGGGGTCCTACAACCCAAAAAGACCCGATAGGACTCCTTCTTCAGCCTGACAGCATCCCTTACCGCCGGTGTCCAACAGCGGGTTCGGGGGTTGCCGCCGCGACAGCCACCGACCACCTTGCAGCCATAGCTCCGGTCAGCCGCCTGGACAATGGAAGCGCGGAACATGGTCCACTCGGACTCAATGTCCCCCGCCTCCCCCAGGACGTGTTCGAAGTTCTGCCGGAGGTGTGAGTTGAAGCTCCTTCTGACAGGAGACTGCCAGACGTTCCCAGCAGACCCTCAACAAGTATGGCCACCCCAGCTCGGCGCCTCTCAGCAGGGGCAACTCCAGAGTGGAAGAGAGTCCAACCCCTCTCGAGGAGACGGGAGCCAGAGCCGTGCGTCGAGGTGAGTCCGACGATGTCCAGTCGAAACCTCTCAACCTCGCACACCAGCACTGGCTCCTTCCCCACCAGAGAGGTGACATTCCACGTCCCGAGAGCCAGCTTCTGCAGCCGAGAATCGGACCACCAAGGTCCCAGCCTTCGGCCGCCGCCCATCCTGCACAGCACCCGACACCTATGGCCCCTCCCACAGGTGGAGAGCTCATGGGAAGGGTGACCCATGTAACCTCTTCGGGCTAAGCCCAACCCGGCCCCATGGGTAAAGGCCCGGCCACCAGGCGCTCGCCAACGTGCCCCGCCTCCAGGCCTGACTCCAGAGGGGGGCCCCGGTGACCCACGTCCTGGGGAGGGAAAACTGAATCAATTTGTCTTGTTCATCATAGGGGTATTTTGGATGCTGTAATGCTCTGCTTGAAAAAGTAAATCTGTTGGGCTTGTACTTGGTACTCAGACACCCATTCTGAGTGCCACACTGCCAGACAGGACACGTAGAAAAAAAAAGTAGGGCTCCAAGTTAACCATTTATATAGTCATTATTGAGGAGAGGGTACCATCTATGGCCAAGCTGTTTCTTTGTTTTGTTGAGGCCCACTACAGAAAACACCCCTTCTGCATCTGCATTGGATTATGGGAAAACCGCAGTAAATCTCTGAAATTGGTTTACTCCAGTCACCTGTGTAAAACCAAAAATACAATGGAAATATGCCTTCACATGATGTTTCCTTATTTTTATATCTTATATTTATATCTTTTGATAAGTGAGTATGGGTTGATTCAGAGACAAAATTCAGATTAAATGCATGGATCCACCATGATACTTCATAAGTACTGGTATCAGTAATACTTAAGAGGTTGTTTCTGTGTTCTTGTTGTACAAAATATTATCATACCTTATCTTTCTGGGTAGCCATTTCAGCCCAGACGCTTTCAATTTTCTTTGCGTGATGCAGTGGTGGCAACGACATTGTCTGGTACTCCAGAAACTCCTCTGCCAGTAGATTATGCTCCTCTGGTACGTGGTATGTGAGCAGGTGGGAAAGCAATAAAAATCCAGTTAAAAGTTATTTGTTTTTTATGCAGTGGGGTAAAAAAGTATTTATTCAGTCACCAACTGTGCAAGTTCTCCCACTTAAAAACACGAGAGAGGCCTGTAATTCTCATCATTGGTATACCTCAACTATGAGAGACAAAATAAGAAAGAAAATCACATGGTCTGATTTTTAAAGAATTTATTTGCAAATTATGGTGGAAAATAAATATTTGGTCACCTACAAACAAGCAAGAGTTCTGGCTCTCACAGACCTGTAACTTCTTCTGTAAAAGGCTCCTCTGTCCTCCACTCCTTAACTGTTCAATGGCACCTGTTTGAGGTTGTGAACAGGTGTCTTTTATACTGATAATGAGTTCAAACAGTCACACTCCAAACTCCACTATACCCATGCCCTAGCTTGGGCATAGTGGAGAACTGTCAAAAGACACCAGAAACAAAATTGTAGACCTGCACCAGGCTGGGAAGACTGAATCTGCAATAGGTAAGCGGCTTGGTGTGAAGAAATCAACTGAGGGAGCAATTATTAGAAAATGGAAGGCATACAAGACCACTGATAATCTCCCTCGATCTGGGGCTCCACGCAAGATCTCACCCCGTGGGGTCAAAACGGTCACAAGAATAGTGAGCAAAAATCGCAGACCACACAGGGGGACATAGTGAATGACCTGCAGAGAGCTGGGACCAAAGTAACAAAGGTTACCCTCAGTAACATACTACGCTGCCAGGGACTCGAAACCTGCAGTGCCAGACATCTCCCCCTGTTTAAGCCAGTACATGTGCAGAGCCATCTAAAATTTGCTAGAAAGCACTTGGATGATCCAGAAAAAGATTGGGAGAGTGTTAAATGGTCAGATTAAGACAAAATAGAACTTTTTGGTAGAACCTCTACTTCTCGTGTTTGGAGGAGAAAGAATGCTGAGTTGCATCCAAAGAATACCATACCTACTGTGAAGCATGGGGGTGGAAACATCATGCTTGAATACCTAGCCACCCAGATAAATGAGCCTAACAAAGCTTTATTTCTAAATCTATATAAACCCCCAAAACTTAACTCTAACTTCATTAAGGATTTCAATTACCTTGTTTCTGTAATATGTATCGACTATGACCAATTAATCATTGTGGTGGATTTAAACATCCATACCGACAACCCCCAAGATAGACTAGCAAAAAACATTAGATGATACTCTCCACAACTTCGGCCTGACCAGCATGTCAAACAGCCAACACACGATCAAGGACACACTCTGGACTTAATTATCAGCAAAGGTTTAAATGTATCCAACATCTTGGTAATTGATATTGCATTATCCAACCATTTCTGTATTTTCTTTGAAAGTACCATCTCTGCTAAATTATCCAGCCAGAGTAAGACCACTATAAAAAAAAGTGTTTTCTAGGGGACAGCTCAGTTGAAACTTTTAGATGTACCTTCCACCGCATCCCCCTCATCTCCCAACTCAAACCCAGTAAACGAGCAGATAATTTCCTTGCGAAAATCTCAGACATCACTGATTCCATCGCTCCAACTAAAGTGAAAGTAGTCTCAGGTAGAAAGAAGTCTCCGTGGGCAAGTGATCCAGTGGTATGTAGTGAAAAAAGGGAGTGTCGATGAGCCGAGAGAAAATGGCAGAAAACTCGACTCCATGTTCACTGCGAGATCTACAAAGACAGAATAAACAGATTTCAGATATCTTTAAAAGAAGCTAGGCAATCGTTCTTTTCTGAAATCATCAACAGAAACATTAATAATGTACAGACTCTATTTGCACCAGTGGAAAGACTAACTAATCATTTAGTGACAGTATCCCCTGAACTAAATTCAACCAGGGCCTGTAATGAATTTGCCAGCTTTTTCACTGAACAAAACAATTAGACGGTCAATCTGTACCTCGATACCAAACCCACAACAATGCCATCCGCAATCAACACCAGTGTGGAGAAAATGTCTGAATTCCACGAATTAAACCCAAAAAACCTTGAAGAAAATCAATATCCAACTACGTTCCTCCTCCTGCTGTTTTGATATATCCTACCCACAGCTTTCCTTAAGAAAGTTCTGCCTGTCATTGGGTCTGATCTGATTAAAATAGTTAACTCATCCCTGTTATCAGATGTCTTCCCCCAGGCTTTAAAAACAGCAGTTATTAAACCACTACTAAAAAAGAATAATCTGGACATGTTAATGCAGAACTACAGGCCAATCTCTAATCTTCAATTCATCCATAAGATTATTGAAAAAGCTATGTTTCACCAATTAAATAGCTTCCTAACAATGACAAACTGTTGTGATGTATTCCAGTCTGGTTTCCGTGCTCACCAGTTTTCAATGACATCCGCATAAATACAGACTGTGTGGTAGAACCACAGTGCTGGTTCTGTTGGACCTCAGTGCGGCATTTGACACTGTTGATCATGATATACTATTGGAACAACTGGAGAGCTGGGTCGGACTCTCTGGCACAGTACTTGGCTAGTTTGAGTCTTACCTAAAGAACAGGGACTTCTTTGTTTCATCAGAACGAACAGAAATCACATGTGGGGTGCCCCAGGGCTCCATCTTAGGGCCCCTCTTATTTAATATCTACAAGTTCCTCACTCTCTACTGACACGATGGCAAGATGGTGAAGCCTATCCTGCCCCATTGTGCTTCTCAGTTAAGTGTGGAGCCGTCTTAGCACACTGAACGTCCATTCACAAGTGCAGCTGGACACTGGGATGGACAGAGAGATCTGAATGACCTGTGTCAAGGTTGGGAACATGACTTGATCCAGCAAGCTGAAAACACATTGCATGTCTGTGATTAGAAGGCTTTCCCGCTTTCTGGCCAGATAGTTTTTGGCCACTAACACCTCTTCAGGTTTTAGATCAACATTGTAATGATCTGCCAGACCTCTGAGTTCATCCTCACAGAGAAAGTTGTCAGAGCCTGGATTACAGGCCTGAACACCTTTTAGAACTTGGCTGTTGAGAGATGAAAAACGCTGATCCATATCAGCAACTGTCCTGTCAATGCAAGGTAGATACAAGTTTGCTTTCTCTGCATTACCTAGGTCACTCACTGCCCCACAACTAAAGTCCACCACATAGTCCTCCATGAGTTTCTGCTTCTGCCTTTGTCTGGTAACAGCACATGACTCTGGGATCTGGTTGACTACACAGTAGGCCTTTGCTCTGTCATAAAGCTCAGCAGCCTTCTCATCTGTGCGCATATCTTGGGTTAGTGGCACACACAGCGCATTTGTACTCCTCAGCTTTGACCAGGTCTACTGTTTGACTTTGCAGATATTTGTGTAGGTTTTCAGTCACAGACAAAAAAGTCTTGAACATCATCAACAGAAACACTGTGGAGAACCTAGCGAATTTGATATGAAGCCCCACAGCCATAGGGTTGTTGATGCTGGATAGGCACTGAAGCACTGCAGGGAGATTGTCTATCATGGCATTCACGGTACGCAACTGGCACGACCAGCGCGTCTTAGAGAGTTGCACAAGTTCAGATGGCTGTAAACCAAGCAGCTTTTGAGTCTCCTTTAATTTGTGATGGTTAACAACTGAGACAGAGAAGAATGTGTACACACTCTGTAACAGATCAAATAAATCATTGGCCTCAGGTATGGCTTGGCAGGTGAAACACAGGACTAGATTAAGTTGATGTGCATAGCAGTGTACATAAATGGCCATGGGATGATTCTCTCTGAACTTAGCTTGGACCCC
The DNA here is from genome assembly GCA_963556495.2 of Valencia hispanica. Classification (NCBI taxonomy): domain Eukaryota; kingdom Metazoa; phylum Chordata; class Actinopteri; order Cyprinodontiformes; family Valenciidae; genus Valencia; species Valencia hispanica. Next base: position 56,373,989 of record OY747710.1, read on the forward strand.
TCCAACTGTCCCACTCATGACAGATGCACCATCGTAAGCCTGTGTGACCACCTTCACATGATCTATGCCATTTAATCTTAGCTGTTTTTCAATTGCAGCAGTTACAGGCTCTGCATCAAATCCTTTCAGTTCCGTCATAGCCAGCAAATGCTCCTTCACTCTTCCTTTAGCTACATAATGGACACATACAGCTAACTGCTCGGAGCTGCCATCTCTAGCCTCATCTGCCATGACTGAAAACATTCCTGCGTCTTTTATTTCACAAACAATAGTTGCGAATATCTCTTGAGCACAGCACTGAATGACATCATTTTGGGATGAAGGTGATAAATATGTACATTGTGATGGAGCTGAATAGGACTGCAGAAAAGGATCAAACTCTTTCAAGAGATTAATACACTCAAGAAAGTTTCCTTGGTTGTCACTAGAGATGCCCTCATCATGGCCACGAAATGGGATGTTTTTTTTACCCAAAAACTTTGTAACTAGGGATGGGCATAATTAATCGACGATCGATTAATTGATCATTAAGAATTTTATCGATGACATTTTTTTTATCGATCAATTAATGCATGTTCTGTTGCGTAGTGTGAGTTTTGAAGGAATGCAATTAATTTTGCTATGTGGCAGTAATTAAACACTTTACCACATGAGGGCGATGACTGAAAATAAAATCCACAGGCCGACTCAGTTTCTTGCCAGTTTCTGTGTATTTCAAAAGTAGCATTGTCATGAAGAGGTCGCAGCAATGTGTGGAGTGGGATCACTTTGACAAAAAAAATAAACAAAGTCTTGGTTCACTGCCAACACTCCGAATCTGTGTATAAGTACTTGAACGCACTTCCAACCCTGGTTAGAAGCGGAGCATCCTGCTCTTGGTCTCAACCTAGCATCAAGTCGTGTTAGCACGGAGGAGCTGAGATGCACGAGCAGAGAAACTTACTCACCGATAACTTTCTGAGGGAGGCTCCGCCACCCCTGGATTGCACCCCTACAGACTGGTGGAAAATGAATTAAACAAGATTCCAGAGGCATGCCAAGTTAGCACGGAGGTATGTTTATCACAGCGATGTCTGTCCCCTCACAGCAGGTGATCCCGGCGCTGCAGGTGAGACGCGACAGCAGCCTGATGACAGTCAGTCTGCTCACCAGGCTGCTTTCGCTTCTGACCACAGCGCATGTTAACATACTCATCTTTCTCAACAAAAATCAGTAGACTGATGCTAAAGATGTATGAGTTAGGATTTCTTTTTTGTTTTTTGCTAAGTTTTGCCAAATGTAACACAAAACTATCAGACCTATATATATATATATATATATATATATATATATATATATATATATATATATATATATATATATATATATATATATATATAGTTATTGTTTAACATGACTTTTTTTTTTTTACTTTTTTTTTGGGAGAAGAAAAAAAATATGAGCGTCTGTTGTGTTAGTGAGTACCGTCTTTTAGCTGTCGACTTTGCTGCTTATAGCGCATATTTTCTTTGTGCAACTACCGTGAATTAATTCCGTTTAACTTCCACAAGAGGTGTTCCACTTGTAATGAAGATCTCAATGAGGAAACACGCTATTTTTCTATTCTCACTGACGGTGTCTCACTGACGGTGTCTACCAGCGGGTTTGAGGGTTGCTGCCGCGAGAGGCACAAACCACCTTGCGGCCACAGCTCCGGTCAGCCGCCTCAACAATGGAGGCATGGAACATGGCCCACTTTGACTCAATGTCCCCGACCTCTCCCGGGACGTGTTCTAAGTTCTCCTGTAGGTGATAGTTGAAACTCCTTTTGACAAGAGACTCTGCCAGACGTTCTCAGCAGACCCTCACAACACATTTGGGCCTGCCAGGTCTGTCCAGCATCCCCCCCCCCCCACCACCAGAGCTGACTAACCACCAGGTAGTGGTCAGTGGACAGCTCTTGCCACTCTCAAATCAAATCAAACTTTATTTATAAAGCGCTTTTCATACAAGAAGTTGCATCACAAAGTGCTTTACAGATTAAAATGACCCCACATAAAACCACCTTCCCTTCCCTCCCCCACAGATTTAAAAGCATGGTTACAGTTATAACCCCCTCCCCTCAACCCAACTCCCATGCACACACACAGTTAAAAGAAAAATTTAAAAAGGACATTGGGCTGAGTGTATATGAACCATGCAAGGAAACGCCATCAGAGGAGCCATCTGCCCCGGCAGCGGTAGATTAACAGCAGCAGCCGAGGCGCTGACACAGGGCACCCAGTGGTGGCAAGGCCAAGACCCCCACCTCCACCCAAGTGCTACCTGGAGAGCACCCAGGCATCCACAGCCGACCACCGCTCCCGGGGCAGAGGGCTCCCACAGAGGAAACACTGGAACGGAGATTAAGATAAATTAAAGTAAAAAAAAAAAAAAACTAAATTAATGTGCTAAGATTAAATAGTAAAACATTGATAAAAATATAATCATATAAAACATGCAGAGCAAGTAAACAAACAGTAGTAAATAATAATCAGTTAAAAGCTAGGCTAAAAAGGTGAGTCTTGAGCCTGCTCTTAAAAACATGAACATTCTCCACGGCCCTGAGTTCCTCTGGCAGCCTGTTCCAGAGGTGAGGGCCATAAAACTGGAAAGACGCCTCGCCATGCGTGTGTGTCCTGACTTTTGGGGTGACAAGGAGACGCCTGCCAGAGGAGCGCAGAGACCGTGAAGGTTTATATGGTAAAAGCAGTTCAGAGAGATAAGAAGGCCCAAGACCATGAAGACACTTAAAAACCATTAAAAGAACCTTATCTGAGTGTCCAAAACAAGCAGCCACAGATCAGATGAAACAACAACGAAGTCTAACTTGGAATCTAGCTGCGGCCTAAGGTGTTCTGGCCCAAGTGCACATATGGACACCCTTATGTTTGAACATGGTGTTCGTTACGGACAATCCATGATGAGCATAGAAGTCCAATAACAGAACACCGCTCATGTTCAGATCAGGGGGACCACTCCTCCAGGTTTCACTGTCATTGCCCACATGAGCTTTGAAGTCCCCCAGCAGAACAAGGGAGTCCCCGGGAGGAGCACTCTCCAGCTCCCCCTCCAAGGACTCCAGGAAGGGTGGGTAATCTGATCTGCCATTTGGCGCATAGGCACACACAACCCCACTCGAGTAGATGGGTTCCAGCCAGACCCAGAGCCTTGCATCTAGGCGAGTCCGATGATGTCCAGAACCTCTCAATGGAACCTTTCAACCTCGCACACCAACTCCAGCTCCTCCCCCACCAGAGATGTGACATTCCACGTCCCAAGAGCCTGCTTCTGCAGCCGAGGATCGGACCGCCAAGGTCCCAGCCTTCGGCCACCGCCCAACCTACATTACACCCGACCCCTATGGCCCCTCTCACAGGTGGTGAGCTCATGGGAAGGGGAGCCCATGTCCCCTCTTTGGGCTGAGCCCGGCCGGGCCCCATTGGTAAAGGCCAGGCGCTCGCCAACGTGCCCCAACTCCAGGCATGGCTCCAGACGGGGACCCCGGTGACCCACGTACGGGCGAGGGAACACTAGGTCCATATATATTTCTCATCATAGGGGTTTGCATAATTGTAGAGTTATAATAGTCTCCAACATGGGGTTAAATATGAGCATGTTCCTTTTGAGTTGTTTGAAACTTCTAAAATCAGCTAAAACAGACAGTGGACCACCACCCACTTGCGGCTCAGTATTTCTGTTTGTGGATTTTTTTTTTTTTTGTAGAAGCTGAAATACCTAGATCAGGGGTCTCACACTCCAATTCTTGAGGCCCGGTTTCCTGCAACATTTCGATGTGTTCCTGGTCCAAAACACCTGAATCAAGTGGTTAAATTGTCTCCTCTGCTGGCAGTTAGGTTCTACGGGGTCCCGCTGATGACCTAATTATTTGATTCAGGTGTGTTGAAACTGAGACATGTCTAAAATTTAATTTGTAAAGCAGCCAATTCAGGACCGCCATTCATTATCCTTGCCGCTGATTGGCTGGACCACCAAGAACAGAAATGAGGAAGACTGTAAATGTTTGCTTCTTTGGTAGAGCTAAGACAATTTCCACTGTGCATATTGATGCATACTGAGGTATATTTGGTGTTTGAACCATAAAAATAGGCACATATGCGCATTTTAGAGGGGGTCTCAAGTATTTGCAGATTTCAGCTATTCACGGACGGCTGTGGTCCCTAATCCCCTTTAATACCAGAAGTCCACTGTACATCTAAGTAGCTGTTACCTTCCACCTGTATGAGGATTTCTTTACCTTTCCAACCAGCTTAGTGATAAGACATCTTTCTACTGCAGGGCAGGAATCGATTACTGATAAGAAATGCTTTGAACCTTACCTGAAAAAAATCTGAGTTAACCAATTTAGTTGTTTTGTTGCATTTGTTCACAGTAAAAAAGTACTATTGAAAAGGTCTGATTTCCACTTCTAAGAAAAGCAGTTTTGTTGAAAAGCTTTCAGACTCTGATATTAAAGCTGTTTAATATCTTGATAGTTTCTTTTATCCTTTTGTGACTCAAGCTTCAGGCAGCTCTGCCTTTTCCAAACTGCAGGCCGACTGCAGAGAAACAAGGTGATTTAGTTTGGCAGGAATGATGACCCACTCCTTGCTCCAGCTACTTTTCCCTCTGAGATTCTGCCTGTCCTTGTGGAAGACTAAAGTGCATACAGAAAGGATTGGGAGTCATTCAGTTTCTGAAGCTAATAGGTGCTGATGTCTGTGTGTGGCTCCCTGAGTTATAGAATGAAGGGCGGCCATGCAGTGTGGATGTTCAGTGAACTGATCAATACCATAGTAATTCATAAATCCCATTTAATAGCATCCAGCACAGGATGTGCTGATTCAGGAACGGCAGCAGAGCTGACTAAAGGACTGTGGGTAATAAACATAGAGCCCTGGGATGCTCTCCAAGCTGTGGATTAAATGGAGAGCGGTCAGAAACAGGTGGAAGTCTGGGTAACTCTGATGTTTGGGATTACTAGAGGAAAACAGTCCTTCTTATCATCGAGGAGTTTTTCATGTTCAGTTATTATGCTTCATGAATATAAAATAGAGCTTAAAGGTAGATCACTTTAAGCCTTGTGATCGCACTTCAAGTTTACCTCAATCCTTTGTAAAGTAACAATGGTTGGCAATAACAGAGGTCAAATGTTTCCTCTAGGTCTTTACAATGTTTTCACACACTGTAGCTGGTATTTTAGTCCATTCTTCCATGCAGATCTTCTCTAGAGCTGTGATGTTTTGGGGCAGTCGCTGGACAACACACACTTTCAACTCCTTCCACAGATTCTCCGAGGTCTGGAGACTGGCTAGGCCACTACAGAACCTTGAAAAGCTTTTTTCGTAGCCACTCCTTTGTTGCCCAGGCGATTTGTTTGGGATCATTGTCATGCTGGAAGATCCAGCCACATTTAATCTTCAATGCTCTCGCTGATGGAAGGTTTATGAACAAAATCTCATGTGGCCCCATTTATCCTTTCCTTAATAGCCATCAGTCGGCCTGTTCCCTTTGGATAATGTTTCCACCTTGTTCCTCACAGTGGCTATGGTGTTCTTGTGATGCAACTCAGCATTCTAACCCCTCCAAACATGGCGAGTGGCATTTATACCAAAGAGTGCTATTTTGGTCTCTCCCAATCTTCCTCTGGGTCATCCAGATGGTCTCTGGCAAACTTTAGACAGGCCTACACATGTGCACTCTTAAGCATATGGACTTTTCCGGTACTGCAGGATTGTAATCCATGACGACGTAGTGTGTTACTAATAGTAACCTTTGTTACTGTGGTCCCATCTCTCTTCAGGTCATTGACCAGTTCCCCCTGTGTAGTTCTGGGCTGATTCCTCACCGTTCTCAAGAATGTGTACCCCACGAGGTGAGATCTTGCATGGAGCCGTAGGTCAAGGGTGATTGTCAATTATCTTTTATTTATTCCATTATATAATAATTGCTCCAACATGTGATCTCTTCTCACCAAGCTGCTTGCCTATTGTAGATTGGCTCATCCCAGTCTTGTGCAGGTGTACAATCTTGTCCCTGGTGTCCTTAAACAGCTCTCTGGTCTTGGGCATGGTGGTTGGAGTCTGACTGTTTAAAGGTGTGGACAGATGTCTTTTATACAGATAACGAGTTCAAACAGATCCCATGATTACAAGTTACTAGTGGAGGGTAGAAAAGCTTCTTAAAGAAGAAATAACAGGTCTGCGAAGGCCAAAATTCTTGCTTGTTTGTAGGTTCTGAATACTTTTTTTCTTCACCATTATACAAATAAATTCTTTAAAAATCATACAATGTGATTGTCTTGATTTTTTTCACATTCTGTCTCTCACAGTTGAAATGTAATTAAAATGTAAATTACAGACCTCATTATTTTAAGTGGGACAACTTGCACAATCGGTGGCTGCCTAATTCTTTTTTGCCCCACTGTAACTGCTTTTTAGTCAGTTATGGTTTTGTTGGCGTCTTTATGTCAAGATCTCAAGTAGGGCTGGACGATATCTCGAGTTATTAAAAAAATATCGCAATTTTTTCATATACGATAAAAGATTGACCCAATATCCTTTATATCGATATAAATAGACCAGTTAGTTTTCTGCCTTCCTGCTCCTCCGTCTGTCTCTCGCGTTACTTCACCTTGCTACACCTCCCTTCCTTACTGAACATGAATCTAACCACAACCCCACTGTTGCATTCAGTCCAGAAGCCACAGCAGCATGGAGACAGAAGGCGGCACAGGCAAGAGTGTTGAAGAGAAGCTGCTGGTTAACACTGCTTTAAGTGGATCAGTACGGAACGGTACTCCTTACCACCACTTCTAAAAATAACTCTTTAGAGTTCCACGAGTTCTCCGAGTTCTACTTATTTTTACAAAGTACAAAAAAAACACTATATATTCTATATTCCTTTCATCTTTTTGGCCTCAGACCCAAGCTCCTGAGCTGAATTTCAACACCAGCCCACCCCTGCCCAAAACAATACTTTTTAATAGCCTAACCCAAAGTCCTGTCATTGGCACACACTTCCAATTGAGTTTGCGGACATCGTCACACAATTCACCGCAGTGAAAATGTGTTACGTTCCTGTGCGGGAAGTGTCAGAGTCCTGCCATTGACAGGACCGCCCGACCGAGGCCTGCCATTGACAGGACCGCCCGACCGAGGCCTGCCATTGACAGGACCGCCCAACCGAGGCCTGCCATTGACAGGACCGACCAACCGAGGCCTGCCATTGACAGGACCGACCGACCGAGGCCTGCCATTGACAGCCCGACCGAGGCCTGCCATTGACAGCCCGACCGAGGCCTGCCCTTGACAGGACCAACCGACTGAGGCCTGCCATTGACAGCCCGACCGGCCCCGGGCCTAGCCCCAAGACTCACCCAGGGCATGGTGCTCACAAGCCGGAGGGAGAGGACCGGGGGATCTGGCTCCAGGACCCCGGGCCTGACCCCAAGACTCACCCAGGGCCTGCTGCTCACAGGCCGGAGGGAGAGAACAGGGAGACGGGCTCCAGGGCACCTGGCCTGACCCCAAGACTCACCCAAGGCCTGCTGCTCACAGGCCAGAGGGAGAGAACAGGGAGACCGGCTCCAGGGCCCCGGGCCTGACCCAGGGCATCCTGCTCACATGCCGGAGGGAGAGGACCGGGGGATCTGGCTCCAGAGCACCGGGTCTGACTTCCAGCACTTTTTTCCCTTGCCACGCTCCTGAAAGACTCGCTCTTACTATCCTGCGGAAGGTGTTTTCTCGACTGGGCTCCTGGTGACTACCATGAGAGACCATGTCCAATGGGCAACCCATGCTACGTAGTATAGAACCATACCGTCGAGCTCGTGCCTCTGGTAAGGCAGGGGCTGACACTTAGAATATTTTTTCTTTACACAAGAAACATCTTGTTAGAAGTTTTTCATTTTATTTCAACAAGTCAGTCAGTTTTATTTATACATTCTCTGTGCTTTTTTACTGCACATCCTCCACCAAGAGTCGGTCAAAGTGTTGTCTGATGTCCCTTGCTTTAGCTACATCCAGGTGGAAAACATAGAACCGGTCAGCTGTGCCAGGGCTGTGACACATGAATTCAGACATTCGCTCAGGCTGTCTAACAGAGTTATGGTTCTTCACATGGGTTGCCACTGCGCTCCTGATGTCCATGAAAGTAGGTCTCCCTGGCAGACCCATGTCTCTCCATGCCACCTGTAAGTACTGATCAATGAGTTGGCCGACAGACTTCCAACGGGAGCAAAGCACCTGGTTTGTTGGGGGACGGAGACCGGCCCGGACCTTTAACCATCGTTCCAGACAGTCGAACTCTTCCACCTTCAGGAAGATCTGCGCGTTTCCGTATGATCCTTTTGTCTTGTGCTCATGCCCATTAATCAGGTAACCTTGCTCGGGGGACTTGCAGTTCTCTCTGGCCGCCGCGACCTCTTCCACAGTCATGTTTACAAGGACCCCCTTTCTGTGGCCATAAATGCACGACAGATACGCAGCAAAGTAACCAAAGAAAAGGGAACTTAACCAGGGTGAGGGTGTTTGGGGATTTCCTCCAGAAGCTCAGGGATCTTTCTGTTGGCACTCTCCCGACATCTGGTGAGGGTCTGCAGGGAAATTGCCCGCTCTGATTTCTTGGCCTTCAGCTCGATCTGGTAGGTGAGAAGGCCTCCACGGATCTCCTTAAGACAGTTCTGGATGGTACGGCGCACTGAAAAAATCTGTCTCTTGGAGAGCCTGCACTGGACCGGCGGTGTGTCAGTCATGTACCGAAGGAACTTTTGGAGTTGACCCAGATATTAGTAGACTGTGGACAGCTTCCTTCCATTCCCGAGCAGGTGTGAAGCCCATCTGCAAACATGCATAAAAAGAACCTTACATCAAAGCATTTTCACAGCAGACCTGCACATCAGCCGAGTGAGGATTACCCATGGATTCGTTGAACATTGTCTAGGAAGAGCCAGTCGTATGTTTGCTGGGCTCCCTCTGCCATGTAGGAAAGGAACTCCTTCACCTTCGAAAGCTGTGAGCATGAGTTTTTCAACTTCATTCGTGACGGGTTGAAACCTTTGATGTAAGCCTGGTAAGCTCCCAAGTATTTTGCTGTGAAAACAACCAGACAAGAAAAGCATCGTCACCTGAAGCACCATACCATACTGTACGACACATCAAATCTCCAAATCTCCTACTGATGAATTTAGGGAAACCATTGCCCCTGGTCCCTGGGTCTGTGGGTCTGTCCTCAGACAGGTCCACTCCGGCTGATGCTGTTGTTGTTGCTGCTTCTGCTGGAACCAACGCAGAGGGGTCCAGTCTCTCCAGCACCACCACTGGGGAGAGGCCAACCCCGGCCGCTGCTCACCCTGCACCCGGTGGTGGTGCCGGAGCTGAAGGGAGGGTCACTCCGATTGCTGCTGCTCCCCCTGAAAGAGACACCGGACATGGAGAGAGGACAACCGTGGCCGCTGCTCGCCCTGGATCCGACAGTGGTGCTAGAGCTGAGGAGTGCTCTTTTTCAAGACAGGGTTCAACCCCAATATCAAGCTGTGAGACAAGGGGAGGATTGGGGTTGCTTTCCCTGAGGCTCCGGAGCAGGGAGATGGTTCTTGATTTTTTTCGCAGCAGTGATGTTCCCCCCCCCCCTGCTCAATGGAAAGCTCCGGATGGCTGCATCGCATTTGGTAGTCAAAGCGGGAATTATTGTACAAACACCCATTCACATTACACAGGTAGTCTCTTATATTCACCCGGCCTGAGGAGAGCTTGAGCAAAAGTCGTCTTTCCTCCAGATTGTTAATGAAGTGTGATCTTTTCAGGTGGCTTGGCAATGCGGCGAAGCTGTTGTTGCAAAGGGGACAGCACAGAGCCTTGCTTCCTGGGTTCATGGTTTCCTTGGAGGAGGGGGAAAAATACATTTGTTCCACTTTACCAACCACCTGTCACCCGGGTGGGCTTTGGCCCAAACCCCCTCTATCCCACCACCAGAACCAAACAGAAAGTCCACCAACCTGCCACGGACAAGGAAAGCCTGCCACTGACAAAAGACGTTCACCGGCAGATGCCGCTCTGCCTTAATTGGGGGAAAGGAACAGGTGGGCTTCGACCCACACCCCCTCGTTCCGAACCGCAGAACCGAAGACAAAAGAGACCGACCTGACACCGACAAGAAGCTGCAGCCAACTGACAAGGACAGCAAACGCTGCACTCCCTTGATTGAGGCTTGATATGGAGCAGCTGTGTGCCATTGTCAGCTGCTGCCACTGTCACAACCGGGAAGAGGGGATAAATGTGCAAAGCTATAACTATTTTGGTTCGGAAGAAAAAAAACATTTTATTCAAGAAATTTATATTATTAATATATGCCGATACTTAACATTGTTTCTAATGTACATCTAAAGCTGTATGTCTAAAAAAAGGGCCTTTGTGACATTTGAGACATTTAGCTAAGCATTCTGAATAGCTTTTTTGTCAATACTTTTTGGGAAGAAAAATATCTATATATATTTCGAAAATCGGATTTCAGCTGAAAAATATCAAGATATAACTTTTGGTCCATATCGTTCAGCCCTAATCTCCAGTTAGCATTGTAGGCTTTAGCAGCTGAATCATGAGGTGAACCAGATGGTTGTTCAAGTCACTACATTCTCCAGTTTGGACTGGAGGTCTAATTCCATGGGTTAGTTCCCAGGTTTATAAAGTCATAACGTTCACTGCAGGGTCTGGGTCAGTCTCTTCCTCAGGATGAGGAGGTTCATTATCTTCAATAATGGAAGCTGCTCTGATCCATCATGAGGAAGATAGAACTGTGCCAAAAACTCTTGATTTAAGGCTGTCTCTACATTCCAGGTCACTTCCAGACATCACTGGAATCAATATAAATCGCTCCCAGCCTCAGAGCACCTTCCGATTGCCAGGATGATTTACAGAGTATTGCTTGGAAGTAGGGGTGTGCTGATTCACCATAAAGCAATAATTGCAATGTTTAACACAAACAAAATCGATACCGTTCAAAAGTCTTACAAAATTGATTCTTTTTCAATTATAAATAATTAGAAAAACATAAAAGTCTGGCGTGACGCACGGACATTTTTAGGGGACCGTCCGGCGGAAACATCATGGCTGCAGCTAGTGTTTCGGCCATGCAGCGCGAAAGTTACAAAATACTGCAAATATTTTTCTCTTTAGTTGTAAATGAAACGACTTTGTTGTTGTATATCATGTTACCAGCAACATTTTCTTTTTACCAGACATGTCCACTTTTTCGTTGCTTACTGGGGCGCCTTCCCCAAGTGTAGCTTTAAGTATGAAACACAAAGGAAATGTCCTTCATTCTATATCGGTCACAACTAATGTGTGGCGGAGAGTACCATACTTATAGCTGGCAGATTAGTTTCTGTGTATGACAGGTGGCAAACATCCCATTGGTCAAACTGAAGCAAAACTATGAAAACGGCGTACAAAGTTAGAGTCCTGTATTAAATTGACAGCGGAAAAAAAACAGACTGGAGTATAGACTTTTAAGTGTCTTTGGGAGAATGCTGCTTTTTATTTTCTATTACTTTGAATAGAAAAATAATACCTATTTTCTCAAAATATACTTTCAGATTTGTGTGTGATTTGTGTCCTGTATGACTTAAAAAAGCAGCTATTATTGTTACAGGTTTATTTTCTAATAAAAAAGATTAATTATTTCTATTTAGATTATAAAATTATTTCTGTAATGGTGGACTTGTAAAAGCTGATCTGAATTGTAATTTTTCTTGTTAACAACATAGAGCAGGAATACTTTAAATATGTAAACAGAATATGATTAATGTGTTTAAGGATTGGACCAACTGTATTCTTTTATGGAAATCAAAATAGGGTCACCCTATATTATATTTAAATTGCCAACACAGATTTTATTTAGCTTTCAATGAAAATATGACCTTGATATGATTATGAAACATATTTTGGACATGTGTTGGTTTTATTTGTGGTTTCAAATAAATAAAAGACAGGACATCAATTGGTTTGGTTACTTCAATGAATGGAAGCAAAATGGATTTAATAGTAGAAAGTAGCCATGGAAGGAATTAAGAAAAAAGCCTAAATGGGATTAAAATATGTAACAAAAATAATCGTTTTATAATCGAATTGTAGCACCCGAATTAGAATCTAATCAAAATTGTGAGGCATCCAAGATAGAACACCCCTACTAGGAAGAGGTATAACTGGGTTCAGGGCTCCCATCCATGATCAGACCTCAGATCGGCAGAAGTTGATTGTCAAACAGCTAAGTATTCTAAATGGACAACTGGAGTCTTTTTCGGACCTAAAGAGTACCAATACTGGATTCAACATTGAGTTTTGGCTGAGTCTATAAAGAATCCTCCACACAGTTTGCAACCTTTTCATCTATAGTCTCTGCTCTGTTAAGAGACAAAGAGCTGCTGAAAGAAGAATAAAATCACACATTTTTAATTCAATTCAATTTTCAATTCAGTTTATTTATATAGCGCCAATTCACAACAAATGTCAACTCAAAGCACTTAAGAAGTAATTTCAATACATTTATACAAACATTCCAATCAGTTAAAAAGTTTCCTATTTAAGGAATCCCAGCAGATTGCGTCAGTCATTGGCGTGAGGTTGGGCCCCGTTGATGCAGACTTTCCAACCACAGCAATCCTTCAGCAATCCCTCATACTGAGCAAGCATGTAGCGACGGTGCAGAGGAAAAACTCCCCTTTAACAGGAAGAAACCTCCAACAGAACCAGGCTCAGTAGGAGTGGCCATCTGCCACGACCGTCTGGGGGTTTGAGAAGACAGAGCAGAAACACAGAAGGAACAGAAGATCTGATATAAGAGAACTTTCTGTGTTACAGAAAGTAAAAAGTTAATAACAGGACACAGTGGATGTTCAGTTACTGGGAGGATCATCCCAGTCGATGCCCCCCGTCCAACAGGGCATTGCAGCCAAGCAGGATACCAGACCAGGTATATCTTCTATGGAGAGAAAAACATTGAGAGAAAACAAAGTTAACAGTCGAAATAACAGAATGTACTGTAATACAACTGGAGAGTTGTAGGAGAAAAGTACATAGCAGAGTGAAGAAAATTGGTAAGTCTGTCCTCCAGCAGTCTAAGCCTATAGCAGCATAACTACAGAGATAGCTCAGGATGACCTAAGCCACTCTAACTATAAGCTTTATCAAAAAGGAACGTTTTAAGTCTGGCCTTAAAAGTAAACAGAGTGTCTGCCTCACGGACTAAAGCTGGGAGCTGGTTCCACAGAAGAGGAGCCTGATAACTAAAAGATCTGCCTCCCATTCTACTTTTAGAAATCCTACGAATTACAAGTAAACCTGCAGTCTGAGAGCAAAGGGCTCTGTTAGGAACATAAGGAACAATTAGATCTTTCATGTATGATGGAGCTTGATTATTAAGGGCTTTGTATGTAAGAAGAAGGATCTTAAATTCTATTCTGGATTTAACAGGGAGCCAATGAAGGGAAGCTAAAACAGGAGAAATGTGATCTCTCTTTTTAATATTCATCAGAACTCTTGCTGCCGCGTTTTGGATCAACTGAAGGCTTTTAATGGCATTTTGTGGACTACCTGATAGTAAAGAATTACAGTAGTCCAGCCTTGAGGTAACAAATGCGTGGACTAGTTTCTAATTTTAGCAATAGTTCCGGAGGTGAAAGAAAGAAATCCTAGAAACCTGTTTAATATGGGATTTAAATGTCAAGTCTCAGTCAAAAATAACGCCGAGGTTCTTTACGTTATTACTGGGGGCCAATTTAATGCCATCCAGATGAAGTGATTGACTAATCAGTTTCTGTTTAAGAACTTCTGGTCTAAAGACAGCAACTTCTGTTTTGTCAGAATTTAAAAGCAAAAAGTTTAGGGTCATCCATGTTTTTATGTCTTCCAGACATGCCTGTAATCTACCTAACTGACTGGGTTCATCAGGATTTATAGATAAATATAGTTGTGTATCATCTGCATAGCTGTGGAAATTTATCCCATGCTGTCTAATGATTCTACCAATTGGGAGCATATATATGTTGAACAGAATTGGTCCAACCACAGAACCCTGTGGAACTCCACAAGTAACCCTTGAGGGTGAAGAAGATTTATCATTTAGATGAACAAACTGGAATCTATCAGACAAATATGATTTAAACCAGCCTAGTACTGTTCCTTTGATCCCTGCAACATGTTCAAGCCTTTCTAAGAGAATATTATGATCGACTGTGTCAAAAGCAGCACTGAGATCTAGCAAAACCAGAACAGACACAAGTCCATTATCTGAGGCCATGAGAATATCATTAGTAACCTTCACCAGTGCTGTTTCAGTGCTATGATGAGCTCTAAAACCTGACTGAAACTCTTCAAACAGCTCGTTATTGTTTAAATGCTCACAGACTTGATTAGCAACAATTTTCTCAAGGACTTTGGATAAGAAAGGAAGGTTAGATATAGGTCTGTAATTCACGAAGTCATCTTGATCAAGGAAAGGTTTCTTGAGTAAAGGTTTAATTACAGCTATTTTAAATTCCTGTGGTACGTATCCGTTTACTAAGGATAGATTCATCATATCCAAAATGGGGCCAGGAACCAAATGGAACACTTCTTTAAATAATTTGGTTGGAATTGGGTCCAACATACAAGTTGAAGGTTTAGATGAGGCTAATATTTTTGATAATTTCGAAAGCTCGACTAAATCAAAACAGCCTAAGCACGACTGAGGTTCTACAGTTCTTTCCGATACTGCCTCATTTACTGAGGAAGAAGTAATCATGTTTGGGAGGATGCCAATGATTTTATTTTTAATAGAATTAATTTTATTTATGAAGAATCCCATAAAATCATCACTGCTAAGAGCTGGGGGAATAGTTGGCTCAACAGAGCTATGACTCTGTGTAAGTTTGGCAACCGTACTAAAAAGAAACCTAGGATTGTTTTTATTCGCCTCTATTAATGATGAAAATTATGCTGTTCTAGCTTGTCGAAGGGTCTTTTTATACAGCAATAGACTGTTATTCCAGGTTAAATAGGAATCCTCTAGGTGTGTAGAGCGCCATTTTCTCTCCAACTTCCTAGTATTCTGCTTTAAAGTACGCAACTCTGTGTTGAACCAAGGAGTCAGCCTCCTATGGCTAGTGTTGTATTCTACTTTTTTGGGGCTATTTTTTATTATGCAGTTTTGTAGTACATATGTTTTAAATATATCTTTAGTAAGCATTTAGAGGTAAAAGGCCTGTTTATATTATTCAGGGTAGTAAAACATGACTGTTTACCAGTATTTTATTGGGGTAAGGTTTTAAGTAATAAAACTCTTGGGCAAGAATTTACTACATGTTGTAAAACCAGGATGTGTGTAGATTAGAAATCAAGATAGGAACTAAAAGCAGGAAGGACGGGTTATGAACTCTAGTTTATGGTACGGCTATAAAACCAGGTCAGGAAACCTGGAGAAAATGTTTGACCTGTTAAGATGTAGGGGAGGGGAGATGAGTCATGTGATATTTTCTTTGTTCTTCTTTAATAAAAGTGGTACACCCTTGTAGAGAAGCGAGTCAGATCTTTTCTGACTCCCATCTGCAGGTGCGTCCAGTGTGAAACAGATATCTGTTGTGTGTGTGTTATTTTACTCTCTGTCTCTCAGTTCTGGGTCTTATTTTGAAAAACTTCCCGCCGGGATTTTGGAGGTCGGCGCCCCCACCTTTCTGAGTAAGAAGCGAGTTGCCGAGCACATAGGTTACGGAGCCGACACTAGCCACTTATTTTTTAAGGGGGCTACACTATCTAATGCCAAACGCAATGAGGACGTAACGCTGTGAACCAGATTTTATCAATTTCTGAAGGGTTAGAGATAGAATTGCTGCCATCCACTGTGGAATGGAACAGATTCTTTAAAAATTGTTACAGCATTGTCTGATAAAGCTCTACTATAATGACATTTTCTTTCAGATTTAGAATAGTCAGTTAAAGTAAATTCAAAAGTTATTAGGAAGTGGTCAGTCAGGACCGGATTATGTGGGTGGACTGTTATTTCCTCACACTCAATACCATATGTCAATACAAGGTCCAAAGTGTGTTTGCCTGAGTGGGTCAATCCCTGTACTTTTTGAGTAAAGCCAATTGAGTCTAAAATAGCACTAAAGGCTACATTTAGGCTATCACTTTCAGTATCCACATGAATATTAAAGTCCCCCACTATAATAACCCTATGAGTATTTAATACTAAATCAGAAAATAAATGTGAGGTCTGATCCAAGAATTGAGAGTAAGGGCCTGGTGGACGATACAAAACCACAAACAAAAAAGGGTCTTAATGTTTTGCAACTTGGATGAGGAAAATTAAGGGTTAGATGTTCAAAAGAACTGTAGCTATCAATTGGTCTGGGACTAATTAAATGGTTGCAACTCCTCCTCCTCGCCCAGTATTTCTAGGAATGTAAAAATTTAAACGACTGGAAGGAGTTGACTCATTTATACTGACATAATCCTCCTGCTGCAACCAGGTTTCTGTGAGACAAAGGAACTCAATGTGATTATCACAAATCAAGTCATTTACTAACAAAGTCTTTGAGGAGAGAGATCTTATGTTTAATAAACCAAATTTGATAGATCTATTTTTCTGTTCAGTCAAAGTTGTATTTATTTTTACGAGATTTCCATAATTTGCTTTTGTTGGCTTAACTTTTAATCCATTTAATTTTGGCCGTGGGCAACACACTTTCTATAGGGTAATGGGGGGGGTAACAGTACAGAAGCAGCAGAGAGGTGGGTTAAACTACGACTCTGCTTCCTGGTCTGGACCCTGGGTTGTCAGTGTTTTGGAGGACTAATAAATTCGGCCATATTCCTAGAAAGAAGAGCTGCTCCATCCAAAGTGGGATGGATGCCGTCTCTCCGGACCAGACCAGGTTTTCCCCAAAATGTTCTCCAGTTATCAATGTAGCCCATATCGTTTGCAGGACACCACCTAGACAACCATTGATGGAATGACAGCATGCGGCTAAACATGTCGTCACTGGTCCAATCAGGCAGGGGACCAGAAAAGATTACCGAGTCTGACATTGTTTTGGCAAACTTACACACCGAAGCAACACAAATTTTAGTGACCTCCGATTGGCGTAACTGGGTGTCATTACCGCCAGCGTGAATAACAATCTTACTGTATTTACGCTTATCTTTAGCCAGCAGTTTCAGGTAGGATTTGATGTCGCCCGTTCTGGCCCCTTGCAGGCATTTGACTATGGCCAATGGTGTCTCTAATGCCACGTTTCTGACTATGGAGCTACCAATTACCAGGGTCGGTTTCTCAGCGGGTGTGTCGCTGAGTGGGGAAAATCTGTTAGAAACGCGGACTGGTTGGTGGTGGCCCGGGGGCTGGGTCCTAGAACTATGCTTCCTACGTACAGTCACCCATCCAGCCTGAGGTCCCGGCTGCGCGGGCTCTACCGGAGGACAGCTAGGGGGTTCTATCCTTGTTGGCCCCGCGCTGGCTAATGGGCTTCGGCTATCAGCTGGTTTTTCAACAGCGCGGAGCCGTGCTTCCAATTCTGATACCCTCGCCTCCAAAGCTACAAAAATATTACATTTATTACAGTTACCATTATCACTAAAGGAGGCAGGGAAGTAACTAAACATCTGACAGAGAGAGCAAGAGAGAAGAGAAGAGTTAGAGACAGGAGAGAGAAGAGTAGCCATAGCCGCAATGAAGCTAAGCTAACTGAGCTAGCGAGACCTTACCACCCCAAGAAAAGCTGTGTGAAACACAAGGAGTTCCAAAAACGTAAAGTACACCTCCACAAAGCGTGTGTTTTAGTGTGCTTGTGTGTTAAAATAACTTAGAAACGCCTCAGCACAGAGAAAATAAGATCAATTCAAGAGTCTGAACACCAAACAGTTTACAGGGAGCGCAACAGTGACAACAGGAAATGACGCAATAGGGCTTACCCCCGTCGAATCAGCTGGTAGCACTACATTAAATTCCCCTGACTTTCATACAGAAACACTCTCTGGCTTTTCAGCTGCCATTTTCGGCCATTTTGGATGAGATTTTCATACAGATTGACCTTAGAGGCTCTGTTTTCTTAACGCAAGACTGAGTGCGCATACATCAGCATCTGTGAGACCCACCAAGACCGGTGTTCTGAGGGAACACCATACCCATCAGAACAGCATACCTTCATGTAATGCACATGTATAGCAGTGAAACTTGTGGAATTGCGCATGCATTAAAATCAAACCATCAATTCAGCATACCTTAGATTACAAGCGGTAAGATTTGGTGTATTGTCAAATATTATATACACATGACCTAACTGCATCCCTTATAGAATCACAAGAAATGTTAACAGAAGTTTTCCATATATTAATTTTAGTAAGTGGACTTGTAAAATTGTGTAATGTCGTGTGAAATTGTTAAATCGGGTGCATTAGGGGCATTGTAAGTAAAAATTAAAAATAAATGGTGTAAATTTTTGTCAGAAGAATTTGAGATTAATTTCACACATTCTCAAGAAAAAACTCGGAAATACTCCGTTTAAATATCAGAAATGTACAACTTTTTAACATAGATAATTTCTGAAATTGTAAGGTCAGAATAAAATGAGAAAAATACTTTGCTGAGATTTTAAAGCATTTATGACCAAACAAAAAATGCCAGTCCTATAAGATTTAGATATTAAATTTACCAGATCCGCATCTGGATAATTTTAAAGGAGTGAGGGGTTGCATGCTGCTCTTTTTCCGGATCAGAACGACTTCCCCCGGGTTCAGACTTGCCATGAACGAGTCGAGAAAACAGCATACACCGTCATAAACTGTATTTCCTATTAAACAAGTGGCTATCAAAATAGCATACCTTTTTATAAGGTGTATTTTCTATGAAGTAAAGACCTGTCAAAACAGTACACCCACCCCCATCACAAACACTGGTATGCTATTTCAATAAAGTAGGCTAAACTGACAGACGGCGCTATAAAATAAACTTGCTATTCTGACAGGGTATGCCACATCGACAGAACACCTCACTAACAAATCTATCTGGTTTTAAATCATTTTTCAATTAAAGACTGGGAATCATTGGGTGCGTGGTTGAGCTGGCGATGGAGTAAGACGTGTTTGTTTGAGCTCCCGTCTAGCCTCTTTTTTTATTTTAAGTTAACAATTGCGCTGTACATTAAAATATCGAGTTATCTGCTCTGGAAATATTTCAGAAGACGAGAGAAAGTCTACATTTGAGTGAATGGTGCCTAATCTAGGTAAATTTTAATACACTGGAGCAGCGAACACGAGGCCTAACACTGCCGGGAGCCACACTGCTACTACCACCGCGGCACCTCAGCTACGGTCAGCTGTGTTATTAAACCAGTGATGGACGCCAATTCCCTGAAGTCCAAGATTCTTCTCTCGCTGAAAACGGAAATGTGGGCGGTACTAAAGTCAGAAATGAAAAACGCACTTGCAGACGACTTTGATCTCCTTAAAAATGAGCTACAGGCATTAAAAACAGAGGTTAAAAATGGCTTTGCGGTGATTCATTCGGAGATCCACCAAGTGAAAACCACAATCCGAGACATGGAGACCAGACTTTCAGCATGGTCAGACGAGGTGGTGACTTTGCAGACCACGGTAAACACCCTGAAGGAGGAGGTGGCAGAGCTCTGAGACGAATGCCAGGACTTGGAGAGAAGAGTGCGACGATGTAACATCAGAATAGGGGGGGTGCCGGAGACGCCTGGATCGAGCTCCACGACATCGATCTCAAAGTTGCTGTGAGATCGACAGCTGGACAAGGATCTGTTTATTGATTGCTGACAGAAATCTGGCTCCAAGAAAACCCGGCGGGAAACCACGAGCGATAATAGCTAAACTTCACTATTTCCAAGACTGTGTTGAGGTACTGAACCGGGTGTTCATCCGCGCTCCTCTTCGGTACAATGGGGAAAACGTTGCCATCTTCCCAGATTGCCCACAGGAGTCGCCAAAGCCAGAGCCACATTCAGAAAGGTCAGAAAGCTGCTGCACTAAAAAAAAGGGTTTTCTTCCTACAACTTAAAGTTTAACTTATAGTGATGGTTTGTCTGATTTAGTTTATTTCTATCCATCCATTCCATCCATTTTCCATACCCGTCCATCCTATGTAGGGTTGCGGGGCGGCTGGTGCCTATCTCCAGCAGTCAAGGGGCGAGAGGCAGGGTACACCCTGGACAGGTCGCCAGTCCATCACAGGGCAACACAGAGACATACAGGACAAACAACCATGTACGCACACACTCATACCTAAGGGCAATTTAGAGCTAGTTTATTTCTATTGATTACAAAATTTAATTTCATAATATATGGCTAATCCACAATGTTTAATTCTAACACCTTTAAACTATTGATTCCATAAGAGATGTGAGGGTTTAAGGCCCCCCCCCCCCCCCCCCCCCTTTTTTTTCTTTTTTTTCTTTTTTTTCTTACAACTTGAATGTTACCTTTTGTAGAAGGTTGGGCGATGGCGGACTCAGAGTTACTGCAGAAAGCATGCTGGACCAAAGAACCACTGTGAGGCAGGCATCTTCAGAGCTCTGATTTACTTTTATTTTTCCCACAGACGAGGTGACACAACAGCCCAGCTCACAGTAGGACTCCCTTCCCCCCCAAGCCATCTTTGAAGCCACCTTTGAATATGGTGGATCAGACTATAAACAAAAATAAGAGGGGAATGTTAAACTAAATAAATCTATAGGAGTCAAAACTTAAACAGTTAAAGTTAGATGGTACTGCTAACCATTAAGTAACTAATAAAACTAACAACCAAGAAAAACTAAATAAATGAAAACAATAATAATGGACAAAACAAAAGAAAAGGCCTCCACATCCACCCCTCTCCATTTCAGCTAGTGGCTCATCTCAGCCAGTTGCTTGATGATATGATGAACCACAGCTGGTGTTCCCTGGGAGCCCTCCATGGCATGCTTCATGGAACACTCCCCTCTGGTGGACACTTAAAAACAGAGGGGTAAGTGGACAGAAAAAAAAGAACAAAATCACTTTGTCAGCTTTCACCTTTAAAGGAGAGGATACGATCACGGATCCTCACACTTCTCTCCTCCCTCCGGAGACTCGCCAACGGAGTTGCGAGACAGGAAGTCCGCCACAGTGTTGGATTTCCCAGGCCGATACCGAACTGTAAATCGGTAGGGCTGAAGAGACAGGAACCATCTGGTAATCCTGGAGTTGGTATCTTTCATACGGCCCAACCATTGAAGGGCTCGGTGGTCTGTCTCCAGTTTGAATTCTCTTCCAAGGAGATAGTATTTCAAAGTGTCGATCGTCCACTTGATGGCCAGGCACTCCAGCTCCACTGTGGAGTACCTGGTTTCTCTTGGAAAGAGTTTCCTGCTGATGAAGGCCACGGGTTTCCTCTCATTACCATCACCCTGGAGAAGCACTGCACCTAATCCTCGTTTGGAAGCGTCAGTCTGAACAGTGAAAGACAGGTTAAAGTTGGGACTTTGGAGAACGGGTTCACCGCACAAGGCTTCTTTTAGATCTTGAGATCTTAGCCTTTTCATGTTCCTCCTCCCACACAAACTTTGCCTTTCTAGTACTGGTAAGGTCTGACAAGGGTGCTGCTCTCTCAGAGAAGTTGGGTATAAATCTTCTGTACCATGCCACGGCACCCAACAGCGATTTCACCTGTTTCCGAGATGTTGGTCTTGCTCTCATCCGAATGGCCTCCACTTTGTCCTGAACAGGTTTAATCTCTCCGCCACCAAGGATGTACCCCAGATATTGCAACTCTGACTTGGTGATGGCACATTTAGCTGGATTAATAGTCAAACCTGCTGCCTTGATTTTTCCCAGCACAGCAGCTAGGTGGCTCATGTGGTCCTGCCAAGACTCACTGAAAATGACAATGTCATCAAGATAAGCGGCGGCGAATGTGTCCATACCTGCCAGTATCTGGTTCATCAGTCGTTGAAATGTGGCAGGGGCACTGTGTAGTCCAAAAGGCATTTTGGTAAATTGCCACAATCTCTGCGGAGTCCTAAAGGCAGTCAATGGCTTTGCAGCTTCTGACAAAGGCACTTGCCAGTAGCCTTTGCAAAGGTCCAACGTGGTGATAAGCTTTGACTGGCCAACTCGCTCGATGAGGTCATCTAGTCTGGGAAGGGGATAAGCATCAAATTCAGACTGGGCATTTACCTTCCGGAAGTCGATGCAGAATCTGATGCTTCCATCCTTCTTCACCACTAGCACAACCGGGTTGCTCCATTCGCTGTTGGAGGGCTCTATTACCCCCATTTCCAGCATGACAGCAATCTCCTCCGCTAGAACAGGTAACAGCTTTTGTGGAATTGGATACATCTTGTTACCAATTGGACTGTTGTCCTTAAGCCGAATGTCATGTTCCACCAAGGTTGTTGAGCCTGGCCTCTCCTGGAACAAGTCAGCTGGGATAATTGCCTGCAAGTCCTTCTGCTGAAGCTGAGGGAGATGAGAGAGATCAAGGGATGGAATGTTATCCCTGGCTGGGGTAAACTCACCCACATTGTCCTCCTCATCAGTCACAGATCGGACAAACATCTGCTGTTGGGCAGGAACTTTACTAGTCTTCCATTCTTTGAGCAGATTAATGTGAAAGGTCTGCTTGGGATTTTTTCTTTCAGGTATGTTGATTTCATAAGTTGTTGCACTTAACTTCTTCAGAACAGTGAATGGGCCCTGCCATTTGGCCAACATTTTATTTTCGACAGTAGGAAGTAGTAACAATACTTGCTGACCTGGGATAAACGACCTCTCTCTGACTCCTTTGTCATACCAGATTTGTTGTCCTTTTTGAGCCTTCTCCAGCTGCGTTTTGACCAGCTTGACAGTCCTCTCCATTTTGTCCCTAATCTGGAGAACGTAGGTCAACACACTGGTCGCTTTTTCCTGAGACCCCACCCAGGAGTTCTGCAGCACATCCAGTGGACCTCTCACTTGTCTGCCGTAAAGAAGCTCAAAAGGTGAGAAGCCTGTTGAGGCCTGTGGTACCTCCCTGTAGGCAAATAAAAGATACGGGAGCCACTTGTCCCAGTCTTTGGCATTGGCAGAGATGAACTTTTTCAACATGTTCTTTAAAGTTCTGTTGTACCTCTCCACCAAACCATCTGTCTGCGGGTGGTATGGGGTGGTCCGAATACCTCTGATCCCTAAAAGCTGATAAACCTGCTTCATGGTATCGGACATGAAGTTTGTACCCCTGTTGGTTAATATTTCAGATGGTATACCAACTCTTGAAAAGAGTTGTAGCAAGGCATAAGCTATTTGTCTGGCTTTAATATTTCTAAGTGGAAACGCTTCCGGATAACGGGTGGCGTAGTCACAAATGACTAATATGAAGCGATTACCCGCCTGGGTTCTTTCTAAAGACCCCACAATATCCATAGCGACGCGGCTAAACGGAATATCAATGATGGGAAGTGATTGCAGTGGAAACTTGGGCACATATTTATCATTAGACAACTGACACACCGCACAAGACTGACAGTATTCTTGTACCTCTTTACTCATACCTGGCCAATAAAATCTACCCGAGACCCTATCTAAGGTTTTCTTAGTACCCAGATGACCCGCCCAAGGGATGCTGTGTCCCAACTGTAACACCTGCTCCCGAAGCTGTTCCGGAACCACCAGCCTTTCCCTGTCATCTGTTCTGGCCTTGTAAAAAAGAATGTTGTCTCTGATGCAAAACCCATCGCCTGCTACTGGACTTGAAAGCACAGATATAGCATGTTGGAAACATTCTTTGAGAGATACATCCTGCTGTTGTAAGGTTTCAAAATCACACTTGTTCACTGTTTCACTAACCTCTGGATCTGGTAGAAAAACACAATTTCTGATTATTCCAGCCATTTTCTCATACCTCTGTCTCTTGCTTTTCCTGAGTTTAACTTTAGCATGTGGTAACACGTCATGAAAAAATGGTAACTCAGACAAAGTGTCATGATTCTCTGTTGAAACATCTGGGCCCAGAGTGTGATGAACGTTGGACTTTTTAATGAGAGTTGCTCGATGCTTAACAGCTTCTCCCTCCTTAGAACGCTGATTTCTTAACTGTGATCTGGTAACAACATTAACAGGACAACAGGTTTGCACTAATTCTTGAAGAATGGGAACGTCTTGGCCTAAAATGACTTCATGTGTTAAACTGTCAACAACACCGACTGACAGCAAAAAAGTTTGCCCCGCTACTTCTAAATAAACTGCAGTTGTTGGGTAAGTTTTACAGTCACCATGGACACAGGAAATATCCAAAACTGGCCTCCCTAATGAAAACTCACAGTGAAGTACTGATGGATGGACTAATGTTTCCACACTTCCTGTATCCAATAAGGATTGTGCTTCCTGCCCATTAACTTTAACAGTTGTTACTTGTTGTTTTCCCGCAAACCGTATGTTACTTTTTGGAGGCCTAGGGAGAGTACAAACATACGCTGATTTTGCTTTTCTTACAGGACATTCGGGTTTAATGTGGCCCTCTTTGCCACAATAGAAATAAACCGGAACTTTAGGTTTTATAACATTTGTTTTTTCTGCAGGTTTTACTAGCCCTGTCCCTTTCGAACAACCCCCGACCCCAGATGGCTTACCACGTGGAGGAAAGGTCTTTGGTGCAGGCTCGAAGCGGTAGGCCTTGGACCCTCGACGTGCTGCAAGGAAGGTCTCCACCAGCCGGGCCGCTTCCTGTGCCGACTTGGGGTCACGCTCTTTCACCCACACTCTGAGCTCTGGAGTCAAGGAGCGGTAGAACTGCTCCAAAATTATGATTTCTCCAACTTGTTCCTTGGTCAGTTTGTCTGGTTGGATCCATTTTATGTACAGGTCCTTCAGTCGAGTGTAGAACTCTCTTGGGCTTTCACTGGGCCGGATATCAGGTTCTCTGAACCGCTGACGATACACTTCTTCATTTATTTCATATTTGGACATTATTGCTCCTTTGACTTTTTTGTAGTCACCTGTGTCTCCAACTGCCATAGCCACGAAAGCTGCACGAGCATTCCCTGAGAGATGTGGGACCAGACGGATCGCCCACTCAACCTCAGGCCACTGATATGCAGTCGCCAGACGTTCAAACGTAGTCAGATATTGCTCAATGTCATCGTTATCTTCCAACTTTGGCACCACCACTTTCCCCACACCTCTAATAGGCTGATCAGCTCGGACTTGAGGTTGATTTACCTCAACTTCCTCCTCCTGGTGCTGCTGGACGGGGCTCTGCTGCTGGACTCAACTTCTCCCTGCTGGTTGCTGCTGCTCCAAGTCATCTCTGAGGGTATTCATCTGAACCTGGACTTGTCTCCATCTCATTTCTTGTTTCCCAGCCTCTTTGTCCCATCTGTCGCTCATATCACGTTGAACGCGCAGACACTGCTGTAGCAAGCCAGTGATGGAGTCCATGTCTATTGGCAAAGAATGTTCCTCCCCCAATTGTGTGCTTACAGGAGCTCCACCTGCTGCACCTTCCTCTGGAGCATCTTCCACACAGTCATCTCTTTGGGCTCGGGGTTGCACTTTAGGCCGCATGCTTTCTCACTTGATGTTGCTCTCCTTTGTGTGGACTGCAAAAATCCAAGGTCTTCAATGGAGACTACACAGATCTCACTTCTGACACCAAAATGTAGAAGGTTGGCCGATGGCGGACTCAGAATTACTGCAGAAAGCATGCTGGACCAAAGAACCACTGTGAGGCAGGCATCTTCAGAGCTCTGATTTAGTTTTATTTTTCCCACAGACAAGGGACAGCTCACAGTAGGACTCCCTCCCCAAGCCATCTTTGAAGCCACCTTTGAATATGGTGGATCAGACTATAAACAAAAATAAGAGGGGAATGTTAAACTAAATAAATCTATAGGAGTCAAAACTTAAACAGTTAAAATTAGATGGCACTGCTAACCATTAAGTAACTAAAAAAACTAACAACCAAGAAAAACTAAATAAATGAAAACAATAATAATGGACAAAACAAAAGAAAAGGCCTCCACATCCACCCCTCTCCATTTCAGCTAGTGGCTCATCTCAGCCAGTTGCTTGATGATATGATGAACCACAGCTGGTGTTCCCTGGGAGCCCTCCATGGCATGCTTCATGGAACACTCCCCTCTGGTGGACACTTAAAAACAGAGGGATAAGTGTACAGAAAAAAAAAGAACAAAATCACTTGGTCAGCTTTCACCTAGTAACATGTTCGCCCTGTTTCTGTAGTCACTAGGTGGGGTGGGGGAGGATTTATTTTATGTGTCTTTCTTCCTTTTTATTTTCTCAGCCAGATGTGAATTTCAAGTACACTACATCTCTTACCCAGTAGGTTATGACTGATCCTAAATCTTTCAGATGTCTGGATGGAGTCTCAATAACTTTTGTGAGTTGGAACGTGATGTCACTTAACCATCCAATTAAACGAAAAAAGGTATTTGCACACTTAAAACAACTGAAAACCGATATCACATTTCTTCAGGAGACGCACTTGCGCACAACGGACCTCTTCTGAATAAAAAGAGGGTGGTCTGGACAAATCAATCATTCCAACTTTCACACAAAGACTAGGGGGGCAGCCATCCTCATTGATAAAAATATACCATTTACAATGACTGTCGATTCTGATTCTGTAAGGCGCAACATTATTGTGACAGAGCAACTTTTTTCATTTCCGGTAATCCTGGCCAATATTAGTGTACCAAACTGGGACAATCCAGAAATCTTTTTTTATTTTTTATTTCTTGTCTACCAAACATGACAACACACTATATTATCCTTGTTGGTGATATAAATTGTGTACTTTCCCCTATCTTAGATTCCTCCAAAAAGACGTCCATGTCTAAATCAGCACACACACAATCCAGGGGAGCTCTGCAGGGACGAGGCTCTCGGCTGAGTACGTAAGGTCGGAGGAGGAGATGGGTTGAAAAGGCGGGGATAGGTGGGAACAGGCGTTTCAGCAACCCCGAGAACTACCAGCAGAGACTCAGAGATTACTCTTAACATGAGTGAATGGGTCAGAGCAACACTTCAGGCATGTTTTTAATGAGGGAAAGACAGGTTCTCAGGATATTAAGCTTCAGAAAGTCCATTTTGCATAATACTCCCCCTTTAAATCATATGGTGTAGTGCAGGGGTAATCAAATGAAATTTAAAGAGGTCCAGTCCGAGAAAATTTATTTAGGCCAAGGTCCAGAAGATAATAAAGTCCTACAATTTAGTGTGATACTATATATTTATGTATCTTAGCACTTGTATCAACATTAATTCAGTGTTATTAAAATATTTTTGACATTTATTGTCACATAGTACTGAACATGCATGTATGATTTCTCAAGTGTGTAATGTTCTCTCATTTACTAAATAAAAGTAGGATGACATGTAAAAAAAAAGACAAAGCAACTCTGCATGTTCACAAACTAACTTCAGAAAACAAAAAATGTAGGAAAAGCTTAATTTTTATTTTTTTAGTTTTCAAATGTGTACTAAACTGTCTGAAACATTTATTGTTACATAAAGTGCTGAACATGTACGTTTGATTTATCAAGTGTGTAAAATTCTATCATTTACAAAATATAAAAGTAGGGTAACATGTAAATAAAAAAATAAGACATGGCAACTTTGCATGTTCACAAACTAACTTCAGAAAACAATAGATGTAGAAAGAATTAATTGATTGTTCAAAAACTTTTATGTTTTGTATTATTAATGGCGTTTCACGTTGCCACTTTTAATAAGTGCCACCATTTCACATGCCTGTTTCTCTCCCCTTCGTCTCAACTATGAGTTGTTTTTTTCCCTCTGTATCACCTCTCTGTTTCTCCTTTTGTCTGCCTGTATCACTCCTCACCGCCTGTATTTCTCCTCCTGCCTGCCTGTTTCTCCCTCTCACCGCCTGTAGCTCTAGCTTTCTCCTCCAGTATTTCTCCTTCTGTCTGCCTGTTTCTCCCTCTCTCCACCTGTAGCTCTAACTTTCTCTGCCGATATTTCTCCGTCTGGCCGCCTGAATATCTCCTTCTCTTCGCTGTGATATTTCTCTTTATTTCGGCCGGTATCTGTTTATTTTTGCAATGCTTCGCTATATTTTTTTCCCTAAAATTTCCCAGCTGGAATGCAATGTGCTTATTGGCTTTGGTGGTATCGCGTGGTATGGCAAAACTCGCATACCATTGGCCTGCGGGTTTCAATGGACACTACAACACTACCGTAAAGAACGCAACAGCTGCGCCCGACAGAAGCGCTCATTTCTGTTTTGGCATTAGGCTCGGGTCCGCATTGAGACAGCATTTCGGTCCGAACCCCGACCGCGGTCCGAACCCAGACCACGGTCCGCCTATTAGTGACCTGTGGTGTAATGGATGTGTGGCAATTTTGTAATCCCACTCCAAGAGCATACTCCTTTTTCTCCCTGCTGCATAAGAGCTATTCTCGCATAGATACGTTTTTTCCTGGAAAAAAAGACTTCCATCTTCTGTAACAAAGTGGGATCATGAAGCCATAGTCATTTCAGATGATGGCCTGCTAACCGCGAAAATCAGCATTCCTAACACACGAAATAGCTACCACCCTTGGAGACTCAATCCTCTTCTCTAATCAGAAGAGACTTTTACCAACTTTATCTCATCTGAAATAAACAATTTCTTGATACTAATTAAACGCCAGGAATGTCATATTCAACTATATGGGAATCTTTAAAAGACTATCTACGAGGCCAAATAATTTCTTATTGCGCAAACAAGAAGAGAACAAATACAGTGCGCCTCAAAGAGCTAACAGATCAAATAATGGAATCAGATATGTTATACAGCCATCAACCATCTGCTGACATAGCGAGAAAACGTCTGTCTTTGCAGACCAAATTTTATATCCTATCAACACAACAGGCTTA
Organism: Valencia hispanica; assembly: GCA_963556495.2. Taxonomy (NCBI): domain Eukaryota; kingdom Metazoa; phylum Chordata; class Actinopteri; order Cyprinodontiformes; family Valenciidae; genus Valencia; species Valencia hispanica. Next base: position 56,402,900 of record OY747710.1, read on the forward strand.
ATATCTCCTCTCCAAATCTACAATCTATGAACATGGGTAAAAAACTGGACATATTCTTGCCAATCAGTTACGACAAAGTAGTATACCTGCAGACTATACCTGCAATCAATGATGAACAAGGTTCCAAGTGTACTTAGAGCCTCAAAATTAACTCCTATTTTCAAAATTTCAATCAAGTTTTATACACATCAGATTGTCCGACTACACCCTCCATGCTGGAGGATTTTTTAAGATCCCTAAATGTACTATCCGTAGACTCAAACATAGCTGATTCTTTGGAGAAAGACTTCTCAGCCCTGGATATATTATCTGCAATCAGATCTATGCAAAGTGGCAAGTCCCCAGGGCCAGACGGATATCCGACAGATTTCCTTCAAAAAATTCTCAGACTAACTTGCCCCTTTACTATTGTCAGTTTTTTAAGAATAACTTTCACTTAAGACCTTACCTCCGACCAAGCGCCAAGCTGCAATCTCTGTGCTATTTAATGAGTGCCATTCATTCCACCAAATTTCTCTCCTTAACACGGATGCAAAGATCCTTGCCAAGGTTCCGGCCTGGAAAGTGTTCTTCCTTTCATTATATCACCTGACCAAACAGGTTTTATTAAGATATATATATATATTTATATAATATAATAATTATTATAATTTCACAATTATGCTGATGATACACAGTTGTACATCTCCGTGTCTCCCGATGACACACGACCAATGGATGCACTTTTTAACTGCATTTTAGACATCAAATCCTAGATGGCAGAAAACTTTCTCCAGCTCAAACAGGACAAAACTGAAGTTTTAGTCATTGGTCCTGAGGCTCATAGAGAGAAACTTTTACCCAAACTACAATCACTGTCTTTTAATCCTGGGTGTGATTTTTTGACTCTGAGCTTACTTTTATCCCTCACATTAAAAATATTACTAAGATAGGTTTTTATCATCTAAAGAACATTGCCTATTCTCTCTCAGGCCAACACGGAGACCCTGATGCTTTTATCTCCAGTAGTAATCAAGTCACTGGAAAACCGTTTAAACAAGGCTCTGATCTGCTGGTGTATTTAGGTGCAGCTGTGGTTCATTTTTGTGTTTCTGTCCGGAGCTCTACCAGAACCTGGCTGGCAGGCTGCCACAGCTTCTGACTGGTTCCTAGGTGACTGTTGTCAGCTTCAATCTGGATATTCAAAAGTCACATAAGCTGTGCGTGACACTGTCGCTACATGCATTCTCAGTATGAGGGATTGCTGTAAAGTCAACAACAGCGATTGTTATCCAAACATGCTTATCTTGGAGGAATGCAAGTCATTGACTGGATGCAACCTGTTGGGTTTCCTTAGATACTGTAGAAAACTTTAAACCATTGGAAATGACTTAATTAGCCACAGCTGCTAATTCCCTGACTGCGAAACATAGGAATAATGAAAAGTTCTCTGGTCATTTCACCTCTTAACCATTTCTGGAGCAATCTACTACTTTGAGGGACCATAATAATCTTCCCTACCTCTAGAGAAGGTGATGTAACAGATGAATCTGGTAATGTTACCTGTTGGAGTTATACTCTTAACAAAGAGAAACTCTTTGGTACTAATGAAGAACGGAATCTGTCATATTTTCTTTGGCAAGATATCTGCCTGCTAATATCCTCTATGGCTGTACTTGTAAATGTCGTGTATGAATGAATACATGAGTGAGCTCCACCTTTTTTCCAGTGGTTTCTGTCTAGCTGTGTCAGCTTGTCTAACATTACTTGCCTTGTTCTGTTATGGTGGAAAATACTTCAGGGTTCCAAAATAAGAAAAGACTGAGTCCCAGGAGGCCAGAAACAAGGAGGGAACAGGGTTGCCATGAATTCCCTACCCAACCTTCCTGATCAAACAGCTGAAGTAATATTCAGCAATCACTGTTTATCTCTCCAGCACGTCTCCTCCCATCTTCATGTCCAGCTCCTGGAGAACTGGTTCATGCCAGTCTGATTGTAAAGCATGAACCAGCACATCCCAGTTCAGATTTTCAGTAGTTATCTCGCTGTCCCGGTGTCCGTCTCTCCGGTGATCTGACACATCTTTATCAGGAACATTATGCTGGAACAATAAGCTTGCTTCCCCTTAACTTTTCATCTTGCCCTAGATACATTCACTAGAGATTATGTAATTAAATCCTAATTACATTGGAATATTCCTGCAACATTCCCTGCTTTTATTATTTTAATTAATACCATAAATATAAAAGGAGTATTCCAAAATGTTATCTCAAATCTCGCTAAAAGGTTGGGTAGGTGGATCAAAAAAAGACAATGTTCAAAACACAATTTTACAATCAGACATGAGACATGTTTGGCCATTGAATTAGCTCAAAGTGACAAATATTTGATCCTTCCAGATGACTTTGCTGAGACTCCTGTGCATTTAGACCGAAATCCTACGGGGTCTTCTTACGCCATTTTCTGGTGGGCAAAGTGTCATCTCCACAGCCCCTCGCCCCAGAAGCGGGCATCCACGGGTCTCCTCATCTGTTGGGATGCTCTAAATAAAACAAAGGATAAATTATGTAGCCTCTTCCAGTACACTTCAGAGGCTATTACATCCATATTAGGTGTTGAAACGTGTACGCTTCCCTTGTGCTGTTGTTTGTTGCCATGAACTCTCTGCCAGCATCCAGTGACCCGTAGCCACAAGTCCGTCCTTCCCCGGAAAGGAGAGAGGTCACCCCTCAGAAGGTCCTCCATTGAGAACCTCCCAATGCAACCCTTAGGAGCTGAGCTAATTAAGTATTAGGGCAATGATGTTCAAACACAGGTGAGCTTATTCACAAAAGATGAATAGGTTGATTATGACAAGTGATTAAGTAGAATCAACAGACTTGGAGTATGGTTTCAGATCAACCTGATGCAACTGCATGCAAAAGGCAATTTTAAACGAACTCACACCCTGGTTAATGAGTCGAATCTCATCACTTGAAGCTAGATTAGAATGAAGGTAAATCAACAATGATAAAATGTCTTCAGATCAATCTGTACTAAATCCATGCCAAGAAGAAGGCAAACAACCATAACCTTCTAATTTTTTAGAGCAAAATCCCAAACCCAACTAATCCCAGCAAGAAGTTAAGGAGGTTTTCAGATCAAATTAAAACTTGTAAAGTGCCCAAAATACTATGACTTGGCCCCGAACCGAAATGGAGCATGAAGTCAGACGTGAGTTTTAAGTCCCTAGTAGTATGAAGCCATTGACTTACGCACTCCCCTTAACAGAGTTATGATTCACAAGAAACCCAATTAAAACTGCAAGTTCAAATCTCTTCATAATCCCCGAAAAATCTCTTAATTTCCCTTTTATTAGAAGAGACTTGTTTGTTGTGTGGCTATCAAATAGCCATTCACCATTCCAATTACCATTATTATCAAATCCAACTCCTCCCTTTTTAAGGCATCATCTTGCACATGCCTTAAAAATTAAGAACAGCAAACAATAACTTCTACTGCTTCTCCCGTATCCAGAGAAGAATCGTAGTGGGGTTAAAGGTCATGCATAAGACATAACCGCAGAACCTGTGTATCCTGCTCCTATTTCAGCTCCAACCCGCACATAACCATATGCCAATAATTTAGGTTCGTCAAAACAAAACCAAACTAATAAATTCCTCACATGGTTACCTAAAATATTTAAGAATTTAGTACTGCATGCATGGGTTCTTCAGACCCTGCTTTTTAGAATATAAAAGATGTTACACTAAGGCTTACCTTTGCAGCCAACTTAGTTAGAAGTTCAATAAAACAAATCCCCCCTGCTTTTTGTTAAAAAGCTGTTTTACCAAGGACACTGTTTAACTGACCTAATTAACGTGTCTCCTGCTGCTGTTTGCTCATTTGTTTCTCACAGTTTATATTCTGTTAACTTATTGGAAAATAATACATTTACTTTTAATGCACAACCGTAAAACATTTCTATTTTTTTAATTATCCAACTCAGTTGCACTTTCAAATTTGAGTATGCCACTCTATTTTAATACCTGCACCGTACTTTGCTTCTGTAATTCTGTCCTTAATGTCTTAATTCTTAAGTCTGTTTTATATTTTCTACTTCACTTGTGTGAATCTAAATGCCTCTATTACCTGTCACTTTGCTGCACTTACAGCAGAATTTCCCCTTTGTGGGACGATAAAATGATTATTCATTTTCTAAAGGATTGTTCATGAAGTTAAGCAGTACCGTATTTTAGTTTAGAAAGCTGATGTTCGAAAAGAGGAAGTGGTGTCGCACAAAATAGATTGAGTAGTCCGTGATTTGGTAACATACCAGAGAACAGGAAGTTTGTGTGAAATATGAGTTCCAGCTTGACCGTGCTAAAACTGTACGATGTTTGTAAAAACGGGTGTTTAATTTACTGTTTTTAGACTTCCAGCTCTAATCTGAGAACAACTATTATCTCGACATCAGTGTCGGGATCTATTATGATTGTTTACTAGAAGGAAATCGCGGCACATCATTCGTAAGAAAGAAGTTTTTTGCTTCGCTTGCTGATTAGCATTTACTAGCCAAGTGAATAGGAGAATCACACCAGACCTGCAACGGACTTTATGTAAGATCATTTTTACCACATTTTAGTTACTAATTCCTTGGCTAAGGTGAACCTTAGAATGTGTGCCCTAGTTTTTACTGATGCGTTTTTGTAAACCACTCAAAATATTTAATCATCTTTCATATTGCTTCTTGGAACTGGAAACTAGATTAATGGAACTGGTTTGATTAGTGTTGGTTTTCAATATATCCAATTCTAACCGTGTTATAAGTCTGTTATTTCTATTTGCTGCTGAGTTCATCTAGCTTGTTGCTGAATGGCATCTGTTCTCATAGAATTTTAAAAAGGTTTTCAAGCTGCGGTTCCTGAGCCAAACGTGGCCGCCCCTTATCTCATTAACACTTAATTTATTTCATGAGTCTCCATGACTCCTGATCTAGGTAATTAAATTTACAAGTTGAGGGATTGTTTTAGGTTTAGGTCAACCCAGTTTTAATCAATTACAGTAATTCGATTTATATTACCATTTTCCTTTGTGCATAATTTGTTTGGCTTTTATTGATTAGTGCAAATATAACAGCTGCAAATCACTGAGTTCAGCATATCCATTTAAGTGCTTATCATCCATTCTTAATGTTTAAAACAAAAACAAAAAACACAAACTGCTAGTGGTCAGTGTCTTCTTCATTTTTTCCTGTCCCTGCTCTGGTCCTAGATTGTGTTAGACTGCTGAAGGAAGAGCAGCCTCTCCTGGTCTCTCCTGATCCCTCGCTTTATTCTTTTTTCTGTTTGCTTTTCTTGTTTTCCTTTACTTTCTTAGCTTTTTTCTTAGTAACTTTATGCAACCAGCCCCTGGAGTTAGTGTATTGGACCTGATCTCTTCTTGGGTTACTTTTTGATGGACTGTGGATTATCAACATGGCATTTTGCTCAGCTGAGGATTTTGAGAAACTGCTCCAGAGGATGGAAGACATTTAGACGAAATTATGTTGTCTGGAAATTAATTTTGATCTCAACACTGGTTATGGAAACGACACAACTTTACAGATGACTGCACGCAGGGAGGAGCAACCTGGCAGCCCTGTGTTACATCGGTCTAACCGTGTTGCAGAGAAAACACAAGACAACACTACTCCCTCAGCCAACAGGCACTTAATGGGAAGAACACCACACTTTGATTATTTGTATTTTTTATTTTTTTTATTTTTTTTTACGTGTCCTGTTTGGCAGTGTGGAGCTCAGAATTGGGGTCTGAGTTCCAAGTAGAAGCCCAACAGATTTACTTTCACAAGCGGAGCAGTACAGCTTTAGCTATGGTCCTCCACTTGATATATGTGTGAAAAATCTTTATTATGAATTGTTGTGGTTTTTATTTCCTGATGTTATGGACACGGAGACGGAAAATTAAGGAGAAGAAAGAAGGAAGATGAAAAAGAGAGGTAGGAAACAAAAAGTCAAGAGAGAGGGTGAGTTGAAAATACAAGAGAGGAAGGGGAACAGATGACTACACGCAGGGAGGAGCAACCTGGCAGCCCTGTGTTACATCGGTCTAACCGTGTCGCAGAGAAAACACAAGACAACACTACTCCCTCAGCCAACAGGCACTTAATGGGAAGAACACCACACTTTGATAAACTGGCCGGCTTTAAAGCGCACGGAATCATCAACCCATGCCTGTTCTCCAAGGATTAATAAACAAAAGAAACTCCAACACAGGGAAAGCTCAGAACCCACGTCTGCCGCCTCTGCTAACAGGAAACAAAAGAGGTTTCAGCTCAAAACAGGAGATATTACTCCACCTGGAATCCCGCTGAAAAACAGATTCACCGCCCCGAGTTCCCCGAATGATGATGCAGCCCCCGGGACCAGTCAAAGCCACCAGGAGAAATCCAGCCACATTAATTGGACACATCTTGAGTAATTCAGTGAAGTCTTCCATACAGCAGCAGGGATACCCTTCTGTTCAGTCCAGCAGATGGTGATGAGGGCCTTTTTGTTGATATATGTACAAAGTGTGTTACAGAACTCTAGTAGGACTGCACAAAATATCACAAATATATCTTCTTCGCAATATGAGTGTGTAATATTCGCGTCACAAAGTTTTGTTGCTTAATATATTCTAAGTAGGGATGCAAGTGTTTTGAACTTAAATTTTTCATGCTAATGTAGTATACAGCCATTTGGACAATCTCACTGCAGCAAATGCTCACACCAGACATAAATCACATTGCCCAAAAGGCTAAAGGCCACGGAAAGATGGAAACACAGATGGCCGCTCTTACTGAGCCAGGTTCTGGTTCTGTTGGAGGTTTCTTCCTGTTGAAGGGGAGTTTTTCTCTCCATTGTCACTACATGCTTGCTCAGTATGAGGGATTCCTGTGAAGTCAACGACACAACGCAGGCGACTGTACTGTCGCTACATGCTGGTCCAGGAAGAGTAAATGCTGCAAGTCAATGACTCAATGCAATCTGCTGGGATTCCTTAAATAGAAACTTTTAAACTGATTGGAATGTAGGTACAATTGAATTTTTATGACCTTTTTTGTAAAGTGCCTGTTATGAAGTGGTGCTATGTAAATAAATTGAATTGAATTCTGATGAAGAATTGCCTATTGACACAATCAGTTTCCTGTTCTTTAGGTAAGACTCAAACCAGCCAAGTACTGTGCCAGAGAGTATGACCCAGCTCTACAGTTGTTATATAATAATATATCATGATCAACTGTTACAAATGCTGCGCTGAAGTCCAACAAATCCAGCACTGTGGTTCTACTACAGTCTGTATTTATGTCAATGTTATTCAACACTTTGACGAGGGCAATTTCGATGCTTTGGTGAGCATGGAAACCAGACTGAAAAACTTCAAAACAGTTAGTCATTGTTAGAAAGTGATTTAACTGTTGAAACACAGCTTTTTCAATAATCTGATAAATTGAAGATTAGAGATTGGCCCGTCGTTCTGCATTAACGTATTGTACAAGTTGTTGTTCTTTATTAATGGTTCGATAACTGCTGTTTTTAAAGCCTCGGAGAGACACATGACAGGAGGGATGAGTTCACTATTTGAATCAGATCTGACCCAATGGCAGAGAAAACTTTCTTAAAGCCACATTGTCATTTTCTGAGTTAACTCTTAGCAAAAAAAACTTTATTCTTTCATAAATATGTGCTCATAGATGTGTAATTACTTCCACCTACTAATGAAAGTATTCTTGTAAGTGTAGAATCTGCTATTCGGAATACGTACGAGCGAGTCCCTCGAATGGGTGAATCCATGTTGAGCCTCCATCTTTGAAATACATTCGCCAACGAGGGACATTCTAGCTCCGCCTTTCGTACTTTGGCTACACTCAGTTGCACCATGACGAATGCCAGAGGGAGATTGTCTACTCGCGATGCGGCAGACGTCTGACTATATAACTAAATGCAATATAGTTTTCTAAAGTAATCTCATCACTGGAAGGAACGCTGGACGAAGTCGTAGTACTGGAAGCCATGTTAACCTTGGCGTGAAACGGCCACCGTAGGAGTTAAAACACGCTCGGAATGGGGGGGTGGGAGGTGGGACTAGAACGTAATATTCAGTTGGTTGTTTCACCACTAGATGGGAGCAGATCTTACACGATTTAGCTTTAAGGAAAGCTGTGGCTAGGACATCAAGACAGCAGGAGGAGGAGCTAAACTGATGTCTCTGTTTTTATTGTCGAGTGGGTAGAATTGTGTCATTAATGCTACAGAATTTTTCAAAATGACCCAAAAAAATCTGCGGCAGCCTGGAGTAGCTGGAGATGTCCACCAAATAGTCAAATGTTTGATGATTTCTGGATTTCATTATTCTCGTCAGATGAGCAACAAAAATGCCTGTACCATTGTTTTAAGTTTTGGTTTAATGTGGGACATATGTACTGTGTTTCCTTTGGATGTTGTTGATGGAGACAAATGTTGATGTGTTTGATGGTTGGTTTTACATGTTTATTAACCAACTAAGGGGTTGCCATATGAAACCTGACTTGTAGGGCTTATTATGTTGTTAGGATTGGATACTTTGAACCGATATTTAAGTTATATTTTCTTTGATTGGAAAGCTTTCCAGTTCATGATTTTTACATTATATATGCAATATGTGCAATAGTGAGGTGAAATTAATTATACAATCCTGCTTGTTACATGTAAAGCCATCTTACTTAATATTTCCAACTTCATCAACCAGCTTGATAGACCTCTTCCTCACAATCATTGTAGGATCAACAGAGACAACAGTACAACTTAAGAAGCAACACTACAACAAAGAGGCACAACTTTAGGCCTAGTGTCCTAGAAAAACGTTCTACAGAAGTTCTAAGACATGTGGGATTACTGTTGAAGACCTCATTCTAATTCAGTGAGTCCTACTTTGAACATACAGCAGCGTGAGGGTGTCCACATGTGCAGTTAGAATTAAAGCTCTGTCTAGTTTTTTCCTATTTATCATATCACGAGGTGACGAGACAAACTGAGGTATGGAAACTTGAAGGGAAGTGTTAAACACCAAATTTAAATACACAGGAAGAACTGTCACATTTTCCAAGGTATTTCTTCTCATTCCACCCCGCACCTGTTATTCATTGTTACTCTGGTTTCTTATCTTTTATTGTCAGGCTTCAAGTGTCCAATGTGCTCCAAGTTTGTGTCCTCTGATGAGATGGATCTTCACCTGGTTTTGTGTTTAACCAAACCACGAGTCACGTATAACGGTAAGAATGAGGCTTCCTTTTTCACTTCAGTTGAACTACTAACTACTGGCAAGCTTCACCACTCTATACCAGTTATGGATGGTGTTCTCGCGTTCTCTGCCACAGGATGGCTTGGCAGTTGTTGGGCTGAGGACAAGGTACCAATCAATAGGACTGCATCGAAGTCTATTGGGGTAGAACCCCCTAGTAATGGATGACTAAATGAACTTAAACTTTATAAATTAAATTAGCAACAGAAAAAAGTTCTGGAGTTACTTTTAGAGGCCAACCTTCCACCTGTTGTGACACGGGTAGGTAGGTTTAGGCTATGAACAAATATGAATAATTGTGTAGGGCAGTTATTAATAAAATTAATAATTTTATGTAAAAATTACCACGTTTGGGGCACCACCTGGGATCCAGGTCTAATAAATAGCCAAGCAGTTCAGTCTCAGTTAATTTTCATGATTACCTGCCTGATAAGGCTGAGGTAATTAAACAATAGATTAAGGAATAAGTTCTTGGCTTTCTTTAAACAGCAATTTTCTATACATGTACTTGGAACGATGACAAACGACTTTCAAAAATACAAGAGATTATTACAAAAAGAATTCAATCTTCAGTTAAAATGTCTTTCGAAAGCCAAATTTATGTAAGGTTGCAAATAAGATTTTCCAGTTAACTCTATCAAATGCTTTTTCTGCATCTAGAGAGAATATATTAGTTTCAATGTTTTTACAGTAAGAAAAATCTATTAAATCTATTAATCTACGTGCATTTGTGGATGAATGTCTCCCTTTTATAAAACCAGTTTGGTTAGGATGTATTATAAGAGGGGTTACTTTCTCTTTCCTTTTTGCGAAAGCTTTGCAGATTATTTTAAGATCAACATTAATAAGGCATATGGGACGGTAACTGGTAGGAAACACAGGGTCTTTATCTGATTTTAGTAGAAGACTAATGTAGGCAGAATTCATATTTGGTGGAAGTCTGCCATTTTCCTTGGTTTCCTGCAGCATTCTGTGGAATGTTGGTGCCAGAATATTCCAGAATTCTTTATAGAACTCTGCTGGAAATCCATCTGGGCCTGGAGCCTCTTTATTGGGCATGTGATTGTGGTGGTGAACACCTTGAATGCAGCTCAAGGGTTGGCTCCTCCCCCTGATTAGAGCAGGGTTATATAAGGCACCTGCTGACCCTTTACTCAATCTGCTTTTGCCTGTTGGTGGTGGCGGCTGGCTTCCTTGGACCTCTGGCATATCTGTGCCTCAGGGTGGTGAGTAGGGTGGCAGTCAGTACTTTAATGAAAACAGTTTTGTGGCTTACTAACTTGCTCCCCTCCTCTTTTGTAGGTCACTTGCTGCTAGTGATGGTGAGATGAAGCCCCATGAGGCATTGAACCACTTGAGCCGATCGGTTCAAGAAAGGGTTCTGCTCACGGGGCTTCATTTGAACACAAACCCCCCTACTGGCCAGATACATAATCACAGTCAGCTGTAGCTCTTAGCCACTTAATGTGTGATGCATTAAAGTTGTAAGTCTACTATGGTTCTTGGTAATTACTATGAGTTCCCAAAAAAATAATTTCTCTACATAAAATATTACAAATGTGAATAGTAAAAATATTTTTTTTATGTATTCTGTCTGTAAATTATCCCAAAATGGTAGTATCATATGTTATGCAGGTTGTGTAATAATGTTTTTCTGTCACTTGAGGCAAAATGCATGGGCTTAAGCAGGCAGAGGAAAGTGAAAATGCTTGTGGAACTAGGAAGAGGGCACTGAAAATGATAGTGTAAATCATAACAAAACAGGGGAAATACATTTTTATTCAAAAATAGTCGTTTCTCAACAGTTTAAGGTTTTAAGCGATTCCTTTTTCTTGAGACCACCTCACCAGCCTTCGAAAACACTCTTTCACAAGGCACAGAAGATGCTGGCATACACAAAAACACAAGTGCTAGACTAAATAAATTGGGGTACAGTAATATTTTGCTTTTCCCAATACTCCAAGGGGGTTTCCAGCCTGCTAATATTTGGCTCCCACACAGGGGAAATCCTCCTCTTCCTAGCTGGCTCCATCCTCTCACTTATCTCTCTCTCCTAAATTATTACCATATTTTGATTTCTTAAAAAAAAAGGACACTTGGCACAGTCCTGAAACACTGTCATGACTGTGACCAGACTTTTGATTTTAACATATTTAAAGCATGCATTCTCCATGTGGTTAGAATGAACAGTTTAATAACAAACTTCAGATAGGCTTTCAGAAGTCCAAAAATAACTTTAAAATCTCTAGAAATGTATTAATAATAGAAAAAATGACTCTTCCGAATTAGAAAATGTACCAGAAACAGGAATAGTTTGCTTTACTGGAAAAAAAATTAAACAAAAATCTGAAATAACATTCTGAGAAAACAGGTAGGCTATTATTTTCTTTTCAATGTAATAATAAAATTGAAAAGCAGCAGTCTCCAAAACACAATAATGCCTGCTCCATTTATTAGATGTTATCTTCATCCTCCTCAGTCAGTATAGATGAATTATTATTTTAGATTTCGTTTCCATGTGGACCTACTAGATCTTTGCCACTTTTGTCACACGCAGAAACACATATGCCAGCTATGCCAGCTCTGTTTGTCTGTTAAGCTACACTTGCGCTTTAATTTCTTGTAAACAGTGTGCGCGCAGTACGGTGAAGGGCAAAGTGGTGAAGCGCATCAAAGCCCACTGTCTTACGTCTATGAAACGGTTCAGAACCATCCACGAAAGCATCTAAACGATAGATGAGAGCAAATGTGTCGTATTGCATGCATCGCACCAGTCAATCTAAGTGTGCTTATTAGTTCCCTTAAAAACTATGAAAATCCGGACATTTTCATCAATTTATGAAATCCCCCCGGACTCCCTGGACGGCACGTGAAAAGTGGACATGTCCGGGGAAAACAGGACGGTTGGTCACCGTACCTAAATCTTATCTTTCTCTCCTCACTCTCCTAAATCTTCAAACTATCTGTCTCTATACTCTCCAAACTATATAAACGCTAACCAAACTCTCCTATCCAGACTCCAAACTGACTGCAACTCTCCTACACAAACCCACATTTTGAATGGAGCCTGAGGAGGTTTATATTGCTGTCAAACCCGTCAAACCACTCCGCAAACTCTGAACCACTTCCTGAAGCAGTCACGTGGTACAGCCGGGCAGCGGGGCTTCAGACGTCATCGTTTTCGGCTCCTCCCCTAAATGAAGCAGGCCTCGATACGCGCTCTGTGGAAATGCTCCCTCCAGTGCTCGACACACGCTCCGTAGCCTCGGCACACATCATAACATCAATACTTGCTGCTGTTTTGTTCTAATTACTTTACTTTTATCTTCATTTAGGTCATTGTAGTTCAATTCAATTCAGTTTATTTATATAGCACCAATTCACAACAGATGTCATCTCAAGGCACTTAACAAGAAGTAATTTCAATACATTTATACAAACATTCCAATCAGTTAAAAAGTTTCCTATTTAAGGAATCCCAGCAGATTGCGTCAGTCATTGGCATGAGGTTGGGCCCCGTTGATGCAGACTTTCCAACCACAGCAATCCTTCAGCAATCCCTCATACTGAACAAGCATGTAGCGACGGTGGAGAGGAAACACTCCCCTTTAACAGGAAGAAACCTCCAACAGAACCAGGCTCAGTAGGAGCAGCCATCTGCCACGACCGTCTGGGGGTTTGAGAAGACAGCAGAAACACAGAAGGAACAGAAGATCTGATATAGGAGAACTTTCTATGTTACAGAAAGTAAAAAGTTAATAACAGGACACAGTGGATGTTCAGTTACTGGGAGGATCATTCCAGTCGATGCCCCCCGTCCAACAGGGCATTGCAGCCAAGCAGGATACCAGACCAGGTATATCTTCTATGGAGAGAAAAACACTGAGAGAAAACAAAGTTAACAGTCGAAATAACAGAATGTACTGTAATACAACTGGAGAGTCGTAGGAGAAAAGGAAGTAGCAGATCGAAGAAAATTGGTAAGTCTGTCCTCCAGCAGTCTAAGCCTATAGCAGCATAACTACAGAGAAAGCTCAGGATGACCTAAGCCACTCTAACTATAAGCTTTATCAAAAAGGAAAGTTTTAAGCCTGGCCTTAAAAGTAAACAGAGTGTCTGCCTCATGGACTAAAGCTGGGAGCTGGTTCCACAGGAGAGGAGCCGGATAACTTAAAGATCTGCCTCCCATTCTACTTTTAGAAATCCTAGGAATTACAAGTAAACCTGCAGTCTGAGAGCGAAGGGCTCTGTTAGGAACATAAGGAACAATTAGATCTCTGATGTGTGATGGAGCTTGATTATTAAGGGCTTTGTATGTAAGAAGAAGGATCTTAAATTCTATTCTGGATTTAACAGGGAGCCAATGAAGGGAAGCTAAAACAGGAGAAATGTGATCTCTCTTTTTAATATTCATCAGAACTCTTGCTGCCGCATTTTGGATCAACTGAAGGCTTTTAATGACATTTGGTGGACTACCTGATAGTAAAGAATTACAGTAGTCCAGCCTTGAGATAACAAATGCATGTACTAGTTTCTCACCATCACTCCTGGACAGGATATTTCTAATTTTAGCAATATTCCGGAGGTGAAAGAAAAAAATCCTAGAAACCTGTTTAATATGGGATTTAAATGTCAAGTCTCGGTCAAAAATAACGCCGAGGTTCTTTACGTTTTTACTGGGGGCCAATTTAATGCCATCCAGATGAAGTGATTGACTAATCAGTTTCTGTTTAAGAACTTCTGGTCCAAAGACAGCAACTTCTGTTTTGTCAGAATTTAAAAGCAAAAAGTTTAGGGTCATCCATGTTTTTATGTCTTCCAGACATGCCTGTAATCTACCTTACTGACTGGGTCCATCAGGATTTATGGATAAATATAGTTGTGTATCATCGGCATAGCTGTGGAAATTTATCCCATGCTGTCTAATGATTCTACCAATTGGGAGCATATATATGGTGAACAGAATTGGTCCAAGCACAGAACCCTGTGGAACTCCACAAGTAACCCTTGAGAGTGAAGAAGATTTATCATTTAGATGAACAAACTGGAATCTATCAGACAAATATGATTTAAACCAGCCTAGTGCTGTTCCTTTGATCCCTGCTACATGTTCAAGCCTTTCTAAGAGAATATTATGATCGACTGTGTCAAAAGCAGCACTGAGATCTAACAAAACCAGAACAGACACCAGTCCATTATCTGAGGCCATGAGAATATCATTAGCAAACCTTCACCAGTGCTGTTTCAGTGCTATGATGAGCTCTAAAACCTGACTGAAACTCTTCAAACAGCTCGTTATTGTTTAAATGCTCACAGACTTGATTAGCAACAATTTTCTCAAGGACTTTGGATAAGAAAGGAAGGTTAGATATAGGTCTGTTATTCACTAAGTCATCTTGATCAAGGGGAGGTTTCTTGAGTAAAGGTTTAATTACAGCTATTTTAAATTCCTGAGGTACGTATCCGTTTACTAAGGATAGATTCATCATATCCAAAATGGGGCCAGGAACCAAATGGAACACTTCTTTAAATAATTTGGTTGGAATTGGGTCCAACATACAAGTTGAAGGTTTAGATGAGGCTAATATTTTTGATAATTCTGAAAGCTCGACTGAATCAAAACAGCCTAAGCACAACTGAGGATCTACAGTTCTTTCCGATACTGCCTCATTTACTGAGGAAGAAGTTATCATGTTTGGGAGGATGCCAATGATTTTATTTTTAATAGAATTAATTTTATTTATGAGGAATCCCATAAAATCATCACTGCTAAGAGCTGGGGGAATAGTTGGCTCAACAGAGCTATGACTCTGTGTAAGTTTGGCAACTGTACTAAAAAGAAACCTAGGATTGTTTTTATTCGCCTCTATTAATGATGAAAAATATGCTGTTCTAGCTTGTCGAAGGGTCTTTTTATACAGCAATACACTGTTATTCCAGGTTAAATAGGAATCCTCTAGGTGTGTAGAGCGCCATTTTCTCTCCAACTTCCTAGTATTCTGCTTTAAAGTACGCAACTCTGCGTTGAACCAAGGAGTCAGCCTCCTATGGCTAGCCACTTTCTTTTTTAAGGGGGCTACACTATCTAATGCCAAACGCAATGAGGACGTAACGCTGTGAACCAGATCATCAATTTCTGAAGGGTTAGAGATAGAATTGCTGCCATCCACTGTGTTACCCTGAGACACTAAGGAAAGTAAGATCTCTCTTTTTAATATTCATCAGAACTCTTGCTGCCGCATTTTGGATCAACTGAAGGCTTTTAATGGCATTTTGTGGACTACCTGATAGTAAAGAATTACAGTAGTCCAGCCTTGAGGTAACAAATGCATAGACTAGTTTCTCAGCATGACTCCTGGACAGGATGTTTCTAATTTTAGCAATATTCCGGAGGTGAAAAGTTCTGTTGTTTAGTGTTAGCTTTAATGTATAAATTGTTTTGGCTTTAGCTTTATGGTCCTTTAACTTGTGTTTTTTGTTTTATAGCTGGGAGTCATTTAGTGGATGGGCTAGGCACTCGTGGTTGGGAATCCCCATTTTGTGCATGGTTTGGTGCATTGGGTGCATGAGGGCTTCACGTTTGGCTTGCAGTGAGGTGGATTTGTTCACAAGGTGAGATTGGTGGCACACCTGGGCACTTCTCCCTGTAGGCTGCCCTCCACAGGTGGCCCCAGCTAGTGGTTTATTTGGGTTTGCTTTTTTTAACTGTAATTATCTGTACATTTGAGAAATAATTGATTTATCTTTTAGACTTCATTTTGTAACAAAATAAACATTGAACTTTTGCTCACGTCTCTGTTTGTCCAACAGGAATGAACTTGTGTGCTAATATTTCCTGGGGTCCTATTCCCCAGGTGGAATTGTTGGTATCTCTTAAGCTACATAACTTTAAATAAAATTTTGAATTCAATTTACAACCTTTTCCTGTCTTTGACTCACCACCAGAAGTCTCAAAAAGCACTCCGGCACACTTTGGAGGGCCTCCTGGAGTGCAGCCGCTGTTAGTGGTGAATCCAGGGCCATCGCTTTACTATCCGATAATTTAGGAAGTGTTATTTTATCCATAAATGTTTCAATTTCATGATCTGATGGGTTTATCTCCGGTGAGTATAAAGCCTTGTAAAATCCTTTAAAGGTGTTGTTTATTCTTTCAGTATCATATACTGTATTATGATCTTTAATAGCAGTTATAGTTGTTTTTTCTTAATTTTAAGCTGGTTGGCCCAAAATCTACCTGATTTATTACCTTGTTCAAGGTTTTCTATCCTAAGTCTGTGAATTAAGAACTGGGTCTGTTTATTAATAATTTCATTTAATTCTAGCTTTGCTTTACAGATTTTGCCTAGTCTCTCCTCATCCAAGGAAGCGTCTAATGATTTAATAATTTCTTCTAATTCCTGAATACGTTTTTTTTCTATTTTCTTTTTTTTTTATGAGAATGAGATTATTTTACCTCCAAGCACAGCTTTTCCTGCCTCCCAAATGTTGGGACACAGAGTGAGCGAGTTTTTTTTGTCTAGTTTACATATTCCTCAATAATTTAATATTAATATAATTATTGATGAGGTTCAAGTTTAATATATTAATATTAGGGGCACCACTTCGCTTTTGAAGACCAGACATCCAGTCTCTTCTTGACGGTGTAAATTCACTCACTGTGGACATTAATTGTACGCATTACTCCAAGTAATCCCAGACAATTTCTCTTTAAGCTAAGGGGAATTTATTAAGAAAATTGGCCAACCTTACAGCCAAAACATTTAATCAATAATTCCCATCTATTCTAAAGCATGCAACTAATTACTACAGACCTTAGAAAACAATAAGGGAAAATTAAACACAATTAACATAAAATGGATCAGGGAGAAACAGACAGCTCAGGCTTTGTTCAGGGAGGGAGATGGCCCTCACTCCAGGGGGCTCAAGTCACAGATAGCCTAGGAGACAAAGGGTAATAAAACTAGTTCTGTGCCAACATGGAGAACTACACATAAAGTTTAAGGAGACAAAGGAACAATGAGGTTAACAGACCAGCTATAGCAGGTCGGATCGAGCCCGACTCTTCCGACCAGGTGATCAGAGAGCAAGCAAGAGAAGAACGAGGAAGAGAGAGAAAGTGGGATCCGCTCAGGATAAAAACTGTTTCAAACACAGCAAATACAGCTCAAACTTATGCGTGCGGTGACTCTAAATGAGCAAACAGGTTCAGCGCTTAAAAACACTTTAAACCAACAGTGAACTAGATCTAACTCGTTAAGAACTCTATTTTTCCAATTTATATCTGCCCAGACACCAGATTAGCATAAATGAACTGGTTCAGTCCTACTTTGCATTGAGGGAAGTTCGGTCCAAGAGGAGAAGAGCAAAATGTTTCCTTAGTTGAGCAAGAAAAGGAAGAGTTAGAAAACGTGCGCAGGTTTTTAGGACTGTGTTCCAACTGCAGGCAGGTGGCTTGCAGGTCGACGTCGTAACGAACTTTCTTGGAACAGTCCTGATATCGCTCAAACTGGATACCCCAACAGGATGAGCACTTCGCAGCGTTGAAATGAGAGTTCTTCCCGGTCCAGCGGGTCAGAACAAAAGAGAATCTTCACTGGTGAGATGTCCTCTGTATGGCAGGAGTTTCTGCTAAAAACCTCTCCTGAGAACAAATTTGAAATGGCCGCCACTACCACTATTATAGCCCTTTGGCCATGATGTCATTGTTGATGTCACCATTGGTGGGCATGGACCAATAGGAGTTGGGGGTCACCGCTAGGATTGCTGGGAAATGTGGTCTGCTCAGACCATCTAGGAAAAATGGCTTCCAGCGGTCCAACAGTCTGCTCAGTTTATTTGACGAAAATGGAGTCCCATCATCCCGCCTTAGTTCTGAAGAGTTGGACCAATGTTCAGTCTTTGGAACTAGAAATTGATTCATTTTCCATGTTAACCAAGAAACGTTGCTGTCCTTCTGCGGTACAGAAGGTTCAACAATTCAGTCCATTCAAAGAACAATGAAAAAAATGGGTCCCAGCATCTCCCCGCTTAGATCTGAAGGGTGGAATGCCTTTACAGTCTTTAGACCTACACTGGGTCCATTATTTAAGGTGTGTCTGGGCAGGGCTACATGAGTCTGGGCAGAGATTAACCTACCACTAATAAAAGTTTAAAATTGTAAGGCATATAAAAGAAACTTACCCACATTGTCATCATCATACTCGTGGTTTGATTCGTCATCAATGCTTGCAAGGGGAAAGGAAAGGACAGGAAAGAGTATGACATTTGGGGTAAAATTTTGATTAGCTAGCTCCCATCAGGCACTGGGTTCGGCTTGTGCCGTTAGCATGGGGGGAACTACAAACAATCACATAACATTTGTAACAAGTTAGTTCTAGCTTGTGATTGTATGATTCGCCTGCAGGAGGTGGGCAACATTACTCCAGTGTCGACCATTCAATTACAGGAAGAACCACTGTGAAGGCCATGGTGTGAGTTTGTACAATCTGCTTTTCTTAGGGACTTTGAAAAAGTTAAATTAAATTAAATGGATTAAAGGATGAATTATTTATCATAAACAAACCTTGAAATAGCTGTGTTCAGGCTATATGTCAGGTGGGTTTGTGCGGGTGGCAGAATTTCAGTGGTTTTCAGGATTTCTAAATCACGTCTAGAATAAATGTGGATCCATCTCTTAGTGAGGTAGTGTGCAGATAAATCAGCTTCTCTAACGAAGTCTTGTGTTAAAATGATACCAGTGTGTCACTTAACCATAACCAAAAGAGAAACTGCAAAACCTGAAAGGGTTATTTAAAATGCACTTAGAATGTATTTATGGTTACTACTGTAGCCTGAAAGGTGTTAATCCATATGTCTGCAGATTACTATAAAACAAAACAAAAATTATGGATGCAATAAGTTGTTAGAGCATTCTAGAGGTGAGTTTTGAAAGATGCACCTGTTTATGCTAGCACTATCTACTTGTCCCCCCTTCCAGTGGTGTGGAGACAGGCTCCGCTTCCAGGGAGGAGAGCTTGAAGTCCTGACTGCTGTGTTACTCAGTTTATGAGGGGCTTCATCACATCTGATAAAGCTGCATGTGACTGTCAGCAGGTGTTATCTCCTGCTGGATGCAAGTGCAGGCAAGGGAATATGACCCCCCCTTCGCTGAGAGGGATCCCTGCTTAGTAGCAGGGATGGGTGGACCTGACAGCAGGATAAGCATCCTTGGGTGCTGGTCTCGATCATGTGAGCCTTTGAAACCCAGGATGTCACCTGTTGGAAGAAGTCAAATGAGGCTTTGGGGGTCTTCTGGTCATATGTAAGAAAGTCATGGGTGTGGGTTAAGATGACCCCTCTTTGGTCTGTTCGGTCAGCCCATAGAGGTGGACCTCGCTCATTGTGGGCGTAGACCAACAGACCTGTCTTAATCCTAAGATCCTGAAGGCTGCAAGAAAAAGCTTCTAGCTCATGGGTCGCATCTGGTAGTGGCAGCAGCATGTTTGCTGGTGAATGGTTAATCACCAGCTTCTGGATAAGGTGAAAGTTGGGATCCTGTTCCTGCATCTTCACCACGTCAAAATGTTTAGGTTCATACCTTGGGTGCATTTTTCATTCCCATCTGGCGCCGACGGGATGGACTTGTGAGAGAGGGAGCCACCGTTTCTGGAAGTCCCACAGGATTCTGCGCTCAGATCTTGGTCTGGACCAGCTCCAGAGTACCAGGTTCCGTTCTTGGCTGTGACTGGTGGTACCTGGTTCAAAGACCTTGAGCTGGAGTGGTTTTCCCAGGAGACAGCATTACTCTGGTTCCCTCCTTAGGGGAAGTTGAGCACATCAAGCTAATTTCTGATCCTGTGTCCAGGAGAGAATTAACTTTGACACACCCTCCTATAAAGATCTTATAGTGTAGGTGACATGCAAGTTTTGTGTGAAGTAATTTCCATAAAAATGTCAGATAACATGTTTGTGGTAATTATACTGGAAAGATCCCAAGGAGCGTTTGGGGTCTCTCAGAAGCAGTTCTCCAGCTGACCAGGTCACCCTTGGCAGCTGTGAGAACTGGAACATGCTACACAAGCACTCTGTTGAGCCAACTATTCCCCCAGCTCTTAGCAGTGATGATTTTATGGGATTCTTCGTAAATAAAATGTATTCTATTAAAAATAAAATCATTGGCATCCTCCCAAACATGATTACTTCTTCCTCAGTAAATGAGGCAGTATCGGAAAGAACTGTAGATCCTCAGTTGTGCTTAGGCTGTTTTGATTCAGTCGAGCTTTCGGAATTATCAAAAATATTAGCCTCATCTAAACCTTCAACTTGTATGTTGGACCCAATTCCAACCAAATTATTTAAAGAAGTGTTCCATTTGGTTCCTGGCCCCATTTTGGATATGATGAATCTATCCTTAGTAAACGGATACGTACCACAGGAATTTAAAATAGCTGTAATTAAACCTTTACTCAAGAAACCTTCCCTTGATCAAGATGACTTGGTGAATTACAGACCTATATCTAACCTTCCTTTCTTATCCAAAGTCCTTGAGAAAATTGTTGCTAATCAAGTCTGTGAGCATTTAAACAATAACGAGCTGTTTGAAGAGTTTCAGTCAGGTTTTAGAGCTCATCATAGCACTGAAACAGCACTGATGAAGGTTACTAATGATATTCTCATGGCCTCAGATAATGGACTGGTGTCTGTTCTGGTTTTGTTAGATCTCAGTGCTGCTTTTGACACAGTCGATCATAATATTCTCTTAGAAAAGCTTGAACATGTTGCAGGGATCAAAGGAACAGCACTAGGCTGGTTTAAATCATATTTGTCTGATAGATTCCAGTTTGTTCATCTAAATTCAGTTTTTCAATTCAGTTTATTTATATAGCGCCAATTCACAACAGATGTCATCTCAAGGCACTTAACAAGAAGTCATTTCAATACAATTATACAAACATTCCAATCAGTTAAAAAGTTTCCTATTTAAGGAATCCCAGCAGATTGCGTCAGTCATTGGCGTGAGGTTGGGCAGATTTCCAACCACAGCAATCCTTCAGCAATCCCTCATACTGAGCAAGCATGTAGCGACAGTGGAGAGGAAAAACTCCCCTTTAACAGGAAGAAACCTCCAACAGAACCAGGCTCAGTAGGAGCGGCCATCTGCCACGACCGTCTGGGGGTTTGAGAAGACAGAGCAGAACACAGAAGGAACAGAAGAACCGATATAAGAGAACTTTCTATGTTACAGAAAGTAAAAAGTTGATAAGAGGACACAGTGGATGTTCAGTTACTGAGAGGATCATCCCAGTCGATGACCCCCGTCCAACAGGGCATTGCAGCCAAGCAGGATACCAGACCAGGTGTATTTTCGATGGGGAGAAAAACACTGAGAGAAAACAAAGTTAACAGTCGAAATAACAGAATGTACTGTAATACAACTGGAGAGTCGTAGGAAAAAAGGAAGTAGCAGAGTGAAGAAAATTGGTAAGTCTGTCCTCCAGCAGTCTAAGCCTATAGCAGCATAACTACAGAGATAGCTCAGGATGACCTTAGCCACTCTAACTATAAGCTTTATCAAAAAGGAAAGTTTTAAGCCTGGCCTTAAAAGTAAACAGAGTGTCTGCCTCACGGACTAAAGCTGGGAGCTGGTTCCACAGGAGAGGAGCCTGATAACTAAAAGATCTGCCTCCCATTCTACTTTTAGAAATCCTAGGAACTACAAGTAAACCTGCAGTCTGAGAGCGAAGTGCTCTTTTAGGAACATATGGAACAATTAGATCTCTGATGTATGATGGAGCTTGATTATTAAGGGCTTTGTATGTAAGAAGAAGGATCTTAAATTCTATTCTGGATTTAACAGGGAGCCAATGAAGGGAAGCTAAAACAGGAGAAATGTGATCTCTCTTTTTAATATTCATCAGAACTCTTGCTGCCGCATTTTGGATCAACTGAAGGCTTTTAATGGCATTTTGTGGACTTCCTGATAGTAAAGAATTACAGTAGTCCAGCCTTGAGGTAACAAATGCATGGACTAGTTTCTCAGCATCACTCCTGGACAGGATGTTTCTAATTTTAGCAATATTCCGGAGGTGAAAGAAAGACATCCTAGAAACCTGTTTAATATGGGATTTAAATGTCAAGTCTTGGTCAAAAATAACGCCGAGGTTCTTTACGTTATTACTGGGGGACAATTTAATGCCATCCAGATGAAGTGATTGACTAATCAGTTTCTGTTTAAGAACTTCTGGTCCAAAGACAGCAACTTCTGTCTTGTCAGAATTTAAAAGCAAAAAGTTTAGGGTCATCCATGCTTTTATGTCTTCCAGACATGCCTGTAATCTACCTAACTGACTGGGTTCATCAGGATTTATGGATAAATATAGTTGTGTATCATCGGCATAGCTGTGGAAATTTATCCCATGCTGTCTAATGATTCTACCAATTGGAAGCATATATATGGTGAAAAGAATTGGTCCAAGGACAGAACCCTGTGGAACTCCACAAGTAACCCTTGAGAGTGAAGATGATTTATCATTTAGATGAACAAACTGGAATCTATCAGACAAATATGATTTAAACCAGCCTAGTGCTGTTCCTTTGATCCCTGCAACATGTTCAAGCCTTTCTAAGAGAATATTATGATCGACTGTGTCAAAAGCAGCACTGAGATCTAACAAAACCAGAACAGACACCAGTCCATTATCTGAGGCCATGAGAATATCATTAGTAACCTTCACCAGTGCTGTTTCAGTGCTATGATGAGCTCTAAAACCTGACTGAAACTCTTCAAACAGCTCGTTACTGTTTAGATGTTCACAGACTTGATTAGCAACAATTTTCTCAAGGACTTTGGATAAGAAAGGAAGGTTAGATATAGGTCTGTAATTCACTAAGTCATCTTGATCAAGGGAAGGTTTCTTGAGTAAAGGTTTAATTACAGCTATTTTAAATTCCTGTGGTATGTATCCGTTTACTAAGGATAGATTCATCATATCCAAAATGGGGCCAGGAACCAAATGGAACACTTCTTTAAATAATTTGGTTGAGATTGGGTCCAAAATACAAGTTGAAGATTTAGATGAGGCTAATATTTTTGATAATTCTGAAAGCTCGACTGAATCAAAACAGCCTAAGCAATACTGAGGTTCTACAGTTCTTTCCGATACTGACTCATTTACTGAGGAAGAAGTACTCATGTTTGGGAGGGTGCCAATGATTTTATTTTTAATAAAATTTATTTTATTTATGAAGAATCTCATAAAATCATCACTGCTAAGAGCCGGGGGAATAGTTTGCTCAACAGAGCTATGACTCTGTGTAAGTTTGGCAACTGTACTAAAAAGAAACCTAGGATTGTTTTTATTCGCCTCTATTAATGATGAAAAATATGCTGTTCTAGCTTGTCGAAGGGTCTTTTTATACAGCAGTAGACTGTTATTCCAGGTTAAATAGGAATCCTCTAGATGTGTAAAGCGCCATTTTCTCTCCAACTTCCTAGTATTCTGCTTTAAAGTACGCAACTCTGCGTTAAACCAAGGAGTCAGCCTCCTATGGCTAGCCACTTTCTTTTTTAATGGGGCTACACTATCTAATGCCAAACGCAATGAGGACGTAACGCTGTGAACCAGACCATCAATTTCTGAAGGGTTAGAGATAGAATTGCTGCCATCCACTGTGTTACTCTGAGACACTGAGGAAAGTAAGAATGGTACAGATTCTTTAAAAATTGTTACAGCATTGTCTGATAAAGTTCTACTATAATGAAATTTTCTTTCAGATTTAAGATGGTCAGTTAAAGTAAATTCAAAAGTTATCAAGAAGTGGTCAGACAGGACCGGGTTATGTGGGTGGACTGTTATTTCCTCACACTCAATACCGTATGTCAGTACAAGGTCCAAAGTGTGTTTACCTGAGTGGGTCGATCCCTGTACTTTTTGAGTAAAGCCAATTGAGTCTAAAATAGCATTAAAGGCTGCATTTAGGCTATCACTTTCAGTATCCACATGAATATTGAAGTCCCCCACTATAATAACCCTATCAGTATTTAATACTATATCAGATAAAAAATGTGAGATCTGATCCAAGAATTGAGAGTAAGGGCCTGGTGGACGATACAAAACCACAAACAAAAATGGTCTTAATGTTTTGCAACTTGGATGAGGAAAATTAAGGGTTAGATGCTCAAAAGAACTGTAGCTATCAATTGGTCTGGGACTAATTAGTAAATCAGAACGGAAAATGGCTGCAACTCCTCCTCCTCGCCCAGTATTTCTAGGAATGTGAAAATTTAAATGACTGGAAGGAGTTGACTCATTTATACTGACATAATCCTCCTGCTGCAACCAGGTTTCTGTGAGACAAAGGAAATCAATGTGATTATCACAAATCAAGTCATTTACTAACAAAGTCTTTGAGGAGAGAGATCTTATGTTTAATAAACCACATTTAATAGATTTATTTTCAGTCAAAGTTGTATTTATTTTTATGAGATTTCCATAATTTGCTTTTGTTGGCTTAACTTTTAATCCATTTAATTTTGGCCGTGGGCAAGACACTGTTTCTATAGGGTAATGGGTGGGTAACAGTACAGAAGCAGCAGAGAGGTGGGTTAAACTACGACTCTGCTTCCTGGTCTGGACCCTGGGTTGTCAGTGTTTTGGAGGATTAATAAATTCGGCCATATTCCTAGAAAGAAGAGCTGCTCCATCCAAAGTGGGATGGATGCCGTCTCTCCGGATCAGACCAGGTTTTCCCCAAAAAGTTCTCCAGTTATCAATGTAGCCCACATCGTTTGCAGGACACCACCTAGACAACCATTGATGGAATGACAGCATGCGGCTAAACATGTCGTCACTGGTCCGATCAGGCAGGGGACCAGAAAAGATTACCGAGTCTGACATTGTTTTGGCAAACTTACACACCGAAGCAACACTAATTTTAGTGACCTCCGATTGGCGTAACCGGGTGTCATTACCGCCAGCGTGAATAACAATCTTACTGTATTTACGCTTATCTTTAGCCAGCAGTTTCAGGTTGGATTTGATGTCGCCCGTTCTGGCCCCTGGCAAGCATTTGACTATGGTCAATGGTGTCTCTAATGCCACGTTTCTGACTATGGAGCTGCCAATTACCAGGGCCGGCTTCTCAGCGGGTGTGTCGCTGAGCGGGGAAAATCTGTTAGAAACGCGGACCGGTTGGTGGTGGCCCGGGGGCTGGGTCCTAGAACTATGCTTCCTACGTACAGTCACCCAGCCGCCTAGAGGTCCCGGCTGCGCGGGCTCTACCGGAGGACAGCTAGGGGGTTCTATCCTTGTTGGCTCCGCGCTGGCTAATGGGCTTCGGCTATCTGCTGGTTTTTCAACAGCGCGGAGCCGTGCTTCTAATTCTGATACCCTCGCCTCCAAAGCTACAAAAATATTACATTTATTACAGTTACCATTATCACTAAAGGAGGCAGGGAAGTAACTAAACATCTGACAGAGAGAGCAAGAGAGAAGAGAGAATGATAAATCTTCTTCACTCTCAAGAGTTACTTGTGGAGTTCCACAGGGTTCTGTGCTTGGACCAATTCTGTTCACCATATATATGCTCCCAATTGGTAGAATCATTAGACAGCATGGGATAAATTTCCACAGCTATGCAGATGATACACAACTATATTTATCCATAAATCCTGATGAACCCAGTCAGTTAGGTAGATTACAGGCATGTCTGGAAGACCTAAAAACATGGATGACCCTAAACTTTTTGCTTTTAAATTCTGACAAAACAGAAGTTGCTGTCTTTGGACCAGAAGTTCTTAAACAGAAACTGATTAGTCAATCACTTCATCTGGATGGCGTTAAATTGGCCCCCAGTAATAACGTAAAGAACCTCAGCGTTATTTTTGACCGAGACTTGACATTTAAATCCCATATTAAACAGGTTTCTAGGATTACTTTCTTTCCCCTCCGGAATATTTCTAAAATTAGAAACATCCTGTCCAGGAGTGATGCTGAGAAACTAGTCCATGCATTTGTTACCTCAAGGCTGGACTACTGTAATTCTTTACTATCAGGTAGTCCACAAAATGCCATTAAAAGCCTTCAGTTGATCCAAAATGCGGCAGCAAGAATTTTGATGAATATTAAAAAGAGAGATCACATTTCTCCTGTTTTAGCTTCCCTTCATTGGCTCCCTGTTAAATCCAGAATAGAATTTAAGATCCTTCTTCTTACATACAAAGCCCTTAATAATCAAGCTCCATCATACATCAGAGATCTAATTGTTCCTTATGTTCCTAACAGAGCCCTTCGCTCTCAGACTGCAGGTTTACTTGTAGTTCCTAGGATTTCTAAAAGTAGAATGGGAGGCAGATCTTTTAGTTATCAGGCTCCTCTCCTGTGGAACCAGCTCCCAGCTTTAGTCCGTGAGGCAGACACTCTGTTTACTTTTAAGGCCAGGCTTAAAACTTTCCTTTTTGATAAAGCTTATAGTTAGAGTGGCTAAGGTCATCCTGAGCTATCTCTATAGTTATGCTGCTATAGGCTTAGACTGCTGGAGGACAGACTTACCAATTTTCTTCACTCTGCTACTTCCTTTTCTCCTACTACTCTCCAGTTGTATTACAGTACATTCTGTTATTTCGACTGTTAACTTTGTTTTCTCTCCGTGTTTTTCCCTCCATAGAAGATATACCTGGTCTGGTATCCTGCTTGGCTGTAAAGCCCTGTTGGACGGGGGGCATCGACTGGGATGATCCCCCCAGTAACTGAACATCCACTGTGTCCTGTTATTAACTTTTTACTTCCTGTAACATAGAGAGTTCTCTTATATCAGATCTTCTGTTCCTTCTGTGTTTCTGTTCTGTCTTCTCAAACCCCCAGACGGTCGTGGCAGATGGCCGCTCCTACTGAGCCTGGTTCTGTTGGAGGTTTCTTCCTGTTAAAGGGGAGTTTTTCCTCTCCACCGTCGCTACATGCTTGCTCAGTATGAGGGATTGCTGAAGGATTGCTGTGGTTGGAAAGTCTGCATCAACGGGGCCCAACCTCACGCCAATGACTGACGCAATCTGCTGGGATTCCTTAAATAGGAAACTTTTTAACTGATTGGAATGTTTGTATAAATGTATTGAAATGACTTCTTGTTAAGTGCCTTGAGATGACATCTGTTGTGAATTGGCGCTATATAAATAAACTGAATTGAATTGAATTGAATAAAGGGTTTAGCTCAGGCTCCTGTGTTTTGCACAAAGCACCCTCAGATAAGTCTCAGCTTCAGAGCATCAGCAAGCAGAAAACGTTGATTAAAGTCCACTGTTTAAGCTGAATTAAACGTCCAAAACCACACAATGCAGCATCAAAATCACCTGAAAATGATCTATGTAGCTTAATTGAGCTTCAAAGGCAAGAGAGGAAATTTATAAGAGTTATCAACACCTGTCCACTCCAAGGTTTGGAATAATAACTCCAAAAAGGTAACAATCTGTGTTTCTTATATGTATGCAGAACAATTATGTCCACTCAACGTGCCTCGCACGGGCAGCACCAATGTTGTGACTCGGAGTGAGTGAGTTTTTGTCTGGTTTACATAACCATCAATAATTATGATCAATAATTTAAGGTTAATGTAATTATTGATGAGGTTCAAGTTTAATTTATTAATATTTGGGGCACCACTTCGCTTTGGAAGACGAGACATCCAGTCTCTTCTTGAAGTTGTGAATTCACATGGTGTGGACATTAATTGTACGCATTACTCCAAGTAATCCCAAACAACTTATCTTTAAGGTAGGGGGAATTTATTAAGAAAATAGATCAACCTTACAGCCAAAACATTTCATCAATAATTCCCATCTATTCTAAAGCATGCAACTAACTACTACAGATCTTAGAAAACAATAATATGTGAAAATTAAACACAATTAACATGAAATGGATCAGGGAGAAACAGACAGTTCAGGCTTTGTTCAGGGAGGGAGGTGGCCCTCATTCCAGGGGGCTCAACTAAGATAGCCGGTGGGACAAAGGACCAGGAAAACTTAGCTCTGGGATCTAACAGGTAGAGTGTGCCTAAGCGTTGCTATGGTAACGTTTCCAAATTACTTTATTAATCCCAAAGGGAAATTAAATGTTGTTGTAACTCATTATGCAAGTTCCTTCAAAGATTTGTTGTAGATGCTGATGGCTGTGGGTAGGGATGATCTCCTGTAGCGCGCTGCAGATCTGAAGAAGCCTCTGACTGAAGACGCTCTGTTCCCTTGCTATTCGTAGCTTAGCTTTAATTCAGGCAAACTTATCAATCTCAAAACTTATACCACAGTGGACAAAAGTCAGTTATACTTTCTGGACATGCTATAACTATTTTTATGAGTAAAGGATTAACTACATTTTAAATTTGAGTACAGCACCTCCTCCTATCTGAATCTGCAGCCTTTGCAATACATATGTTAACAAACCTAAAATAACTTTATTATAATGTTTTAGCACTTCCAAAAGTATCCAACTAAATACATAAGGAAACATGCTTAACTTACCATGATTCCAGGGGTTGACGCCGAGGGAGAAGCCCTCTGAAGAGCTGCCATGATGGATTTCTCCTGCTTGGAGAGACCTAGCCGGCAGCAGCCATGTTGCTTCACTTGTGCCTGAGTCACCTGGGGGCGTGGTTTGTAGCGGCTGTGGTGGCTGCAGATAGAGTGGGAATGTAATCATGTTTGGTGGTAAGCAGTGCCCTACCTTCCTCTCTCCATGACTGGATAGAAATTGCTGATACATGATTTGTTGGTCAAAATCAGCAAGCCACTCATTGGTTCTTCTAGGCAAGCCAAATATGGTAAAAAATGATCTGTAACTTGAAATTTGTAACTTGAAACTTGAAACCTGTAACTTGAAAATTGAAACTTGAAGCCTGTAACTTGAAACTTGAAACTTGTATTTTTTTTTATGTGTACAAGTTACAAAACGTAAGTTACAAGTACAAATCATAGGTTACAAGTACAAATCATAAGTTACAGGTACAAATCATAAGTTACAGGTACAAATCATAAGTTACAGATACAAAACTAAAAGTTACAGGTACAAAACTAAATTCCCAATTCTAGCTCCATAGATCTCGGGCTCAGAAATCCTGATGTGTGTGGGGAACTCCGAGGACAAACGTGTGCATGCTGTGGAGATTACCACATGAAACGAAACGATACCAAATCAGAAAGCGAGTTGATGGAAGATGGAAGCAGTCATGGCGCAGCAAAAAGTGAAACTGATGTGGACAGCAGAGATATTTTTTTGTGAATTTTCTGTGAAAATCATTCCAAACACTATCATTGCGATTTCTTCCTGCATATCGTCCGCCATGCTTATTCTGAAGTCTTGTGAGATTTTGCGAGATTCCCTGTGTTCACAGTCAAGAATCTGGTTGAAAATCTGTTTGTGTGGGGTGTGCTGTCTTTGTCACATCATGGCACACTACAATGGATTTTTTCTGATATTTCTCTCATTGTATTTTTGTAACAGCTATAAACTCTGGTGTTCTAGCTACAAAAAGTCTCAATTCCATTAATTGATCTGTCTTTTATGATAACAATCTTTGCTGGGGGGGTTACTTTATGTGTCTGATGCGGCTGGGTTTCTCCTGGTGGCTTTGACTGGTCCCTGGGGCTGCGTCATCTTTCGGGGAACTCAGGGCTGCGAATCTGTTTTTCAGCGGGAATCCAGGTGGAGTAAAATCTCCTGTTTTTGGCGGAAACCTCTTTTGTTTACTTTTAGCAGAGGCGGCAGGCCTGGGTTCAGAGCTTTCCCTGTGCTGGAGTTTCTTTTGTGTATTCATCCTCGGAGAACAGGCTGGGGTTGATGATTCTGTGTGCTTCAAAGCTGGCCAGTGTTCATTAAAGTGTGGTGTTCTACCCGTTAAGCAGCTGTTGGCTGAGGGAGTAGGGTTGTCCTGTGTTTTCTCTGCAACACGGTTAGACCGATGTAACACAGGGCTGCCAGGCTGTTTCTCCCTGCATGTAGTCATCGGTAAAGTTATGTCGTTTCCATAATCAGCGTGGAGGTCAAAATTAATTTCCAGACTGCGTAATTTCGTTTCAATGTCCTCAATTCTGTGGAGCAGTTTCTCAAAATCCTCAGCTGAGCAAAAAGCCATGTTGATAAGTCCATAAAAAGTAATCGAAGAAGAGATCCGGTCCAATACAGTAACTCCAGGGGCTGGGTAGATAAAGTAACTAAGAAAAGGCTAAGAAAAGAAAACAAGTAAAGCAAACAGAAAAGCAAATAAAGCAAAGGGATCGGGAGAGAGACCAAGAGAGGCTGCTCCTCCTTCAGCAGCCATAAACTATCTCACTGTGAAACATACCTAGGAGCTACTTTTGTAAAAATCGGCACAACTGTTCGCTAATATGTGAAAATATCAGCCGATCTGATCTTGAGATCGTGATTGGGACATCCCTAGTCGTTACTGTTTAGATGCTCACATACTTGATTAACAACTATTTTCTCAAGGATTTTAGATAAGAAAGGGAGGTTAGATATAGGATTGTAATTAACTAAGTCATCTTGATCGAGGGAAGGTTTCTTGAGTAAAGGTTTAATTACAGTAACCTTAAATTCCTGTGGTACGTATCCGTTTACTAATGATAGATTCATCATATCTAAAATGGGGCCAGGAACCAAAGGGAACACTTCCTTAAAGGGGGGTGGCACGTTCTTCTTATGCAGAAAGAGGAATTCTGAGGTCCAGTACATCAAGAATTTTACCTGAAATAGATCTAAAGTTCAATAAATGATTAATACTACCTATTTGAAATTTTGCACTCACAGCATGTCCGCACTGAACGTCTTGAAATTAGCGGCATGTCTCTTTAAGAATCACGGACATGCCCCCTTCAACACGCTGCCGTCAACGTCATCACAACATTTTCCAGTCACATGGGGACGAAGCATTACAGCACTGTAGCATCGGTGTGCCAGACTTTTGGAAGACAGGCATATCTTTCGGTTTACTATGGCCACGCAGGACATGGTACAAGCATATGCATTTGATCCCGTCTCTGAAAGTGAAATATTGGATGAACCAGAGAGCGTTAAACGGCTCGTTCAAGAGCTACTACTTCTACAGTTGCTACCTGATTGCTGCTGACGAGGCTCTGCTTTAGTGCTCTGGGAGCGGGGGAGGGAGGGCTGTGGAGAGACGTGGGCGGTAATCAAAATTTAGGGGCGTTGCTGGGAGGTTAGAGCGTTCCTAGGAGGACCCTGGCGTTCAGTGCTCAACATGGCGGCCGCGAGAGTTTATAGTTATTACTCAAACATACATAAATTAACCTAAGAAACACTTTAGGCATGTTTTTAAGGAGGGAATGGCATAAGAATGTGATGAAAAGCTTTAAAAAGTGGATTTTACTTGCCACCCCTCCTTTAAATAATCTGGTTGGGATTGGGTCCAACATACAAGTTGAAGGTTTAAATGAGGCTAATATTTTTGATCATTCTGAAAGACCGAGTGAATAGTCCAAACACAAACGAGATTCTACAGTTCTTTCCAATGCTGCCTCATTTACTGAGAGAGAAGTAATCATGTTTGGGAGGATGCCAATGATTTTATTTTAAATAGAATTAATTTTATTTAGGAAAAATCCCATGAAGTCATCACTACTAAGAGCTGGGGGAATAGTTGGCTCAACAGAGCTGACTCTGTGTAAGTTCTGCAACTCTACTAAAAAGAAACCTAGGATTGTTTTTATTAGCCTCTATCAAAGGGGGGTATTATGCAAAATGGACTTTCTGAATCTTAACAACCTGAGAACCTGTCTTTCCCTCATTAAAAACATGCCTGAAGTGTTGCTCTGACCCATTCACTCATGTTAGAGTAATCTTTGAGTCTCTGCTGGTAGTTCTCTAGGTTGCTGAAATGCCTGCTCCCACCTATCCCCGCCTTTTCAACCCATTTCCTCCTCCGACCTTACGTACTCAGCCGAGAGCCTCGTCCCTGCAGAGCTCCCCTGGATTGTGTGTGTGCTGATTTAGACATGGACGTCTTTTTGGAGGAATCTAAGATAGGGGAAAGTACACAATTTATATCACCAACAAGGATAAGATGGTGTGTTGTCATGTTTGGTAGACGAGAAATAAAAAATAAAAAAAGATTTCTGGATTGTCCCAGTTTGGTACACTAATATTTAACGTACTCAGCCGAGAGCCTCGCCCCTGCAGAGCTCCCCTGCCCCTCCCCTGTTTTTCCACTGTTTTCTGAAGGGTTTAGACATGGAATTGCTGTCCTCCACTGTGTTACTCTGAGACACTGTGGAAAATAAGAATGGAACAGATTCTTTAAAACCTATTACAGCATTGTCAGATAAAACTCCATCATTCAATTCAATTCTGTTTATTTATATAGCGCCGATTCATAACAGATGTCATCTCAAGGCACTTAACAAGAAAAGTCAAACATTCCAATTAGTTTAAATGGCCTGCATTTGTATAGCACTTTTTCAGTCAGAGGATCACAAAGCGCTTTACACTACATTCAGTCATTCACCCATTCACGCACACATTCACACGCTGATGGTGGCAAGCTACTACACTGTAGCCACAGCTACCCTGGGGCACACTGACAGAGGCGGGGCTGCCGGACACATGCGCCACCGGGCCCTCTGACCACCACCAGCAGGCAACAGGGTTAAGTGTCTTGCCCAAGGACACAACGACCAAGACAAACAGAGCGGGCACTCGAATCAGCAACCCACCAATTACGGGACGAATTCCTACCACCAGAGCCACAGTCGCCCTTAAAGTTAGTTAGTTTCCTATGTGAGGAATCCCATCAGATTGCATCGAGTCATTGACTTGAGGTTGCGTCCCGTTGAAGCAGACTTCCAACCACAGCAATCCCTCATACTGAGCAACCATGTAGCGACGGTGGAGAGGAAAACCTCCCCTTTAACAGGAAGAAACCTCCAGCAGAACCAGAACCAGAACCTGGCTCAGTACGAGCGGCCATCTGCCACGACCGTCTGGGGGTTTAAGAAGACAGAGGAGAAACACAGAAAGAACAGAATATAATCCATCAGAGATCTGATTGTTCCATATGTTCCTAACAAAGCACTTCGCTCTCAGACTGCAGCTTTACTGGTGGAATGGCATAGTGATAGTATGTTTTAAAGGAACATGGGGCAGGATTTGTAAATAAAATAAACATCCATGTCCAGTTTTTTAATGCTGTTGGGTGATGAAGCGTTATAAACCAAAAAGAATGAGCCCACCCACGTATCGCTCCATTTTCTTAAACTGGCTGTGTGCTGCAAAATGTGCTGCAGTTCGGGGCCCCGAATTTCCCTCGCTGCCCTACGGGTGTGACGTCAATTGACACTGCTTGCGCATTCTCGACAGCTTTAAAAGAGGAAGAAAAATGGTCGCAGACCTCCATTGATTTAAGTATGAGAATGGATTCTTCTCTTCTGCAACTGGGAAACGACCATGGACGACTCACAGCCCACTAAAAAGTGGCACGAAGAAAAAGAAGTATGTCACTGAGAAGAGGTATGTTTTTTTTGTGAAGCGTTTGTGCGCGCTCCTGTGCGGGTGGCTGCAGTTACTTGCAGCGCCGGCCGCGTCGCTCATGAGCTTCGTTTCTTCATTCTTCTTCATGCTCCTTTAATGTTCTTGTGGTTCTGATGTTTTTTTTCTTCTTTTATTGTTTCATTGCTTGTATTTTTCTTCAAAATCTTGTAAATTACCTTGAATTGCTAGGTTGCTAAAAGTGAGTTATACAGATAAATTTGCCTTGCTATGCCTCTATGTAATCTATGTCTATCTCTATGTAGTAACCACAATGAGCAAATAAAAGATATTTGGTTTCACTCTGCTTGGGTTTTGTGTTTACACAGTCTCGTCCACACACCGCAGACTGTCTGTGTGCACTAAAGATGTTTTCAACCTCCGCTGAGCTGGATGCCATGCGCTCCAGTCCATAATAACAAGCTTTTGCAGGCCAATGTGGGTTAATCCAGATCATACATAAGATCAACCCTAATGACTCTGTGTAGTTTGCCGCAGGTGATGGGTTTAATTGTTCACATGCTGACTTCCACTTAAGCGCCAGACCAGTGCTATTCATTATGGGAGGGGTTAATACATGGGAATACACACACACACACACAGTTACCACACTGACTGTAAGCAGGGGTTAGTGGGAGGATGTGGGTTTCTTGTGGCCTTCAAAGCCACAATATTAAACTAACAGTATAAACATTAACACATATATGAGAACATTTTAAACCAACAGTGAGGACCTCACTGACATTTGGGAAATACCAGCATGTGTGGGAAACTAAAGCATAAATAAAGAATAAGTTGCCATGTGCCTTCTGGCAGGGGGACTACCAATAGAAATTAGCCTTTTGGCTACAATTGGGTACATTTACACTTTTTTGTAAAATGTAAATCAGTGTATACTACCCCTCTAAAGCAAATAAAGAATAATAATAATAATAATAATACAAAGTAGCAGCTGGCAACAAATTACTGTACTATTGAACGCACTGAACTGTTTTTTTTGTGATGGCTGAAGTTAACGTAAATAAACCTCCATCCATTCATTTTATTTATTTGTTTTACCAGTGAGGGCCAAATCATTTGATGTTCTGTCAGCACTCTAGATTAACCACCCAGGAATAACATTTGCTATTCCTAAAAACATGTAATGTAATCATGTTAAATGTGAAGGTATGATTCAGTTTATCAGTTAGATCACCATGACAACCTGGGCCTAAAGCAGGCTTTTGTTTTCATTCTGTCATTGGGAAGACAGAAGAAGCTGAGTACAAGATACCACTAGTCCCCAAGAAGTAGCGTTGCTGCCTCTGGTCCTAATGCAGTCAAAGTATACCACCAATGCTGGTTGATGCACGTTCTACACATACCAAGGATTGTCTTGGAAGAATGTTGCCAACATCAAGCAGTCAAAGGCATACCTATATGGAGTGGGGGAAAAAGTGTTTGGCAGCCACCGATTGTGCAAGTTGTCCCTCTTAAAAAGATGATTTCATCATAGGTACACTGTGAGAGACAGAATGTAAAAAAACAAATCCAGGAAATCACATTGTATTATTTTTAAAGGATTTATTTGTATCATAGTGTAGAAAGTAAGTATTTGGCCAATAACAAAAGTTCACCTCAATCCTTTGTAAAGTAACCATGGTTGGCAATGACAGAGATCAAATGTTTCCTGTAGGTCTTCACCAGGTTTGCACACACTAGCTGCCATTTTGGCCCATTCCTCCATGCAGATCTTTTCTAGAGCTGGGATGTTTTTGGACTGTCGCTGGGCAACTCGGACTTTCAACTCCCTCCACAGATTCTCTATTGGATTAAGATCTGGAGACTGGCTAGGCCACTCCAGAACCTTGAAATGCTTTTATGTTTGGGATAATTGACATGCTGGAAGACCCAGGTACCTTTGATCCTTAATGCTCTCACTGATGGCACAGTAGTGCCAAGAGCAGAATCGACCTTCTTTATCAGATTGCTGCAGGATTTTAATCCATGATGCTGTAATGTGTTACTAATTGTGTTTTTCCACTAGTACCTACTCGGCCCCCCTTGGCCCTACTTAAAGGAGTCATGACCTGTAATTTTCACTTTTCCATGAGAAAAAATGTATGTTATGATTGCCTAATGATTATACAAAGCCCGGGAAGCCGATATTTAAAAGTAAAGCATTTGTTTACCCCTGGGTTCGTCAACCAGCCCACGTGCACGCGCACTCAAATACGTGGTTTTAATTTCTGGCCGACTTGACGTCAAGTCGCCGCAGGATATACCATATATAGACATCGCAGACCTACCTATGCTGCAGGAAGCCCGCCCTCCGTCTCCACCTTGCTCCTCTCCCCCCCTCGCTCCTCTCCCCCCTCATATTCAGTCGAGCGGCGCCATTACTTACTGAATTCTAGTGATGGGAATTCCAGCTCTTTTTGGAGAGCCAGTTCTTTTGGCTTGGCTCACCATAAAAGAGCCGGCTCTTTCGGCTCCTCAGATTTTCTGTTGCTTAAAGTGTATTTATTACCAAAATTAATGCAAAACGATGTCTACCAAATGTACCAAAACAAGCAGAGGGGAATGAAAAAAAAAAAAAAAAAAAAACGGCTCCCAATGACGAGCCGGCTCTCATCATTCACTTCAAACAGTTAGCTCTTAGAGCCGGTTCATTCGCGACCGACACATCACCGATTCGAAGTACAAACTCCACCGTGAACGATGCAGAAAGTTTCTTCACGCAATGATGCATGAAGAAGACATACTCGTGTCAGCCTTTTATTTTAATCAGCTAAAACCATTTCTGCCAGAAACTTAGTGCACACGTGAGTTGCTCTGTTGTTGCCTGCCAGAATCAACATGGAAATATTTTTTCTATTTTTTTGCGCCGGAATCCTTTACGAATTTGGGACAAAATCAGGCGAAGTTGGCATCGAAGCTCCGTTTGGAAAAAGGGGCCATTCCAACAATCAGAGACTTGCCTGCAATTGAAACGGTAAGGCTGTGTTTTTATTGCTCTGCTGTATGTAACAAACAGCAGCTAACTGCTAATGTGGCTATTGTATGCTAGGGGGAGTAGTAGATATGGGTTAGATATGCTGAAGCGTTACCTGCGGTGTCAATCCCCCTCCTTCCTGCCCCCAATCAACGCGCCCCTCATTTGCATTATTACAATGCCCGTCCACGACAGCCAAAGTATTGCATCAGATCTCGCGAGACAATAGTGCCTTCAGAAATAGGGGTCAGAGAAGCTCTGTGTTTATTTTTTTCAACTTTTCTTTTTTAGAAGGGCCTGAAAGACTATAATAGAGCGTGGGTATCCAAGATAATACTAGGTTATGACTCCTTTAACCTTACTCGGCCCTGGTTGGTTTTCCACTGCAGGGACCAGACCAGCTGGGACCATCTCAAGTGGGTGGGCTCATCATTTGGTGGGCGGCCCCAGAGTATCTAGTTACTCAAGGCTTTTACCTTTGGTTGTGTCCAGATAAAGCACTATGAAAAGGTGTATGTTAAAACTGCAAAACAAATTCTACAATTACAAAGGAGTTGGTATGATAAACACACTGTAAGTAATGTTATCATACTAACTTCAACAACTATATTTAGTTTAACTTTTACTTGGGTTTGCTGAATCCATAGCACTTTGTATATTCTACTCCCTATTCATCTTTAAACATGTCATTTTTCCCAGGGATCCACAGCCTATGGCTGCATGCTATATAATCCAAAATTAGAAATAAATGTAGGTTTTTTAGCAGCTTTCATATTTATACAATTCACTTTTATTTTACAGCTCTAGACAAATTTTACTTTATAGCAGGCAGGGCAAATGTTGCTATCTGATTAGAAAAGACTGCTGATTCCTGATCTCAGATATAATTTTGGAAAATGAACTTAATAACTAATCAATTGTTTCAGTGATGAGCCATTAACGTTCAAAAAGCAAATGCTTAGGCTGCACTATGGATTCCACCAACCATTGTGTGCTAAGATGAAATCACAATGCAAGCAGATAACTTAGACATTTTATTGGACAGGTATAGAAAGAATTCAGAGACAAAAATCCAGTTGCACACGTCTATGGGTCATAGTGTGCAATCTCTCCCAGCACCCCAAGAAGGTTTGATCGAAGACAGCATCGTGTCACCTCCTCCCTTCGTAAGTCAGCTTCCTGCTCCTGTCCATCAGACGAACACGTTTATCTTGCTGGGCTTGATGTTGTTCGTCTGCTGCTTGCATCGCAGTGATTAATGATTGGTCGTCTTTGAAAAACTTCTTCCCCCTGCTGAGACAAAAAGGACAAATTGAAGTGGTTAAAGGGGGGGTATTATGCTTCTCCCAGGCACACATACCCTTCTATAGCACACTCCAAAAAAGTCCGTCATATATCCAAATCCACCTTAAAGAAATGTACTTCCGTATTGGACGCCTTGATTTTCACCTGTGCCTCTCTAAAACCCTCCTACTCTTTCTGACACTCCCCCTTCAGTTTGTTACATACCGTGCATCATCACAGCATGCACGGAGTCGGAAAATAAATCCCACAAAAGACGCGCAGCTGCAGCTGGTGTGTTATAATTACTGCACCAGGGACTCAGTTGGAGTTGTGTGAGGTGGGGAGGGGCAGGGGAGCTCTGCAGGGGCGAGGCTCTCAGCTGAGTACGTAAGGTCGGAGGAAGAGATGGGTGGAAAAGGCGGGGATAGGTGGGAGCAGGCGTTTCAACAACCCCAAGAACTACCAGCAGAGACTCAGATTACTCTAACATGAGTGAATGGGTCCTAGCAACACTTCAGGCATGTTTGTAATGAGAGAAAGACAGGTTCTCAGGATATTAAGCTTCAGAAAGTCCATTTTGCATAATACCCCCCCTTTACCCTAACCAGGGCTGAGTCGGGCCGAGTAGGTACTAGTGGAAAAACGCTGTGGTAGTAACCTTTGTTACTGTGGTCCCAGCTCTCTTCACGTCATTGACCAGGTTTTCCCCCATGTAGTTCTGGGCTGTTTTCTCACCGTTCTCTAGATCATGTGTTCCCCACCAGGTGAGGCATGGAGCCCCAGGTAAAGGGAGATTATCACTGATTCATTTTCTAATAATTGCTCCAACAGTTGATCTCTTCTCACCAACCTGCTTGCCTATTGTAGATCGGCTCATCCCAGTCTTTCTGCAGGTCAGTCTTTCTTTCCTTAGACATCTCTCTGGTCTTGGCCGTGGTGGAGGTTGGAGTCTGACTGTTTGAAGGTGTGGACAGGTGTCTTTTATACTGATAACGATTTAAACAGGCATCATTAATACAGGTAACAAGTGGAGGATAGAAGAGCTTCTTAAAGAAGTAACAGGTCTGAACATGTTGCAGGGATCAAAGGAACAGCACTAGGCTGGTTTAAATCATATTTGTCTGATAGATTCCAATTTGTTCATCTAAATGATAAATCTTCTTCACTCTCAAGGGTTACTTGTGGAGTTCCACAGGGTTCTGTGCTTGGACCAATTCTGTTCACCATATATTTGCTCCCAATTGGTAGAATCATTAGGCAGCATGGGATAAATTTCCACAGCTATGCAGATGATACACAACTATATTTATCCATAAATCCTGATTAAACCAGTCAGTTAGGTAGATTACAGGCATGTCTGGAAGACATAAACACATGGATGACCCTAAACTTTTTGCTTTTAAATTCTGACAAAACAGAAGTTGCTGTCTTTGGACCAGAAGTTCTTAAACAGAAACTGATTAGTCAATCACTTCATCTGGATGGCATTAAATTGGCCCCCAGTAATAACGTAAAGAACCTCTGCGTTATTTTTGACCGAGACTTGACATTTAAATCCCATATTAAACAGGTTTCTAGGATTTCTTTCTTTCACCTCCGGAATATTGCTAAAATTAGAAACATCCTGTCCAGGAGTGATGGTGAGAAACTAGTACATGCATTTGTTATCTCAAGGCTGGACTACTGTAATTCTTTACTATCAGGTAGTCCACCAAATGTCATTAAAAGCCTTCAGTTGATCCAAAATGCGGCAGCAAGAGTTCTGATGAATATTAAAAAGAGAGATCACATTTCTCCTGTTTTAGCTTCCCTTCATTGGCTCCCTGTTAAATCCAGAATAGAATTTAAGATCCTTCTTCTTACATACAAAGCCCTTAATAATCAAGCTCCATCATACATCAGAGATCTAATTCTTTCATATGTTCCTAACAGAGCACTTTGCTCTCAGACTGCAGGTTTACTTGTAGTTCCTAGGATTTCTAAAAGTAGAATGGGAGGCAGATCTTTTAGTTATCAGGCTCCTCTCCTGTGGAACCAGCTCCCAGCTTTAGTCCGTGAGGCAGACACTCTGTTTACTTTTAAGGCCAGGCTTAAAACTTTCCTTTTTGATAAAGCTTATAGTTAGAGTGGCTAAGGTCATCCTGAGCTATCTCTGTAGTTATGCTGCTATAGGCTTAGACTGCTGGAGGACAGACTTAGCAATTTTCTTCACTCTGCTACTTCCTTTTCTCCTACGACTCTCCAGTTGTATCACAGTACATTCTGTTATTTCGACTGTTAACTTGGTTTTCTCTCAGTGTTTTTCTCTCCATAGAAAATATACCTGGTCTGGTATCCTGCTTGGCTGCAATGCCCTGTTGGACGGGGGGCATCGACTGGGATGATCCTCCCAGTAACTGAACATCCACTGTGTCCTGTTATCAACTTTTTACTTTCTGTAACATAGAAAGTTCTCTTATATCAGATCTTCTGTTCCTTCTGTGTTTCTGCTCTGTCTTCTCAAACCCCCAGACGGTCGTGGCAGATGGCCGCTCCTACTGAGCCTGGTTCTGTTGGAGGTTTCTTCCTGTTAAAGGGGAGTTTTTCCTCTCCACCGTCACTACATGCTTGCTCAGTATGAGGGATTGCTGAAGGATTGCTGTGGTTGGAAAGGCTGCATCAACGGGCCCCAACCTCACGCCAATGACTGACGCAATCTGCTGGGATTCCTTAAATAGGAAACTTTTTAACTGATTGGAATGTTTGTATAAATGTATTGAAATGACTTCTTGTTAAGTGCCTTGAGATGACATCTGTTGTGACATCTGTTCCCCCGCATCATCATTATTACTGCTTCGTCCTGGCCGGCCGGGGCGCATGAAGGGATGGGGAGGATCTGGCTGGAATAACGTGATCCTTCCATGCGCTACGTCCAGCCGGGGAAACCCCGCCCCATCAGGTGAAAAGAAGGGCCTGCTCACTCCCCAAGCATGAAGGAGGCTTGGGTTTCAGTGCGGGGCCCTCCCGGG
Organism: Valencia hispanica; assembly: GCA_963556495.2. Classification (NCBI taxonomy): domain Eukaryota; kingdom Metazoa; phylum Chordata; class Actinopteri; order Cyprinodontiformes; family Valenciidae; genus Valencia; species Valencia hispanica. The sequence continues at coordinate 56,443,951 of OY747710.1, forward strand.
GCTGGCAGAGGGGGAGCAGAACCCCAGGACTGGAACTAGGTAGGAGCACTGGGGGATAAATAATGGGAAGAAAACGTGGGATCAAAATAAAGAAAAAAAATCATACAATGTGATTTCCTTGATTTCGAACACAGTTGAAGTGTACCTATTATAAAAATTACAGACTTCTCTCATGTTTTTGAGTGGGACAACTTGCACAATCGATGGCTGCCAAATACTTTTTTCCCCCACTTTATGTATGTTTTCGTACTAAATTTCGTACTAAATTCCTACATTAAATCATCAAGGAGAAAGGTATTGCTGCCCACTGACTGCATATGCAAAAACTAGAACCCTCATTCAGGACAGAGTAAGAGGTAAAAAGGGACTCTTTCTGTCTCTCTGTAAAATCCAGGATGAACCATTACCACTAAAAATCTAATCTTTTTCCATTATCAGTTCATATTGTCTGGTTTATAATTGTCTACCTTTAATATGAAAAAAACTGCTTCATTGTCCCTTTAAAGGTCCAGTGTGTAATATTTTTACTCGCTTACTTTCAAATTCTGTGTATCCTGTTCACAAACATGTCCTTTTTCATTAATATTTCTCACCTTCGTTTGTTCTAAGTATTCCTATTAACTTGAAATTGTACGTTTTTATATACATAAACTGTGGTTGACCCTCCATAGTCATGCGCCATCTTGAAATACTGTAGCTGTTTGGGACATACAAGATATAATGCTCTGCGTTTTGCGTCCTCTTGAAAACAGCGATCTTGGAGAAAATGTAGCGGTTCTCCTTCTCCCTCTAAACGTTGTGTGGGGGATGGCGGCGGCTTTCTCCGCAGCAGCCTGGCTGGTTTAAGGAAATTCTGATCCTTCCTCTTGGGTAGCTTGCCCTTCATGTGACACACCTCTGCCTCTCTGTGTCCTCTGCCTGTCTTAACTGATGCTGAATCATCGAATGATATCTGAATCCGTTTACAGAGGGGGAAAATACTACAGACTACACTACCTTGTATATATCCAAAATGGCAAATAATCAAATAAATAGCCTCAAATATATAAAATAAAACAAACAAAACAATATAGTTTGCTTATTATATTAGCTTTTAGTTAGTGCTGGGCGACATGGCCTCAAATCTATATTGTGATATAATGTGCTGTAACGAGATATATTGCAAGATATTGTTTTTATCTGTTAGGATGTGTCAAAATGATTATTTTTGAACATTTTCACATACCGGATACACTGCAGCAGAACAAGAACTTCGAAAACGTATAGAATGCCTTTTAAAGATCATTTATTGTGCAAAATGTATTTTAAAATATATACAAAACCTTTCAAGTAATTTTTATGGTGTGCTACAAATCTTTGTCCAAACAAGGCAACACAAAATTTTCATAACATAAATAAATATGAAGATATTTTAAATAAAATACAAGCTAAATGTTATGAAAACTACATTCTAACTAAAATAAGAACACTTCAACAAATTTCATTTCCATTAAATAGGAAACAACAAATTTAAACTTACGGTATCTGGTGTAAATATGAACACTGAACATCAGTATTGATCCTCCTTGCGTAACTGGTATGAAGGAGGCGCAGCTTGATGATATCATCAACAAGCGCAATCGCTGTAGGCCGGTATAGTCCAAATCTGTATTGTATGCTAAATGAAAATCATTTCTACCTTATACCGTTTATATCCCCCACTACTACTTGGAGTCATTAAATATTTGCTTGTTGCTCTTAGCCATGAAACACAGCAAACATAATTAACATCAACATAGTTAACATAAAAAACAGTTTTTATTACTCAACACATATTTAGATCAAATTTAGAAAGGAATACAGATTAAAAGTATCGACCTGATCGCTGGATTGAAAGCTGGAACTCCATCAATCCATTATCTATGCCGTCTATCCTATGCAGGGTTGCAGGGGCTGGTTCCGATCTCCAGGAATCATTGAGTGAGACAAGCTGGACGTAAAAGTTAATGACATTTTGCCGTAGCTGCAATACCTACTCTGAACTACGTGGTACTAAAGAGTCACATCTTTTACACACTGTACCTTTTTAATTCAACAGTGTTCATCTCAGTTCTTCATTGTGAACAGTATGTTAGAAACAGTCCCATCAGTCTTCCTCATGCCTGTGCTGTTATGTGTGCGTTGGCCTCCAGAGGACATCCTGTCTAAGGATGCGGGAGAATGTGCAATCTGCCTGGAGGAGCTGCAGCGGGGAGACACCATCGCCCGCCTGCCTTGTCTCTGCGTCTATCATAAAGGGTGAGAAACATATGAGAAGTTTGTCAATAGAGCTTGCTCTTAAGAGAAAGGTTGCCAGACCTGTGATACAATTACAGTAATAACATATTCTGCTTTATCAGACATTTTAGATTGTAAAAGTTGACATGTGGATCCTGATGATGCAGAATCCTCCAAACACAGTTCACACAGGGCTTCTTTGCCATATTTGTGGACAGGAATATTGAGTGAATGCTAATGCTGTGCTCTGCTCTGATCGTGTTCCAGCTGTATCGACGAATGGTTTGAGGTGAACAGATCATGCCCGGAGCATCCTTCAGATTAAAGCTTCCTTTGCACAGGTAACATTCTTCCCAGAAAGGACGTGATTACACCTTTTTTTTTTCTTAAGGTGTCTTTGTGACTAGCAGTCCCTGAATATTACTTCTGTTCCCAGAAGTTTTTCTAATCAAGATCATTTTTACCTAACCCTAAAATATTACCTTCACTGGAGATTTTCTCTAAACAGACATTGGTATGATACAATTATAATTCTACCCATTTAAAACATTCGGCACTCTGACTGTTCTTGGTAAATGAGAAAGTACTCATACCCCTGTGGGACTGGCATTACTAAGCATCCTCCTCTGACTATAAAGTGATCATACTTCAGTTTAGCAGCTTAAACGCTGTGAAATGCTCACAAGTTCATTACTGAAACACCAGGCCATGACTGAAGCTGTCTACTGATCTGCATAGTGATGTATTAATGTGTGTGTGAATGGGTGAATGTGGCGCTTTTCTAGTCATACTGACTAACAAAGCGCTTATAAGTTCGGTCCATTTACCATTTATGTTACTGTGGAATATCATCTCTAATATTGAGCTGTTGGCGTGTTATTATGGTAATGAGGCTGTCATACAGCAATAGCCTTCAGTCAGAGTCCCCCTCAGATTTGTGGTAAGACTGACTGCTAATGGAGATCCTTCCTGTCTACAGCATCACGATCTATAATGACTCTTTGAACATACTTGGGTGATATGAGTTATGACATTTATTTCCCTTTGGGACAAATGAAGTATTTCTGAATATGAATTTGAAGAATCATCAGCTATAGTTTTAAAGCTTTTATCTTCATGAGGGAGCCTTTCTCCCACACTCAGTGGCTTATGATCCACTCCTGGTTTTGGACTGGTTCACTGGAGCTACAGCCAGAGTAAATGTAAAGTAGGTGGTTAAGTGAGTTCTGGGGGAGAAATCTTCTTATAGTCCAAACACTCCTTGGATTTGTGGAAAAGGTTCTTGTAGTGGAATCACACCTTTAACTGTTTGACCTGATTGTCAATCTGAGGACATCCCTGGGATGTTTCTGACCCTGTGTCTTTGTTTTGATCACAGGTAACTCACTCTGAGAAGGTCTACAGAATGAAGCTTGGATCCAGCAGGGCTGTTGAACCATGTGAACACTGTGATCGGCTAACCCATCCCCCTCTCCCAAACAGTCAATCCAATGTTGTAGAACCACAATATGCCAAATCTCTTTGGAGGAATTTTCAGGGATATTAATGCTGTTTTTTATGTTTGAGTTGCACATTTTTGCTGAGTCTCCAGATGAATGGACACATCTGCACCTCAAATTCAGGCCTGACGTTACATCAGGACAGGGGGAGGAGGTGTTCTCAGAGGGTTCTGTTATTATTGTGGGTCAGCTCTGTGGGGAACGGCTCGCTTTGACTTCACCGGCCCCCTCTCACCTCCTCTGTCTGCGTGTATTTCTCCCAGTGCCTTGTTGCAGTGATGCTCAGCGCAAAGCGGGGTGGGACAGAAGCTATCAGCTGCAGGATCATCTCACCATAACTGCCATTAAAGCAGAACCAAGTCAGAGATGGCCTGTCTGCATCGACAGCTGTTCCTAAACAGTGCCAATCAGCTGTGAATACCGTCCATCATTCATCTCATGAGTGCTTTTCAATCCCAAGCCATGAAGCAGGGCTCTCCAGGTACAAAGCTGACTGCAACAGTAGGAGAAAAGCAAAAGGCTCGCTTTATACTTTGATTCTATTCTTTGTCATATGATAATTCTACAACAGGACTTTTCTACCTTTACAACACGCTTGTCTGTTATGTTGATTTACAGATACATTATTATATAGCTGTGTTAAGAATATTAGCAGAGTGTTTCAAAGAGTGAGGAAAGCTAAAAATCCCCATAATAACTTTGGGGCCCTGCACATTCTGTCCCAGTGCAAAACATGAAAACAAATGTAGCTAGTGTGTTCTCATTGATCAGAAAGTGAGAGAAGAGGAACAAAACCAGCATCAGTAAACTCCAACATTATTGTAGTAACTGAAAGATGCTTGTGTTTGTTGTGAATCACTAAACAAATGTTTCTGAGAACTGCTTCACATCCGTACTGCATGGACTGGACCTACACAGATCACCTGTTCCAGCTGGTTAGGTTAGGTCTCAGAAACAGTTTCACTAAGAAGACCACTAACTATTTCGGTAAACGTTCTATTACTAGAACCAACCGTTTGATGTTTGCTGTTGAATCAGGGAGTCCAGGGCCGGGGCCACTCACATTACCATGGGTTTGGGATAATCATGTTCAAATACCCACTTCAGGGCATTTCCTCTTCAGCATCTTTATGTATTTTCAAACTGATCCATGATCCCTGGTAGATGGAAAATTTGTCTCAAAGTATGAGAAACATCACCAAAGCATGATACCAACACCACCGTGCTTCACTGTGTGTTTAGTGTTTGGGGGCCCCAGACCCCAAAAAGAAAAATCTGACTTAAATGCTGCCCCTTTTTTCTCCAGGCCAGTCAGTTCAATTATATATAATTTATATACCACCAATTCACAACAGATGTCATCTCAATTCACTTAACAAGAAAAGTCATTGTATTTCAATCATACAAACATTCTAATCAGTTTAAAAGTTTTCTATCAAAGAAATCCCAGCAGATTGCATCGAGTCATTGAGTTGCAGCTTTCACTCCTCCTGGATCAACATGTAGCAACAGTAGACGGTCGCCTGCGTTGTGTCGTTGACTCAGTTACTGGGAGCATCATCCCAGTCGATGCCCCCTGTCCAACAGGGCACTGTAGCCAAGCAGGATACCAGACCAGCTGGAGCTTCTATGGAGAGAAAGTAGTAGGAGAGAAAAGTAGCAGAGTGAAGAAAATTGCTAAGTCTGCCCTCCAGCAGTCTAAGCGTATAGCAGCATAACTACAGAGATAGCTCATGATGACCTCAGCCACTCTAACTATAAGCTTTATCAAAAAGGAAAGTTTTAAGCCTGGCCTTAAAAGTAAACAGAGTGTCTGCCTCACGGACTAAAGCTGGGAGCTGGTTCCACAGGAGAGGAGCCTGATAACTAAAAGATCTGCCTCCCACTCTACTTTTAGAAATCCTAGGAACTACAAGTAAACCTGCAGTCTGAGAGCGAAGGGCTCTGTTAGGAACATATGGAACAATTAGATCTCTGATGTATGATGGAGCTGATTATTATGGGCTGTGTATGTAGGAAAAAGGATCTTAAATTCTATTCTGGATTTAACAGGGAGCCAATGAAGGGAAGCTAAAACAGGAGAAATGTGATCTCTCTTTTTAATATTCATCAGAACTCTTGCTGCCGCATTTTGGATCAACTGAAGGCTTTTAATGGCATTTTGTGGACTACCTGATAGTAAAGAATTGCAGTAGTCCAGCCTTGAGGTAACAAATGCATGGACTAGTTTCTCAGCATCACTCCTGGACAGGATGTTTCTAATTTTAGCAATATTCCGGAGGTGAAAGAAAGAAATTCTAGAAACCTGTTTAATATGGGATTTAAATGTCAAGTCTTGGTCAAAAATAACGCCGAGGTTCTTTACGTTATTACTGGGGGCCAATTTAATGCCATCCAGATAAAGTGATTGACTAATCAGGTTCTTTTTTAGAACTTCTGGTCCAAAGACAGCAACTTCTGTCTTGTCAGAATTTGAGAGCAAAAAGTTTAAAGTCATCCATGTTTTTATGACGTCTAGACATGCCTGTTACCTTTGACCTCACTAAATGAACTCCACAGCACTGCTATGTCAAACACGCCCCTTTGAAATAATTATTATACTCAGAATCAGCAGCATACATGTCAGCTGACTGACTCTACAACACCAACCAGGAAATGATTTACCTTGTAGAATTATGGTTAGAGATGCTGGACTGAACCTTGCTCATACCTGATCTGGCTCCCTATCCACCAAGGAGATCACTCCCCTCCCATAACTCTGGAGGAAATAAAGCACCTAAAGAGAATGAATAAATAAATGTTTATTTGAATTTGTTAAAAAGTTAAACGGCTCACTTGGTAAATACTGAGACATTCAAAAAGAGACACTTGTAAAGAAAAGATCCAACTTTACAACACAAACTAATGTTATTCACTTGTTTTGAATTAGTGTAATTTTGGACATGCTATTTTTGAGCCATGTTCTAGACTCATGTCCCCTCTCACCAGACAGCAGTTGCTATGGTGACGATACCTCAACATGCTGGCTCAACAACAAAACAATATGCAGGAGGAGGTTTTAGAGGACCATGTGTTCTTTTTATTGTTTTCTGTCTTTTCTACTTTCCTCCTTTGTGTTTTGTGTGGTTCGCTTTTTAAGGAACAGTGTGCAACAATTACTGACATCTACTGGTGGCTGATCAGACTCGAGGTGTAAAACAGAACCCCTCCATCAGAAGGCCCTTCTGTGTACCTCACTGAAAAGAGGTGAAGAACATTTCAACCCATAAGACACGAAACAATTCTGAAATAGAACGTAACTAAGGCAAATCTCTGCAACTGTTTGGGTCTGTTTCATATTTTGGTTTAAAGCGGGGCATGGCCACATGTTTATGCTGAAGCAGCCTCTCCTGCAGCTGAATGTCTGATGGAACATGCACCTGTTCCTTCACTTTCCACTGGTCCACTGGTTCAATACGGACGGGTTCTGCAGAAGACCTTGCTGTACTCTGTAGTTTGGCTGTAGCTGAATTTTCACATTGTATTCTTCACCATACAGGAGTTCCTGGGCTGCAGGGGGCTCCTCGGGTAGTTTAGTCTGACTGGATGGGTCACTTCATGGCCACCAGGGGAATCTTCCTTACCTGCTTTGACTGCCAGGGATCTAAAGTCATTTTCCATATTTTGCTCATAGCATGTGTCAGGAAATAAGAGTAGATGATTCCAATAAATATATATTATTTTGTTGTCATCAGGGTTCATAATCTGTCTTATTTTGGGTCAACAGGCCTGAATCGGGATCAGAAGGAAAAGGATTATAGAATGTTACGTTTTGAGAGAATACTGTGCAAATACTTGAAATTAAATATGTAAGATTTCAGGATTTTTATGACCATTTACAGTGAGGAACATAAGTAAACACCCTGCAATTTTGCAAGTTCTCCCACTTAGAAATTATGGAGGGGTCTGAAAATCACATTGTAGGTGCATTTCCCCAGTAAGAGACAGCTTTTCTTTATTCAGGAAGTCTGATTTTCAAAGAATTTATTTTTATTTTATTGCTGCACATGGGTATTTGAACACCTGAGAAAATCAGTTTTAATATTTGGTACAGAAACCTTTGTTTGCAATTACAGAGGTGTCCACAGTAGACCTTGTAGGGCTGCACAGTAATAAGCACAGATATCTGAGCTCTTTTCTAGCTGGAACAGACTGTTGTACTACATAGTGCCTGCTGGCTGTTAGTGACTGATTGAGGTTTGGTCTCAAAGTCCTTCATGAGAGTAAACCTGTCTGTAAAACTGGAACGGCCAGCCTGCAGGATTGCAGGTTGTCTAAAGATCTAATCAGTGATCAGTTAGTGAATCTGGGAGCATAAGCTCCTCAGTGGACACAAGGGAACCATTGGATCCCCAAGTTCCAGAACTGTTTGGAAATATGTTTTTCATTTTTCCCCAACTTTTTTCGTCTTATCTGTGACTCCAGTACATAGCACTCCCCTTCCAACAGAGGAACTAAAAGAGAATCCTATTTATAAACTTCTTCAGCAGTAATTTTTAAAAGCTGTTCTTTCATGATGCATATTGGCACATGTTGCTTAAAAAAAAAAACCCAGAGGAACTTCCTCACGTTTGGTTCCTGTTTCTGTTCCCCTGCCAGTTAATGTAAGGTTTTCACTGAGAATCTTTAACACATAACTGCACGTTGCAGCAGCAGAACTCTGAACATGAAACATTATGTGTAAATTTACACAGAGTTGAACAACGGTAGTACGAGCCAGACCCGGTGCCAGGGCAATTTAGCTGGGGGGGCCATGGCTTATTTTTTTGGGGAGGGGGTGGGCAGTTTTTATTTAACCCATTTGCATTTTTACGTACCATTGGCAGCGTGTTACACACTTCCGGGTCAAATCTGCCTATCTTGACACCTTTTCTATGTACAAATGTATATTATACATCATTTAAAAGCTGAGATTCTTTCAGGGGCGGGCTGGCCAGAGGGAGGTCCCTGGCCACCAATCTGTTCTAGATCGGTGGCCAGAACGTTTATTTTGTACTCCAAAAGCAGCTGTAGTTGAGCCACTGTCATGATCCTGCTGTATGTCTGCTTCTGTATGTGAGTGAGGCATCTTCTTTTATAGAAGAGCTTGGCTGGATTCTGCTGTCAACTATTTTAATATTGTTTGCTAGCTGCTACCAGACGTCAGTAGCTTTCTTCTGCGGTCTGCCCACCTAACCTTAAATGGCTTCCAAATAGAGGTCAATTCGCTGCCAGAAAGTTTGAGATATTCATGGGGGAAAAAATTTAAACTCCTATTCACGACCCACCCGAGGTAAAGAAACAGCCAAGATCCAGTGATGTCATCTCTGGACACTGAGCTTTGTGACATTTAACGAGACATTTTTCATTTGGATTGATACATTTGTGTTCAGGATAGCTGTGGTGTATTTAGATAAGGAATTAGGCTCAAAATACTAATAACAGCTTTCCAAATCAAGGCATAAAAAAGATGATCAGATTCATTCTCTGTATGAAATGTGAGAAATATTAGAGCTATTGAAACACCAGGGTGTTTCCTCCTCATGACCTCTTCAGGTGTTTAGACCAATCCATGATGCCTGGAATGTAATAAACAGCCCCAACACAACAGTATGAGAAACCACTCTATATCATGATGCCTCAGCCACTGTGCTTCACAGTGTCAGACAACCTGTCTATAGCTCACAGAACCAAGAACAATCTTAGTTTCATCACTCTGTGTCTCTTAGGCCAGTTCGTGTGTTCTTTGAGAAACTGGATCATTTGATCCATATAAAGTTTGGATTTAGGTTTTATCTCAAAATATGACATGGCTGTCCTGAGCCTTAAAGGTGTTGATAGCTAAACAACTAAACTGTTACTGAGGACCTGGAAGTTTACATTAAGGTGTTATTGTATGGAAAATTTAGGCTGCCTTTATATATCTTTTAAAAGAGCAAAATACTGCATTGTGTGTTATTGCCAGTTTCTTTTGTAAATAAAAGCTGCATTGATTTGTGTGGAAGGTCAGAGGCTCCTCACCAACTCTGACCTCAAAATCCAATGTGGCTGCAATGTGTAGTCAAAGTGTAGTGATCATTTCAGTCGTAAACAGCCTGATTGCTGTTCAGGTGGTTTGTCTTTAACGCAACAGCCCACACGGTACCTTACAACCTCTAATTGTGAAAATGTTGCTGTACACAGACAAATTGCCATGTTTCTGGTTTGTTTTCCTGATATTAGTTAGAATAAAGAACAGTTAATCCAACTGGGTTTCCCACTCGAAACCAGTCTGTGGTTGTCAGTGATGTCATTTTCAGATCCAACTTCCAACTCCTAAGGCAAGTAGCCAATTTAGCTGCTAAGTTAGCCATTGTTAGCCTTATCCAACACTCAGGCAATTTTTGATATTTGTCTCCCTCTAAGTTCTGTTAAGAAATATTTTTAATTTTTATTCAGTTAGAAAACATATTAAAGGTAAACCCATTTGAGATTCAAAGGAAACGAAAAATAACTTTATTGTTTTAGAACATCACTGTTGTTGGATGACTAAATACAGAAATGTTCATGTTTAACATTTAATGGTTTGAGAGTTTTTAATGAAAAATGTGTTTTCTTTATGTTTCCGTATAGGAGGGGATAACTGAAGCGGAGAATGATTATTTTGGATAATTAGTAACTGTTAAACTAAGGATAACCTGGTCCCTATAAAAGCTTTCATCCTACAGGTTCGTTGAAACATTTTTCTAATTCTTTTTATTTCTGTTTTCTAATATTTTAGGTGCACTGCATTTTAAGATCTCAACAAATCATAATTTTAATTGCCGGTTCTTCACAGCTTCTTTTGAAATGTGCAGGAGATAGTCAGATCCCAGGAAACATGAAAGGATGTCATTGTAAGTGAAACAAGACTGATCCCACTTTATTCTCAAAACATCAAATAGAGAAACTGGTTGTAAAAAAGCTGAGCTAGTTCCGGTATTTACCCTGGTTAACCTGAAATGTAGATCCAGCAGAAGTGAAGTTAACCCATTCTCAGTCAGTTTATACATATCGGTTGTGAGCTCAGGATTATGGAGCCACATAAAAAGTACTGGAGTCAGTTGAAAGCACTCTGTAAGTTTTGTGTTTTTGAATGTGTTGACCTGTGTGGGTCCCTGAAGAAGAAATGGAACAACTTTGGAGTTTTGGAATCCACCCTGGGATAAACAGGGATGCTGCTTTTTCATGCTCGCCGTGTAAAACCTAAATTCCACACATAGATTAGCAGAGCCCTGTAATACACGGCTAACCACACAGTGGTGCTGTAGCTCCTTCCTCCAGTGCTGGAATCACTGTGGTTGAGTTCATGGACATCTCAGAGATCCACATGTACCTTCATGTCTCACTGTTATCTGACAGCTTTACTATGTATTCCTACTGATCCTTTATGTCTATTTCTGATCAGACAGCAGAGTTTTGTTGGTATTAGGACTGTTTTTTTTAAATCTTTGTAAATTGAAGCAGAACTGTTCAACAGGCCTTAATAGATGTACTGATGATATTTCACTAGTCTCCCTTTGTTTTTTAAAACTGTTCATGTCACCATCCACAACACATTGGTTTATAATGCTGCCTTTGGCGTGAGCACTCCTGCATTACTGATAACTGCCGGCACCAGCAGTTTTCTAGCAAACAGTTAGGTTTGATTGTTTTCAATGTGTTTTCCAAGTAGAGACAACAAACCTCACTCGCACGGCAACTTTATTAATACAATTCAAATTTGTATACATGTGTAATTGTTATTTGAGTCTGTACAGAGACATCCAGAATCAATTAGACCCATTCCAATTTGATCATAGTTATTAATGCTGTCGAGTTCAGATTCCTTTTCCAATTGGTAAAATGTCTCCTATCATTACGTCCACCTATCTACTACTGGCTCTTATTTAATCTGTACTGACTTAATTCTTAATGGCACAGATGGATCACCTCTTTCATGCTGTGGACTGGTCACTCCTCGATGGGTCATAACATGAATTGGGGGCTCGTGTTGCGCCTTTTCTTGCTCTTTTTGGAAAGTTTAGTAGGTTGGCAGTTTTATTTGAGTACGGGGGAATGAATAAAGATTTCTCACTTGATCATTTTATAAAATCACCTACTTGGTTAAAATTGGGAAAAAGCAAGAAAGCGGACTTGCTCATTGTGGCTAACTCCCATAGGGTTGATGGGTTGATTACAGTGCTCACAAAGCAGAATTAAAGGAAGCCCTGTGTGAACAACTGGTGGAAAAAGGTGTGCTACAAATGGCTCCAGTCAAAGAGGCGGAAGACGCTACACCTGGAGCTAATGATGAGCCTGCTGCAAGCGCAGAGTCCAATCAGGTCTCGGAGATTCTGGAAGGTATGTCATCAGGTGATCTGCTCCTCACACTTCGCATAAAGGCGTTGGAAAACCGCCACAAGGAGTTGGAAGTGCAAGCCATGCGTGTGTCTACCAGAACGCATTGTAATTTATTTAAATGAACAGAAAATATCCTCTTTAACTTACGCTGCACTCTTGTGATGAGTGATGAGTTTGTTTTAACACACAAAATTTTGTTTTCTTCACAGAATTTTTTTCAGGAAAATTAATTCAATTAATCTGAAGAATGAATCGCCAAAGTTGGGGAGTAGAAACATGCCATCTGTTGTTTTAAAAACCAACAATCATTTCTATTGCCATGAGCCAGGACACTTGATTGCTGTGTGCCACGTGCTAAAAAGAAAAGAAGCCAAAAGCACAAAAGCTTGTGCAGGTGTGGGGTTAATTACTTTCTACTTTCTTTAATATAGAAAGGAATCTTATATCAGATCTTCTGTTCTTTCTGTGTCTCTGCTCTGTCTTCTTAAACCCCCGGACGGTCGTGGCAGATGGTCGCTCGTGCTGAGCCAGGTTCTGGTTCTGCTGGAAGTTTCTTCCCTCTTAAAGGGGAGTTTTTCCTCTCCACCATCGCTACATGCTTGCTCAGTATGAGGGATTGCTGAGGGATGGCTCTGGTTGGAAGTCTGCATCAATGGGACGAAACTTCAAGTCAATGACTCGATGCAATCTGCTGGGATTCCCTAAATAGGAAACTAACTAAAACTTTAAACTAGAGAGTCCCGTGACGCTATGGTGGAGAAGGCAGCAGGGTAGAAAGCTCTGCTCGCTTTGCTACATTTATCCATTTAAATATATATAAACAGCCTCTCTGTGAGTTCGGGTGATGCCTAATCGGACTTGGAAGCTGTAAATGTCGAAAGCCAGTAAGTCAGCAGCTTGTAGAGATATTGATAGACATCTGCGATCTCTGGGACCTGAAGGCACACAAGAACAAGATGGCGACTTCACACCTGAGGAGGAAGCTGTATCCTTACCGACTGACCTAGCACAAAATATCAGCCATATACATGCAACCCACACTAAAATTTCGTCTGATATAAAAGGCCTGGAAGAAATGTCCCACACAGTAACCTCAGTAGAGACCAAATTATCCACCATTATTACACGAATGGATGATATGGAGAAAAGGGTGGAATATTTGGAAGAGTCCGAGAAGCAGTGGCAGGCAAACCCGCCGGCTAACAAGAATGATCGACAGCTGCTGTGGGACAGGCTTGAAGACATGGAGAACCAGTGAAGACGCAACAATGTGCAGTTTATTGGAATTCCCGATGGGAAAGAAGGAGCGAACATGGCAAAGTTCTTGGAAAAGCTTATAGCAGAGGTGATGGACATTGAGGGGCGTTGCAAAACTGAATGGGCACATCGGCTCACTTGCCCGCAGCCGCGGAGAGGAGCGCAACCAAGACCTATGCTGGCCAGGTTCCTGAGGCCATCGGATAGAGATATGATGCTGCAAGAGACAAAGGGGAGCCGACCTGGGAAAGTGTCAGAATTATGATCTTTCCCGACTACTCAAGAGCCACGCAGATTAAACCTGACGAATTCAAAGAGTACAAGAAGAAACTCCATGAGAAAAAGGTGAGCTTCAGATTGCTGTACCCCACCAAATTTAGGAATGAAACCAAGGATGGACATAAAGATTTCGACTGCCCGTGGAAGGCAATGGCCTTCATTGACAACATGGTGCGAGAGGCAGAGGGGGCATGTGAGTGAGAGGTCAAATTTCATGATATTTGGGCAATTCTACCTCTATATGTTTAATCATTCCCAAAGATTTCTACTTTCTAATTGTACGCATTACTCCAAGTAATCCCAGACAACTTCTCTTTAAGATCAGGGGAATTTATTTAGAAAATAGATCAACCTTACAGCCAAAACATTTCGTCAATAATTCCAATATATTCTAAACATGCAACTACTACTACAGATCTTCGAAAACAATAATAGGTGAACATTAAACACAATTAACATGAAATGAATCAGGGAGAACAGCTGATGTTTGGGTCAGAAAAGGAGGGGGGCCCTCACTTCAGGGGGCTCAAGTCAGAGATAGCCTGTGGGACAAAGAGTCATAAATCTTAGCTCTGTGCTAAGATGGAGAACTGCACATGGAGTGTGAGAAAGGGTCATAAAACTAGCTTTGGCTAAAGGAGCACATGGGGTGAAGCGTCCATGTGGAAGGCCTCTGCTTTAGCAACAGACTAAAGACAATGGAGTTAAAGTTTTCAGCTAAGACCAGCTAACGGAGGTCGGACCGAGCCCGACTCTGCCGACTGGGTGATCAAGGAGCGAGCGAGAGAGAGAGAGTGAGAGAAAGAGAGAGGGAAAGAGAGGAAGGAAAAAGAAAGAAAAGTGTGATCCGCTCAGGATAAAAAGAAACAGTTTTAAACACAGCAACTGTCTTGGTACAGTCCGGATATCGCTCAACCTTGATACACGAACAGGATGAGCACTTCGAAGCTTTTAAATGAGTTCTTCCCGGTCCAGCGGGTCAGAACAAAAGAGAATCTTCACCGGTAAGCTGTCTTCTGTTTAGCCTGAGTTTCTCCCTGAAACTTCTGGCTGAGAACAGTTTGAAATGGCCGCCACTACCACTCTTATAGCCCGTTGGCCGTGATGTCATCGTTGATGTCACCATTGATGTCAGCATTGGTGGCCACGGACCAATAGGAGTGTGTTGGGGGTCACTGCAAGGATTGCTGGGAAATGTGGTCTGCTCAGTCCATCTTTGAAATGGCTCCCAGCCATCCAACAGTCTGTTCAGTTCATCTTATGAAAAATGGAATCATAACATAACTGTACTGTAATACCCTGTAATTTATTTTGATATCCAACTTGCCTTGCATGAAGGTGGCTACCTGGGATATCAATGGACTGGGTTCCCACATTAAGACGAGGAAAGTTGTATCTAATCTTAAAAGAAACAACTATGATGTGGTTTATTTACAGGAAACACACATCTGCTGTAGAGTCTGAAAAGACAGGGTGGGTGGGGCATGTATTCTATAGTGTGGGGTCGAGTAAAAGTGAAGGGGTTATTATGTTATTTAATAAGAAACTGCAGTTTAAATTTCTTAAACAAATTAAGGATGATTCAGGGAGAGTGATTATCGTATTGGCTAAATACAAGGTCAGAAGTTAACTTTTGCAAATGTATATGCACCTAGTGGAGATGGTCAATACTTTTTTGCGAACCTTGAAAAAATGTTGCTGGATATTGGATGCCATGATATCATCTTGGGTGGAGACTTTAATCTACTGATGGATTCAGCTCTTAATCATAGCGGGGTTAAGATGCGCAAAGCTCCAAGGGCAGCATATACGTTGAAGCAAATATGTAAGTCTTTAGGGCTGGTGGACATTTGGAGGATTCTTAACCCCTCAGGGAGAAATTACCCTTTTTTTCATCTATTTATAAGACTTACTCAAGAATAGATTTTTTCTTAATATCTAAATAACTCTGCCCCTCGAGTATGAGATGTTCAAAAGGAATTTTAGATCATGCCCAGGTATGCTTGGAATTGACTCCTCAGAATGGAAAAGGGCATTTTAGTAGATGCTATATTACAGGAGAAACAGGTAGTAGATTGGTTGAGGTCAGAATTAAAAGAATTTATAACAATTAACATATTTTCAGTATCCTCTCCAGGAGTAGTATGGGAAGCCCTTAAAGCAGTTATTTGGGGTAAAATTATTCAGTTAACATCATATCGTAAAAGAACAAGTAATTGTTTGATGGTAGAACTGGAGGACAAAAATAAAGGAGCTGAAACAGAGCTCAAGAGGGGTATGTCTCAGGTCCACTTTTATTATTTTATCTCATAAAAGTGGAATTTAGTTTATTCAGAGCTAGACAGACTTTATGAATCAGGGGATAAACTATAGGGGACTAACTATATAAAACAACGAGAGGTAGCCTCGACTATCTCGGCAATTAAGTATTCATCAGGAGAGGTTTATACATCCACAACAGATATCAATAACAGGTTTAAAGAATTCTGCAAGGACCTTTTAATTTTATTTGATTAATTTTATAGATGCACTGCGACTCCCTAGGTTGAAGTTCTCAGAGCATTTGGGATTGGTGAGAAATTTATTAAGTGGATAGGGCTGCTCTATAACCAACCTGTGGCTGCAGTACAGACAAATGGGGTTATCTCCGAGGACTTTTCATTACAAAGAGGAGCTAGACAGGGTTCCCCTCTCTCAACGCTGTTATTCTGCTTGGCTCTAGAACCTTTAGCCGCTGCCATTAGAAAGGAGAGTCGTTTTCCAGGTGTCATGGCAGGGGGTACGGTAAATAAATTAATGCTGTATGCAGATGATATTCTGTTATTTGTGTCGGAACCCAGTAAATCAGTACCATGTGTTCTTGGGATTATTGACTCTTTTTAAAAAATCCTCTGGTTACTGGGTGAATTGGGCTAAGTTGGAGTCATTACCTTTAACAGCCCATTGCACTGCAGCAGCCTTTCAGCCCGGTCTATTCCAGTGGCCTAAACAAGGCATAAAATATTTAGGAGTCTTATTTCCTCCTAGGTTAAAAGACCTGATTAAAGTTAATTTAGACCCACTGGTTAACAAAATTGAATGTGATGTACAAAGGTGGTCGGCTCTTAATCTCTCCATAGCCGGTAAAATGAAAGTTATAAAGAAGAACTGCATCCCTAAGCTAAATAATATTTTTCAGTCCCTCCCATAAGAAGTCCCTTTATCTTACTTTAAATGGTTGATCAGACAATAAAGACATTCATATGGAATCGAAAACGGCCTCTTTATTTATAAAGCGCCGATTCACAACAAATGTCATCTCAAGGCACCTAACACGAAGTCATTTTAATACATTTATACAAACATTCCAATCAGTTAAAAAGTTTCCTATTTAAGGAATCCCAGCAGATTGCGTCAGTCATTGGCGTGAGGTTGGGCCCCGTTGATGCAGACTTTCCAACCACAGCAATTCTTCAGCAATCCCTCATACTGAGCAAGCATGTAGCGAAGGTGGAGAGGAAAAACTCCCCTTTAACAGGAAGAAACCTCCAACAGAACCAGGCTCAGTAGAGAATCATCCCAGTCGATGCCCCCGTCTAACAGGGCCTTGCAGCTAAGCAGGATACTAAACCAGGTGAAGCTTCTATGGAGAGACAAAACACTGAGAGAAAACAAAGTTAACAGTTGAAATAACAGAATGTACTGTAATACAACTGGAGAGTAGTAGTAGAAAAGGAAGTAGCAGAGTGAAAAAAATTGTATTTCAATCATACAAACATTCTAATCAGTTTAAACGTTTTCTATCGAAGAAATCCCAGCAGATTGCATCGAGTCATTGACTTGCAGCTTTCACTCCTCCTGGATCAACATGTAGATACAGTAGACAGTCACCTGCGTTGTATCGTCCAACAGGGCATTGTAGCTAAGCAGGATACCAGACCAGGTGGAGCTTCTATGGAGAGAAAGCAGTAGGAGAGAAAAGTAGCAGAGTGAAGAAAATTGGTAAGTCTGTCCTCCAGCAGTCTAAGCCTATAGAAGCATAACTACAGAGATAGCTCAGGATGACCTTAGCCACTCTAACTATAAGCTTTATCAAAAAGGAAAGTTTTAAGCCTGGCCTTAAAAGTAAACAGAGTGTCTGCCTCACGGACTAAAGCTGGGAGTTGGTTTCACAGGAGAGGAGCCTGAAAACTAAAAGATCTGCCTCCAATTCTACTTTTAGAAATCCTAGGAACCAGCAGTAAACCTGCAATCTGAGAGTGAAGTGCTCTGTTGGGAACATATGGAACAATCAGATCTCTGATGTATGATGGAGCTGATTATTAAGGGCTTTGTATGTAAGAAGAAGGATCTTAAATTCTATTCTGGATCTAACAGGGAGCCAATGAAGGGAAGCTAAAACAGGAGAAATGCGATCGCTCTTTTTAATATTCATCAGAACTCTTGCTGCCGCATTTTGGATCAACTGAAGGCTTTTAATGGCATTTTGTGGACTACCTGATAGTAAAGAATTACAGTAGTCCAGCATTAAGGTAACAAATCCACGGACTAGTTTCTCAGCATCACTCCTGGACAGGATGTTTCTAATTTTAGCAATATTCCGGAGGTGAAAGAAAGAAATCCTAGAAACCTGTTTAATATGGGATTTAAATGTCAAGTCTCGGTCAAAAATAACGCCGAGGTTCTTTACGTTACTAATGGGCGCCAATTTAATGCCATCCAGATGAAGTGATTGACTAAGCAGTTTCTTTTTTTAGAACTTCTGGTCCAAAGACAGCAACTTCTGTCTTGTCAGAATTTAAGAGCAAAAAGGTGAGAGTCATCCATGTTTTTATGTCTTCCAGACATGCCTGTAATCTACCTAACTGACTGGGTTCATCAGGATTTATGGATAAATATAGTTGTGTAACATCGGCATAGCTGTGGAAATTTATCCCATGCTGTCTAATGATTCTACCAATTGTAAGCATATAAATGATGAAAAGAATTGGTCCAAGCACAGAACCCTGTGGAACTCCACAAGTAACCCTTGAGAGTGAAGAAGATTGATCATTTAGATGAACAAACTGGAATCTATCAGAAAAATAAGATTTAAACCAGCCTTGTGCTGTTGCTTTGATCCCTGCAACATATTCAAACCTTTCTAAGAGAATATTATGATCGACTGTGTCAAAAGCAGCAATGAGATCTAACAAAACCAGAAAAGACACCAGTCCATTATCTGAGGCCATGAGAATATCATTAGTAACCTTCACCAGTGCTGTTTCAGTGCTATGATGAGCTCTAAAACCTGACTGAAACTCTTCAAACAGCTCGTTATTGTTTAGATGCTCACAGACTTTATTAGAAGGTTAGATATAGGTCTATAATTCACTAAGTCATCTTGATCAAGCGAAGGTTTCTTGAGTAAAGGTTTAATTACAGCTATTTTAAATTCTTGTGGTACGTATCCGTTCACTAAGGATATATTAATCATATCCAAAATGGGGCCAGGAACCAAATGGAAAACTTCCTTAAATAATTTGGTTGGGATTGGGTCCAACATACAAGTTGAAGGTTTAGATGAGGCTAGTATTTTTGATAATGCGGATGCTCGACTGAATCAAAACAGCCTAAGCACAAATTAGGTTCTACAGTTCTTTCTGATGCTGCCTCATTTACTGAGGAAGAAGTAATCATGTTTGGGAGGATGTCAATGATTTTATTTTCAATAGAATGAATTTCATTTATGAAGAATCCCATAAAATCATCACTGCTAAGAGCTGGAGGAATAGTTGGCTCAACAGAGCTATGACTCTATGTAAGTTTGGCAACTGTACTAAAAAGAAACCTAGGATTGTTTTTATTCGCCTCTATTAATGATGAAAAATATGCTGTTCTAGCTTGTCGAAGGGTCTTTTTATACAACTGTAGACTGTTATTCCAGGTTAAATAGGAATCCTCTAGATGTGTAGAGTGTCATTTTCTCTTCAACTTCCTAGTATTCTGCTTTAAAGTACGCAACTCTGTGTTAAACCAAGGAGTCAGCCTCCTATGGCTAGCCACTTTCTTTTTTAAGGGGGCGACACTATCTAATGCCAAACGCAATGAGGACGTAACGCTGTGAACCAGACCATAAATTTCTGAAGGGTTAGAGATGGAATTGCTGCCATCCACTGTGTTACTTGGAGACACTGAGGAAAGTAAGAATGGAACAGATATTTTAAAAATTGTTACAACATTGTCTAATAAAGCTCTACTATAATGACATTTTCTTTCAGATTTAAGATGGTCAGTTAAAGTAATTTCAAAAGTTATCAAGAAGTGGTCAGACAGGACCAGGTTATGTGGGTGGACTGTTATTTCCTCGCACTCAATACCGTATGTCAGTACAAGGTCCAAAGTGTGTTTACCCGAGTGGGTGGGCCCCTGTACTTTTTGAGTAAAGCCAATTGAGTCTAAAATAGCATTAAAGGCTGCATTTAGGCTATCACTTTCAGTTTCCACATAAATATTGAAGTCCCCCACTAAAATGACCCTATCAGTATTTATTACTAAATCAGATTTTTTTTAAAAGTTAGATCTGATCCAAGAATTGAGAGTAAGGGCCTGGTGGACGATACAAAACCACAAACAAAAATGGTCTTAATGTTTTGCAACTTGGATGAGGAAAATTAAGCGTTAGATGTTCAAAGGAACTGTAGCTATCAATTGTTGTGGGATTAATTAGTAAATCAGAACGAGAAATGGTTGCGACTCCTCCTCCTCGCCCAGTACTTCTAGGAATGTGAAAATTTAAATGATTGGAAGGAGTTGACTCATTTATACTGACATAATTCTCCTGCTGCAACCAGGTTTCTGTTAGACAAAGCAAATCAATGTGATTATCACAAATCAAGTCATTTACTAACAAAGTCTTTGAGGAGAGAGATCTTATGTTTAATAAACCACATTTAATAGATTTATTTTTCTGTTCAGTCAAAGTCGTATATATTTTTATGAGATTTCCATGATTTGCTTTTGTTGGCTTAACTTTTAATCCATTTAATTTTGGGTTAAACTGGGTTAAACTACGACTCTGCTTCCCGTCTGGACCCTGGGTTGTCAGTGTTTTGGAGGACTAATAAATCCACCCATATTCCTAGAAAGAAGAGCTGCTCCATCCAAAGTGGGATGGATGCCATCTCTCCGGATCAGACCAGGTTTTCCCCAAAATGTTCTCCAGTTATCAATGTAGCCCACATCGTTTGCAGGACACCACCTAGACAACCATTGATGGAATGACAGCATGCGGCTAAACATGTCGTCACTGGTCCGATCAGGCAGGGGACCAGAAAAGATCACAGAGTCTGACATTGTTTTGTTAAACTTACACACCGAAGCAACACTAATTTTAGTGACCTCCGATTGGCGTAACCGGGTGTCATTACCGCTAGCGTGAATAACAATCTTACTGTATTTACGCTTATCTTTAGCCAGCAGTTTCAGGTAGGATTTGATGTCGCCCGTTCTGGCCCCTGGCAAGCATTTGACTATGGTCAATGATGTCTCTAATGCCACGTTTCTGACTATGGAGCTGCCAATTACCAGGGTCGGCTTCTCAGCGGGTGTATCGCTGAGCGGGGAAAATCTGTTAGAAACGCGGACCGGTTGGTGGTGGCCCGTGGGCTGGGTCCTAGAACTATGCTTCCTACGTACCGTCACCCAGCCGGCCTGAGGTCCCGGCTGCGCGGGCTCTACCGGAGGACAGCTAGGGGGTTCTATCCTTGTTGGCTCCGCGCTGGCTAATGGGCTTCGGCTATCTGCTGGTTTTTCAACAGCGCGGAGCCGTGCTTCTAATTCTGATACCCTCGCCTCCAAAGCTACAAAATATTACATTTATTACAGTTACCATTATCACTAAAGGAGGCAGGGAAGTAACTAAACATCTGACACAGAGAGCAAGAGAGAAGAGAAGAGTTAGAGACAGGAGAGAGAAGAGTAGCCATAGCCGCAATGAAGCCAAGCTAACTGAGCTAGCGAGACCTTACCACCCCAAGAAAAGCTGTGTGGAACACAAGGAGTTCCCAAAACGTAAAGTGCACCACCACAAAACGTGTGTTTTAGTGTTCTTGTGTGTTAAAATAACTTAGAAAGGCCTCAGCACAGAGAAAATAAGATCAATTCAAGAGAGTCTGAACACCAAACAGCTTACAGGGAGCACAACAGGAAATGACGCAATACGGCTTACTCCCGTCGAATCGCAGTAAAGGATTTAACATGTTGTTTTATTGGATATATGTTGTGAATTAGTACCATATAAACTGAATTTATATTGGATTTAAATGTGATCAGATGGTTTTATAATTAAATTTCAAACTTTTCTTTACCATGAAGTCTCTGGCTGTATATAAAAATCTTAATTGATGTTGGACCTTATCCTACTGCAAACACACTAGCTTTGTTCTTTAAAGAAAGTTTACAAATTCAAATTCAAAATTACTTTATTAATCCCAAAGGGAAATTAAATGTTGTTGTAACTCATTATGCAAGTTCCTTCCTACTTGCGGTGTTGAAACAAATTATCCTCTTATAAGAATTTAACCTGAAATGTGTACAAGTTTGTAAGTAGAAAAACATACTTTCTTCCATTAACAGAACTCTGTTATACTTAAGGCTTCGCCACATTATCATACTCATTCTTGTACAGTTGACCTTTAACCCCACAGAGTATTGCGTAGTCAAAGATTCCTTCATTATGGATTTGCATGGACATGAACACCTTTTTGGATCATTCTCATGATACTGGCATGCAGAAAGGAACAAATACTTGCTTCTTTTTCAGCTTTTAAGCTCGATACATATATCTTGCTGAAGCTAACTTGGCAACAGAACCTCTGATTGGGGCTCCGAATTACTACGCACCACGTGGCAGGCCCCGTTTAAATTTCCTGAAATGTTCTAGTTCATTCTATAATTCTCTTATTTTTCCATAACTGATCTATGGTGTGGAAATCTGCCAATTATAGAGTAAACATAGATCCTATTTTTGTACTTCAAAAGAAGGCAATTCGAATTATAAATCATGCTAACTATTATGCACCAACAAACTCTGTTTGCCCATTTAAAAACTTTAAAACTATATGATATTGTTGATCTGAACACCCTGGCTGTGATGTGTCAGGCATATCATACTAACCTTCCACCTTATATCCAGAAAATGTTTAAACTTAGAGAAGGTAGGTATTCTTTAAGAGGCACTGGGATGTTTAAAATAAAGAAAATAAGAACTAATAAAAAAAGGAGATGTGTTTCAGTACAAGGAGTGAGTCTATGGAATAATCTTGATAACTTAAAAAATTCTAACACGCTACAAACCTCCAAAAAGCGGTTTAAATGTATGACTTTAGAAAAATACCAAGTATACGAAGGATAAGTTTGCTTCCTGTGGCATTGATATGATCAGTTAATTTTAAATTTGTTTTTTGTAGAAATGGCAAATATACCTATAAGGTATGTATGAGTTATTGATGCTGTTTATTGTTTTTGTTTACGGTTTTGTTTCATGTATTGGTTACGCATCAATACGTTGAACTTCAGTCTTTACCCATTTCGGTCGTGGATTGTGAATAGATGTGTTTTGAAACTTTGTATGATGATTATAGATCACAATTTCTTGTTTGTACTGGCCAACGCTGCAGCTTCATGAGAGATGGAGCTCTTATAGTCTCTCCCTGACAAGACGTCACATAAAATAAAATAAAAAAACGCTTATACCGCAGGGACGGTATGACGGAACATTTTAGTGGTTTTGAAACCTTGACTTTTTCATACAGCGGTATACCTTGAAACCGGTAACCGGCCCATGCCTACTATATAGTGTCTTTAGACCTACAAAAAAGTATATTGGAGCCATGGTCCAAACCCCACAGGAAGTCAGTCATTTTGGATCAAACCCGCCAATTGGTGTCATTTACGCATGTCGTATTTGAACAAATTCATTCTAGGCAAGGCAAGACAAGGAAATTTTATCTGTATAGCACACTTTCAACAACGAGGTGATTCAAGGTGCTTTACATGATTAAGAGGTAAAATAAAAAGAGCAGCAGAACACAGACAAAGAATATAACGTAAAAACAGCAATAAAGCAAGAAGCACACACAGATACATCAACGCATTACAAAGCATATAATGTAGAAACAGCAAGAAGCATAAACAAAACATGATACATCAAAGCATTAATCAAAGGCAGCTCTAAACAGATACGTTTTTAGTTGTGATTTAAAAGAACTCAGTGTTTCAGCAGCTTTGCAGTTTTCTGGAAGTTTGTTCCAGACTAGAGGAGCATAGAAATTGAAAGCTGCTTCTCCGTGTTTGGTTCTGATTCTAGGGATGTTGAGTAGACTGGAATTAGAGGACCTGAGTGGTCTGGAGGGGGGGTTGCTATAGTAACAGTAGATGTTCAACATTCTTTGGTGCTAAGCCATTGAATGATTTATAAACTAGTAAAAGTATTTAGAAGTCTATTCTCTGAGCTACAGGGAGCCAGTGTAAGGACTTTAGAACTGGGGTGATGTGCTCTACTTTCCTGGTTCTAGTGAGGAACATGAGCAGCAGCGTTCTGGATCAGCTGCAGCTGTCTGATTGACTTTTTAGGCAGACCTGTGAGGACGCTGTTGCAGTAATCAATCAAACTAAAGATAAACGCATGGATGAGTTTTTCGAGGGCCTGTTGCGACATCAGTCCTTTAATCCTAGAAATGTTCTTCAGGTGATAGAAGGCTGACCTTGTTATTGCCTTTATGTGACCCTGGAGGTTCAGGTCTGAGTCCATAACTACACCTAGATTTCAGGCCTGATCAGTAGTTTCTAGCTGGATTAACTGAAGCTGTGTGCTGACTGTTGATCGTTCCAAGGTCCAAAAATAATTACTTCTGTTTTGTTTCTGTTCAGCTGGAGAAAGTTATGGCCCATCCATCCATTGATTTGCTCAATGCATTTACTTACTTTTGACTTATAGACTTCAAAATGAGTGAGGATAGTCTTCAGGCACTAGGGATCAACAGTTATCAAAAGATTTTGCGTCAACGCATGTGGGAGTGGCTAAGCTTCAAAATAAGGCTTTTCACCATAAAACTAGATGGTGTATTAATTTCAGCATACAATTTCAGCATGTACCAACCTTCCTGAGTCTCATTACATACCAATTCAAGACATTCATACACTCATCTACTCATGTCACCTAAGGTCCCTGAGAACCCCACCCCCTGAGAACAGGAAGGGTAATGTTTTACTTAGAAAGGTCCAACCTCACGCCAATGACTGACGCAATCTGCTGGGATTCCTTAAATAGGAAACTTTTTAACTGATTGGAATGTTTGTATAATTGTATTGAAATGACTTCTTGTTAAGTGCCTTGAGATGACATCTGTTGTGAATTGGCGCTATATAAATAAACTGAATTGAATTGAAATATTTGACTCCTTTTAGCTAATCAACATCTAGCTGTTGTTAGTGACTAAAAACAAGTTGGGATAACTTGGTATGCAGTACTGAGAGTTTTTGAAAGAGGGTGTGACGGCATGGCGAAGTCGGGCTGGACGAAAATTTGATAGCAATATAAATCATTCGATAGACATGTGGTGTGGTAGAAAATAAAGGTGTCGATAAAACACTTCGATAGAAAAAAAGTTTTCCCTCAGTTTTTCCTTATAGCCTATCAGGTAGCTTAATACAAAAATCATTACTTACTCCAAACAAATCATTACCGCTGATAGGCAGCTCTGTCAGCCACTCCTCTCTCCCTTCAAACCACAAAAAGGATGAAATGATTTGAGCTGAAACAGAATTTTTTGATAGTCCCTAAGCGAACCATCGCCGTAACTTCACGTCGGTCAGATGTCACAGCAAGGGAGCAGCAGAGGAAGTTGTTCCGGATAAATGTTTCAGTGACTCAGCTAAAGGTCGCATTCCGTTTTGATCCGATCCTCGATGCACTAAAACACTAAACGTAGCAATAATAAACCAAATAAAATACTACGATCAGTTGTCTTAGGCAGGACTCCCCTCTAAATCACTCATAAATTGCAATTTCACGTGTGGTTGCTTGAGGTCTGCTGAGGATGGATAATCTTTTTCATGTTGTAGACCCCCAGAGGGGTCATAACCGTGACGCTGACTTTTGTCTTGCTGGAAGAAGCCATCAGAAGATGAGTCCACCGTGGTTATAAACAGATGAACATGGTCATCAACAACATGCAGGTTGGCTGTGGGGTTTCAACAATGGTGCCAAAGTGAGTCAAGGAATGTTCTCCACACCATGACACCACCACTGTGCACATCCATTGAACCAAGGCAGGATGAATCGATGTTTTCATGTTGTGTAGATCAAATTCTGATCCCTCCATTTGAATGTTGCCACTGAAATCCAGACTCATCAAACCAGGCAACGATATTCCAGTCTGTTAGTGTCCAGTTTTGGTGAGTCTGTGTGAATTGTAGACTCAATTTCCTGTTCTTAGCTAACATAAGTAGTCACTGGTATGGTCTCATGCTGCTGTAGCCCATCTGCTTCAAGGCTCCCTGTGTTGTGTGTTCAGAGATGGAATTCAGCAGACCTTGGTTTCAACCAGTGGTTATTTGAGCTGCTGTTGACTTTCCATCAACTGGAACCAGTTTACCAATTCTCCTCTGAGATCAACAATGAATTGACATACTTGTGACCTGTAATGCTGTACCTTTAAAAAATAAAGAGAGTTGGGAATTTCAAGGGACTTCCTGGATCAAAATCACATAAATCCCATTTTTTCCCCTGACTGCTGTTTGTTTTGGACTTCAGGAAGTTGTATTTACCACATCTAAATGCCCAAATGCATTGAGTTGCTGCAATGTGATTGGCTGTTTGCTAGTTGCATTGACCAACAATCCCAGAAGGTTCCAGAAAGCTGCAGAAAAAGACTACTTTAGACATTTCCAGAAGCCTCGAGGTCGTTCGAAGGCTGGACAACTCCTTAACACAGCAGTCTTTACTATACTATTAGGTTCTTAGGCATGCTGTTTAAATTACAATTAAAGAGGTCAAATGCTGCAAAGTGTGATGTGACCCGAGCTCCAGCGTGTGTAACTTCAAACCTTCAGACTCGAGCGTTCTTTTCTCACGCTCAAACTTCTGCTTTTTACTGAGCCTCAATCTGGAGCATACCTTCAGCTTGGCCACATCACAATCCTAAACTGGGAGACTCATCAGTAAAGATAATGCAACCTGTTGAACAAGGGTGGAATATTTACTGATGTGGAGACATGGATCTGTCTCCTACCGCTGCCAGAATTGATGATTGTAGACTTTAGGAAAAGTTGACACCTTCCACTGAGCCTCCCACTAAGCAGAATCACTGACAGCTAGAATGTGCAGCAGCTTCATTCACAAACTCAAGCTGAGGTAAGTTGATTTATACTGTATGGTACATTTCATGCACAAAGCAACACAATGTGCTTTCCATCAAAATTGAATGAATGAATTCCATTTTATTGGAGCATGAATACAAAAGGCGGAAAGCATCAAGCAACCAGACAACTCCAGTGAAAAGATGAATACAAATTCATATTTTTATTGTACATACAATGACAAATACTTGGCAACAAAATGTGTGTTGTTCAGTGTGACAAAACTATGATAATGGTCCTCCTGACGTTTTCAAGCAACCAACCTGACAAGAAATCTAAGTAAACAATCAGTTGGTAAGTCTACCTTTGAAAAATTGCTCAATTATTAAAATAATTGTGATATGTATTAGGAAACCTTTCCTCTGCTGCTCTTATTCTGTCATCATTTCACACAAACTTTGCTTCAACATGAGTAAAATTAAAACAAACCTGATACAATATCTGTGGGGTCACCTGCAGGGGGCATATGGAACAGAGATGTCCTCTTAATCTGAGATTCTGATGACCTTTACATGGTAGAAGAACCAAATAGAGTAAAGGTGTGGAATGCTAATGAGTCAAAAAAGACAAAGATTTGAACTGAACCAAATATGATTCAACAAGGTTTTAGGTATGGGTGTGCACAATTGTGAAACCAGGTTATTGCAACATTTTCATGTATAACTAGCAACAATTGGAGGAAGGAAGATAATCCCTGCCAGGTGTGATTAGATTTATGCAAATGTATATTCTGCAGGGAAGTTGGCATGTTTCTTGTTTGCTTTTTTACTGTAAGCAGTTCCTGTTTTTATGCAAAACTCAGACATAGTGAAATTCAAAGCAAAATTTCCTTTCACATGAAACATTAAAGATTAAATCCAAAGAAAAACTAATAATACTGTAATAATACAGAATTTACATCAGAACAGATACTGTTTCTGCAACATGAAGTAAAAGCACAATTATGACGAAGGAAATCCCTAAGCTAATGCTGAGACTTTGCTATGGGGGGCCACCACAGACATTAATCAGAATAAGCTTACATAGACGTATATGAAATTGAACTCTTGCACATAGTACACTGATGAGCTAGTGAAAAGCTCTCATGCAAACTAGTGAAATATTTTGTGATGATTTCAGGTTCATTTAAACAGGAAGATGTTGGTTGTCCTTTAAGAAGGATAAAAATAAATACTAATAAAATTAAATCACTATATTTTAGTTTATCTTTGTTGCAACAGAGTAGTCTAGTACAGGGGGTGAATGCTGGTTCTGTCAGTGAAACCGGATCCGTTTCTCTGACTCAAACACTTTCTGTTCCTCTTCAGAGAGCTGGTTTCCTTTTACACTGTGGAAACACAAGACATCAGACACAGTTAAAACACATCACAATGTTTCCTGATTGGACTAAATTTCACTAAACTAAACTTTAAACTAAATAATCAGTGTTACTGAAAGAAAATATTTACACTCAGTGAAAATTTTTATATTCATGCAACCTAGTTTTAAAAGTTCCACTTTTTTTTTTCCTTTTTAAAAGTTTTAAAAGTTCCACTTGATACCGTTTGTTGCTTAGCCCCCTTGTGGAGAGAGTCGGGTCAGCAGTCATTCCCATGATAGGTAGGCCATAACATGCAATTCAACTCAGTTTATTTATATAGTGCCAAATCACAAAAAACGTTGTCTCAATGCACTTTACAGAAAAACATAGCCCTAATAATTTAATATGTCTGTATACAAATAAAATCTATTTTTATCACTCAGATGTAATATTCAAGTTTAAGAAACCATAATCATTAAAATTAACAGGAATAAACGCTTGATATATGTAACTCAGTCTATAGTGAACTTACATAGTATTATACGTTTACTTTTTCCATTTCTGTATATATTTTTAATGAACTGATGATCAGAATGTCATAATTTCTATCAAAAACTGTGCTGAAAGAGTCTAGTTTTTGATCATTCTCACTTTTATAAGACAGACATGTTTATTATTATGCATTAAGTATAACTCAAGCTGATACAGTTTATTGAACATAAAACAATGTATTTACTAGAATAATTTAGCATTTCAGTGAACAACTAAGACTACACCAGGGAGAAAGAAAATATACAGTATATCTGTATAGAGAACAATAACATCAGTTTGATTTTTGGCAACATTATTTTTTTAATAGTGTGACAGTGGGTTCAGATGTTCTACCGTGGAGCCCCCTAAAGGGAGCAGCAGAAACAACAAAAAGAGGGATGTAACAACTTGGAGTACGTTTCTTCAGGACATGGATCATTGAAATATCACAGATACACTGAAATCATTAACTAAAGTATTATGTTTGGCACTTGCTCTTCATTAAATAAAATAAATTTGACTTATCACATTTCAAAATTTAAAATCTATACCCCTCCTGCCCAGGGGCAGATTTAGGATTGAAGAAGATCAGGCCAGATGACTGCTGTGCAAAAAATGGTTGCTTTCAATGATACGGCATCTCAACCTTTGAAATCTAATCACCTTAAAGCAGACAAAAAGCACTGGATTACACTTACTATGCTTTAAGGAACCAAAACAACACAATCAATCAATCAACAATAGTAACTATCAACAATATCAAAAACAGTTCACTGCTGGGTCCAGAGAATACATCTTACATCTATTAGGAGTAGATAATATAAAGCAAGAGGGCTACTAATTTTAACTATATAGTTAATATATTGAGGAAAAAACCAAATGTTCAGTCTGTCCTCCAGCATTCTAAGCCTACAGCAGCATAACTACAGAGATAGCTCAGGATGACCTTAGCCACTCTAACTATAAGCTTTATCAAAAAGGAAAGTTTTAAGCCTGGCCTTAAAAGTAAACAGAGTGTCTGCCTCATGGACTAAAGCTGGGAGCTGGTTCCACAGGAGAGGAGCCTGATAACTTAAAGATCTGCCTCCCATTCTACTTTTAGAAATCCTAGGAACTACAAGTAAACCTGCAGTCTGAGAGCAAAGTGCTCTGTTAGGAACATATGGACCAATCAGATTTCTGATGGATGATGGAGCTGAATATTATGGGCTTTATATGGAAGGAGGATCTTGGATTCTATTCTGGATTTAACAGGGAGCCAATGAAGGGAAGCTAAAATAGGAGAAATGTCATCTCAATTTTTATTATTCAACAGAGCTTCCTAACAATGACCAACTGCTTTGACGTCTTTCATTTCAGTTTCAGTGCTCACCACAGCAATGAGACTGAGTGTTCAGTGACATCCGCATAAATACAGACTGTGGTGGAACCACAGTGCTGGTTCTGTTGGACCTCAGTGGAGCATTTGACACCGTTGACCATGATATATTATTAAATTGACATGAGAGCTGGGTTGGATGCTCTGGTACAGTACTTGGATGGTTTGAGTTTTACCTAAAGATCAGGGACTTCTTTGTGTCATTAGACAACTTTTTATCGGAAAGAACAGATATCACATGTGTGGTGCCCCAGGGCTCCATCCAATTTAAAATCTACATGCTTCTGACAGCATATAGATTGTTTGTGGTTTTGTATCGTCCACCAGTAGAAAAGACCTCCCTAAAGAGCCGAGGTGGCAATAAGTCAGAGGGATAACCTGAGGACTTCAGATTTAATTCAATTCAATTCAGTTTATTTATATAGCGCCAATTCACAACAGATGTCATCTCAAGGCACTTAACAAGAAGTCATTTCAATACATTTATACAAACATTCCAATCAGTTAAAAAGTTTCCTATTTAAGGAATCCCAGCAGGTTGCGTCAGTCATTGGCGTGAGGTTGGGCAGACTTTCCAACCACAGCAATCCCTCATACTGAGCAAGCATGTAGCAACGGTGGAGAGGAAAAACTCCCCTTTAACCGGAAGAAACCTCCAACAGAACCAGGCTCAGTAGGAGCGCCCATCTGCCATGACCGTCTGGGGGTTTGAGAAGACAGAGCAGAGACACAGAAGGAACAGAAGATCTGATATAAGAGAACTCTCTATGTTACAGAAAGTAAAAAGTTGATAAGAGGACACAGTGGATGTTCAGTTACTGGGAGGATCATCCCAGTCGATGCCCCCCGTCCAACAGGGCATTGCAGCCAAGCCGGATACCAGACCAGGTATATCTTCTA
This sequence comes from Valencia hispanica, assembly GCA_963556495.2. NCBI lineage: Eukaryota > Metazoa > Chordata > Actinopteri > Cyprinodontiformes > Valenciidae > Valencia > Valencia hispanica. Next base: position 56,475,110 of record OY747710.1, read on the forward strand.
TGGAGAGAAAAACACTGAGAGAAAACAAAGTTAACAGTCGAAATAACAGAATGTACTGTAATACAACTGGAGAGTCGTAGGAGAAAAGGAAGCAGCAGAGTGAAGAAAATTGGTAAGTCTGTCCTCCAGCAGTCTAAGCCTATAGCAGCATAACTACAGAGATAGCTCAGGATGACCTTAGCCACTCTAACTATAAGCTTTATCAAAAAGGAAAGTTTTAGGCCTGGCCTTAAAAAGTGTCTGCCTCACGGACTAAAGCTGGGAGCTGGTTCCACAGGAGAGGAGCCTGATAACTAAAAGATCTGCCTCCCATTCTACTTTTAGAAATCCTAGGAACTACAAGTAAACCTGCAGTCTGAGAGCGAAGGGCTCTGTTAGGAACATATGGAACAATTAGATCTTTGATGTATGATGGCGCTTGATTATTAAGGGCTTTGTATGTAAGAAGAAGGATCTTAAATTCTATTCTGGATTTAACAGGGAGCCAATGAAGGAAAGCTAAAACAGGAGAAATGTGATCTCTCTTTTTAATATTCATCAGAACTCTTGCTGCCGCATTTTGGATCAACTGAAGGCTTTTAATGGCATTTTGTGGACTTCCTGATAGTAAAGAATTACAGTAGTCCAGCCTTGAGGTAACAAATGCATGGACTAGTTTCTCAGCATCACTCTTGGACAGGATGTTTCTAATTTTAGATGATCAACAATGTCATCTAAATATTTTTAAAGTGAGAGGCTTAAACTGATGGAAAAACAGCAGGGCATGCGACAGAGACAGTTGGCTCGCAAAGCTGAAGGAGATATCTAAGCCCTAAGACCAGACACTTTATCAACAAAAGGATAAGAAGCTTTCACACATCTGAAAAAAGGTTTTAATAATCCGAACAGGAGCACAAGGTTTGAATGTTACCAGGAAAAACATAATAATACAGGCATATGATCTGAAAACACAGAGTCACAGAGCTCAGAAACAGACAAACCAATACATAAAACAAGGGAGAGTTCCCCTGTTCCTGAGTCGGCCCAGAAACAAATTGGGTAAAATTAAAGAATCCACAAGATTTTAAAAAAAACCTTCACCAGAGGTTTGTCTGAACAACATAAGTGTATATTAAAATATCCAACAATAAGAATGTGGTCTTACTTAGGCAAGGCTATAACTTAAAGTTCAGAAAATTTATCTAAAAAGTAGCCTACTTATTATACAGTATTTAGGTGGATGATCAATGACTGCACAGAGCACAGGGTTAGAGCGACCAAGTTCAAATAAATGAAGCTGAAAGCTGGTGAATGATGATGACAAAGTAGGCTGCTTACACTTGTAAATATCCATACACACAGTGTCAGTTCCTCCTCCTCATTGAGACATATGAGGAGAGTTGAAATAGTAGCAATCTAGCAATAACAGTTCAGAAAAAAATGCTAGACTCACCAGGATTCATACAAGTCTCTGTTAAACAGAGAAAATACAAACAACTCGGGGTGACCAAATTCTTAGTAATAAAAGTCTTGTTTGATAAAGATTTGGCATTTACCAGACCAAATCTGAAAACAGCTGACTCCGCTGATGTGTTCACAGCTCTAGGAGCTTGTCACAGATTTCTTGAATTCACCCCGTGCTGTTGGGGGCGAGGAGAGCAGATATGCCTATGGCGAATCTGACTCAGGTTGTCCCGACCAACAACGGTCACCAACTGACAGACTCAAATGAATGGTGATGGTACAAACCGTGGACCCCTTCATCCATTGCAGTAGTGAAATAAATTAAGTAGTGAAATAAATTAATGCATGGAAATCAATGCATTTGCCATAACTTTCTCCAGCTGAATAGAAACAAAGCTAAAGTAATTATTTTCGGACCTGAAGAGGAACAATCAAGAGTCAGCACACAGCTTCAGTTAATCCAGCTAGAAACTACTGAGCAGGCCTGAAATCTAGGTGTAGTAATGGACTCAGACCTGAACCTCCAGGGTCACATAAAGGCAATAACAAGGTCAGCCTTCTATCACCTGAAGAACATTTCTAGGATTAAAGGTATGATGTCACAACAGGACCCAGAAAAACTTATCCATGAGTTTATCTTTAGTCAGATTGATTACTGCAACAGCGTCTTCACAGGTCTGCCTAAAAAGTCAATTAGACAGCTGCAGCTGATCCAGAACGCTGCTGCTCGTGTTCCTCACTAGAACCAGGAAAGTAGAGCACATCACCCCAGTTCTAAAGTCCTTACACTGGCTCACTGTAGCGCAGAGAATAGACTTCTAAATACTTTTACTAGTTTATAAATGATTGAATGGCTTAGCACCAAAGTATTTTGAAGATCTACTTTTACTATACCCCCCCCCCCCCCCAGATAATTCCAGTCTACTCAACATCCCTAGCAGCTTTCAGTTTCTATGCTCCTCTAATCTGGAACAAACTTCCCGATGACTACAAATCATCTACCCTCATCTCTGGAACAGGCTGCCAGAGGACCTCAGGGCCGCAGAGAACGTTCATGTTTTTAAGAGCAGGCTCAAGACTCACTTTTTTAGCCGAGCTTTTAATTGATTATTACTTATTATACTGTGTTTCATTGCTTTGCATGTTTTATTTGCTTATATTTTAACAGAGGTTTATTAGCTATCTTTGCTACTATATGGTTAACTGTTTTTACTATTATATTTATTACTACTTATTTTACTTAGATTAGCTCTGGTTATTTTACATTTTTACTTATTAATCCTTCATCCAGTGTTTCCTCTGTGGCACCCCTCTTGCCTTGGGGGCGGTGTTCGGCTGCGGTGGCCTGGGTACTCTCCGGGTAGTGCTCAGATGGAGGCGGGGGTCTCTACCCTCCCTCCTCTGGGCGCCCTGTGTCGGTGCCCTGGCTGCTGCAGTGGACCTGCTGCTGTCAGGGCTGACGGTTCTCCTGATGGCGTTTTCCTTACGTACCTGACTCATCTGAGCTCGGCCCAGTTTCTACCAATGAAATTACGCATTTTAGGAAGATGGCTGTGTGTGTTTGTGGGTTGATGTGTGCCAGTGTGTGTCTGTGTATGTCTGGGAAATGGGTTTGGGAAGGGGGAATAACTGTCTTTTCGTTTTTATAATTGTGGGGAAGGGATCGGAATCTGGGTTATGTGGGTCATTTTAATCTGTAAAGCACTTTGAGCTGCATTTATTGTATGAAACTTTATAAATAAAGTTTGATTGATTGATTGATTGAAATCTGCTGAAACACTGAGTTCTTTTAAGTCAAGGCTCAACACCCCATCTGTTTATAGCTGCCTTTGAGTAAGTGATTAATAACAACTGGAATGTCATAACTGTAGTATGTGTTTTTCTGTTTTTAGTCCGTGAGGAAGACACTCTGTTTACTTTTAAGGCCAGGCTTAAAACTTTCCTTTTTGATAAAGCTTGTTACTTCCCTGCCTCCTTTAGTGATAATGGTAACTGTAATTAATGTAATATTTTTGTAGCTCTGGAGGCGAGGGTATCAGAATTAGAAGCACGGTTCTGCGTTGTTGAAAAACCAGCAGATAGCCGAAGCCCATTAGCCAGCGCGGAGCCAATAAGGACAGAACCCCCTAGCTGTCCTCCGGTAGAGCCAGCGCAGCCGGGACCTCAAGCCGGCTGGGTGACGGTACGTAGGAAGCATAGTTCTAGGACCCAGCCCACGGGCCACCACCAACCGGTCCACATTTCTAACAGATTTTCCCCGCTCAGCGACACACCCGCTGAGAAGCCGACCCTGGTAATTGGCAGCTCCATAGTCAGAAACGTGGCATTAGAGACACCATTGACCATAGTCAAAAGCTTGCCTGGGGCCAGAACGGGCGACATCAAATCCTACCTGAAACTGCTGGCTAAAGATAAGCTTAAATACAGTAAGATTGTTATTCACGCTGGCGGTAATGACACCCGGTTACGGCAATCGGAAGTCACTAAAATTAGTGTTGCTTCGGTGTGTAAGTTTGCCAAAACAATGTCAGACTCTGTGATCTTTTCTGGTCCCCTGCCTGATCGGACCAGTGACGACATGTTTAACAGCATGCTGTGATTCCATCAAAGGTTGTCTGGGTGGTGTCCTGCAAACGATGTGGGCTACATTGATTTTGACTCTGAGCTGACTTTTATTCCTCACAAAAAATATTACTAAAATAGGTTTTGATCAACTAAAGAACATTGCCAGAGTCCGCCCCATTCTCTCTCGGGCCAATACGAAGACACTGATGCATGCTTTTATCTCCAGTAGAATTGATTACTGTAATGCCCTGCTTTCTGGTCTTCCCAAAAAGAGTATATCAAGTTTACAACTACTACGAAATTCAGCAGCACGTGTCCTGACAAAGACCAGAAGGCAGGAGCACATTGCACCGGTCTTAAAATCATTGCATTGGCTCCCCGTACATTTCAGGATCGACTTTAAGGTTCTTTTAATGGTTTTTAAGTGTCTTCATGGTCTTGGGCCTTCTTATCTCTCTGAACTGCTTTTTACCATATAAACCTTCGCGGTCTCTGCGCTCCTCTGGCAGCCGTCTCCTTGTCACCCCAAAAGTCAGGACACACACGCATGGCGAGGCGTCTTTCCAGTTTTATGGCCCTCACCTCTGGAACAGGCTGCCAGAGGACCTCAGGGCTGCAGAAAACGTTCATGTTTTTAAGAGCAGGCTCAAGACTCACCTTTTTAGCTTAGCTTTTAACTGATTATTATTCATCACTGTTTGTTTAATTGCTCTGCATGTTTTATATGATTATATTTTTATCCGTTTTACTATTTAATCTTAGCACATTAATTTACTGTTTATTTTTATACTTTAATTTATCTTAATCCCCGTTCCAGTGTTTCCTCTGTGGGAGCCCTCTGACCAGGGAGCGGTGGTCGGCTGTGGCTCCCTGGGTGCTCTCCAGGTGGAGCTTGGGTGGAGGTGGGGGTCTTGGCCTTGCCTCCACTGGGCGCCCTGTGTCGGTGCCTCGGCTGCTGCTGTTAATCTACCGCTGCCGGGGCAGATGGCTCCTCTGATGGCGTTTCCTTGCATGGTTCATCTACACTCGGCCCAATGTCCTTTTTTACTTTTTCTTTTAACTGTGTGTGTGCATGGGAGCTGGGTTGGGGGGAGGGGAGTATAACTGTGACCATGCTTTTAATTCTATGGGGGAGGGAAGGTGGTTTTATGTGGGGTCATTTTAATCTATAAAGCCCTTTGTGATGCAACTTCTTGTATGAAAAGCGCTTTCTAAATAAAGTTTGATTTGATTTGATTGATAACTGGCGAACATTTGGGGGAAAACCTGGTCTGATCCGGAGAGACGGCATCCATCCCACTTAGGATGGAGCAGCTCTTCTTTCTAGGAATATGGCCTAATTTATAACTCCTCCAAAAACACTGACAACCCAGGGTCCAGACCAGGAAGCAGAGTCGTAGTTTAAGCCACCTTTCTGCTGCTTCTGTACTGTTACCCACCCATTACCCTATAGAAACAGTGTCTTGCCCACGGTCAAAATTAATTGGATTAAAAGTTAAGCCAACAAAAGCAAATTATGGAAATCTCATAAAGATAAATACGACTTTTACTGAACAGAAAAATAAATCTATTAAATGTGGTTTATTAAACATAAGATCTCTGTCCTCAAAAACTTTGTTAGTAAATGATTTGATTTGTGATAATCACATTAATTTGCTTTGGCTCACAGAAACCTGGTTGCAGCAGGAGGATTATGTCAGTATAAATGAGTCAACTACTTCCAGTCATTTAAATTTTCACATTCCTAGAAGTAATGGGTGAGGAGGAGGAGTTGCAACCATTTCTCGTTCTGATTTACTAATTAGTCCCTGACCAATTGATAGCTACAGTTCTTTTGAACACCTAACCCTTAATTTTCCTCATCCAAGTTATAAAACATTAAGACCATTTTTGTTTGTGGTTTTGTATCGTCCACCAGGCCCTTACTCTCAATTCTTGGATCAGATCTCACATTTTTTATCTGATTTAGTATTAAATACTGATAGGGTCATTATAGTGGGGCACTTCAATATTCATGTGGACACTGAAAGTGATAGCCTAAATGCAGCCTTTAGTGCTATTTTAGACTCGATTGGCTTTACTCAAAAAGTACAGGGATCGACCCACTCAGGTAAACACACTTTGGACCTTGTACTGACATACGGTATTGAGTGTGAGGAAATAACAGTCCACCCACATAACCTGGTCCTGTCTGACCACTTCTTAATAACTTTTGAATTTACTTTAACTGACCATCTTAAATCTGAAAGAAAATTTCATTATAGTAGAGCTTTATCAGACAATGCTGTAACAATTTTTAAAGAATCTGTTCCATTCTTACTTTCCTTAGTGTCTCAGGGTAACACAGTGGGTGGCAGCAATTCTATCTGCAACCCTTCAAAAATTTATGATCTGGTTCACAGCGATACGTCCTCGTTGCGTTTGGCATTAGATAGTGTAGCCCCCTTAAAAAAGAAAGTGGCTAGCAATAGGAGGCTGACTCCTTGGTTTAACGCAAAGTTGCATACTTTAAAGCAGAATACTAGGAAGTTGGAGAAAAAATGGCGCTCTACACACCTAGAGGATTCCTATTTAACCTGGAATAACAGTCTACTGCTGTATAAAAAGACCCTTCGACAAGCTAGAACAGCATATTTTTCATCATTAATAGAGGCGAATAAAAACAATCCTAGGTTTCTTTTTAGTACAGTTGCCAAACTTACACAGAGTCATAGCTCTGTTGAGCCAACTATTCCCCCAGCTCTTAGCAGTGATGATTTTATGGGATTCTTCATAAATAAAATTAATTCTATTAAAAATAAAATCATTGGCATCCTCCCAAACATGATTACTTCTTCCTCAGTAAATGAGGCCGCATCGGAAACAACTGTAGAACCTTATTTGTGCTTAGGCTGTTTTGATTCAGACGAGCTTTCGGAATTATCAAAAATATTAGCCTCATCTAAACCTTCAACTTGTATGTTGGACCCAATACCAACCAAATTATTTAAAGAAGTGTTCAATTTGGTTCCTGGCCCCATTTTGGATATGATTAATCTATCCTTAGTAAACGGATACGTACCACAATAATTTAAAATAGCTGTAATTAAACCTTTACTCAAGAAACGTTCCCTTGATCAAGATGACTTAGTGAATTACAGGCCTATATCTAACCTTCCTTTCTTATCCAAAATCCTTGAGAAAATAGTTGCTAATCAAGTCTGTGAGCATCTAAACAGTAACAAGCTGTTTGAAGAGTTTCAGTCAGGTTTTAGAGCTCATCATAGCACCGAAACAGCACTGGTGAAGGTTACTAATGATATTCTCATGGCCTCAGATAATGGACTGGTGTCTTTTCTGGTTTTGTTAGATCTCAGTGCTGCTTTTGACACAGTCGATCATAATCTCTTAAAAAATCTTGAACATGTTGCAGGGATCAAAGGAACAGCACTAGGCTGGTTTAAATCATATTTGTCTGATAGATTCCAGTTTGTTCATCTAAATGATAAATCTTCACTCTCAAGGGTTACTTGTGGAGTTCCACAGGGTTCTGTGCTTGGACCAATTATTTTCACCATATATATGCTTCCAATTGGTAGAATCATTAGACAGCATGGTATAAATTTCCACAGCTATGCCGATGATACACAACTATATTTATCCATAAATCCTGACGAACCCAGTCAGTTAGGTAGATTACAGGCATGTCTGGAAGACATAAAAACATGGATGAATCTAAACTTTTTTCTTTTAAATTCTAACAAGACAGAAGTTGCTGTCTTTGGACCAGAAGTTCTAAAAAAGAAACTGATTAGTCAATCACTTTATCTGGATGGCATTAAATTGGCCCCCAGTAATAACGTAAAGAACCTCTGCGTTTTTTTTTTACCAAGACTTGAAATTTAAATCCCATATTAAACAGGTTTCTAGGATTTCTTTCTTTCACCTCCGGAATATTGCTAAAATTAGAAACATCCTGTCCAGGAGTGATGCTGAGAAACTAGTCCATGCATTTGTTACCTCAAGGCTGGACTACAGTAATTCTTTACTATCAGGTAGTCCACAAAATGCCATTAAAAGCCTTCAGTTGATCCAAAATGCGGCAGCAAGAGTTCTGATGAATATTTAAAAGAGAAATCACATTTCTCCTGCTTTAGCTTCCCTTCATTGGCTCCCTGTTAAATCCAGAATAGAATTTAAGATCCTTCTTCTTACATGCAAAGCCCTTAATAATCAAGCTCCATCATACATCAGAGATCTAATTGTTCCATATGTTCCTAACAGAGCACTTAAACAGAGCACTTACAGGCTTAAAACTTTCCTTTTTGATAAAGATTATAGTTGGAGTGGCTTAGGTCATCCTGAGCTAGCTCTGTAGTTATGCTGCTATAGGCTTAGACTGCTGGAGGACAGACTTACCAATTTTCTTCACTCTGATACTTCCTTGTCTACTACTACTCTCCAGTTGTATTACAGTACATTCTGTTATTTCGACTGTTAACTTTGTTTTCTCTCAGTGTTTTTCTCTCCATAGAAGATATACCTGGTCTTGTATAACTTTTTACTTTCTGTAACATAGAAAGTTCTCTTATATCAGATCTTCTGTTCCTTCTGTGTCTCTGCTCTGTCTTCTCAAACCTCCAGACGGTCGTGGCAGATGGCCGCTCCTACTGAGTCTGGTTCTGTTACAGGTTTCTTCCTGTTAAAGGGGAGTTTTTCCTCTCCACCGTCGCTACATGCTTGCTCAGTATGAGGGATTGCTGAAGGATTGCTGTGGTTGGAAAGTCTGTATTAACGGGGCCCAACCTCACGCCAATGACTGATGCAATCTGCTGGAATTCCGTAAATAGGAAACTTTTTAACTGATTGGAATGTTTGTATAAATGTATTGAAATGACTTCTTGTTAAGTGCCTTGAGATGATATCTGTTGTGAATTGGCGCTATATAAATAAACTGAATTGAATTGAATTATAGTTAGAGTGGCTTAGGTCATCCTGAGCTATCTCTGTAGTTATGCTGCTATAGGCTTAGACTGCTGGAGGACAGACTTACCAATTTTCTTCACTCTGTTACTTTTCTCTCCTACTACTCTCCAGTTGCATTATTTGCTGTTATTTCGACTGTTTTAACTTTATTTTCTCTCAGTGTTTTTCTCTCCATAGAAGGTACACCTGGTCTGGTACCCTGCTTAGCTACTATGCCCTGTTGGACGGGGGACATCGACTGGGATGATGCTCCCAGTAACTGAACATCCACATGTCCTGTTATAAACTTTTTACTTTCTTTAATATGGAAAGTACTCTTATATCAGATTTTATGTTCTGTCTCTATTCTGTCTTCTCGAAACACCAGACGTGGCAGATGGCCGCTTGTACTGAGCCTGGTTCTGGTTCTGCTGGAGGTTTCTTACTGTTAAAGCAGAGTTTTTCCTCTCCACTGTCGCTACATGCTTGCTCAGTATGAGGGATTGCTGTGGTTTGAAGTCTGCATAAACGGGACGCAACCTCAAGTCAATGACTCAATGCAATCTGCTGTGATTCCTTAAATAGGAAACTAACTAAAACTTTTAATTAATTGGAATGTTTGTATTGAAATTACTTTTCTTGTAAAGTGCTCTGAGATAACATCTGTTGTGAATCGGTGCTATATAAATAAACTGAATTTCATTGAATTGCAGCTGCAGTGCCAAATGCATCACAATAAATAACCTCGAGCATCACCGGCCAAGTGTTGGCAACGTTAGGGTGGCATCTGGCTAGCCTGGCCTGTCCTCCTAGACATCCTCTGCAGACCAAATCATATAGGTACAGCTGTTCGCAAATAATGGACGAAAAATGAAAGATCACCACCCAAGTGTGTGCACAGACAGTTGAGAGTGCCAGGTGTCAGCCAGTGACCAGGGAGACCGTCAAACCGCATGTGTTCACAATAACCAATTACAGATGGTCTTGTGGAAAACTATGTTCCTGTTTCATACAGCCCCTTTCCTGTTTAGATCATCAGTGTTGAAATCTTGTCCTCTGGACATGTACAAGAGGTGGTTTATTATGAGGCTTCAGAACACCCATTTGTTTTATGACAGGGATCTCAGAGGGTATCCCTCAGTCTGAGCCTTATAAGCAGTGAATGTCCCATGCTCAGAGAAATGGATCTGTGTTTAGAGCCCCCTGCAGCTAGAAAGTTTTGCAAGTTACAATTTAGTTATATAGATCATAGTTTTAATTCTTCATGGATTTCATGATAAACTGTGCTTTATGCTAGCAACCACTTGTCAGCATTTTATCCTTTAACATTTACCTCTCAGATCTTCTATGAGCTTCATGCTCTTTAATTCAGCCGGGAGCTCATTTGCTGACTGAGGGGTGGAGCAGGTGCTTGTGCTGTCCACTGTAATGGATGTATATTGTTCATTAATCTCTCACTCATTTGTTTGGTAATATATCAGTTTGAGAGATGAGCTACCACAAAAAACACTCCCCAACAATTCACAACTGATTCAGACCATGATGCAACTGACAGTGCTGCTTTGTCATTGTGAAAACTCACCATATCTCCTTGAGCTTCGTGTTGGAAGCAAGAGCATCAGCAAAGTGTTGGATCCCAGCAGCTGTAAACCTGTTGCTGATTAACCTGCAGACAAATAAACACAGTCGGTGACTTTCTCCGAATCAATGTGTGACCAGCAGCAGCAGTACAAGTCCAGCTCCGGTGACATCTGCTGATTCATTACAGTGTGACTGCGCTCAAGCATGACTGGTTTCCTCACCATAGGTGGCTCAGCCCAGTGTCCGCTCGGATTAAATCGGACCAGTGTGGAGCAGCATCATCTGTCATCTCATTCTGCACCAACCTGCAGAAGTACAAGCAGGTGCAGATAAGAGGAAAGTCAGTGGAAACAATGAAACAAATACAGTTTTTTTTTGTTTTTTTTTGCCAGCTGGCCTAGACTTAAACGTCTTTCAAGGCTTAAAAACTTCTACACTTAAAAAATGGCTTAAAATTTCTTTAATATTTTAAACCAATTATTGTTGATGATATTAACAGCAGGCTAAAGTCAGCCATTAATTCAGTAGCCCCACTGAAAACAAAAACTATGAAAACCAGGGGTGTTACATGGTGTAGTGGTTAAGACGGGCGCCCCCGGGATCCCAGAACAGGCTGAGGACGACGCTGAATCCACCGTTCAAGATTTTCTCCAACATCAGTTAAAGCTCCCAAGCGACACGGTAAAAAACATCACTTTTCACCGCGGTCACCGCCTAGGAGGTAAGAAGCCCAACAACAGCCGGCCGCGACCAATTGTTGCTAAATTCGAGCATTACAAGCAAAAAGAGCAGGTCAGAGGCCAGGGCAGAGAGCTGCGGGGAACGAATTACAGCGTTAATGATCAATATCCGAAGGAAATCCTGGATAGAAGGCGCATTTTGTTCCCAATCAGGAAGAAATATATCAGTGAAGGCACCAGAGCTACAGTAGCGGTAGATAAACTGTATGTTAATGGGCAGCTGTTCAGGGACCCCCAGCTTACTCCTTGGCTTTATTAGTCATGTAACACTGGTCAGATAAGAGTTGTTTTATCAGTCAACTATAATGTAATGTTAGCACAGCTCTGTAAAGTTGTTTACATTACTCAATGTGGGCGGGGCCAGGGCTAAGCACTGGGTTACTGGCTCTTTTTACTTTTCTCATCTTCACATGTCTATCACCAAATGTCTTTGCCACTCCTTTTTCCTTCTTTTATCACTCACAAACACACACAGAATTTTTTCATAACATAACTATTTCTTTCTCTCTCACCCTCACCCTTCACACCTTCACAACTTTCTTCTATTTCTCTCTTTCTTATATCTCGACTTTTGGATTTTCAATCAGGCAACCTCAAGCACAAACTAATAATACACCTGTGTTTATCAATTTCTATGGTGATATGGACTTTACAACTTTTATCTCAAAACTATGACTACTCTAAGGTTTGTCACGTGGAATGTTCATGGAGCTGGCACCAGAGAGAAAAGAGTTACGATTCTTAACCAGCTTAAAAGATTGAAGGCAGATGTCGTCTTATTACAAGAAACCCATAAATGTACCTCAGCTGCAGATAATCTTAAATCCCCTGAGTTTCCTAATGTGTTTTCTGCATGCTATAACTCCAGACAAAGGGGAGTAGCAATATTAATAAATAAAAATGTAAATTTTACAGTAATAGATAGTTACAGATCCAGAGGGTAGATTTATTATAGTAAAACTATCTATACATAACCAAAAGTTATGTATTGTCAGTATATATGGTCCAAATGTTGATGACCCCTCATTCTTTCATTCCTTCTTCTCGGTGCTCCTTGAACACATAGATTGCTCACTTCTTCTTGGGGGCGACCTCAACTTTGGTTTAAATGCAGAAATAGACAGGCTCAGCACAGCAGGGACTCAGCGCAGCTGGAAAGCTATAGATATAGTCAAACAGTACATGAGCGATTATGGACTTTGTGATGCATGGCGATCTCTTCACCCCAATGACCAAAAATATACTTTCTTCTCAAATGTCCACCATTCATATTCTCGACTGGATTATTTGTTAGTCAGCAGCTCACTGTTGACTGACATTTCAGACACTGAGATACACCCTATAGCTGTTAGCGATCATGCTCCTGTTTCTCTAACTTTAGTAAATAAAACAGAAACACCTCAAAGCAAAAATTGGAGATTTAATATATCCTTACTTAAGGATAAAGAATTTATTAAATATTTCTAAAAAGAGTGGGCCTCATATTTGGAATATAACGACCTCCCTGGTACGTCGCCATCCATTCTTTGGGAGGTAGGCAAAGCTGTGATTAGAGGTAAAATAATCTCATTCTCATCAAATAAAAAGAAAATGGAAAAAAACGTATTCAGGAATTAGAAGAAACTATTAATTCATTAGAAGCTTCTCTAGATGAGGAGAGACAAGGCAAAATCCGTAAAGCAAAGCTAGAATTAAATCAAATTATTAATAAACAGACCCAGTTCTTAATTCAAAGACTTGGGATAGAAAACTTTGAACAAGGTAATAAATCAGGTAGATTTTTGGCTAACCAGCTTAAAATTAATAAAGAAAAAACAACTATATCTGCTATTAAAGATCAGACCGGGAATACAGTATATGATCCTGGAAGAATAAACAACACATTTAAAGAATTTTACAAGGCTTTATACTCACCAGAGATACATCCATCGGATCATGAAATTGAACAATTTTTTGATAACATAACACTACCTAAATTATCTGAAAGTCAAGCGATGGCCCTGGATTCACCACTAAAAGCGGCTGAACTCCAGGAGGCCATCCAAGGCATGCCCAATAAAAAGGCTCCAGGCCCAGATGGATTTCCAGCAGAGTTCTATAAAGAATTCTGGAATATTCTGGCACCAACGTTCCACAGAATGCTGCAGGAAACCAAGGAAAATGGCCGACTCCCACCAAATATGAATTCTGCCTACATTAGTCTTCTACTAAAACCAGGTAAAGACCCTTTGTTTCCTACCAGCTATCGTCCCATATCCCTCATTAATGTTGATCTTAAAATAATCTGCAAAGCCCTCGCAAAAAGGATAGAGAAAGTAACCCCTCTTATAATACATCCTGATCAAACTGGTTTTATTAAAGGGAGACATTCATCCACAAATTCACGTAGATTAATAGATTTAATAGATTTTTCTTACTGTAAAAACATTGAAACTAATATATTCTCTCTAGATGCAGAAAAAGCATTTGATAGAGTTAACTGGAAATTCTTATTTGCAACCTTACATAAATTTGGCTTTCGGAAGTCTTTTATAAACTGGTTGAAAATATTATACAGTTCTCCAACAGCATGTATCAGGACTAATAACTAAACATCATCTAGGTTTTGTCTTCAGAGAGTTACCAGGCAGGGATGTCCTCTCTCTCCCTCCCTGTTTGCCATTTTTATTGAACCAGTAGCAGCAGCAATCAGGCAAACTCACAATATTAAAGGCATAAAATGCAATAACATAAAATCAGTCTTTATGCAGATGATGTATTACTTTTTCTCCAGCATTCACAAACCTCTTTCTCTCAGGTAATCGGGTTGATAAACTCTTACTCAAATGTTTCAGATTATTCTATAAATTGGTTAAAATCTACAGTTCTTCAATTCAATTGTTCTGTCCAGAATCCAACTAATACACAACTGCAGTCAGGGAATATTACCTATTTAGGTATCAATGTCTCACCAAGACTGGCAGATTTAATAACGCTAAACTACATCCCACTTAAAAAAAAAGTGGAAGATGATCTTGCTAGATGGAAATCCCTACCCATATCACTTATGGGAAGAGTTTGTAATGGCAAAAAATAGTATCTCAGGGTTTCCATTATAAAGAAGACTTGAGTCCTGGAAGGCTTTTAAGTATTTAATTCAAACATGTCTGGCCAGACACATGGAGGAGACAGAGTTACTCGTGCATCACCCTAACCAACCTTTCTAACTAACCGCTTAAATAGTATTCCGCAATCATTGTTTATCTCTGTAGATGTCTTCTCCAACGTTCACGCCCCGCCTCCAGAGAACTACTTCATGCGAGTCTTATATCAACGCATAAAGCAGCTCATCTGAAGGCCAGACTGTTATCTTACTGCCCCAGCGTCTGTCTCTCTGGTGACCTGACACATATATCTTTCTCATAACATTAAGCTGGAACAATAAGCTTGTCATTTTACACTAGATGTATTCACTAAACAGAGAATATACACTTAATTCCTAATTGCATAACAATTTTCCACCACAGGTTGCTTCAATAAAAATGATGGTTTTGCCCAGAATCAACTACTTATTCTCGATGATCCCAAGTAAACCATCACTAGACTGGTTTGGATCTCTGGACTCCTCTATCTCTAAATTTCTTTGGAAAGATAAACCCCCACGTATCAGCTTAAAAACACTGCAGAAGACCAAAGAAAAAGGAGGTCTAAATCTACCAAACTTCCATCATTATTTCTTAGCCAACAGGCTCCAATACATCTCAAGTTGGTTAAAACATAGCTAACTAGACGAGTCCTGGATAGACGTAGAAGAGACACTATGTAATAAGATAAAACTTTCAGACCTACCATTTATTAGCTCAAATATAAAACAATATGAATGCTTTAAAAGCATAAATATCAGCTCCTCTCTGACAGCATGGTGGGAGTTTCTAAAAATGACCGAGTCCACAATAATCCCATGCAGACGCACACCCATCTGGAATAACCCCGACATCTTGCAAAAAAAATGTTTGATAAGTTTCCCAGTCTGGAGGTGCAATGGAATTGAATACCTGGAACATATATTTGAAGGAACAGACTTTATCCCATTTAATACATTAATTACACAATATGGAATTGATAAAAACAAATTCTTAGAATATCAACAAATGAAATCTATTATTAAAGGTAAATTTAGGCTCAATACAGCTGAATTACAAATTCCAGCAAGAGTTTTAGATTTTCTTAATCTCAACCCCCCCAAATTGCTGTCTAAAATATACAAAACTTAATCTACATTAGATGAATCAATAGCCATCCCTATTTCAAAATGGGAGGTGGATTTATCAGCCAGCTGTGACCAAAACGTCTGGTCTCAGATATGTTTAAGAACCTTTAAAATAACAAAAAAATCCTCATTTGCAATTAATACAATACAAAATCCTTCATAGAGTACACTATACAGGTCAACGAATGTTTAGGATGGGTTTTACATCGTCTAATACCTGCTTACAATGCACAAGCAATATACCAGATACTTATGTTCATGCGCTTTGGTTCTGTCCACCTGTTAAGAAATTTTGGTGCCAGATATGTGAGGACTTATCAAAGTGTCTGAAATGTAACATCTCACCATCTCCCTCAATTTGCCTGTTAGGAAATTTAAATGATGTCACCATGGACACAAAGTCAGTTCTAATGGTTCACATTGCCTTATGCATCGCTAAGAAAACTATCCTCCTGAACTGGAAAAATAAAAAAGCTCTTAATATTAATCAGTATAGAAATCTCTTGTTGGACCATATTAGTCTTGAGACGGCCTCTGGCTCCATATCTGATCAATCTCTCTGGGCTCCTTTGATCGGCTCCATCACCTAGTG
This sequence comes from Valencia hispanica, assembly GCA_963556495.2. Taxonomy (NCBI): domain Eukaryota; kingdom Metazoa; phylum Chordata; class Actinopteri; order Cyprinodontiformes; family Valenciidae; genus Valencia; species Valencia hispanica. The sequence goes on from OY747710.1 coordinate 56,491,224, forward strand.
GGGGTGGGGGGCACTTGGTTTTGTCGTTTGGGACACTGTTGCTGATGTGGGGGTTTTGGGGTTGGAGGCGTCTGGGGGGGACCCCAGGGGGTGGGATCACTGGGCGGATGGGGCGCTGGACGTCGTGGCCGGCCTGGGGTTGGGCTTTGGGTGTTAACTCCTGATGGCTGCATACGGTGCCTTGGGGGGGTTGCACTGGCGGACATGGGTTACTGGCCTGGTGGCCGTGCTGCGCCTGGGTAGGGTCTGGGGTGGACCTGGGGATTCGGGGCTCGGGGGCGCCGCGCCCCCTAGCTGTGGTCCTGGCTGGGGTGTCGGCCGGCGTGGGGTCTCTGTTGGCTGTGGGGGTCGGGGCCGGCCCGCGGCCGGCATGTGCAGCCGCCTCTCTCTTTTTCTCTGCGCCGATTGTCATCGCCAGTCCCTGTATGGCGTCTCGCCTTGTTTGCTGGTTGGGGTGCCTGGCTGCTGGTCGAGGCGGCTGGGTGGCGTTTCTGGGCCGGATCAGTACTTTTTTCCACTGGACTTGGCTCCTGGGTCTTGGTCTTGGTGCGGGGCGCTGGGGTTGGGCATTTGGCCGGGTTTGGTCGGACTTGCAGGTGGACTGGCCGGGTTGTGGGCGTGCAGGGCAGGTGGGTGGGGCGCTGGGTTTGGTCTCCTGCCGGGCCGTTGAGTGGTCGCTCCACAAGGAATGAGGCTGGTGGATGTCGGCCTGGTGGGTCTGGGCAGGTACGTCGCCGTGGTTCGGGCTACTGGGGCCTCCTGTGTGTGGGTGGCGTTGGGGGCCTCTTTTGCTGGCGGGGAGGCTGCTGCTGTGTAGCGACAGGTGCTCTCCCCCTACGAGGGCACTTGGACGGGGGGGAGGGGGGTGCGGGAGGGGGAGGGGCAAACTCAACCTGGGTGTCTAGTGTCTTTTGTGTTTTGAGAGTAGAGCGAATGTCAGGGTGGGTTTAGTTCCCCTTCTGGGATGGGGCTGGGGGGACTGCCTTGGGGTCCGTGGGGCTTTGTGGTGCTGTGGCCGTGGGCCCCGGGTCGAACGTGCCATGGCCCCCCTCCCCTGGTGGATCCCGGTGAACAGCGGTGCCTATTGGGGTCAGGGGGGGAGCTGGCTCCCTGTGAAGACATTTTGTCTCCCAGTCCTTCCCTCCCCATCCCTGGACACCTCTGTCCACCCGCTCCATCACTTTACCACTCATATAGGGTCTTGGGGCATGGGCACATCACTGGGGTGGGAGGAGGGGCTTCCCCTCCATTGACCGGCCCGCCTTGGCACGGTCGGTTGCCGGCGGGGCCCGTGGGCTCAACACTGCTGTCCCCAGGGCCCCTGCATAGTGGCCGCTGGATGTTCCCCTGGGGTTCTCCTTTGCTCCACTCTTGGGGGATGCGGTCGGCCCCACTCGGGTCCGCTTGGGGCTCTGGGGGTCCTTTGGACGTCTTTGCTCCGATCTCCTTCATGTCTGCATCGATTCCTGGGAGACGGATTGATGCCTGCTCACACCAACTATCGAACACTCTTATGGAGAAACCTTATATGCCCCAGCATGCTAACACACACACATAGATGTGGGGTCTCTGGTGTTCACAGATATATTCTTGGGCTGAGGTTATCATTACTAGAGCTTGATTAATCGGTACCATGAGTTTTTCTGTGACATTGTTGTTGTATTTTTATATCTATTTTTGTGTGATGTGGTTGTGTAATTCTTAGTTCACAATGTTTGTTTTGTTTTGTCAATGTTCCTTTTTTGTGTTTTGTTTTTCCCCCTCTCTCTGCCGTCCTGTGGGTATGGAGGCAGACTTCAATGTCTTCCTGTGTTTTCTTTGTTCCCCTTCCTCTCTTGTATTTTCAACTCACCCTCTCTCTTGACTTTTTGTTTCCTACCTCTCTTCTTCATCTTCCTTCTTTCTTCTCCTTAATTTTCCGTCTCCGTGTCCATAACATCAGGAAATAAAAACCCCAACAATTCATAATAAAGATTTTTCACACATATATCAAGTGGAGGACTATAGCAAAAGCTGTACTGCTCCGCTTGTGAAAGTAAATCTGTTGGGCTTCTACTTGGTACTCAGACACCAATTCTGAGCTCCACACTGCCAAACAGGACACGTTTAAAAAACTAAAATAAAAAATAAAAAAATAAAAAGACGAGCGCCCCCATGTTCAGAGGCCTCTGTCCTTGAAGCGGTCATCCCAGGTTAAACTCCGCCCCACAGACATTTACCGAATGTCTCTTCCCCCACTTCTCTCCCCTTTCTACACTGTCCATTGCTAATAAAGGCTGCTGTGGCCACAAAACATTTAAAAAAAGAAAACTAAGACCATGGAGAAATGATGAAATGAGAGACCTGAAAAAGAAATGCATGGAGCGCATTGCAAAAACGGAGGAAACCAAAGCTCACGATTCATTTTCAAATATAATATATATTTATAACGCTCCACTTTTTAACCCTCATTCCAGACAAGAACAATCCCAAATTCCTTTTTAAAACAATAGATCTTTTAAATAAATACTGATTTGAACAAACCCTGCATGTCTCCTTCAGTTGCTACATGTGAGGACTTTGCAGGCAACTTCAGAAACAAAATTAGTGCTATCAGATGCAACCTGTTATTGCAGCAAAATGTTGTAATGCAATGCAATGTAATGTAATGTAATGCAAAATGTTAACATGTCTGAAGCTCCGTTTTTACCTGAGGAAACACTGAGGAATTCTGTCCTGGTTGATGCAAAGATACTTGGTAGAGTTTTCTCTCAAGCTAACACAACTACCTGCCTTTTAGATCCAAATCCCACATCACTTTTTAAGACATTTTATGGCTTCTTTGAAGGTAAGCTTTTAAACATTGTGAATTCCTCTCTTCAGACGGTGATGTTCCTAACCGCCTTTAAAACAGCAGTGGTGAAGCCCCTTTTTAAGAAGAGTCATTTAGATCCTAACATTCTTGATAACTACCAACTAGTATCACAATTACCTTTTTTAAGTAAAATTATAGAAAAAGTTGTTTTTCATTCATCTTAATGAGTTTTTAAATGAACACAGTATTTTAGAAAAGTCTGGTACCGAGACAGTTCTTTTAAAGATTGTGAGCCATAACAATCTCTTGGAAAGGCTTGAACATGTTGCAGGGATCAAAGGAACAGCACTAGGCTGGTTTAAATCATATTTGTCTGATAGATTCCAGTTTGTTCATCTAAATGATCAATCTTCTTCACACTAAAGGGTTACTTGTGGAGTTCCACAGGGTTCTGTGCTTGGACCATTTCTTTTCACCATATATATATATGCTTCCAATTGGTAGAATCATTAGACAGCATGGGATAAATATCCACAGCAATGCCGATGATACACAACTATATTTATCCATAAATCCTGATGAACCCAGTCAGTTAGTTAGATTACAGGCATGTCTGGAAGACATAAAAACATGTGGTGGAAAATTGTTATGTAATTAGGAATTAATTGTATATTCTCTGTTTAGTGAATGTATCTAAGGCAGAGGACAAGGTTAGTGGCAAGCTTATTGTTCCAGCTTAATGTTATGAGAAAGATATATGTGTCAGGTCACCAGAGAGACAGACGCCGGGCCGTGAAAGTTGGAGAAGACATCTACAGAGATAAACAATGATTGCTGAATACTATTTAAGCGGCTAGTTAGAAAGGATGGTTAGGGTGATGCACGAGTAACTCTGTCCCCTCCATGGTCTGGCCAGACATGTTTGAATTAAATACTTAAACGCCTTCTGGGACTCAAGTCTTCTTTATTATGTAAACCCTGAGATACAATTTTTTGCCATAACACTTGGCACAACAACGTAGCCTCAGCGAACGGAATGGACCGACAGGTACAGGGTCAAGGGAGTTGCTAGCGTCCTGGGAAATTTTCTCCCAGCCTCTTACCTCTAGTAGCTGTTTGGGAGATGGAGGCCTTGAAGGGTCTCTGTCGGCAGACAACGAAACTGCTACAGCTCTGAAAAGGTGATGATTTGTCATCCGGTGAGTTTAGTCTAATCAGAGCTTAAAGACTGTGTTGCACATCAATTTTTTTTAGGGTGGGATAGTAATCTTCTCTCCTAATGCTCTCTGTCAGGAGACCCCACATTTATTTCATTTTGGTTGAACGTTATTTGATGGAATTGTTATTACACTAAGAACAAGTTTCCTTAGCTATCACAGCTTGTGTGCACTAACTTAGAAACGGAAACGTTCCCATTTTACGACTAGAACAAATATTAAAGTTGATTGGGGCATTTAGAGTAGGTTGTGAATTATACCCTGACTGACTTGATTTTGACTAAGCTGACTGACAGTGAAAACATATTTTCCTTTCTTTCAGGGACAATTGGGGCTAATTTTTTTTCTTGTATTTTGGGGTTTATGTTTTGAGAAAATAATAAATCATAGCACTGTGAACATTAACTAAAGTAACTTGGACCTTTTAAAGTAACACTGCTTAGATTTCGCCACAGCTGTGAAGGACAAATTTTTTATCAGCTTGCAAGGCGCTAATGTAAACAAACTCTTATTGACATCAGAAAATGGCGAGACTAAAAAATAAAGACCTTGCTGTGAGAAGCAACAGTAAAACAACATTATTTAGGCTATAATTTGAAAACAACTAAAAAAATATAAAACTTTAGGTTTCTGCTGGGTAACATTAAAATAAAGATGATTAGTCCTTAGGCTACTTAGGTCTTAAATAAATGGAAAAAAGGTAAATACTAATCTTATCTGGGGAAGATTCAAATGTCAGAGCAGTTAGTGCGCCTTATTAGAAAGTTTGCTTGGAAAATTACTGAATTGATCTCAAGCTGTGAAGCATTCTGTGTCTCCTTCCAGGATAAGGGGCAAGAGGTCAGGAAAGGTTTGATCCTAGAAATTTGATGGTTTTGTCACACTTTGGTGGGTAAACACAGGAAGTTATATAAGTGAGTCTTAATATAAGGCACCTGACTTTGTAATTAAAGGGAAGTCGTCTCACTGTTTTAAGTAAATATTAATATACCTCAAATGCTTTTTAGGGCCCATCAATTATAACAATACAGTGGTCCTGTGAGTTTGGAATTTTGCTTATGACAACCAATGCAATTTTCAATTTCAACTGAACCAGAATGCAAATAAGGCTGGTTCTCTTTTTTTTTTTTTCTAGAATGGACTGACCACTTTGTCCACAGGGGAGGAGTAATGTTCGAGGTTCGGCCCAAAAAGGTATGGGCAAGTGGCTTGGGAGGTTACCTGTGCGTACCTGAGTTTGGGGGGTGCTTATATGTTTTGGCTTATTTGGGGCTATGGTGAAGGGAATTCAAATTCTAATATTTTCTCCATCCATCCATCCATCCATCCATCCATCCATCCATCCATTTTCTTCCGCTTATCCGGGGTCGGGTCGCGGGGGCAGCAGCCTAAGCAAAGAGACCCAGACTTCCCTCTCCCCAGCCACTTGTTCCAGCTCCTCAGGAGGAACCCCAAGGCGCTCCCAGGCCAGCCGAGAAACATAGTCCCTCCAGCGTGTCCTGGGCCTTCCCATATTTTCTCTTAGACCTTAAAAGGGAGGCTCAGAAGTGTGATCCCTTGTAGCTGCAAAAACACTCTAGTACTCTCTCTAGTAATAAATAAAGAACATGAAATGTTGGAATTTAATTGCTTGTTTCCAAATGAATGGGCATACTGAATTACTGCTGTTGGACACTGTTTAGCCAATTGTTTTACTTTCTTGTTGTAAAAGCAAATCCAACAAAACGTATTTGTTTGTCAACAGTGATGTATCACTTTTCAAATTAAGAAAGCAAATAATATATAATCACTTGGTGTAAGGGGTAAAAATCAAATCCTGAACTATAGATTTCACAGTTAGTTTTGTTGTAGCTCTCTTGGCTTTTATCAAACCCTAAATTATTTGAGGCCTGTTGTGAGAATTTTTCTGCGTAGCATTTTTTATAAAAGAAGATTTGAATGGCTTAATGTTGGAAAAAATATATTGATCATGTTAAATGTATTGTTATGTTGAACCAAATTGTGAGAGCTCAAGGACTCTCTGTGTCTTGGATCACCAACTTGTGAGATGTGTCTGAATGCTGACTGAAGGACGTGGGAACCACTCCATTATCTCTTCTCATCCTTGTTAAATAATATTTCCATAATAGGCTTTTTAATGCATTTCACATGCATTTAGTATCAGTGGATTGCTCGGGATCTCAGGATTATAAATATCATCGCTCTATCTGAAAAACTAAACGCAACAGATCTAGGAAACTGCAATCTTAACATCAAGTGATCTTGGATAAAAATAGATCAAATAAAACAGAGAATATTCCAATTTAAAGCATAATTAATGATGGATGATTGTTATGATCTAGATTGGTGCATATGAGTCAGATTTAATGTTTAAAATAAACTATATTATCTTGAAAACTTGCTATAGTTTTAATGGTGATAATATAGTAATGATTAATTATCTAAACGTGACTCAGTGATTTACTGGAGAATAAATTCCTACATCATTTTTGAAAACATATTTGCTGGAACACATTTCCAACAATCATTAATAATGATATTTTTCTGCAAAGTGCAAATATGAATAAACATTCGTTAGTCTATTTGATTTATTATGCTGGTTTTTCAAAGCAAACCTTCAAATTCATGTGAAAGATGGAGATGACATCTGACTGTATTTACCTCATCAATCTAATATTGAGTATTTTCTAACCTGAATCCATATTAATTTTATAGCCTATTAAATGGGTGTGCTGTACTCAGTGAGTTACAGCTGTTAGATTTGCGCTAATCAATAAAAGGCTCGGGGGGAAATAATGCACAAAGGTAAATGGTAATATAAAATTTGAACTATTGTAACTGATTAAAACTGGTTAGACCTAAAACTATAACACTCTGTGTTCATGAGATAAGGGGTGGCCGCGTCTGGCCCGGGAACCTTAGCATGAAAACTTTCTTTAAAGATCCTATGTGAAACGATGCAATTCAGCAATAAACTAGATGAATGATAGTTTCTATTGTTGTGATTGCATTTCTCATAAGATGAACTGAACCGACTTTTGAATGTCTGGGAGCTATTTCAAAGATGGACTGAGCAGACCACATTTCCCAGCAATCCTAGCAGTGACCCCCAACACACTCCTATTGGTCCGTGACCACCCACAGTGACATCAGCGATGACATCACGGCCAAAGGGGGCTATAAGAGTAGTCGCGCCCATTTTGAATTGTTGTCCAGCTGGAAGTTCTTGGATGAACTACTGCTGAGCAGAGGACATCTCACCGATGAAGATTCTCTTTTGTTCTGACCCGCTGGACCGGGGAAGAACTCGCTTCGAAGTGCTCATACAGTTTGTGTATTTCGTGTGAGCTATATCAGAACTGTTCCCAGACAGTTCGTTAGACGTCAACCTAGGCCATCCAGCCTGCCTTTGGGCCACACGGTCCTTAAAATCCTGTACAGGTTTTGTTATAACTCTTCCTTTTCTTGCTCAACTACGGACACAATTCACTCTCCTCCTAGTGGACTGGACCTCCTTCAAGGCAAAGTAGGACTGAACCGGTTCATTTATACTAATGTTGTGTCTGGGCAGATATAAATGGAGAAAATATAGTTTTAACGAGTTAGATCTCGTTCATTGTTGGTTAAAGTGTTTTTAAGCGCTGTACCCGCTTGCTCATTTTTGCGTCGTTACACGTATAAGTCTGAGCTGTGAAATTGCTGTCTTTGAAACTGTCTGTTTTATCCTGAGCAGATCACACCTTACTTTTTCCTTCCTCTTGTTTTCCCTCTCTCTCCCTCCCTGATAACTCCGTCGGCAGAGTTGGGCTCGGTCCGGCCTGGGTTAGCTGGTCTTAGCTGAAAGTTTAACTCCGTTGTCTTTAGTCTGTCGCTAAAGCAGAGGCCTACCACATGGACGCTTTCCCCATGTGCTCCTTTAGCCAAAGCTAGTTTTATGATTCTTTCTTAGACTCCATGTGCTCTCCTCCATCTTGGCACAGAGCTGAGATTTATGACTTTGTCTCCTAGGCTATCTGTGATTTGGGCTCCCTGGAGTGAGGGCCCCCCTCCTTTTCTGACCCGAACCTCAGCTGTCTCACTGATTTCATTTCATGTTAATTGTGTTTGATGTTCACCTATTATTATTGTCTAAGATCTGTAGTAATTTTTGCATGCTTTAGAATAGATGGGATTTTCTATTTCCTAAATAAAGTCCCCTTATCTTAAAGAGAAGTTGTCTGGGATTACTTGGAGTGATGCATACAATTAATGTCCACAGCGTTAGAACTTATTCCTTCATCTATTGTTTAATTATCTGAGACTGAACACTTTCGCTATATATATATAAATGTTCCTGGAATCCAACAGGATGGTGCCCCTAAACTTGGCAATTTTTACATAAAATTATTAATCTTATTAATAATTGCCCTAAGCAATTATTCATAATTATTCATAGCCAAATCCTACCTATCTGCGGCACAACACTATGTTTAACTAATACTTTTGATAAACGTAGCCTACTCAGTAGTAAATACAAATAACACGGAAAACGCACGGTTAGAATCGGACATTTACATATTAAAACCAACTCTAATACAAATCCGAGTAGCAGTATGAAAGTATTTCAGTCTTCTGAGTAATTTACAGAAAACGAATCAGAAACAACGCGGGTAATCAGCTAACCAGCTAATTGAGCCACAAGCTTCTTTCTTACGACCGATGTTCTGCGATTCTCTGGTTGTAAACAATCATAGATCCCGACACTGATGAAGCGTTAATAGCGCTCTTAGACAGCGGCTGGAAGTCTAAAAATAGGAACTTAAACACTTGTTTGGACGAAAAGTTTAGTCTCGAGTTTTCAGTTCCTTCCTGGATGTTAACGAGTCCGAGTGAGTCAAACTGTTTGTTTTTTGCACAAAACTGCTTCCTGTTTCAAACATGAGCTTTCCAAATTAAAATACGGTAATGATTAACTTCATGAATCATCCTTTTATTTTCCCAAGAAGGGGAACTTCTGCTGTACTGGCAGCAAAGTGACAGATAGTAGAAGCATTTATATCATAGACTGTACATAAATTTAGATTCACACAAAGGAGGTACAAAGCATAAAACAAATTTAAGATTAGAACATTAAATGATAAAGAATAAAGCTTTAGCCATACCTTGACCAAAAAGAACTTTTACTTAATGATAGTAATGTTTAATAAAAATGTTGAATAATAATGACACATTTGGGATACACTAGGCTACCTGTTTCAGTTGCATATGTGAAAATTATGCATTTAGTGCAATCTTTAAGCCAACAGGTGTGACCTACACACACAGTGGGGTTTAAAATTACTTGGTTTCTATTTTTAAAATTTAGTTTACTTCATTAAGACAAATGATGACTAAAAATAGATTCAGAATTTCAGTCACTGTTCTAAAGACGGGACAAATGTGGAAAATATTCAGTTAACACCTGTGTACATTATATGCTATAGATCGCATAAAAACAGGGTGTCAGAATAATAAATGTGAGACCTACTATCAAACCGCAGTTAAATTCTATTCAGTTGTAACACTTTTTGATGTTTGAGGGTTTTTTGTGTGTTCCTTTTAATAAAAGACTAAATGAAACAGGAGTAACAAGGCTAATTTTAAAATATAAGCAGTCTAAAGTACTGAGTAGAGGTAAAAGTGGGCAAATAGATAATTACTTCGGTAAAGTATAAAGTATAACTCGAGTCCTACACACAAACTGCAATGAAGAAAAGTTTCTTTCTTAAGCAAGAGTATCAGGTACAGGTAAAAAGGTTACTTGACATCATTGTTATTAAAATAGAAGTGGCGTACTCAAATCTGAATGTGAAACTGAGTTAGATAAATTGAAAATATAGATGTTTTACAGTTGTACAAGTTTTTAAATTGTTCATTTAGAATATTTTTTTTTCAAGGAGTTAACAGAGAATAAACTGTAAGAAACAGATGAGCAAATAACAGCAGCAAAGATATTAATTAGGTAAATAAACTGTGTCCTGAGTAAAACATTTTTAACTAAGGTGGTTGCAAAGATAATCCTTACTGTAACATCAATTAGATTCTGGAAAAGCAGGGTCTGAAGAAGTTGTCTAATTCAATTCAAAATACTTTATTGATCCCAGAGGGAAATGAAGTGTTGTTGTAGTTCATGCAAGTAGGACTAAAATTCTTAAATACATTAGGTAACTATGTGGTGAAATTGTTATTTTATTTTTGCAAGCCAAGGCAATTTTATTTGTATAGCACACTTTCAACAACAAGGTAATTCAAATATAAGAACCTAATTGCAAACCTAAATGATTGGGATATGGTCATCTGGGGGTTCAAGATGCCTCAGTGGTGACAGCAGCAGGATGCACAGGTTCTGAGGTTATGTCTTATGCATGACCTTTAACCTACTATGTTTCTTTTCTGGACACTGGAGAAGCAGTCGAAGTTATTGTTTCCTTGTTTCTTGATTTTTTAAGGCATGGGCAAGACGATGCCTTAAAAAAGGGGGGAATTGGATTTGATAGTAATTGGAATAGATTTTTCAGGGATTATGAAGAGAATTGTAACACAGGTTTAATTGGGTTTCTTGTGAATCAATTCAGTTCAATTCAGTTTATTTATATAGCGCCAATTCACAACAGATGTCATCTCAAGGCACTTAACAAGAAGTCATTTCAATACATTTATACAAACATTCCAATCAGTTAAAAAGTTTCCTATTTAAGGAATCCCAGCAGATTGCGTCAGTCATTGGCGTGAGGTTGGGCCCCGTTGATGCAGACTTTCCAACCACAGCAATCCTTCAGCAATCCCTCATACTGAGCAAGCATGTAACGACGGTGGAGAGGAAAAACTCCCCTTTAACAGGAAGAAACCTCCAACAGAACCAGGCTCAGTAGGAGCTGCCATCTGTCTGGGGGTTTGAGAAGACAGAGCAGAAACACAGAAGGAACAGAAGATCTGATATAAGAGAACTTTCTATGTTACAGAAAGTAAAAAGTTAATAACAGGACACAGTGGATGTTCAGTTACTGGGAGGATCATCCCAGTCGATGCCCCCCGTCCAACAGGGCATTGCAGCCAAGCAGGATACCAGACCAGGTATATCTTCTATGGAGAGAAAAACACTGAGAGAAAACAAAGTTAACAGTCGAAATAACAGAATGTACTGTAATACAACTGGAGAGTCGTAGGAGAAAAGGAAGTAGCAGAGTGAAGAAAATTGGTAAGTCTGTCCTCCAGCAGTCTAAGCCTATAGCGGCATAACTACAGAGATAGCTCAGGATGACCTAAGCCACTCTAACTATAAGCTTTATCAAAAAGGAAAGTTTTAAGCCTGGCCTTAAAAGTAAACAGAGTGTCTGCCTCACGGACTAAAGCTGGGAGCTGGTTCCACAGGAGAGGAGCCTGATAATTAAAAGATCTGCCTCCCATTCTACTTTTAGAAATCCTAGGAACTACAAGTAAACCTGCAGTCTGAGAGCAAAGGGCTCTGTTAGGAACATAAGGAACAATTAGATCTCTGATGTATGATGGAGCTTGATTATTAAGGACTTTGTATGTAAGAAGAAGGATCTTAAATTCTATTCTGGATTTAACAGGGAGCCAATGAAGGGAAGCTAAAACAGGAGAAATGTGATCTCTCTTTTTAATATTCATCAGAACTCTTGCTGCCGCATTTTGGATCAACTGAAGGCTTTTAATGGCATTTTGTGGACTACCCGATAGTAAAGAATTACAGTAGTCCAGCCTTGAGGTAACAAATGCATGGACTAGTTTCTCAGCATCACTCCTGGACAGGATGTTTCTAATTTTAGCAATATTCCGGAGGTGAAAGAAAGAAATCCTAGAAACCTGTTTAATATGGGATTTAAATGTCAAGTCTAGGTCAAAAATAACGCCGAGGTTCTTTACGTTATTACTGGGGCCAAATTAATGCCATCAAGATGAAGCGATTGACTAATAAGTTTCTGTTTAAGAACTTCTGGTCCAAAGACAGCAACTTCTGTTTTGTCAGAATTTAAAAGCAAAAAGTTTAGGGTCATCCATGTTTTTATATCTTCCAGACATGCCTGTAATCTACCTAACTGACTGGGTTCATCAGGATTTATGGATAAATATAGTTGTGTATCATCTGCATAGCTGTGGAAATTTATCATAACTCTGTCATAAATTAATGGGGTTTTTACTACCCGGACTTGACGTCTGACTTCATATTCCATTTCGGTTCGGGTTCAGAGTAGTAGTACATATTGTGTCCGGGAACTTTACAAAGTTTTAATTTGATCTGAAAACCTTCTTTAATTCTTGCTGGGAGTAGTTGATTCTTGGGATTTTTTGCTCTCACAAGTTGGAATGGTTGGTTGTCTTTTTCTTGGCATGGATTTAGTACAGAGTGATCTGGAGACATTTACCTTAATTGTTTTCTAGCTTCAGTTGATGAGGTTCGGCTCATTAACCAGGTTGTGAGTTGTTTAGAATTGCTTTTGCACACAGTTGCATCAGGTTGATCTGAAACCATACTCCGAGGGTGTTGGTTCCACTTAATCACTTGTCATATTCATCCTATTCATCTGTTGATAATTGGCTCACCTGTGTTTGAACATCAATGCTCTAATACCTAATTAGCTCAGCTCCCAAGGGTCGCATTGGGAGGTTCTCACTGGAGGACCTTTTGAGGGGTGACCACTCTCTCCTTTCTGAGGAAGGACTGATCGGTGGCTACGGGTCACCGGATGCTGGCGAGGCTGACTTCAAGGCAACAGACAACAAGGAAAGAGTACACATTTCAACACCTAGTGTTGATGTAATACCCTCTGAAGTGTACTGGAAGATGCTACATAATTTCTCCTTTGTTCTGTGTTTTATCTAGAACATCCTGACCGATGACGAGACCTGTGGATAGCCGCCTCTGGGGCGAGGGGCTGTTGAGATGACATTTTGCCCACAAGAAAATGGCGTAAGAAGACCCCGTGGGTTTTCGGTCTCAATGCACAGGAGTCTCAGCAAAGTCATCTGGAAGGATCTAATATTTGTCACTGTGAGCTAATTCCATTGCCAAGCATGTCTCATGTCTGATTGTAATTTGTGTTTTGAACAATGTATTTTTTTAAAATCAAACTACCAACCTTTTAGGGAGATTTGTGATAGCACTGCAGAATTTTCCCTTTATATTTATGTTATTAATTAAGTTAATAAAAGCAGGGAATTGTGGTGGAAAATTGTTGTGTAATTAGGAATTAGTTGTATATTCTCTGTTTAGTGAATGCATCTAAGGCAGAGGACAAGGTTAGTGGCAAGCTTATTGTTCCAGCTTAATGTTATGAGAAAGATATATGTGTCAGGTCACCAGAGAGACAGACACCGGGGCGTGAAGGTTGGAGAAGACATCTACAGAGATAAACAATGATTGCTGAATACTATTTAAGCGGTTAGTTAGAAAGGTTGGTTAGGGTGATGCACGAGTAACTCTGTCCCCTCCATGGTCTGGCCAGACATGTTTGAATTAAATACTTAAACGCCTTCTGGAACTCAAGTCTTCTTTATTATGGAAACCCTGAGATACTATTTTTGCCATAACAATGACTCTAAACTATTTGCTCTTAAATTCTGACAAGACATAAGTTGCTGTCTTTGGACCAGAAGTTCTAAAAAAGAAACTGATTAGTCAATCACTTCATCTGAATTGCATTAAATTGGCCCCGAGTAATAACGTAAAGAACATCGGCGTTATTTTTGACCAAGACTTGACATTTAAATCCCATATTAAACAGGTTTCTAGGATTTCTTTCTTTCACCTCTGGAATATTGCTAAAATTAGAAATATCCTGTCCAGGAGTGATGCTGAGAAACTAGTCCATGCATTTGTTACTTCAAGGCTGGACTACTGTCCACAAAATGTAATTAAAAGCCTTCAGTTGATCCAAAATGCAGCAGCAAGAGTTCTGATGAATATTAAAAAGAGAGATCACATTTCTCCTGTTTTAGCTTCCCTTCATTGGCTCCCTGTTAGATCCAGAATAGAATTTAAGATTGTTGGTCTTCCATATAAAGCCTTTAATAATCAGCTCAATCATACATCAGAGATCTAGTTGTTTCATATGTTCCTAACAGAGCACTATGCTCTCAGATTGCAGGTTTACTGCTGGTTCCTAGGATTTCTAAAAGTAGAATGGGAGGCAGATCTTTTAGTTATCAGGCTCCTCTCCTGTGGAACCAGCTCCCAGCTCTCTGTAGTTATGCTGCTATAGGCTTAGACTGCTGGAGGACAGACTTACCAATTTTCTTCACTCTGTAACTTTTCTCTCCTACTACTCCCCAGTTGTATTATTTGCTGTTATTTCGACTGTTTCAACTTTATTTGCTGGAGGACAGACTTACCAATTTTCTTCACTCTGATACTTCCTTTTCTACTACTACTCTCCAGTTGTATTACAGTACATTCTGTTATTTCGACTGTCAGTGTTTTTCTCTCCATAAAAGATATACCTGGTCTGGTATCCTGCTTGGATGCAATGCCCTGTTGGACGGGGGGCATCGACTGGGATGATGCTCCCAGTAACTGAACATCCACCGTGTCATGTTATCAACTTTTTACTTTCTGTAACATAGAAAGTTCTCTTATATCAGATCTTCTGTTCCTTCTGTGTCTCTGTTCTGTCTTCTCAAACCCCCAGACGGTCGTGGCAGATGGCCGCTCCTACTGAGCCTGGTTCTGTTGGAGGTTTCTTCCTGTTAAAGGGGAGTTTTTCCTCTCCACCGTCACTACATGCTTGCTCAGTATGAGGGATTGCTGAAGGATTGCTGTGGTTGGAAAGTCTGCCCAACCTCATGCCAATGACTGACGCAATCTGCTGGGATTCCTTAAATAGGAAAGTCTTTAACTGACTGGAATGTTTGTATAAATGTATTGAAATTACTTGTTAATGACTTGAGATGACATCTGTTGTGAATCGGCGCTATATAAATAAACTGAATTGAATTGAATTGTTATTGACCTCAGGTGCAACTTGGATTCACGGAAAATGTCAGTTTTGGTTCTACTGGATCTAAGCGCAGCTTTTGATACAGTTAACCACCATATTTTATTGCACAGACTAAAAGTCTGGTGGGTCTCTCAGGTAAAGTTTTAGAATGGTTTTACTCTTAACACACAGATCGAACATTTTTTGTAAGTATGGATACTCTCTCCTCGGGAACCCATGATATTCAGTTAGGACATTCACTGTCGCTACATGCTAGCTCAGTATGACGGATTGCTGTGGTTGGAAGTCTGCATCAACGGGACGCAACCTCAAGTCAATGACTCAATGCAATTTGCTGGGATTCCTTAAATAGGAAACTAACTCAAACTTAAAACTAATTGGAATGTTTGTATGATTGTATTGAAATGACTTTTCTTCTAAAGTGCCTTGAGATGACATCTGTTGTGAATTTATCATGTAAAGCACTTTGTGCGGCCACCTTGGCAACATGATGTAATCTGGCTTTTTGATTGCTTCTTCATTAATGACTTTTTTCTCTGAGTGGCCTTTCAGCTCATTTCACAGCTTTTTTTTTACACTAAAACCTAGGACATAGAACCCATCTCCTTCCCAAACCATATGATAGCTAGACACGTCCATACTACTTATACTTGCAGATAATTGTTTAAGCAGATGAATGTGGAACCTTCAAGCATCTGGTATTTGGACCCAAGGATGGATCAGACTTGGAGGATGACGATCATCCTATATTATTGTTGATCTCACACTAGGAGGCAGTGTGTTTCAGGTTTTGCCTTAAAATACATCCAGAGCTGTGCCTCCATTTAACTCTAATGCTGGAAATTAACCAATCAGAAGCTTACAGAGTCGTAATATCATCTGCCCTTTCCCAAATTGTGTAACCGCATTGTAATGTGAGTGAATGTAAACCTCGGAATTTGACGAGAGTAATAAAATATTCCTCTCCCTCACTGTGGTTGCATTTAGCAAATAGAAATATTTATTTGTATTCCTAACTGACCAAAAACATTAAAAGCTTTGCTTTTAAAAACCTCTGACGGTTTAGCTCAAACTAAGGAACTTTCATACCAGAATATCCTCAGGACGCTGTTCTCCTTTAATGCTTCTGCCAGACACTTCCCTCCGTTTGATCCAATGCCATTGGCTGCGAGACTGGACCGCAGAACAAAACAAAACAAACAATAAACATCAGTATGTTTTAATCACCCTTACAGTTATCAGGCTGGTTTTGCTCTTTCTTGCTACCTGAGGTTAGTGAGACTTGGGTGGTTTCTCAAGGCTTCTGCAAATGCTTCTGCTCCATCATCACCAATGCTGTTGCCCCACATCCTGGAAGACAACATCAGTGAAATTGAAGGAGTGTCTAATCCAGACAGTGTCTCCTACTGATTCTGCCATCTAACATTTAGTACAGTCAAACAGCCTTCTTTCAAACACTTACCCCACATCGAATATGGAAGTACTCTTCTTCACTGCATTGGCCAAATGCCTTCCACCCACTGGTGTGATCTTGTTTTTGCCAATCCTAAACAAATATGTTAAAAGCAGTAATAAACATCAGAAAATCACTACTATTGCAGTCATGTGATATGTTGGACTCTTCGGGTCCTTAACATACTTCACAACTGCTAGCTGAGGGCATTCTTCAATTATCTGAGCAACCAGTTTGGCTCCAGCATCTGTGATGTTATTGTTGTAAAGCCTAAAGATAGAAAGAAGATCAACTTTAGCTTCATAGTCAGATGTTTGCTCCAGGGAGCTACAGATAAAGGTAAACTGAAGGGTTTAGAAGTTACAGCTTTAACACTTTGGATCATCCCGTTTCTATAGAGAAAGTACTCTGGATTAATGGAGCATAGAGTAACACAGTGTTGCCTCTCCCACACCTATTGCTGAACACTGATGATCAGCTGTTTGAATGAAGGCTTCTCTTGCAGGCTGGCATATTTGTGTTTTACTTTGTAGGGAAATTAAAAATATTGACTTAATTTGTTTACAGATTCCACAATGAATTGCGTGATGCCACAAATACATTACAGAGCAAGTGAATAAATACCCTAACATACGTCTCCATTAGTCACATCTAACACATTGTCCAAAATGCTATCTTGCCATAATTATACAATTCTTGTCATCATAGCTAAAACTTGTACATTTGTGTGAGAACAAGAGTGTTATAAGTATCCACACCTCTTAGAAATTTCTTCACATTTTGTCATATAACCACAAACCTTAAAGTGTTTTATTGGAATTTTATTCGGAATGCAAATACAATGAGGAATATAAGTATTTGAACACCCTGCGATTTTGCAAGTTCACCCACTTACAAACGATGGAGGGCTCTGAAATCTACATTCAAGGTGCATTTCCACTGTAAGAGAAAGCTTTTTTTAAATTCAGGAAATCACATTCATTCATTCACACACACACACACACACACACACACATTATATATATATATATATATATATATATATATATATATATATATATATATATATATATATATATATATATATATAAAAGTAGGACAAATGTTCACGGGTTTTAATTTCTTTTAGAAGAAAAAATCTGAAAAACCTTCAACACATTAAAGGGACCCCTCTTATTTAATATCTACATGCTCCCACTAGCCCAGATTATAACAACCAATACCATTAGCTACCATAACTATGCAGATGATACTCAGCTCTACATTACGATGTCACCAGGTGACTTTGAACCCATCCAAACTCTTAAGTAAATGCATCGAGCAAATCAATGGATGGATGTGCCATAACTTTCTGCAACTGAACAGAAACAAAACAGAAGTAATTATTTTTGGACCTAAAAAGGAACGATCAACAGTCAGCACACAGCTTCAGTTAATCCAGCTAGAAACTACTGATCAGGCCTGAAATCTAGGTGTAGTAATGGACTCAGACCTGAACCTCCAGGGTCACATAAAGGCAATAACAAGGTCAGCCTTCTATCACCTGAAGAACATTTTATAGGATTAAAGGACTGATGACTTACCAATTTTCTTCACTCTGCTACTTCCTTTTCCCCTACGACTCTCCAGTTGTATTACAGTACATTCTGTTATTTCGACTGTTAACTTTGTTTTCTCTCAGTGTTTTTCTCTCCATAGAAGATATACCTGGTCTGGTATCCTGCTGGGCTGCAATGCCCTGTTGGACGGGGGGCATCGACTGGGATGATCCTCCCAGTAACTGAACATCCACTGTGTCCTGTTATTAACTTTTTTACTTTCTGTAACATAGAAAGTTCTCTTATTTCAGATCTTCTGTTCCTTCTGTGTTTCTGCTCTGTCTTCTCAAACCCCCAGACAGATGGCAGCTCCTACTGAGCCTGGTTCTGTTGGAGGTTTCTTCCTGTTAAAGGGGAGTTTATCCTCTCCACCGTAGCTACATGCTTGCTCAGTATGAGGGATTGCTGAAGGATTGCTGTGGTTGGAAAGTCTGCATCAACGGGGCCCAACCTCACGCCAATGACTGACGCAATCTGCTGGGATTCCTTAAATAGGAAACTTTTTAACTGATTGGAATGTTTGTATAAATGTATTGAAATGACTTCTTGTTAAGTGCCTTGAGATGACATCTGTTGTGAATTGGCGCTATATAAATAAACTGAATTGAAATTGAATTGAATTGAAATTGAATTGAATGTCGCAACAGGACCTCGAAAAACTCATCCATGCGTTTATCTTTCGTCGGATTGATTCCTGCAACAGAGTCTTCACAGGTCTGCCTAAAAAGTCAATCAGACAGCCTCAGCTGATCCAGAACGCTGCTGCTCGTGTTCCTCACTAGAACCAGGAAAGTAGAGCACATCACCCCAGTTCTAAAGTCCTTACACTGGCTCCCTGTAGCTCAGAGAATAGACTTCTAAATACTTTTACTAGTTTATAAATCATTGAATGGCTTAGCACCAAAGAATGTTGAACATCTACTGTTACTATAACCACCCCCCCTCCAGACCACTCAGGTCCTCTAATTCCAGTCTACTCAACATCCCTAGAATCAGAACCAAACACGGAGAAGCAGCTTTCAATTTCTATGCTCCTCTAATCTGGAACAAACTTCCAGAAAACTGCAAAGCTGCTGAAACACTGAGTTCTTTTAAATCACAACTAAAAACGTATCTGTTTAGAGCTGCCTTTGATTAATGCTTTGATGTATCATGTTTTGTTTATGCTTCTTGCTGTTTCTACATTATATGCTTTGTAATGCGTTTATGTATCTGTGTGTGCTTCTTGCTTTATTGCTGTTTTTACTTTATATTCTTTGTGTTTTACTGCTCTTAATCATGTAAAGCACCTCGAATCCCCTTGTTGTTGAAAGTGTGCTATACTATAAAATTGTCTTGCCTTGCCTAAAGAATTCATATCATTCAATGCTCGAATAGCTTTCCATGGTTTTGATAAAAAAATACATTTCAAGAATACCTCCAACTTAAATCAACTGTCACATTTCAAGACTAAACAGTGGAAGTTAAATATTCCCACAGTTATCACTAGTTTTCTTATACTCCAGGCCCCAAAATAGCAGTCAAAAATCTATATAAGTATATCAGAAATTAATTCAACACTTTCACTCCCCAAATCTAAATGGGAAACAGATTTATCTGTCAGCCAAGATATAGACTTTTGGGTAAATATCTGTACTAATACATTTAAAATGACAAATAAAATTCTAATTTACAGCTCATGCAATACAAAATCTTCCCAGGCTACATTATACAGTGTTTCAGAGATACTAACACCAGTGAATACTGCACAGGAGAGGTAATGTATCATTAGATCCTGTCTCAATGGAAAGAATGTCTGCTGAGGAAAAAATAACACAGAGTTTGAACATATTTGGGCACCTATTATTCAATGTTTCACACAATAATTGTAATTCTTGTGAAAAACCTCTAAACCTAACTAGTAGAGTTTAGCAGCTTGTTAAATATTGTGTGGACCATGCAAAATGTCCTCACAACTACAAAAGTTCCTCACAATGCTGGTGGCCTGTCAAAGGTTGGTCCACACAAGAATAGCTATACATGTACACACACACACACACACACACACACACACACACACGCACACACGCACACACACACACACACACACACACACACACACACACACACACACACACACGCACGCGCACACACACACACACACACACACACACACACACACACACACACACACACACACACACACACACACACACACACACTAAGCATGGGTCCAAACACATTCGACACATTAAAAGCATATTTCATGATTGGTTAATTGTTATTTCCATCATTACTGTTTCAGGTAACAGGGGTAGTGGTGGTTTTAACGATATTACAGTTATAAGGCCTAATATTTAGGTCATTTCTGTGTGTGTTTATTAAAAGTTGTTGTTCTGTTTTACCCCTTTGTCGTTTGTCTCTCCCTCACTGTTGTAAAAACAAAATGTATTAAATTAATTTGTAGAATCATCGCGGTACATTTTTTAAAATGAATTAACGCATGCACAGGATGACCCGCCATGTTTATCCTACAACTCAGACCGTGCTGTGTTCAGTGCTCCTTGCGTAAACAGCATGGCAGAGCCGAAATGCATCCAAGATTCCATGTGAATGTTTCTTCTTTGTCGCAGGCCAGATAGAAGGATTATCGGTCTATGTCACTCCCTGCTCTACTGCGTGTTTAGTCTGAAAGAAACGCGATCAGGTGTTGCAAATGATCAGAAGTGATTGGAATGAGCAGATGATTAAAAATGCAACAATCTGCAGCGATAAGTTCAAATCAGGTAAGCCTTGGCTAACAAACAAGCTAACCAACACTACAGCTGCAAGATAACTACAAATAATAACAGTGGGAACCGGAGTTATTTTAAAGTGTAACTGAACCACATGGAAAATCATAACCCCGCCCCCAGACAACATTTGAAAAATTCTACAAAGTGGGCGGTGCCAGGAAGAACGGAGGGGCGTGGCCAAGTGTAGAGGATGAGTGAAGGGGGGAACGTGGGGGTGTGGTCAGGAGGACAGTGACACCTCGCTTAATCTGACACTGAAACATGGACCGTGACCGAAGCGATGTTGGCATTTTTGCAACTGATCGTCATCGGAGGTAGAGGGAGGCTTTATGGAGCCCAGCGGCCGCGAGCCGTATCGATTAGAGCCGCTGGCTCGGGGCGCTGAGTCAGCGCTGCCCGAGGCCGGTGCTACTGAGGCAGACAGGATGGCTCAAGTCTCTGAGTGCGAATGCTAACATAGGCTAACGTTCAAAACAGTGCTAATGTGATAATAATGGTAACCTGAAAAATGCAATCCCACTCCAAACTCGCCACCGGGCCGGTATGTCTGATAATTTTATACCCAAACCCACGGGGCGTGTCTGTGAGACCATGCCTGTGATGTAAAGATGTACCGCTCTCCACCAATCCTAAAATTCAAATGCAGTAGCCACCGTTCAACCCTAAGAGGGCAGCACTAAGACGTTTTTAGACCAAAAAGTGTAGAATTAAACAAGTTTACACGAAAATGTATAAAAAAATCCCAGAAACTGAAAGATTGCATTGGTAAAGACTCATTTATACAGTTTATAGGCAAAAAAAAGTTGTTTTGGGGTTTAGTTACTCTCTAAGGTTCGGTTCCACACCATTTGCACTCACGTTGATAAGCAAATAATCCCTCTGTTGTTCAAAAGAATACAATTCAATTCAAAAATACTTTATTGATCCCAGAGGGAAAACAAGTGTTGTTGTAGCTCATACTATTTAATTCTTCAAAGAGTTGTTGTAGATCCTGATGGCTGTGTGCAGGAAGGATCTCCTGTAGCAGTCTGTGTTGTAGCGAAACTGTTGAAATCTCTGACTGAAAACACTGTTGTTTTAGGATAGTCCCATGAAGAGGATGCTTAGGGTTGTCCAACATAAATAAGAAATGGTCAGGTTTACAGTCAGAAAATGTTAACCAGTTAGTTTGCCTTAGCCACTGGCTAAAAGATGAATAGGTTAAAAGGGCCTCATGTAAATGTGATAGTGAAGTTCAAAACAAAGGCTCCATGGATCTCTCCTGTATCTCCTTTTTAAAAAAAGAGAGCAACGCATCCGGTTTTGTCCTTTATTTACACTGAAAATTGTAGTTTTTAAGTCATATTTAGGAATGTTAATTGATCAAGATTTATTCACAGCTACCCTGTGATTAATTAGATTAAAATGTTTAGAATTGCAAAGCTCATTGCTAAAGATGAATAGTCAGACCAAAAGTAGAGACATATCAGTGATATACGATATGCTATTTTTGTTTTCCAAATTAAACTGAAAAAAGTTTTTTTTTTCCTCATAAATCATACTCGGTGAACATTGTTGTAATTTCTTTTGGGAGATGTGTCATTTCACAAACAAACAAACTTCTTGGTGTATGAAAATAAATGTAAATCTATGATTATGACCCTTTACCTTCTAAAATGATTATTACCTAGATTTATTATTCCGGATATATATTTATTATATATTCCGGAATTGCGCCGCTCAAGGTGGCAGCATGTTGGAGTAGCTCTGTTACTTTGGTTCATATTTTTTTCTTTTTTAAAACTTTAATTCTTCCATTTCTGGTAGAAACATTGTTTTTGTGGACAACTGTTCTCTCGCAGCTGGAAGGATTTTTGCTGATACTTTTTAGCTGGTAAAAATTGCGTTGCTCTGGGTGGCTGCATGTTGGAATGGCTCTGTTGGCTACATATTAAGTTTTGTTTTTTGTACATTGGTTCCTCTTTTTTCTTAAAGAAGATTGCATTTTTTTGACCTGTATACTTTCTAGTTTTTGGTGCTGTGAAGCTGGAAGGATTTTTGCTGTAAATTTTTCCCTTTTTGACAATTTGTTATGATGCGTAACCATGGCAACAATGTGGTTTACAGCCGGGAGCAGCTGATTAACATCGCAAAAGCTGAAATAATACCTCAACTGAAACCACAAATCCCTGATGAGTTCATAAGGAGGAGACGTGGATGCAGAGCAGGAGCGAAAAGGAGACAGAGAAAGAGAAAGTTCAAGCCATCTCTTCCATCGATCATGATGGGCAACGTAAGATCACTGGCTAACAAGATGGATGAACTCCAAGCCCTTACAAGGACTCAGCCAGAGTACCGTGAATGCAGTGTTATGTGTTTTACGGAGACGTGGCTGCTGGATCATATCCCCGACTCCAACGTCTGTCCACCAGGCTTCCTGACTGTACGAGCAGACAGAGATCTGAAGACGAGTAGAAAAAGGAAAGGTGGTGGAGTAGCAGTGCTTGTAAACAACAGATGGTGTCATCCAGGACATGTTACTGTGAAGTGTCGTCTCTGCAGCCCAGATCTCGAACTCTTGGCAGTGAGTTTTCGGCCATATTATTTGCCAAGAGAGTTCACCAGTGTAATTTTGGCAGTTGTTTACATTCCACCTTCAGCCGTTGCCGACAATGCATGTGATGTCATCAGTTCCATTGTTGCTAAGCTACAGACACAGCACCCCAATGCATTTGTGGCAATATCTGGTGATTTTAATCATGCCTCGCTCTCTACTACACTTCCAACATTTCAACAGTTTGTCAGCTGCTCTACAAGAGAAAACAGGACATTGGATTTGTTTTATGCAAATGTAAAGGATTCATACACGTCCAAACCAAGACCTCCTCTGGGACAATCAGATCACAATCTTGTTTTTCTCTGTTCAGAATATAAACCACTTGTTCAGAGGCAACCTGTGACAAAACGAACTGTGAGAAAATGGTCACAGGAAGCTGAAGAAGCCGTGCAGGGTTGTTTTGCAACCACAGACTGGATGACTCTTTGCCAAGCACATGGAGAGGACATTTATGCCATGACTGAGTGTGTGACTGATTATATAAACTTCTGTGTGGACAACATCATCCCCACCAGAACAGTGAGATGCTTCCCTAATAACAAACCCTGGATCACCAGTGACCTGAAGGAACTGCTAAACAAGAAAAAAAGAGCCTTCAGGGAGGGAGACAGGGAATTACTGAGGAGTACACAGAAGCAACTTAAGGTCAAGATCAGAGACAGCAAGGAGGCATACAGGAAGAAGCTGGAGAACAAACTACAATTCAATTCAATTCAATTCAAAATTACTTTATTAATCCCAGAGGGAAATTAAATGTTGTTGTAACTCATTATCAAAGTTCCTTCAAAGATTTGTTGTAGATGCTGATGGCTGTGGGTAGGAATGATCTCTTGTAGTGCTCTGCAGATCTGAAGAAGCCTCTGACTGAAGACGCGCTGTAGTTGTATGACAGTCTGATGTAGGCTAGAGGATGCTCAGGGTTGTCCATAATCTTAATTTTATGAATAATCCTTTTTTGTACACTGAACTCCAGAGGGTCCTCAGCATCTAACCTGTTTGCCAACAATCTCACATTGCCCAATATGATTGATGGAGATGGTTTGAAATTCCTCCTCTTCTCTCTCCTCTTCGCCCCTGCTCTGGATCCATGGCGTCTCATTTTCAACTCATCAGGGTTTTGTGGCTGCAGTTGAGGTATTATTTGAGCTTTTGTGATGTTAATCAGCTGCTCCCAGTTGTAAACTACCTTGTTGCCATGGTTATGCATCATAACAAATGTCCAAAAATAAAATAAAAAGTAGCAAAAGTCCTTAAAGCTGCACAGCATTCAAAACCAGAGAGAACGATTGTCCACAAAAATAATGTTTCTACTAGAAATGGAGGAATAAAAGTAAAAATAAAATAGAAAAATCAGAACAAATGTAACAGAGCTACTCCAACATGCTGCCACCTTGAGCGGCGCAATTCCAGAGGAACAATATCCGAGATGTCTGGTCAGGAATGAGAAAGATCACAGGTTTTAAGGACAGGAAGGATTGGATAGATGGAAGTCTGGACAGAGCCAATGAACTGTACACATTCTTCAACAGGTTCAGTTCAGGAACTAGCTCTGCATCCCCCTCTCCTGTTCCCAGCCAAACAGACATCCCACTCTCCTCTGATCAACAGCTTTCCTGTTACACCTCGGATGTTTTATCCTTCACCTCAGCCATGGACTCTTCTAATTCCACAAGTTTGACTTCAACCAAGTCAGGAAATGCTGCTACCCCCTTTGCCTCCCCCTCCCACTTGTCTGTCTCCAAAAGTCAGGTGAAGAGGCAGCTAGAGAAACTGAACCGGAACAAGGCTGCATGTCCAGATGGTGTCAGCCCCAGAGTCCTGAAGGCCTGTGCAAAGGAGCTCTGTGGGATTCTGCAGCACCTCTTCAACCTTAGCCTAACTCGGGAGAAGGTTCCAGTGTTGTGGAAGACATTCTGCCTTGTTCCAGTACCCAAAAGAACTCACCCATCAGTCATCAATGACTATAGACCCGTTGCATTGACATCCCACATCATGAAGGTCCTGGAGAGACTCCTGTTGGCACCCCTGAGTAAGCAAACAAGAATGTATCAGGACCCACTGCAGTTTGCTTATCGCTGTGGAGTTGGAGTTGAAGATGCCATCATCCACCTACTTCAACCAACCCACTGTCATCTGGACAAAGCAGGCAGCACTGTGAGGATCATGTTCTTTGATTTCTCTAGTGCATTTAACACAATTCAGCCTGATTTGCTTTGTCAGAAACTCCTGAAGACACAGGTGGAGCCCTCAACAATCGCCTGGATCAATGACTACCTGACCAACAGACCACAATTTGTGAGACTGAAGAATTGTGTGTCAAACCAGGTGGTCAGCAGCACAGGAGCACCACAGGGGACCGTACTCTCACCATTCCTTTTTACTCTGTACACCTCAGACTTCCAGTACAAATCAGAGACCTGTCATCTGCAGAAATACTCAGATGACTCTGCAATTGTCGGGTGTATCAGAGATGGACAAGAAGCTGAATACAGAGAGCTGGTGGACCGCTTTGTGACATGGTGTGGAAACAATCGTCTCACCTTGAATGTGAACAAAACAAAGGAGATGATTGTAGATTTCAGAAGAAACAGGGATAAGTCAAACACTGTTTCCATCATGGGAGAAGAAGTGGAGGTGGTTGAGGAGTATAAATACCTCGGAGTTCACCTTGACAACAGACTGGACTGGAGGCGCAACACTGAAGCCGTCTACAAGAAGGGACAGAGCAGACTGTACTTCTTGAGGAAGCTTAGGTCCTTCAAGGTTTGCAGCAAGATGCTGCAGATCTTCTACAAGTCTGTTGTGGAGAGTGTAATCTCTTCAGCCGTCATCTGTTGGGGTAGCAGCATCAGAGCCAGGGATTTAAAAAGGCTAAACAACCTGATAAAGAAGGCTGGTGCTGTTCTTGGGACAACTGTGGAAAATCTGGAGATGATGATACAAAGAAGGATTCTTCATAAAATCAAAAAATTATGGACAACCCTGAGCATCCTCTTCATGAGACAGTCATACAACAACAGAGCGTCTTCAGTCGGAGGCTTCTTCAGTTTCGCTGCAATACAGACCGCTACAGGAAATCCTTCCTGCCCACAGCCATCATTATCTACAACAACTCCTTAAAGATTTAATTATATGAGCTATACCAACACTTAATTTCCCTCTGGGATCAATAAAGTATTTTTGAATTGAATTGAATTGAATTGAATTTAGAAACATAATGTATACCTAGGGTTGGGGAACAGACAGCTTTTAACTTCTAAATAAAGCAGTTAAGGTTTTTTTGTAAGACCCCAGAAAAATCAAAATAGGATTCTAGATGTATTTACCCCTCCCCCCATTCTGGCACATGTGTTGGAATATGCCATTTTAACACAATAATATGCACTGATCTAATGCACTTTTTTGTTTTATTCTATATTGCTGTGGTACTGCAAGTTTTTTCTCTCTAGAGCTGTTAGACTTTATAACCATTACTGCTCCAAACACTGATCTATTCCATTCTATTACAACAATTTCAATAAAACACATTGTAGTTTCTTGTTGAACCAGGACAAAAAAGAAAAAAAGTTCAATAGGTGTAAATAATCAGACAAAGTGCAGCCCAAAAGACCCCTATGATGGAAACGACAGATGGACTCAGTGTTCCCTCGCCCGGACGCGGGTCACCGGGGCCCCCCTCTGGAGCCAGGCCTGGAGGTGGGGCACGTTGGCGAGCGCCTGGTGGCCGGGCCTTTACCCATGGGGCCCGGTCGGGCTTAGCCCGAAGAGGTAACATGGGGCCCCCTTCCCATGAGCTCACCACCTGTGGGAGGGGCCATAGGGGTCGGGTGCTGTGCAGGATGGGCGGCGGCCAAAGGCGGGGACCTTGGCGGTCCGATCTTGGCTGCAGAAGCTGGCTCTCGGAACGTGGAATGTCACCTCTCTGGTGGGGAAGGAGCCGGAGCTGGTGTGCGAGGTTGAGAGGTTCCGACTGGACATCGTCGGACTCACCTCGGCGCACGGCTCTGGCTCTGGAACCCGTCTCCTCGAGAGGGGTTGGACTCTCTTCCACTCTGGAGTTGCCCCCACTGAGAGGCACCGAGCTGGGGTGGGCATACTTGTTGCCCCCCATCTCGGCGCCTGTACGTTGGGGTTTACCCCGGTGAACGAGAGGGTAGCCTCCCTCCGCCTTCAGGTGGGGGGACGGGTCCTGACTGTTGTTTGTGCTTACGCGCCAAACAGCAGATTAGATTACCCACCCTTCTTGGAGTCTTTGGAGGGGGTGCTGGAGAGTGCTCCTCCTGGGGACTCCCTTGTTCTGCTGGGGGACTTCAACGCTCACGTGGGCAATGACAGTGAGACCTGGAGGGGTGTGGTTGGGCGGAATGGCCCCCCCGATCTAAACCCGAGTGGTGTCTTGTTATTGGACTTCTGTGCTCGTCATGGATTGTCCATAACAAACACCATGTTCAAGCATAAAGGTGTCCATATGTGCACTTGGCACCAGGACACCTTAGGCCGCAGCTCAATGATCGACTTGGTTGTCGTCTCATCTGATCTGCGGCCGCATGTTTTGGACACTCGGGTGAAGAGAGGGGCAGAGCTGTCCACTGACCACTACCTGGTGGTGAGTCGGCTCCGATGGTGGGGGAGGACGCCGGACAGACCTGGAAGGCCCAAACGTGTTGTGAGGGTCTGCTGGGAACGTCTGGCAGAGTCTCCTGTCAGAAGGAGCTTTAACTCACACCTCCGGCAGAACTTTGAACACGTCCCGGGGGAGGCGGGGGATATCGAGTCCGAGTGGACCATGTTCCGCGCCTCCATTGCCGAGGCGGCTGACCGAAGCTGTGGCCGTAAGGTGGTCGGTGCCTGTCGCGGCGGCAACCCCCGAACCCGCTGGTGGACACAGGCGGTAAGGGATGCTATCAGGCTGAAGAAGGAGTCCTACCGGGTCTTTTTGGCTTGTGGGACCCCTGAAGCAGCTGATAGGTACCGACAGGCCAAGCGGGATGCAGCTCGGATGGTTGCTGAGGCAAAAACTCGGGCGTGGGAGGAGTTTGGAGAGACCATGGAAAACGACTTCCGTACGGCTTCGAAGCGATTCTGGTCCACCATCCGGCGTCTCAGGGGGGGAAAGCGGTCTGCCACCAACACTGTTTACAGTGGGGATGGTGTGCTGCTGACCTCGACGCGGGACGTTTTGGGTCGGTGGATGGAATACTTCGAAGACCTCCTCAATCCCACCAGCACGCCTTCCAATCTGGAAGCAGGGTTTGGGGACTTGGGGTCGGGCTCTCCAATCTCTGGTGCTGAGGTCACCGAGGTCGTTAAAAAGCTCCTCGGTGGCAAGGCTCCGGGGGTGGATGAGATTCGACCGGAGTTCCTCAAGGCTCTGGATGTTGTGGGGCTGTGTTGGCTAACGCGGCTCTGCAATATTGCGTGGACATCGGGGGCAGTTCCCTTGGATTGGCAGACCGGGGTGGTGGTCCCCCTGTTTAAAAAGGGGGACCACAGGGTGTGTTCCAACTACAGGGGGATCACACTTCTGAGCCTCCCTGGTAAGGTCTATTCAGGGGTTCTGGAGAGGAGGGTCCGACAGATAGTCGAACCTCGGATCCAGGAGGAACAATGCGGTTTTCGTCCTGGCCGTGGAACACTGGACCAGCTCTACACCCTCAGCGGGGTCCTGGAGGGTGCGTGGGAGTTCGCCCAACCGGTCTACATGTGTTTTTTGGACTTGGAGAAGGCGTTCGACCGTGTCCCTCGGGGGGCCCTGTGGGGGGTGCTCCGGGAGTATGGGGTACCGGGCCCCTTGATACGGGCTGTTAGGTCCCTGTACGACCGGTGCCAGAGTTTGGTTCGCATTGCCGGCAGTAAATCGGGCTTGTTTCCAGTGAGAGTTGGACTCCGCCAAGGTTGCCCTTTGTCACCGATCCTGTTCCTAACTTTTATGGACAGGATCTCTAGGCGCAGCCAAGGCGTTGAGGGGATCCGTTTTGGTGGCCTCAGGATCGGGTCTCTGCTTTTTGCAGATGATGTGGTCCTGTTGGCTTCATCGGAGCGTGATCTACAGCTTTCGCTGGAGCTGTTCGCAGCCGAGTGTGAAGCGGCTGGGATGAGAATCAGCACTCCCAAATCCGAGGCCATGGTCTTGAGCAGGAAAAGGGTGGGGTGCCTCCTCCGGGTCGGGGATGGGGTCCTTCCCCAAGTGGAGGAGTTTAAGTATCTGGGGGTCTTGTTCACGAATGAGGGAAAAATGGAGCGGGAGATCGATAGACGGATTGGTGGGGCATCTGCAGTTATGCGGGCCCTCTACCGGTCTGTCGTGGTGAAGAGAGAGCTGAGCCAAAAGGCGAAGCTCTCGATTTACCGGTCGATCTACGTTCCTACCCTCATCTATGGTCACGAACTCTGGGTGGTGACCGAAAGAACGAGATCACGGATACAAGCGGCTGAAATGAGTTTCCTCCGCAGAGTGTCTGGGCTCTCCCTTAGAGATAGGGTGAGAAGCTCAGTCATCCGGAGGGGGCTCAGAGTAGAGCCGCTGCTTCTCCACATCGAGAGGAGTCAGTTGAGGTGGCTCGGGCATCTGGTCAGGATGCCTCCTGGACGCCTCCCTGGTGAGGTGTTTCAGGCACGTCTCACCGGGAGGAGGCCCAGGGGAAGGCCCAGGACACGCTGGAGGGACTATGTTTCTCGGCTGGCCTGGGAGCGCCTTGGGGTTCCTCCCGAGGAGCTGGAACAAGTGGCTGGGGAGAGGGAAGTCTGGGTCTCTTTGCTTAGGCTGCTGCCCCCGCGACCCGACCCCGGATAAGCGGAAGAAAATGGATGGATGGATGGATAGGTGTAAATATTTTTTAAGGCTCTGTTTTTTAAATACTAGTTTGTATCAGAACATCTGATGCAGAATCATGTTTACTCACCCCAAAATCTTCACAACCTTGTGTTTGCACAGCTCTTCTGCCAGTACCTCAATACTGCTGTCAGAGAGATTATTGACACACAATCTGAAGGCAGAAAAGAAATGAACAGATCTTTAAATGAGAAAGACAACATCTATAACAGGGGAATAAAGGAGACAATGCAGCCATTAAAGATCGCCCATACATTCAGATATAATCTAAAACATCAGCAGATTTACATTTTTACATATATACAGATTTACATATACATATACATTTTTTAAGCAGTACAGTAAATGGCTATAGCTAGCACAAAGGGCTCAAATTCACATCCAACAACTTTAAGACGTGTCCCTGGTCCAACACGTCAGAATCAAATGACTAAATTACCTCCTCAGCATAAAATCAAGTTCTGCAGACCCCTCCTAATGACCTAATTATTTGAATGAGCTGTGTTGAAGTAGAGTCACATCTAAAAGTTGCAGGATACCGACCCTCAAGGACTGGAGTGTGACACACCTGGGGTATCATATTATTACAGTTCTTTGTTAAGAAAGGAAATTATTCTCTAACAGAAACTAGGAAATCTCACTGAAAAAGAGATAGCTTTTATAATGAAAGTCTGCAGACTATGGAACTGTTAGGAAATTTCACCTTGTGACCTTCAGGCACTTCTTGTTGCATTGGTTTTAAGATAAAAACAGTAAAAAATTATTGCAACTTTTTGGGCAAAGTTGAGAGTAAAATTTATTTCCACAGTGGTGGTAAGAAGAGAGCACTAGGGAACTGTTTATAACTGAGGTGTTCTAGTGGTTGCTCTGACATAGATAGATTGTGCAATTGTTAAGAGGAACAGTATCTACCAAAATATTCTATTGTGTAAGTATAGTCAAAACAGCTTAATAGTTTAAGTTAGGGATGAGCAGCACAGCGTTGGCCTGCCTGCTGTGGAAAATGTCTGTTTTGCATGTCCAGTTTAAAAAAACCCACCTATTTTTGTGTCCAGGTTTTTGCAAAACTGTATTATATATGGTGCAGATAGTGTTGTTACAATAACATTGCCAAAAAAGTGACTGTGTTGGCTTCTGCTTCCAACCCCAAAAAGCTATCAGCTGTATGTGTGGGAAACATGTAAGCACAGCACAAAAATCTGCTGAAATAAATAGTTATTATAAACTATGCTCATGAACGTAAAGAAGCACATTTATAAAGCAGGAAAACAGCTTTTTCCACAAGTTTTTATCAGCACACAATTACCTGGAACTGCAAAAACTGCAGTTCCCCCGTCATCCTCTAGGGGCCGGCTCCTGAAAGGTGCACGTTCCCATTGACTCCAATGTTAAAAATGCCAACTTCACAGCAAAAATTTGCCTTGGTTCAAAAATACAAGCTGGTAGAGCGGCTCACCTCACAGCTTGAAGGTCCCGGGTTAAATTACCGCCGTGGACGGTGTGGGTGCTGAGGGTGTGTTTGTTCCCCCGCATCATCGGCACCCACACCCTGGGTGGGGTTGGCGAAAGGGCCTTTCTGTGTGGAGTTTGCATGTTCTCCCCGTGTTCCCTTGAGCAGCTAATGTGAGCTACTCCCACAAAAACATGCACCAGTCCTGGGGCTATATACTGCCTCCTCCTGGCCCGCCGGGGCGCATGAAGAGATTGGGAGGATCTGGCTGGAATAACGTGATCCTTCAACGTGCTACGTCCAGCCGGGGAAACCCCGCCCCATCAGGTGAAAAGAAGGGCTTGCTCACTCCCCAAGCATGAAGGAGGCTTGTGTTTCAGTGCGGGGCCCTCCCGGGGCTGGCAGATGGAGAGCAGGACCCCAGGACTAGAACTAGGTAGGAGCAGTGGGGTGATAAATAATGGGAAAAAAACCGTGGGATAAAAAAAAAAGAAGACATACAGTCATGACAACTCTGAGGGGGTGGATTTTTTTATTTATAAACTCATCCGTTTAGATGTAATTTAAGCTTAAAATGATGAATAATAAGGAGCTTGTCCTTGATTGACAGGTCTCAGATGAGCAGTCAACGCTAGCACTGGTGGCTAGAGGCCTGCTCCCACCCCTGCTTGCTCCAGGAAAAGCCTTCAGCCTCAGATTCACGTTAAAAGCCTAGGCTATTTGGTTTCTCTGAACTTGACCATCAGTTGAGTCCACAAAGTTTATTCGTGTTCGGTACTGATTGCACTAACAGACCGTCCAAGAAGCCTCTGTTCCATTTTTTTGGGTAACTAAAATTATATTTCTGCTGTGTATTTAAGATAACGCTGCTTGGTCAAAAATGGGTTGAAATGATCACATTTCTTCTTTGTATATTAGTTAATAAAACTTTTTCAAATTAAAATTCACATAGTTTTAGTGAACGCTATGGACTAACAAGGCTTCATGCTTTTATTTGACAAAATTATTGAATCTGCCTAGAAGGCAGAGGGGTAGCAAGAGTTGCTCAACCGTGGTTTTCTGGCTATAAGCACCCGCTAACCTCTGTTTGCTTCGGTTAGCTCCGGGACAGCTCAGTTAGCTCATAGCTTTTAGTAAAAGTTATGGACCAACAAGGCTTCATGCTTTTATTTGACAAAATTATTGAATCTACCTAGAAGGCAGAGGGGTAGCAGAGTCCATCCACCAAGCTTTTCTGGCTAAAAGCACCCGCTAACCTCTGTTAGCTTTGATTAGCTCTATGTTAGCTCAGTTAGCTCGTACCTACATCAGCTAAAAGTGTCAATCATCAGCCCCACTCTCAGTTCCACCTCTTTGCACATTTTCTGTATTTTCAGGGCGTGACGAGAGTTTGTAGATAAATCTGTGCTCTGTACAGAAGTGAAGATGGGACGTCTTTTACGGTCTTTCCACATTTTGCCTGTGAGAGCCCCAAAGTTTACCCCAAATGTCAATTTCTAGAGTGGTGACATCATCAAAACAGAGTGTGAGGTTGTCTCAAATTTTTATGCCAGATGATTTTCTATCTCGCCCTCACAGTCTCAAATTTCGCTCTACTCATGATTTTTGGTGCTCTGATAGCCGAGTCCAATGGCATTCAATGAATCTTTTTGGAATATCTCTAGGTCTCATAGTTTTCTGTCAAAGCTCTCCAAAGAATTCCAACCAGATTTTAGATTTTACTTTAAAATGGAGGTTACCAGGATTTTCATGAGCCACGAAGGTTTTTTTTTAACCCCAGAAGCAATAAATTGACATTAACTGAGCCGCCCTATGACATTAACAAAGAAGGTAGTTTTGTGATTTCCTGGCTTCGGTGAATGCAACAGAGGCACGACGGTATGACCAATCAGAGAGGAGTTGTGCGGAGAATTTTCCGTGTCTTATTGGCTGACAGCGCGGTGTTTAATATAACCTCTAGAGCGGTCCTGACAAAAAATGCACATCAGATGAGTTTTGACAGAAATAAGAGGGTCAATTCTTTAGTTATGGCGGCTGGCAGTGGGCGGCAAAACTCTGGGCCAACATATAAAACAGGTAAACAATTAATTTATATACTTTATGTCTGTTTGTGAAAACACGTCAGTCGGACAAAGTCTTCGGACATTTTGGGCCGACATGAGTTGGTCTGCATCTCCCCTTTAATCTGTGTGTCACTACGGCTCCTCATCGCCCCAGAGTGCTGCTCATTACAAGCTTTCTCCCAGCCTGTAACGTAACTGGCCGCTTGCTTTTAGCAGCACCAGAACTTTCTGCACAAAGGTCCAAAACAGAGACTTTTCTAAGAGTTTGAATTAATAACGGTATTCATTAATGTGGGTCAGAGCCGCTGTGTTTAACCCTAAAGTGAGTCTAATTCAGTATGTCTTATTCAAAATGATTATAGGTAATAATGCTTGGATAATATGTTTATATAATGTTTATATAAGCCTAAAAATACTTCATTAAGACTGGTGGACAGGGGTGCATCTAGGAAGTTTTTCTGAACATATTTGGGCACCTATTATTCAATGTTTCACACAATAATTGTGATTCTTGTGAAAAACTGTTCGGATTGTGTTGGTGCTGTTCAACCCCTCTTTTGTGGTTCCATTTCAATCATTCCTCCATTTCTGCGCCAATTAGGGTTAAAAAAAATGCGCGGACAAACACACACACACAAGTCCGTATTGCTACCCATATTAGGACTTTATATTGACTTCCATTCATTTTAATAGCTACATTTATGCCTAACCATAAACCTAACCCTAACCATTACCAGTTTATTCCTAACCCTAACCTTAACCAAAACATAATTCACACCATACCTCTAAACCTAACCACTAATCCTAAAAATGGGGGTCCACCGTATTAGGACCGGGCTTTGGTCCCTATAAGGTCCATCGGTCTTCAGAAGGTTAGCGAATATGCCAGAGAAGGTTCTAAATAGGGTAGCTATACAAGAACACACACACACACACACACACACACAGCTGTGGAGAGGATCTCAATTTAGATAGGACATAACTCTTTGGACATGCATTTAAAGTCTGATACAACAGTAGATTGCCATAGGGAGAATTGTTCCATATAATTATTGAAATTCAACCAGCTTCATCAGATTAACAGACTCATACATGTACGCAATCTGCTGGGATTCCTAAAATAGGAAACTAACTAAAACTTTAAATTGATTGGAATGTTTGTGTGATTGTATTGAAATGACTTTTCTTGTAAAGTGCCTTGAGATGACATCTGTTGTGAAGTGGCTGCTATATAAAAAAACTGAATTACAGTTGAACTTTGACCTCCACAGAGATTTATAATATCGACATGACCTTAATTATGGATTTGCAGGGACAAATTAACAACTTTGGACCATTTTCATCACACTGACATGCAGACAAACCACTACTTGCTTTTTTAGCTCTTTAAGCCTCAAAGCTCAATCCATCACTCTTGCTGGACCTAACTCGGGAAAAGAACCTCTGATTGCAGTCCGACTGACATGCACGACGTGGCAGGCCCCTTTGAAATTTTTTTAAATTTTGTAGTTAATGATTGGCTTGTACGAGTAACTAAAACCCAGTTAACTTTGTGTTGGAACAAAGAAATTGTTCTTACAAGGAACTGTTTGGGCAATAACATTTTACATTTAAATTCAGTATAGTACTTTGAACTCAGATACCATAAGTTCATGAAAATGCAAGTCAACTGGGTGTTGGGGACTTTAGGAACCTGCAAATTATGTCTAAAAGCCAATTGGGACACGCTGGACAGGCTGCACACGAAGACAGAAAACACAGACAGAGAGCTATATTGAAAAAAAACATTCTTCTTACCTCACAACTGTCATCTTGCAAAACGAAGGCTGGAGTTGCTTCACCCCATAGTCACTGATGTTGTTGTTATCCATGTCAAGCCCCAGCAACTTCTGACGGTGTTGCAGCACAAAGTTTATGGCTGTGCAGTCACCTGAGTACACGTTACAGTAACCCAGCTTGATAAAACTTGCTGTGATGCCTTTTGCTGTCATTTTAGCAATGTCTTTGCTGCCTGTTTCAAAGATGCATCTTAGTATCCAAAGAAAGTGGGGCAAAACATGAACTTTCTTGCCTTCATCAGCAGTATGATGGGGTAATCCCTCCAGGTGGACCTTGACACTAGTGGACAAGTAAGCCTTCAACAAGGCTTGTTTTTTCTTTAATAAAACAGGAGACACCAGTAGTCCCATCAGACTTGTTTTAGTCTTTGACAGCAGTCCACACAGGAACAGATTTGTGAATTGTAGATGTTCGTTTGTTGCAAAAGGCTTCTTTTCAATAGGCTTTACAAAGCTGCTGCTGTTACAGAATGTTAAAGGGAGACAGCAGGGTTCTCTGCCTCTGCTGCACTCAGTGAAGAACTTGAGGATGGAGCTACCAGAAGCCTGTTCATCCAACACAAGAGCAAATGCAGCCAAGAATGACTGGAGGGTGATGTGGATGAACTCAAAGGTAGCAGGGGCGTCACAAGCATCAAAGTCACTAACAGGTCTGAGGAAACCTAGGGCCATGTCCTCTTCTGTTAGACCACACTCGCTGATCTCCTCTTGGCTACATAGAAAACTACCTCTTTCCAAACCTTGCAAAGCCAGCTTAGCAAACCCAGCAAGAGGCCCGACCCCCACCCTGAAGGTCTCTGAGGTGCAGCGGGTGCTTTTCTTCTGCAAAGATGAAACAGGGGTGGCCAAACGGCTGAGGAACACCTCACACAACAAGAGAAATATGTCTGTTAGTGTGATGCTGGTTTCAGGCAGACGGAAAATATCATGCATTGTATGCAGGTGACAAAAGCTTTTGAATACAATCCAGCAGAAGAGTGGAATGGAACACAGGCCACAGAGGTGGGGGCTGACATCCAACTGAATAGACACCAGGTCCCGGTGCTCCTGCTCCTTAAAGTGCAGGTTGATGTATGTCTTTAGGTGGTCTGGAGAAAATCCACGCAACACTACTTTCTTTTTAATGACTCGACTTTGCATCTCAATCCCAGTTCGCGTTGTCAGGAGTTTTATGGAGCCCTTGAGTAGTTTTCCACAGAGCAAGCTGAGGAGCAAATGCAGGGAGTTTGCCTTGTCTTCTGGAGACACAACTTCAGGAAAATTCAGCAGGTCTATGTCCTCCTGAATTTCATCGTAGCCATCAAAAGTAAACACAACCTTCTCAGGGAAGCGTAGGATATAATCAAACACTACATTATCTGGATCATGATCTGGAAAACAATTGTATTTGAATAAAAGGTCTCTTAGGGACATCTGCTCCGCTTCCTTGAAGATGCTGAACATCCTACAGCGAAACTTAAAAAAGAAGATGGCATTTGTCTGCAGCTCCTTTTTGGACCAGAGGTTCTGGAGCTTTTGGAGAAGGATGGACTTTCCAACACCAGCATCCCCCATCACATAAATAATTTCACCTTGGGGATTAAAGACCCCTTCTTCTCCTAGTAGCTGGTCCAGACCCCGTACAAAGCCAAGACTTTCGTTACAGTCGTTGAGCAGCTCCATCACAGTGTCAGTGTAGAGATCCTCCAACCGAGTCTCATCTTGCTGGCCATAAGACATGATGAAGCTGGTGTCTCGGCTCATCTCATGTCGCTGTTTCTCACAGTACCTGCTGACTGAAAGGACAAACATTCTCTATGTGTGTGTAGGCTAAAAAATAATAACTTTTAAATCCAAAAGTAGGTGTGTATTGAAATATTTCTAGTTCCTACAGTTCAAGAGCAAATACTCTTTCCACTCTAAAAACGTTACATTGTATCAAAATGGAATCCTCCCCATTCAGTAAGGCTTGCAATGAGAACATATTCTGAAACCAGACAAGCCTTGTGTAGAATGTTCTTCATTCAGACCAATCCCAAGCCTACTGGGTCGAGACACTAATATAGTCAGGATCCTTGCATCCCAGACCTAATTCATCTGATGGTTCTGTTTAAAACATAATACAAGACAAGAAGATACTGCAGGAGTTCCACTGTGTCTTCACATTTTATGATCATATTCAATGACCAGTAAACAACAAATTATCTAAAGCAGGGATCTTGAAAAAATCCACTCACTAGGGATGTCCCCTGTCACCAATTATACTAACATTGGCCATACTGCCCCTGGCTAAATCAATTAGAATACATATAGGTCTCTAATGCCGCGTTCACACCTCCGAAAGCATCAACGCCAAGAGCAGCAAGATTACAAGTTAAGTCTATTGTCGAGGCCGTCAGAGAGCCGTCGGAGTCTCAGCGGCACTTTTCACGCTTTTGCCGCTACACTCACTACAGTAAGACGCTATGATTGGTTGGGCGGGCTTTGCAAGCTATACAAGCGTCAGGCTTTTCACGCCCAGCAAGCTTTGCAAGTGGGAGGCTTAAAAATGTACTGTGAACGTGGCATTAGGTCTTCTCATGGGAATTCAGGATTTCAGTTCATAGTAGGAATGTAAGAAAATATCGATACGTCAATATATTGCAATATTGTATGTCACTATATTGTATCGATATTCAAAAGCAATGTATCGATTTATGTTTTATTTTCAGAATTTGAATGGAACCATTGATGGCAGTAATTTTTGTAGTACAATTAAAAATATGACCACTAGTTTGTGGCTTCTTCGTTCCAGTGGATCAACTAGATCTAGTAATAAAACTGGACGTATTATGTATGACACAGGTTGGAGTGTTTAGAATGGTGTGAAAGTTTTTCTATAGTTAGATTCAGTTTTAAAAATCACAATATATAGTCTTACTCATAGTATTGCAATATATTGTACCGTCCCCCGGGTATTGTGGTACATATTGTATCACCAGATTCTTGCCAATACACATCCCTAGTTCATAGACTATTATTTACAAGTCAAACACCATTACTCTTTTTAAGTAAAGAGGAAACATTAAATGACACCATAAAAATGCAATTTATTAAAATAAATGAAAAATTTGTCTTAGTGTCCGAATTACCCTTAACATCAAATTGGTTGTGTCAGCAAAGTAGGGTCAAATTGGTCAATGAAGCAGAAGAACCACTTGACCTATGACTGTTGATGCTTATATTAATGACTGGTTTCATAAATATGTTCTTAATCACTATATTACCAATATTACCACATTACTATTCAGTCATAACGTTTCTCCATATACATTTTCTCTGAGTACAGGAGGTGAGATGGCTCAGTTTAGTTGTGCCTTGCATTGTTTTATTTCTCATACGAGACTCCTTTAGCCTCCAGCCTGGCTATATGTGTTGAGCAGAAAAAAACAAAAAACAATAAAACTGTCTTTGCACTTCACAAACGTTGAACCCTTTCCTAAAATACAGTTGCTTTTTGGTACAAAAGGAGCCTTCCATCTCATGTTTCTCCCCCTGTACAGAGTAACAGACATAGTAGCAGTTGCAGAGTAGCAGACAGTGACTTCTTCATAAACTGGGCTGACAAAAGTTAGCAGAACTTTTGGCAGGTTGGCACAGTATTAATGGCTGAGGAGAACATATATAAACATCAGTCAGGCATTCCACATTTTGATACTGAATAATTAAACACAGACAACTTGTTTCACTTTGTATGGAATTGTACCAAAACACCTAACTTGGGGAAGACAACTGTTCTAGCTATTGAATACTGTTGAAGTGTCTGTGCTCTTTTAACCAAGGTTGCATGATATTCAGGATACTTGCGATCCCATTACTGTTGAATATTACAATATCAGCGGAAAAAGAACACAATGTCCTCCCTCTTCCCCTTCACCCATCTGCCATTAGGATGCTGCTAACACTTCTTGACCCCAAGTATCATGGGTCATTCTCTCTCTTATTGTGCAGCTCTACTGTCAGCTTTTATGTTGTACTAAGAATATAGTGTAAGAAATTAGGTTTGGAGTCCTACATGTCAGGAGGATGGTACTTTTAATACAGAGGCGGGTAGTAACTAGTTACATTTACATAACTAACTTTTCTAGGAGTAGTTTTACTGCACCGTACTTTTTACTTCTATTTGAGTAATATTACTTTCAAGGAATGCTACTCTTGCTTGAGTACAGTATGTGGTTACACCACCCACCCAGAGATACTTCACTGAATGGCAAAAAAACACGTTTTAATCAAAAGTCTTACCTGACACAGATCCACTTTCTGTCTGCTGAGCCTGATGTATCATATATTAATAGTTGAGTGAACATACAGTAAACAGCAGATATTGTCACTGGAAGTACTTTGCACTGTTATAATCTGTATACACTACTTACTGTAAGTATTGGTTTCAAAGGATTTAAGTTGTGGGAAATTGAGATTTGGAAAGGTTTCTTTTGCCTGAATTTGGGATTTTGTAATGGTGGGATTTATCTTTACTCCTGTTTTTACGTTAGCATTCTGACAACCTGCACCTAATTTTAGATTTTGTCTATAGGATTACATTTGCCCTGTGATGGACTGGCGACCTGTCCAGGGTGAACCCCGCCTCTCGCCCCTTGACCGCTGGAGATGGGCACCAGCTCCCCCGCAACCCTGCATTAGGAAGGACGGGTACAGAAAATGGATGGATGGATGGATGGATGGATTACATCATTTTCACCAGATTAAAACAGTACTACTCAAGTACTAAGTACTTTTTTACTCACACTTGAGTAATTTTTTAGATATCTACTTCTACTTGAGCAAATATATGTGAAAGTAATACTATTTTTGAGTAGCCTACTATTTCTGGCTACTATACGCAGCCTTGCTTTAATATAAATGAGGATAAGGGAGGAAGAACCTTGAGATAACTTGGTTGGAGTGGCCTAAACTAGTAGAGGATAAGCAGGGGAATTTGGGGGAAATTTGGAAGCTTTTGGTGAGCTTTGGTGTCAGTGACATCATTGACTGATTTAAAAATAATCAAATATAATACAAAAATATTTTGTAACTCATAAAATGCTTTAAATGTTTTTAATAAAGAAGTGTAATGACATTTCTTAATATTCTAAACTTCAGCTCCTAACTGGAAGAAAGAATAAGGGGTGCCCTAGAAAGCCTTCTATTTATTTTTATTTTTTTGCAAGCTGAACTAATGGAATGCATGTTAATGTTGGGATCCAGACTTGTTTCTCAGTTACACACTGAACATATCAGCGTTTCCAT
Source organism: Valencia hispanica (assembly GCA_963556495.2). NCBI lineage: Eukaryota > Metazoa > Chordata > Actinopteri > Cyprinodontiformes > Valenciidae > Valencia > Valencia hispanica. The sequence continues at coordinate 56,532,080 of OY747710.1, forward strand.
GGTGATAGTGCATTGTACGATAAAGTACAGGTACCTGGCAGTAACTGCTGGAGCTTCGTTGATTAGATTCCCAAAGGGCCAGACTGCAAACTAATCTGTTCCAGGGAAAGGTTAGACTGAGCTTCAATTTCCATAACAGAGCCAGGTAAGAAGTGAAGCAGTTTGGTAATACTGAACATTCGAACGTGAATCTGAGGTTTACCTTCATAAGCCCTTAATCATGCATGGTAACACAAGCCTCAGGTTATGTTTGATAGTCTGGTCTGGTGGATCTTGCTGTTTGTTGCTTTTCTTTCATCTTCTGTATTGTTGCATTCATTTTTTAATCCATTATTATTACTATGCTTCTATTGGCCCTGTTTCTGCTTTATATTAGCTGATGATCACACCTGCTTGTATCCAGCCATCAGTGAATACACTATATTCCTACAGCACCACTTTTACTGTATGTAGCATTAAAGACAGATTATATCATTATCCTCAATAAGTGACAGGACTAAACTGTTCTAAAGCAGTATATTTACAGTCTACCTTAATATGGGTGGACAGAGCACCAGAAACAGGCCTTAGTGATGCAAACGTCTTCCTGTGAGGCGGTATAGAAAAAGGAGATAGTTCACTGGTTGTAACACTTACTTGGGTCTGTGTTCACCACTTTCATCTCTCCTATGTCTCTGCTTGGCTTGTAATTGATCTCTTTTAGCCATGGCTGCAGGTCTATATATGCATCACGTATTTTATATAGGATAAAAATGAAGTATTCACAGGCTTCCTCTCCTTTGCACTGAACCAGCTCCAGGATGTTGCGCACCTGAAAAAGGAAAACATTCCCATTGGCTCTATGAGGTTATTCTGTATATTTATAGATCAATGGAAAAAAAATGTGGCTCAGCCAGGACATCCAACCTGATTTGGTTTGGTGACAGTTCGTTGAATAATCTCCACATCTTCCTCGCAGAAGAAGCCACTTGCCAGCAGGTTGTCCAGGAGGCACTGGATGCTCCTGAGCGTGGACACCAGCAGTTCTCTGTGGCACGTGAGGAGGTCATGGCACGACACTGTGGCTTCCTCTACCTGACCCATTGTTTACGGTCAGTCCCCTCTGTTAAACAGCAACAGGCCAGAAGTTTTGTTGCTGCTGTTTTGACCAGTAGGATAACTGATAAGAACCTGAATGTTAGAAAGAAAAGTAAAATAAAAAACCTGACTGATGAAAGAAGTCTAAAATTCAAAAAGAAAGCACTGATTTGTATTCATAGACTGCTTAATTTTTGCAATTATTTGTAAAACTAATTGTTTTTTTCCCTACTATTCTGCTATGTCTTGTTTCTAACAGGTTATTTACAGACTTGATTAATTAGTGGTTCAGTTTAAATCTGTGATGATACAGGGAGTGTTATCTTTGAACAAATTTGAAAAGATAATCTAATGACATTTAGCAGCAACATGGTCCTCTCAGAAACAGTGTTAATGTTAATGACATAATGACATTCAGGTAGAATTGATGCATTATGCACTTTTTCTGGAATGTCTGATCATTTTTGAAAAAATTTTGAATGTTGACTTTCAGATTGATGCACCACCTTCACATTTTTGATTGAACTAAAATGTATTTAATGTTGTGGACATCCACGCGTCTGCAGCTCCAGTACTCGAGGGCCGGTCTTCTGCAATTTTTAGATGCGTCTCTGGTCCAACACACCCGAGTCAAATAATCGGTCACTAGCAGGACTCTGGAGAACATACTGAGGAGGTAAATCAGGCATTTGATTGAGGTGTGTTGGACCAGGGACACATCTAAAAGTTTGCACAACATCGGCCCTTAAGGCTGCTGTATACCATCCATATTGTGTTTATGATTTTAAATTTTTTTTAAACAGAAACCAATCAAGTAAAGTTATTTAAGATGCTAAAAGTTAGTTTGCGTCTATCTACTACAAACTATTTGATTCCATTTGATTACCAAATTAATATTTGCAAGGTGTAAAGCAATCTTTTTTGTTAAATATCAGAAGCAATAACAAAGAATACATCTCTGAGTTTATATTTTAGTTAACTTAATTTACACTAGTTGCCAGTAAGTGTACTGAGACCATTCAGTTGGGGGTTTCTTGTTGACTGACGCAATCTGCTGGGATTCCTTAAATAGGAAACTTTTTAACTGATTGGAATGTTTGTATAAATGTATTGAAATGACTTATTATTAAGTGCCTTAAGATGGCATCTGTTGTGAATTGGCGCTATATAAATAAACTGAATTGAATTGAATTGTTGCTGTGCTTTGGTTCCTAGTCCTGCTGCATTTTCTGAGTGAGTTTGAGTTTAAAATCTTAAACTAATAATCAGACATTTCCCTTGTTTTATGGCACACAGCACAATTTATGGCTCCGTCAGTTTAAGAAAGCAATGCCTGTCTTGAAGCAGCAAAGCAGCTCCAGACCATCACACTGCCACCAGCATGTTTGACTGTAAGGTGAGAGATACATTTTTCCTCACATAGGCCCAGATTGGTTGCTTTTTTCTCTCTCTTAAAAAATGAAATCATCATTTGAAAACTTACATCTTGAATTTACTCCTGTTATCTTTGTCTGATATTAAAATTTACTTGATGATCTACAATATTTAAGTGTGAGAGGAAAGCAAAAACTGAAATAAATCTGTAAGGAGGTAAGTGCATGAAAGAACATCAAGTTGATTACACACACAAAAAAGGAGATTTATTAGGTTTATGGATTTTTCATTGTTTGGCTCAGCACTGGTGAAGTAAAAATGTTTATAAAACATTAATTAGCAGTATAACTGGTTTAAACAAACACAAAAAACACATGCAAAATAATTGTATACAAGGGCAAATAAAATGATGGTGTTTTAGACAGCGCCCTCTAGAGACACTTAATGTGACGGTCACCCCCACAGAACTACGGCTTGTGACAAGTTCTGACCCAGTTCGTCTAGCCATCACAAGTAGTCTATCAAACCTGATCAAATCCTTATGCTTGCCAATTTTCCATTCTGTTTCTAACAAAACTCAACTCTGACGATACAGGGTGGACTTCTACTGCTGCTGTGTTAATGTTTTTATATTTTCAGATAAATAAAACACTTTAACGGTGAAATCCTCTCACGTGGACCAACGCAATGAATAAATAAGGATTCTTACCCAAGAATGAATGCCATATGCGGAATAAAAGCCCACTGATTCTAACCCAGGTTGTGTCACTGGGTTTAAGATGCGGCTGTAAACAGAGATGAGCTGAAAGATCCCGACGCCAACACCAGATGCTTGCCTTCCTTCTCTGGACCGGGTTCAGTACCGACAACAGCCGAATTTATTGCTTTCCGGTCTCATTTCACTGTTCAGCGTTATTTCAGAGAAATGACCATGCTGAAATGAAAGTGTGTTGGGTAGTTTCTGTAGCAACACCCACCCAAGGAAGTGAAACCGTTCGGCAATAACTGCGTCATTTTCTCTTTCACAACAAAGCCGTGAGGCGTTCAGGAACCCAGAGGTAGGCTACCACAGACCTGTGAAGTATCAAAGCCCATTCATCCTCCACAGTTCATGTCCCACCCCGGTTAAAATGACAAGGTTATGATGATGTGAAAACTGACACATGGAGCACTGCAGTATGGCAGCAACCAGTAACGTTGTGATGTGTCGGTCGCGAACGAACCGGCTCTAAGAGCCAACTCTTTGAAGTGAACGATGGGAGCCGGCTCGTCATTGGGAGCCGTTTGTTTATTTGTTTGGAATTCCCATCACTACAGTAACGTCCTAATTTGGACCATTTCAGATGCAATAACATTTCCAATAACTGTGTACCACATGTAGGTCAGATGACCACTGTTCCTTACTCCATGTGATCTACTATCAAACCCATTTCACTGTAATCATTGAAATTATGTATGCCTATCCATCTATGAAATAATGTCCAAATCTAAGCTAAATCAATTCTATTCAGTTTATTTATATAGCGCCAATTCACAAAAGATGTCATTTACGGAATTCCAGCAGATTGCGTCAGTCATTGGCGTGAGGTTGGGCCCCGTTCATGCAGACTTTCCAACCACAGCAATCCTTCAGCAATCCCTCATACTGAGCAAACATGTAGCGATGGTGGAGAGGAAAAACTCCCCTTTAACAGGAAGAAACCTCCAACAGAACCAGCCTCAGTAGGAGCGGCCATCTGTCACGACCGTCTGGGGGTTTGAGAAGACAGAGCAGAGACACAGAAGGAACAGAAGTAGTAGTACAACAAATAATTAAAGGGAATGTCCTGAATTAGTATCCTATAAATATGAGGGTTAACTGGGCTAAAGATGATTTTATTTCTAAGAGATGCAGTCCTATTTATCTATTATATTATTATTTGCTCCCCTTATTAGATTTTCAAATAATCATAAATCACTCATTACATAATTGGTAAAATATTATGAGATAGACTTATTAATATGTTAAAAGGCCATGATTATGATGTCAACAGCAGGTTTAACTTTTTTGGTCCACCAGTACATGGTTGGTTGTTACAATCTTGCAACTAATCTTTTAGGGAGATAAATAAATAAAAACATGGTTGTATAAATATTAGTGCTGTCATGAGATTAAAACTACGTTGAGAATAATTTATTATGATCTGTAATTAATTAATCAATCTAATTAATCTTTTTTTTAATCTCACCTAATAATTGCTGAGAAAAGCCCTCATCTTGAGGTATTTTCTTTTAAATTCATTACATTATTGTGGTAGAACAAAAGTTTGATACATGTAATCTAAAAAACTGCCTTTATGAAGTAATTTATTGTATTTAACAAACTTGAACAGATGCAGTCCCAGCCATTTACATTCTGCTGTTTTTGTGACTAGTCCCAAGTGGCGCCTGCTACCTTCTGCTTCGAGCATGCACGATTCATTAGTGTTCTGGACGCAGTGGGGTCAATATCTTCTCTGAGTCCAGCTGTGTTACGGATTAAAACAACATGTAATACGCACATTATTTTTGATACCAATAGCTTGTCATACCGGTGGACATGGGCAGCCGGGTGGAGCTGCAGTGTGCGGTCCAGTCTGGTTGCCTGCTGTGAGCTCTGAGACAGGAGAGCGCCCCGCTGCTCGGTGAGAAGAGTAACAACGTTACATGCTTCACCCAAAAGTTTCCAATAACCCCATAAAAAGTTGCTAGATTTGCCGCTAGTTGTTGTTGTTTTTTTTTTAGAAAGAATCACTAGAGGCATCTAAAAACTCACCAAATATAGCAAAGTTGGCAACACTGTCGGCAACTCCTCACCTCGCCCTCCCCACCACGATGGAAGCCAGTCATCCTCTGATGAGTTCACAGTCAACCGATGTCCACTTCAGGGTGTGGTTAACCGCAAACATCTCAAGCACAAGAAGCCCAGTGCATAAAACAGGTTTTATTTAAAGAGAACTCGCATGCAGAAACCGTAAAATTAAAGATTCAAAATGAGATTAACGCTATTAAAAACGTAGCGCGCTAAATATGGCTGTAATTAATTAATCGCAATTAACGCGATAATTTGACACCCCTAATAAATATGTACACCCTTGTGCCAAAGCCCCTTTATCCTTAAATTTAGCAGTCGGTCTTGTTTAATAGGAGTCTACTAGCATGCTACATCCTGACTTGGTAATATTTTCTCACACTGCTTTGTAAACATTTTCCAACTCTGTCAGATTGGGAGGACAACCGTCATTCACGCACCCCCCCCCCCAGCATGTGCTCTCTCACCACTCCTTTACTCTCTGTACATACATTAATGCATCTCAGCAGACCTGTGTGCTAAACTCCTGAAGTTTGCGGATGTGTGATGTCATTGGTTTGATTGAGGACAATGACAACCCTTCATACAGACCATGACAACCCTTCATACAGACCAGAGGTGGAATCGACTGGTCCACTGGTGAGGTCATACCCACTGTGAGCTTAACCTGGTCAAGACTGTGGCAATGTAGGAGGACTTCTGGAGAACACCCCCCACACTGCCTCCCCTCACCATCATCAACAACACTATGTCTCCTGTGGATCTCTTCCGGGTCCTAGGGGCCATCCTTTCTTGGGACCTGAGATGGTCCTCACACATAGACACTATTCGGAGGAAGGCCCAGCAGAGACTGGACTTCCTGCTGCAACTTAAGAAGTACAAGCTTCCACAGGAACCACTGGTTGTCTTCTACACCACCATTATTTAGTCTGTCCTGTGTTTGTCCAGCACTGTGTGGTTTTGTTTCATCCTCAAAACAGGACAGGTCCAGAGTACAGCGAACAACCAGGTCTGCAGAGAGGATCATCAGAGCTGACCTCCATCCAGGATTTGTATAGGTCCAGGGTCAGGAAACAGGCAGCCAACATCTCTGCAGACCCCACACTACCTGGACACAGACTGTTTGGACTTTTACCTTCAGGTCGGTGCTACAGAGCGCTATTTGCAAAAACAGAGAGAGTTTATTCCCCCAGGCTGTCTATCTGATCAATACAATGAACCCTTTACAGCCTGAGTAGTTAGCTACTGTACTTTGTAACAAAATAAACATGTTTAACTACAACAACTTGACTCTTTCTTTATTTCTTTTAATGAAGTAATGGCTTTTGTTGGAAAGGTGTTTTCACTCTAAGCCTCTCTTAAAGGAACAGACACCCATTTAATTTTATGACCCCTGTGCTCTCTGGGCTCTTATTTCACCTTCCAGCGTGCTCGTTCATTTCTGTAAAAAGGAGCATAAGAACAACAAACAACAATTATATATTTTAACAGCGAGACGTTGTTCACTGGACTCAGTTCTATTAACTGAGCACAGCTCTACGTCAGCATAACGTTTTTATTGAAACAAGAGTTTGCAGGAAACTCCTCCCACATGTTGTAACTATTAATAATAAAAAGTTGTCTGGTTTTCTGAGCATCAACAATTATAATCACACCAATCGCACCAACTTGCCACTACCTCAGATAAATATGCACTGGTCTCTTTGCATGTTCCACAGGTCTATGTGCGCAAAATAAATAATTGCACAAGCTGCCAAAATCACTTGTGAGTAACACAATACTACTTTATAGTATTTCAGAATGCTATGTGTTAAATATAAACTCCTTATTTCGTTTAAGGGAACTTGGCAATCAACGCAGATTCACTCTCTAATTTAAGGTTAGCAGTGAGTTAGCAGTAGTTAAAATCAGGCAAAATTACACATTAGGGACACACACAAGTAAACAAACATCAGATGCTTGAAAAAGAAAAAAAAATATCTCAGAATTTGCCATATTTTCCTAATTCCAGGATTTCCACTGGAGGCAGTGTTGGTTGTTACTCTGTGATGGGGTAAGCCGTATTGCGTCATTTCCTGTTGTGCTCCGTGGAGCTGTTTGGTGTTCAGACTCTCTTGAATTGATCTTATTTTCTCTGTGCTGAGCCCTTTCTAAGTTATTTTTACACACAAGCACACTAAAACACACGTTTTGTGGTGGTCTACTTTACGTTTTGGGAACTCCTTGTGTTTCACAGCTTTTCTTGGGGTGGTAAGGTCTCGCTAGCTCAGTTAGCTTAGCTTCATTGTGGCTATGGCTACTCTTCTCTCTCCTGTCTCTAACTCTTCTCTTCTCTCTTTCTCTCTCTGTCAGATGTTTAGTTACTTCCCTGCTTCCTTTAGTGATAATAGTAACTGTAATAAATGTAATATTTCTGTAGCTTTGGAGGCGAGGGTATCAGAATTAAAAGCACGGCTCCACGCTGTTGAAAAACCAGCAGATAGCCGAAGCCCATTAGCCAGCGCGGAGCCAACAAGGACAGAACCTCCTAGCTGTCCTCCGGTAGAGCCCGCGCAGCCGGGACCCCAGGCCGGCTGGGTGACTGTACGTAGGAAGCATAGTTCTAGGACCCAGCCCCCGGGCCACCACCAACCGGTCCACGTTTCCAACAGATTTTCCCCGCTCAGCGACACACCCGCTGAGAAGCCGACCCTAATTGGCAGCTCCATAGTACTGGTGAAGGTTACTAATGATATTGTCATGGCCTCAGATAATGGACTTGTGTCTTTTCTGGTTTTGTTAGATCTCAGTGCTGCTTTTGACACAGTCGATCATAATATTCTCTTAGAAAGGCTTGAACATGTTGCAGGGATCAAAGGAACAGCACTAGGCTGGTTTAAATCATATTTGTCTGACAGATTCCAGTTTGTTCATCTAAATGATCAATCTTCTTCACTCTCAAGGGATACTTGTGGAGTTCCACAGGGTTCTGTGCTTGGACTAATTCTTTTAATCATTTATATGCTTCCAATTGGTAGAATCATTAGACAGCATGGGATAAATTTCCACAGCTATGCAGATGATACACAACTATATTTATCCATAAATCCTGATGAACCCAGTCAGTTAGGTGGATTACAGGCATGTGTGAAATACATAAAAACATGGATGACCCTAAACTTTTTGCTTTTAAATTCTGACAAAACAGAAGTTGCTGTCTTTGGACCAGAAGTTCTTAAACAGAAACTGATTAGTCAATTACTTCATCTGGATGGCATTAAATTGGCCTCCAGTAATAACGTAAAGAACCTCGGCGTTATTTTTGACCGAGACTTGACATTTAAATCCCATATTAAACAGGTTTCAGTTGATCCAAAATGCAGCAGCAAGAGTTCTGATGAATATTAAAAAGAGAGATCACATTTCTCCTGTTTTAGCTTCCCTTCATTGGCTCCCTGTTAAATCCAGGATAGAATTTAAGATCCTTCTTCTTACAAACAAAGCCCTTAATAATCAAGCTCCATCATACATCAGAGATCTAATTGTTCCATATGTTCCTAACAGAGCACTTCGCTCTTAGACGGCAGGTTTACTTGTAGTTCCTAGGATTTCTAAAAGTAGAATGGGAGGCAGATCTTTTAGTTATCAGGCTCCTCTCCTGTGGAACCAGCTCCCAGCTTTAGTCCATGAGGCAGACACTCTGTTTACTTTTAAGGCCAGGCTTAAAACTTTCCTTTTTGATAAAGCTTATAGTTAGAGTGGCTTAGGTCATCCTGAGCTATCTCTGTAGTTATGCTGCTATAGGCTTAGACTGCTGGAGGACAGACTTACCAATTTTCTTCACTCTGCTGCTTCCTTTTCTACTACTACTCTCCAGTTGTATCACAGTACATTCTGCTATTTCGACTGTTAACTTTGTTTTCTCTCAGTGTTTTTCTCTCCATAGAAGATATACCTGGTCTGGTATCCTGCTTGGCTGCAATGCCCTGTTGGATGGGGGGCATCGACTGGGACGATGCTCCCAGTGGCTGAACATCCACTGTGTCCTGTTATCAACTTTTTACTTTCTGTAACAAAGAAAGTTCTCTTATATCAGATCTTCTGTTCCTTCTGTGTCTCTGCTCTGTCTTCTCAAACCCCCAGACGGTCGTGGCGGATGGCCGCTCCTACTGAGCCTGGTTCTGCTGGAGGTTTCTTCCTGTTAAAGGGGAGTTTTTCCTCTCCATCGTCGCCACATGCTTGCTCAGAATGAGGGATTGCTGAAGGATTGCTGTGGTTGGAAAGTCTGCCCAACCTTACGCCAATGACTGACGCAATCTGCTGGGATTCCTTAAATAGGAAACTTTTTAACTGATTGGAATGTTTGTATAAATGTATTGAAATGACTTCTTGTTAAGTGCCTTGAGATGACATCTGTTGTGAATTGGCGCTATATAAATAAACCGAATTGAATTAGAAGTACCAAGAGCAAAAGCGTTTAATTTAGGATGGGTTTTCTTTAAACTTGTATAATTAGTTCAAATGCAGCCTAAGCAATGAGGAATAAATGCAGGTTAAGCAATTTAATTTTATAGCTGGATTTTAAATCAGGGTGCTTTTCCACAGCACACCGGGAAACTAATTTTCAAGCTGATTGCTTCCAGATTGAAATTTGGAATTATTAATTTAAATGCAGGTAAAGCAATTTAAATATTTAGCTGAAATTTAAATCAGGGTGCGTTTGCACAACACACTGAGGAATTTTTTTTGTTGTTGATTACTTCCAAATTGAAATTTTGAATTATTAATTTAAATGCAGATTAAGCTATTTAAATTTTTATGAATTTGGAACACTGAAATTTTTAATGCACATTAAAGAGCACAAAAGTATATGAACAATTAATTGCAGATTGAACAGCTTGAATAATGGATTTAAAAATGCATCTTAATTAATCTGATTAGCAGCAGCTTAATTCAGCACTACCATGCTTCCATAGGCTAAGGCACAAAGCAGAATTGCTGCTTCTGAGCGGCAACGTGCAGAACTTATCAGAAACAACAGTTAAGATTAATTACCATTCAAAAGCCAAACACAGCACAATGCTCCTCACTTAATCCCACCAAAACGTCTGCTAAATATTTCTATCAGCTTAGTCAATTCCAAAAGCAGAAGATTATCACCAAGAAAAGTTGCAAACCTTATCGCTTTAAGATCTGGCCGAATAATCTGAACAACTGTTTATTCAGTGTGTGCGGTTTACTTATCTTGTCCTAGCGGCCTCACACGGACGCACCATTAATGTTGTAACTATTAATAATAAAAAGTTGTTTTCTGAGCATCAATAATTATAATCAATAATTTTATATTAATATAATTATTGATGACATTCGAATTTAACCTGTTTATTAAAGATATAGGGGCACCAATTTCATAAATGAGATCATTTTAATTAAACCAGACAGTCAGTCTCTCTCTGAAAAGGGGTGGAGTTCGTCCGCGGGGTTAAAACAAACTTCACAGCACACACTGAAATAGCACAGGAAACTTCTCGTTACTTAAGGGAATTTATTAATGAAATAGGTCAACCTTACAGATTACATTTCATTCATAATTTCCATCTATTCTAAGGCATGCAAAAATATAGAAAAAAGTTAATGTAGAGGGAAGGGGCCGTGTGTGTGTGTGCAGCTGTGTGTCTGTGTGGGAGACAGCAAGCGAATGAGGGGGGGGTTCAGCTCACCCCCTGAATGCGATAAATAACTCAAGCCTTATCAATTGGCGCGATCAGTTCACAAAGGGAGGCAGAGAACCCAGAGAGAAAGAGAAAATTATGATCGACTGTGTCAAAAGCAGCACTGAGATCTAACAAAACCAGAACAGACACCAGTCCATTATCTGAGCCCATGAGAATATCATTAGTAACCTTCACCAGTGCTTTTTCAGTGCTATGATGAGCTCTAAAACCTGACTGAAACTCTTCAAACATTGTTACTGTTTAGATGCTCAGACTTGATTAGCAACTGTTTTCTCAAGGATTTTGGATAAGAAAGGAAGGTTAGATATAGGCCTGTAATTCACCAAGTCATCTTGATCAAGAGAAGGTTTCTTGAGTAAAGGTTTAATTACAGCTATTTTAAATTCTTGTGGTACGTATCCGTTTACTAAGGATAGATTAATCATATCCAAAATGGGGCCAGGAACCAAATGGAACACTTCTTTAAATAATTTGGTAAGTATTGGGTCCAACATACAAGTTGAAGGTTTAGATGAGGCTAATATTTTTGATAATTCCGAAAGCTCGACTGAATCAAAAGAGCCTAAGCACAAATGAGGTTCTACAGTTCTTTCTGATGCTGCCTCATTTACTGAGGAAGAAGTAATCATGTTTGGGAGGATGCCAATGATTTTATTTTTAATAGAATTAATTTTATTTATGAAGAATCCCATAAAATCATCACTGCTAAGAGCTGGGGGAATAGTTGGCTCAACAGAGCTATGACTCTGTGTAAGTTTGGCAACTGTACTAAAAAAAAACCTAGGATTGTTTTTATTCGCCTCTATTAATGATGAAAAATATGCTGTTCTAGCTTGTCAAAGGGTCTTTTTATACAGCAGTAGTTATTCCAGATTAAATAGGAATCCTCTAGATGTGTAGAGCGCCATTTTCTCTCCAACTTCCTAGTATTCTGCTTTAAAGTACGCAACTCTGCGTTAAACCAAGGAGTCAGCCTCCTATGGCAAGCCACTTTCTTTTTTAAGGGGGCTACACTACCTAATGCCAAACGCAATGAGGACGTAACGCTGTGAACCAGACCATCAATTTCTGAAGGGTTAGAGATAGTATTGCTGCCATCCATTGTGTTACTCTGAGACACTGAGGAAAGTAAGAATGGAACAGATTCTTTAAAAATTGTTACAGCATTGTCTGATAAAGCTCTACTATAATGAAATTTTCTTTCAGATTTAAGATGGTCAGTTAAAGTAAATTCAAAAGTTATTGAGAAGTGGTCAGACAGGACCGGGTTATGTGGGTGGACTGTTATTTCCTCACACTCAATACCGTATGTCAGTACCAGGTCCAAAGTGTGTTTTCCCGAGTGGGTCGATCGCTGTACTTTTTGAGTAAAGCCAATTGAGTCTAAAATAGCACTAAAGGCTGCATTTAGGCTATCACTTTCAGTATCCACATGAATATTGAAGTCCCCCACTATAATAACCCTATCAGTATTTAATACTAAATCAGATAAAAAATGTGAGATCTGATCCAAGAATTGAGAGTAAGGGCCTGGTGGACGATACAAAACCACAAACAAAAATGGTCTTAATGTTTTGCAACTTGGATGAGGAAAATTAAGGGTTAGATGTTCAAAAGAACTGTAGCTATCAATTGGTCTGGGACTAATTAGTGAATCAGAACGAAAAATGGTTGCAACTCCTCCTCCTCACCCATTACTTCTAGGAATGTGAAAATTTAAATGACTGGAAGGAGTTGACTCATTTATACTGACAATCCTCCTGCTGCAACCAGGTTTCTGTGAGACAAAGCAAATCAATGTGATTATCACCAATCAAGTCATTTACTAACAAAGTCTTTGAGGAGAGAGATCTTATGTTTAATAAACCACATTTAATAGATTTATTTTTCTGTTCAGTCAAAGTTGTATTTATCTTTATGAGATTTCCATAATTTGCTTTTGTTGGCTTAACTTTTAATTCATTTAATTTTGGCCATGGGCAAGACACTGTTTCTATAGGGTAATGGGTGGGTAACAGTACAGAAGCAGCAGAGAGGTGGGTTAAACTACGACTCTGCTTCCTGGTCTGGACCCTGGGTTGTCAGTGTTTTTGGAGGACTAATAAATTCGGCCATATTCCTAGAAAGAAGAGCTGCTGCATCCAAAGTGGGATGGATGCCGTCTCTCCGGATCAGACCAGGTTTTCCCCAAAAAGTTAGCCAGTTATCAATGTAGCCCACATCGTTTGCAAGACACCACCTAGACAACCATTGATGGAATGACAGCATGCGGCTAAACATGTCGTCACTGGTCCGATCAGGCAGGGGACCAGAAAAGATTACCGAGTCTGACATTGTTTTGGCAAACTTACACACCGAAGCAACACTAATTTTAGTGACCTCCGATTGGCGTAACCGGGTGTCATTACCGCCAGCGTGAATAACATTCTTACTGTATTTACGCTTATCTTTAGCCAGCAGTTTCAGGTAGGATTTGATGTTCGTTCTGGCCCCTGGCAAGCATTTGACTATGTTCAAAGGTGTCTCTAATGCCACGTTTCTGACTATGGAGTTGCCAATTACCAAGGTTGGCTTCAATAAGATTAATAATTTTATGCAAAAATTACTAAGTTTAGGGGCACCACCTGGATTCCAGGAATATCAATAGCCAAATTGTTCAGTCTCAGTTTATGTTTATGATTACCTGCCTGATAAGGCCGAGGCAATTAAATAATATTTGAAGGAATAAGTTCTTGGTGTACCTGAATAGCAAGTTACTACACATGTAGGTGAAATAACAATAACTACACCTCTCTTCTTCATCTTCTTTCTTTCTTCCCCTTAATTTTCCGTCTCCGTGTCCATAACATCAGGATATTAAACCCCCAGCAATTCATAATTAAGATTTTTCACACATATCAAGTGGAGTACTATAGCAAAAGCTGTAGTGCCCCGCTTGTGAAAGTGAATCTGTTGGGCTTCTACTTGGTACTCAGACACCAATTCTGAGCTCCACACTGCCAAACAGGACACGTTTAAAAAAAAAAAAAAAAAGAAAGAAATAACAACAATGGTTTTCCAAAATACAAGAGTTTATTACAAAAATAATTCACTTTCAGTTAACATACTTTAATCAACAAACTCACCAAACTAGTAACACACAACTAAACTACTAAGAAAAGAATAACGAAAGTAAAACAGTAAAAGTGATAAAAATGCATAGAAATGGAAACAACAACAAAATTGATAATGATGTCACAGTTCAGAATGAATATGTTTGCTCAAAAACCAAGGCTTGTATTGAACAGTGTTGGGAATGAGGCTAGGTTAGTTTAGTTTATTAGTTTTAGACTAATCAGCAGACTAATCAGCAGATTCTGGTTTGTTTTCAAACCACCAATTCACAATGCAAAGCAGAAGTGAAGAAAAACATTGTTTGGAAGAAGCAATGTTTCATTAAACCATTTGCTGAATTAGAAATCAACAACTTTTGGATAACTGATTCAATTTTATTGATCCGTCACCGCAGTGATTGATCAAATTTATTATTTAGACTTTATGTTGACGTTAACGGCAGTACCAATAATGTCGATCTAATTTAGTATTTTGACTTACCAAGAAGGCGGTCTCCAAAATGACTTAAAAGATTGGTTTTAGTGTTTAAACTATCCGTTTTAAAGTCGATCTCTATTTTGAATAGCATTAACGGCAGTCTTTATTGTTCATGAATAAAAAGGCCGTCAATGGCGGGCCCACGTGGGTCGCTATAGCATGTAGCTTACAGCTAACTCACGTGGTGCTGCTTAAAGTCGCGCTGGATCATTTATTAAACATCAAACAAAGGAAAACTGTTGGATTAAGTAACTCAGGTTGCAGGATATAAAACGACTTTCCATCGGAAACCTCGAAATTCACTGTTTAAACCTCCAGGCCGACCGGCCTGTTTGTACCCAAACAATAAATGAAATCTTACACAAAATAACAAATCACAGTGAAACAAACAACCCTTAAATCTTGTTTAAACTAACCTAATATCTCCTCTGCCCAGATAGACCTTACTGAACGATTAAAGTTTTCCAAGTCGGTCCGTGGATGATGGGCGAAGCTAACACAACGTTAGCCGGCAGGCTAGCAATAGCTGCAGTCGGTTAGCAGCGGTAGGCCGTATGGCTGTTGTAGCGTAGCAGCCATGGAGCTGGAACGTCGTTGTCCTCTCCCGCTTGCTTAAACAGCGATCAGCTCTACCCTCTTTCACTGAAAGTACCTTAGTCCGCAGCTTCCAGCACAGCGTTCATCTTACATAAGCTCCGTCGGCGGTGGATGTAACGGCTGTAGTCTGGACTCGGCTCTGCGGCAACAGTAGCTGGTTAGCAGTTCGCTTCCTCACGGTAGCATCTGAAATTCAGAGAGTTTCTGTAGGGCTCAGGGCAGAACAGTGGGGTTTGTCTCAAGACACTGGGTTTGCGATTCACCTGATTGATCAAGAGTCTTGTTGTCTTTGAAGTGGGTTCCTCCCAGAGCTCGCGTCTTTTCCCTCGCCAGCAAAGGAAACATGGCGCTGTTTGGCTGAACGCCAGAACTGGAGAGGGCGTGAAGGTCTCCGGCGGTGCCTTATATGACCTCTGGTCCTCTTCTTCTCCTGTCGGAGCTAGAATGTAGGTTAGCGCCACCCAATGGCTGTGTGTCCGCAACATTAGCTAACATAACTATGCAGATGATACTCAGCTCTACATTATGATGTCACCAGGTGACTTTGAACCCATTCAAACCTCAATGGTAAATGGACTGAACTTATATAGCGCTTTTCTAGTCATACTGACCACTCAAAGCGCTTTACATTGAAGCCACATTCACCCACTCACACTCGCATTCATACACCGACACCCAACATGGCTCGGTAGGACGATGTTTTTTGGGGTTAAGTGCCTTGCCCAGGGGCACATCGACATGTGACTGGAGGAAGCTGGAATCGAACCTACGACCCTGCGATTGCAAGCCAACTCTACTCTACCACTGAGCCACAGTCGCCAAACAATCAATGGCTGGATGTGCCATAACTTTCTCCAGCTGAAAAGAAACAAAACAGAAGTAATTAATTTTAGACCTAAAGAGGAATGATCAAGAGTCAGCACACAGCTTCAGTTAATACATCTAGAAACTACTGGTCAGGCCCAAAATCCATGTGTACTAATGGACCCAGACCTGAACCTCCATGGTCATATAAAGGCCTGATGTTGCAACAGGACCTTGAAAAACTCACCCATGTGTTTATCTTTCGTCGGATTGATTACTGCAACAACGTCCTCACAGGTCTGCCTAAAAAGTCAATCAGACAGCTGGAGCTGATCCAGAACGCTGCTGCTCGTGTACCTCACTAGAACCAGGAAAGTAGAGCACATCACCCCAGTTTTAAAGTCCTTACATTGGCTCCCTGTAGCTCAGAGAATAGACTTTAAAATACTTTTACTAGTTTATAAATCATTAAATCACTTATCACTTATGTTAAAAATCTACTGTTACTATACCAACCCTGCTCGGCGGGATCCGGATCCGGCGTCTCTGCTCGTTCGATCACCTGTTCTGTGCACATCGTGAGTGGTCGGTTCATTGGCGGGTTGGACTGGCCCTGGCCTTCGTTGGATGCCTGGTCTCAGCGCTGTGCGTTGCGCAGGATCAGGACTCAACTTGGTGTCCAGGTGCTGGCTGAGCTTGGCCTGGGGATGCCGTCCGTCTGCTGTGACTATCGGTGGGGACCCCGACGTGGGGCAGGGGTGGGGCACTGGGATGTTGGCGGTGGAAATTTGGCATAGGGTGGCGGTGGCGCGGGGCGGGGCGGCCGGCCGCGGTCCTTGCTGTGGCCCCTCATCGGCCAGTCCCTGGTCGGGTCCCTGCTGGGGGGTGGGGCGCCCCTGGGCCCAAGCTCTCCCGGGCCATGGACGGGACGGGCCGGCCTAAGCCCCTGCATCGTAGCCGCTGGACGTTCCCCTGGGGTTCTCCTCTGCTCCTCTCTTGGGGGATGCGGTTGACCCAGCCCTGATCTGCCTGGGACTCTGGGTGTCCTTTGGACGTCTGTGGCTCCAATCTCCTTCATGTCTGCATCGATTCCTGGGAGACGGATTGATGCCTGCTCACACCAGCTATCGAACACTCTTATGGAGAAACCTTACATGCACCAGCATGCTCACACACACACAGGTGTGGGATCTCCGGTGTTTACAGATATGTTCATGGGCAGAGGTTATCAGTACTAGATCTTGATTAATCGGTACCATGAGTTTTTCCGTGACATTGTTGTTGTATTTTTATATCCATTTTTGTGTGATGTGGTTGTGTAGTTCTTAGTTCACAATGTTTTGTCATGACCTGGCTCAAATCATGACAAAAAAAAGGGTGAGACGTCATACTTCAAACAAGTAAAATGAATTTATTTAAATAATAAAAGCAAAGACAGAAACCTAAACCAAAAGTGGAGAGCCAAGCTCCCACACCAAAGCAAAGAGAACACAAAAGCCTGTGAGGAAGAGAAACTCTTCCCCTGAACTGGAGGGAGAGTGCAGCTTTTATTGACACCGGGCCCAGGTGTCACCAATCAAAGGGAATGGTCTGCTCATCATGCTGCAGCTCAACCTAGAAATATAAAAAGGTTAGTGAGCAGGCCATCACACCTCCCCCACAAAAATCAGGTTCCTATAAGCAATCATCATTTAAACAGAAACAAAAGCAAACACTCAACAAAAATGTTTATATTTCAAACAAAACGGGATTCGACGGGGTAAGCCGTATTGCGTAATTTCCTGTTGTCACTGTTGCGCTCCCTGTAAACTGTTTGGTGTTCAGAGTCTCTTGAATTGACCTTATTTTCTCTCTGCTGAGCCCTTTCTAAGTTATTTTAACACACAAGCACACTAAAATACACGTTTTGTGGTGGTGTACTTTACGTTTTGGGAACTCCTCGTGTTTCACACAGCTTTTCTTGGGGTGGTAAGGTCTCGCTAGCTCAGTTAGCTTAGCTTCATTGCGGCTATGGCTACTCTTCTCTCTCCTGTCTCTAACTCTTCTCTTCTCTCTTGCTCTCTCTGTCAGATGTTTAGTTACTTCCCTGCCTCCTTTATTGAGAATGGTAACTGTAATAAATGTAATATTTTTGTAGCTTTGGAGGCGAGGGTATCAGAATTAGAAGCACGGCTCCACGCTGTTGAAAAACCAGCAGATAGCCGAAGCCCATTAGCCAGTGCGGAGCCAACAAGGATAGATCCCCCTAGCTGTCCTCCGGTAGAGCCCGCGCAGCCGGGACCTCAGGCTGGTTGGGTGACTGTACGTAGGAAGCATAGTTCTAGGACCCAGCCCCCGGGCCACCACCAACCGGTCCGCGTTTCTAACAGATTTTCCCCGCTCAGCGACACACCCGCTGAGAAGCCGACCCTGGTAATTGGCAGCTCCATAGTCAGAAACGTGGCATTAGAGACACCATTGACCATAGTCAAATGTTTGCCAGGGGCCAGAACGGGCGACATCAAATCCTACCTGAAACTACTGGCTAAAGATAAGCGTAAATACAGTAAGATTGTTATTCACGCTGGCGGTAATGACACCCGGTTACGCCAATCGGAGGTCACTAAAATTAGTGTTGCTTCGGTGTGTAAGTTTGCTAAAACAATGTCAGACTCGGTAATCTTTTCTAGTCCCCTGCCTGATCGGACCAGTGACGACATGTTTAGCCGCATGCTGTCATTCCATCAATGGTTGTCAACCCGGTCCTGTCTGACCACTTCTTAATAACTTTTGAATTTACTTTAACTGACCATTTTAAATCTGAAAGAAAATTTCATTATAGTAGAGCTTTATCAGACAATGCTGTAACAATTTTTAAAGAATCTGTTCCATTCTTACTTTCCTCAGTGTCTCAGAGTAACACAGTGGATGGCAGCAATTCTATCTCTAACCCTTCAGAAATTGATGATCTGGTTCACAGCGTTACGTCCTCATTGCGTTTGGCATTAGATAGTGTAGCCCCGTTAAAAAAGAATGTGGCTAGCCATAGGAGGCTGACTCCTTGGTTCAACGCAGAGTTGCATACTTTAAAGCAGAATACTAGGAAGTTGGAGAGAAAATGGCGCTCTACACACCTAGAGGATTCCTATTTAACCTGGAATAACAGTCTACTGCTGTATAAAAAGACCCTTCGACAAGCTAGAACAGCATATTTTTCATCATTAATAGAGGCGAATAAAAACAATCCTAGGTTTCTTTTTAGTACAGTTGCTAAACTTACACAGAGTCATAGCTCTGTTGAGCCAACTATTCCCCCAGCTCTTAGCAGTGATGATTTTATGGGGTTCTTCGTAAATAAAATTAATTTTATTAAAAATAAAATCATTGGCATCCTCCCAAACATGATTACTTCTTCCTCAGTAAATGAGGCAGTATCGGAAAGAACTGTAGATCCTCAGTTGTGCTTAGGCTGTTTTGATTCAGTCGAGCTTTCGGAATTATCAAAAATATTAGCCTCATCTAAACCTTCAACTTGTATGTTGGACCCAATTCCAACCAAATTATTTAAAGAAGTGTTCCATTTGGTTCCTGGCCCCATTTTGGATATGATGAATCTATCCTTAGTAAACGGATACGTACCACAGGAATTTAAAATAGCTGTAATTAAACCTTTACTCAAGAAACCTTCCCTTGATCAAGATGACTTGGTGAATTACAGACCTATATCTAACCTTCCTTTCTTATCCAAAGTCCTTGAGAAAATTGTTGCTAATCAAGTCTGTGAGCATTTAAACAATAACGAGCTGTTTGAAGAGTTTCAGTCAGGTTTTAGAGCTCATCATAGCACTGAAACAGCACTGGTGAAGGTTACTAATGATATTCTCATGGCCTCAGATAATGGACTGGTGTCTGTTCTGGTTTTGTTAGATCTCAGTGCTGCTTTTGACACAGTCGATCATAATATTCTCTTAGAAAAGCTTGAACATGTTGCAGGGATCAAAGGAACAGCACTAGGCTGGTTTAAATCATATTTGTCTGATAGATTCCAGTTTGTTCATCTAAATGATAAATCTTCTTCACTCTCAAGAGTTACTTGTGGAGTTCCACAGGGTTCTGTGCTTGGACCAATTCTGTTCACCATATATATGCTCCCAATTGGTAGAATCATTAGACAGCATGGGATAAATTTCCACAGCTATGCAGATGATACACAACTATATTTATCCATAAATCCTGATGAACCCAGTCAGTTAGGTAGATTACAGTGTCTGGAAGACATAAAAACATGGATGACCCTAAACTTTTTGCTTTTAAATTCTGACAAAACAGAAGTTGCTGTCTTTGGACCAGAAGTTCTAAAACAGAAACTGATTAGTCAATCACTTCATCTGGATGGCATTAAATTGGCCCCCAGTAATAACGTAAAGAACCTCGGCGTTATTTTTGACCGAGACTTGACATTTAAAACCCATATTAAACAGGTTTCTAGGATTTCTTTCTTTCACCTCCGGAATATTGCTAAAATTAGAAACATCCTGTCCAGGAGTGATGCTGAGAAACTAGTCCATGCATTTGTTACCTCAAGGCTGGACTACTGTAATTCTTTACTATCAGGTAGTCCACAAAATGCCATTAAAAGCCTTCAGTTGATCCAAAATGCGGCAGCAAGAGTTCTGATGAATATTAAAAAGAGAGATCACATTTCTCCTGTTTTAGCTTCCCTTCATTGGCTCCCTGTTAAATCCAGAATAGAATTTAAGATCCTTCTTCTTACATACAAAGCCCTTAATAATCAAGCTCCATCATACATCAGAGATCTAATTGTTCCTTATGTTCCTAACAGAGCCCTTCGCTCTCAGACTGCAGGTTTACTTGTAGTTCCTAGGATTTCTAAAAGTAGAATGGGAGGCAGATCTTTTAGTTATCAGGCTCCTCTCCTGTGGAACCAGCTCCCAGCTTTAGTCCGTGAGGCAGACACTCTGTTTACTTTTAAGGCCAGGCTTAAAACTTTCCTTTTTGATAAAGCTTATAGTTAGAGTGGCTTAGGTCATCCTGACCTAGCTCTGTAGTTATGCTGCTATAGGCTTAGACTGCTGGAGGACAGACTTACCAATTTTCTTCACTCTGCTACTTCCTTTTCTCCTACTACTCTCCAGTTGTATTACAGTACATTCTGTTATTTCGACTGTTAACTTTGTTTTCTCTCAGTGTTTTTCTCTCCATAGAAGATATACCTGGTCTGGTATCCTGCTTGGCTGCAATGCCCTGTTGGACGGGGGGCATCGACTGGTATGATCCCCCCAGTAACTGAACATCCACTGTGTCCTGTTATTAACTTTTTACTTCCTGTAAAAAAGAAAGTTCTCTTATATCAGATCTTCTGTTCCTTCTGTGTTTCTGCTCTGTCTTCTCAAACCCCCAGACGGTCGTGGCAGATGGCCGCTCCTACTGAGCCTGGTTCTGTTGGAGGTTTCTTCCTGTTAAAGGGGAGTTTTTCCTCTCCACCGTCGCTACATGCTTGCTCAGTATGAGGGATTGCTGAAGGATTGCTGTGGTTGGAAAGTCTGCATCAACGGGGCCCAACCTCACGCCAATGACTGACGCAATCTGCTGGGATTCCTTAAATAGGAAACTTTTTAACTGATTGGAATGTTTGTATAAATGTATTGAAATGACTTCTTGTTAAGTGCCTTGAGATGACATCTGTTGTGAATTGGCGCTATATAAATAAACTGAATTGAATTGAAATCAAAAGAGCCACTCGGGAGGTTGCGGTGGCATAAATAGTTGGCTTTCTATCCATGTCGTTCCACTTCTCAAGCATGCAGAATCGGGATTTTGAACGTCTGTGGATGTGGCTGGTCAGTGTTGTATTCTACTTTTTTGAGGCTATTTTTATTATGCAGTACATATGTTTTAATTTTTTTTAAGTTTTAGAAGTAATAGGCCTGTTTATATTATTCAGGGTAGTAAAACATGACTCTGTTACCAGTATTTTATAGGGTTGAAGGTTTTAAGTAAACAAACTCTTGAGTAAAGATATGAACTGAAAGCAGGGAGGATCAGCTATAACTCTAAGTCATGTTATAACCCAGTTCATGGTAAGGTCAAGAGACCTGGAGAAAATAAATGGCCTGTCAAGATGTAGAAGGAGGAGAGAGGAGTCACGTGATATGTTCTTTGTTCTTCTTGAAATAAATATGATACAGCCTTGTAAGAGAACGAGTCAGTCAGATCTTGTCTGGCTCCCATCTGCAGATGTGTCTTAAAATCAGATATATGATTGTGTGTGTTTTTTTGTTACTCTTTGTCTCTCAGCTTTGGGTCTTATTTTGAAACAGTTCCCGTTGGGGTTTTTGGAGTTCGGCGCCCCCACCTCTCTGAGCAGGAAGTGAGTTGCAGAGCACATTATGAGAAAAAAGCCGACATCAGCCTGACGTGGATCCCCACCTTGGAGGGAAGCTGTTTGACCGTGCCTCGAGGGCCACGCCCTGGGCCCAGAGGGCCTCTAGTTTTGCTGAGGCATTACTAGCTAATTCTGTCATCCTCTCAAGATCTACGGAGATGTCAGACGTAGTTCGAATCACTTTATTAGGGAACGCATTCAGGTGCAGAATCTTGGCTAACCAGGAGACTGGAGAGGATCAGGAGAAAGCAGTGGCTGGGGAGACCGGAGAGAGGTCTGGCTGGCAAAGATTCAGAAAGACACTGGTCAAGACAAGGGTGGATTTCTGGGCTGGAGAACCAGATGAAAGAACGAGAAGGAGGTGAGTGAGGGCTTCTTAAATATGATGGATGAATCAACGAGAAGAGAGAGCTGTCAGTTGGTACAGGTGGAGGCTGATGAGTCTCTCACATACTAGGAATGGATGACCTACCAAATTTGCTCCAAAAGGTCACCAATGACTTATCCAGGAGGTCACCGAAGAACCTAGAACAACATCTAAGGTACGGAGGCCTCACCACCTCGGTTAAGGTCAGAGTTCATGATAAGTGAGAGAGAGAAGCCAAAACTGGGAGATGTCCAGGGCAGAACCACTGCTGACCCAAAAAACCACAAAGGCTTGTCTCACATTTACCAAAATCATCTCAACGATTCCCAAAATCTTTGGGAAAAAATTTGGTGGACTAATGAGACAAACTTTTTGGAGGATGTGTGTCTTGTTACATTTGGAGTAAAGCTAACACAGAACAAGAACATCACTTGATATTATATCTAAAGTCAAACATGGTGATAGAGGCCTGGTCAGGGGGTTTCTTACTGCTTCAGGACCTCAAAAAAGGTTGATTTTGATGTGACATAGACCAGCTATGAACTTAAATTGAATTTAGATGTTGTTGGACTACCTTTAAAAGGCCATTCATACCAGAAACCTCTCCAATGTGTCTTAATTAAAGCATTGACATTAAAGACTGATTACCAGTTATAACAAATGCTTGATAGCAGCTAGTGCTGCCATGTATGGAAAAAGCAGTTATGTTTATGGAGCAATTATTTTTTCACATATTACCGGATTTGGTTAGATACATTTTTAACCTAAAATAAATCTTAGTGTGAAAACTGCTTTTTTTTTTACATTTCTAACGATATCTTTGATATTAACATTTGTTTGATCTGAAGCAATTAATGCAAACATGGTGCTACTGCAGAGAAGATTCTTTGGACACCAACTTTTGTTTATGGGATGCAAGGGCAACACAGTGCTGAGGCAACAACTCAAACCATCTTTGGAATGTTAAGGTGTAACCTAGCAGCTGTTTAGGAAACACCTTAGTGCAAAAATATGATTCTTATATCTTTCACACTGTGATGTTTTAGCATTATTTGTCGCTTACCAGAAAAAAATGGAGCAAATTGTGTTTTTGGAGTAGGCTGCCAAGTAGGGTGCCAAGATGAATCAAAATTGTATTTCTGCAAAGCTGTCAGCAACTCTGGAAAATGCTTAAAGCCCCTGAAAAGACTACATGAACTTCTTGCTCCCCAAACAGAAGGTGAGACAAGGGATTATTGAAGACTTTTGCACAGTATTGGAACAGTTCAGTATCTCAGCAGGAAGCTCAGTGGTTTTAAAGCTGTATGAAAAGAGATTTAGATGAAAGCACATGCTTAGCACAGAGCAGCTGGTGCTGATCAGTGTGACTCAAAGGCCTGAATGTCTTCATCCATCCACCACAGTTGGAGAAAGAGAGTCAACAGAGGTCAGATCTCGCTCTCATAAGTGTGCATGAATGTTTTTAAGGAGAGGATTTCAGTGTAGCTCCGACTGGTTCTTCGATACAGGTCCAGACCAGTGAGGATCTCCACGTCTCTGACCCGAGCTGTGTGCATCTTCATTAGGTTCTCCACCCAGCGAGACTCATCCTCAGAACTCTGTGGATGAGGGTCAGATACATGAAGTCAGCAAGGGCTCTCAGACCAACCATGTTGACTGAAATTCAGCTCATGTGTTATTTAAGATACAACCAGAACATGAAACGTATATGTGATGTGATGGCTCTTACATTGCAAGTCTCATCATTGTTGGGTCGGTGTGGCAGGATGAAAGCGGCACTGCTGAGTGGTCCATTGCATAAGTCTGCAGCCTGTGTGAAGTCTAAGCAGCTGGTCAGGACCACAAAGTAATGAGAAGGGACAGGGATGGTTCCACTCATGTGCCTGTAAAAGATTTAATCTCTCCTTTTAGTCTGGAAAGAGTCTGCTTGCTCTCATTCAGTAATTCTTTCTACTTTAGAAAGATCAAAATTTCAAAAAATCCAACATGAATAGTTTGCTATGAAGAAGAAAGGAAAATATAGGTCCAAATAAAAATGGTGATCTAATTTGACATTAGGAATCCTACTGAAGGGTTGTCTGGATCTGTGAAGAAAAGGCATATTTACAGTATTGTGCAAAACCTTCAAACTACTAATAGTTCATGTACACTTTACTTCCAAGGAGCCACATTCTGTACAAACAGTACTCAGGCTTTCTGAAGTTTTCTTGGTTTCCCTTTCCTGTGGCTGAACTTATTTTCAGGCTCTTCTACCTGACTGTGGTAACATATCTTGACGTGTGTGGTTAAAAATGAGGAACGTGGATAAGTGCAGGAACGAGTAAGACCTAAAAACATGTCTACACAAGGACCCATATTTAAAAATCATACGCTAGAAGAAACATCAAAGATGTAAGATTTTTGTTATGCTTTTTCGGTCTTAGGACCTTAGCGAAGCACCTTAGGGGAAGCGTTTCCTTTTCTTGAACTTGAAATTCAGACCCATGTCTTGTCCACATTTAGCGTCTGACAGATCCCTCCATTCCCACATGATCATCGGCCCCAAATGAAAAGAAATAGTTGCATTTCATCATCTGACTGAGGGATAGTCGCGAAGCTTCCTCCCCCCAACCAAGAAAGACTTGACGGTTAAGAAGTGATGACTTGCAAAATAGTTTGGTCAGCACCACCCATTTATCTGTTGAGTAAACTCCTGAAAAAATAACAATTGGAGTTTATTCGATTGATATAATAGGGTTCTGAATGTCCAATTATTATTTCAGAAATATTCCCTATACCATTTTAGCAGCAGAAGTATGTTTGTTTATTTTTTGTAAGTCCTTACATTTGGTTGGTTTTTTTGTTTCCTATAGTCATAATAAGTAGATGTCAGTCAATCCGGACCATCCTCTGCTGGGTTGTGGGGGTGGGGCGGAATGTGGGGTGCCTATGTGGGAGGCGGGGTACACCCTGGACAGGTCGCCAGTCCATCGCAGGGCAACATAGAGAGTCTGCATCAACAGGCCGCAACTGCCAGTCAATGACTTGATCCAATCTGCTGGGATTCCTTAAATGGGAAACTAGCTAAAACTTTACACTGATTGGAATGTTTGTATTGAAATGACTTTCTTGTAAAGTGCCTAAAGATGACATCTGTTGTGAATATGTGCTATATAAATAAACTGAATTTAATTGAGTAGAGACACACAGGACAAACAACCATCCATGCACACACACCTAAGGGTAATTTAGAAAGACAGATTATCCTACAGTCATGTTTTTGGACTGGGAGGAAGCCAGGAGGGAACCCACATATGCACAGGGATGACATGCAAACTCCATCAAGAGGATCCCAGGACGGATTTGAACCCAGGACCTTATTGCTACAAGGCAACAGTGCTTCCATCATCCTCCACTGAGCAGCCTAGATGCCAGGACATATTAATGCCCCTGACTAATGATAAACTTTCTCTCCATTAATAGATCCCAGGGATTTTCTTATTATCTGTATGTAGTGGTGGGGTTGACTTTTCTGACCCACATGCAGCATCACAACTTGGTACACAGAACGTAAGTTAAATATTTAGTTACAATAATATGTTCAATAAAGAAATGTGCAAGCAGTTACTTCTTTTCTTCACAGGATCGGGAACTGGTTTCATCTGAAGGAGGAGAGGTGAGTTAATCTTTGCAGAAGAAAAGGATATTTCAAGGTAATGTGAATTATTTGTTTAATTACATTTTAGTAAATGCATCTAGGGAATATGGTATATAAGAGATCATTAGCGTGTTTAAAAAGACTTCAGTAAGGAGGCCTCCCACCTCACTCCCTCTAGCTGCTGTGAGAAGTGTTTGGCTAACCTTCAGAGACTAGGAATGAAGACATAACATTGTTTTCACTTGGAGAAGAAGAGTTTCAGTCATGGAGGTGCGGAGGAGTTCAAGCTTGACCCGGTTCTGGGCAGCTGTATGATCATGGCCGAGCTGCTTAATAACATACAAGAAAAAGCCGATCAGGACTTCAGCCTCATCCTTGTTCAAAGAGGCTATATGCAACTTTTTCCCCAAAATAAACGTAACAATAGCCTTTTTGTTTGACCATTTATGACTCAAACATCTCCTGATGAGCATACTGACACCTTTTCAGCTCACAGTGGGTGCACCTATAAGCCTGTATCCAATTTTTTCTATTTTCTGTCGGGTCGGATTTTCCCTCGCTGTCTGCAGATGTGACTTCAAGCGCGTTCATGTTAAACGTTTCAGATCACTCTGCCACTACCAGTAGTCAGCACTCGCAAGCAGTTAAAAGGATTGTGCGAATACATAGAAGAGACCTAGGACAACTTTGACACCAACAGTAACTCCACATAAGACTAGGAAAGTTAAACCCCTGACAAGTGCCCGAAAAAGATAGAAGATTGAGAGCGACCGGCACACGAGTGAGCACTGCGAGAGCGAGCAGAAAGGAAGAACAGTTCAGTTTTTGGCCACATGGGGTCAGTCGCAAGTTTAAATTTCAGAAAATTGCATATAGCCCCTTTAAAGGAAGAAGATATCTTGTATTTTCAAGTCAACGACTCAATGCAATCTGCTGGGATTACTTAAACAGAAAACTTTAAATCTGATTGGAATGTTTGTATGATTGTATTAAAATTACTTTTCTCGTAAAGTGCCTTGAGATGAGATCTGTTGTGAATCGGTGCAATATAAATAAACATTGGAGGAAACTAAGTAGGTCTTAAGTTGAGGTGAGCAAACATATGATGCACAGGAAAACATGAGGAGAGTAAGATCGCAGAGAGGGGGCTTTAGACTACCTGTTAGTTCAATCGTCTAGTAACGAGTGAAGGCTTTGCAGTTCCTAAAATGCTCCAACTCCCTGATGTGCCTAATGGAATGCAGCTGTGAAGCTGCAAGCAGAGGTAAGCTCTCCAGCAGAGATCTTCTCTGAAAACAGGATCTCACACGCATACAATGACACAAACAGCTTCGAAGTCCTCGAGAGTAGGATGGGGCTGGAGTTCTACACTTGTCTGCCAGGAATCGATTTTGTTTGGTAGTACGATTGAGAGCGGTGATGGTTTGATTCCAGATGTGCCTGCAACAGCAGAGGGGATACTGGACAGAGGTGATGGCAATTTGGTGTTCGCCAGACATAAACAGGACAGGCTGATAGCCAAGAGAGCATTCAAAGAGTGAGAGTCTGGTAGTAGAGGATGTTTGGCAGCTGTGAGTTCGGGCTACCATGGCTCAGGTAGTAAGACTTTGCTCCATAACCAGTGGGCTGTCCCCGCGTCTTCCTTGTCGGTCGGGCAAGACACTTCACACCCCTTGCTTGCTGTTGAACCCACCTGTAGTATCATAGTGGCCTGAAACACTGACCTAGCTTCTCTCTTTTCAGCCCAACTCCCCACCTTCACTTCTCCATCAAGCACCCCCACACCCTGTCCTGGGAGTACATCAAGATGTTCCAGTGTAAGGCTCACCTGGTTATGAGACTGATAGAAAACAGAATCAGCATGGAGTTCATGCTACAGGTCTGACACCATCAAGACTTTAAACTCCAAAATTGTATTTTCCCTCTAACTATGTTTTCTCCCCCTGTAGGTGTTTAACAGACTCCTAAGCCTGGCTAGTACCGCTTCATCGTAAAAGTACCAGAGCCACATGTGGAGCCAGATGCAAACCTTCCTCAAATCCATCTCCAATGTCTCACACCATCAGTTTTTGAATTGGTGAATGACTGAATGTAGTGTAAAGTGCTTTGGGGTCCATTGGACTAGATAAAGCGCTACAGTAGGTTGTGTTAGATGAACATAAGCAATTAAGTGTAGCTTTAAGCTCCTGATTGATGCGTGCAGTTTGCCCATTGGTATGTGGGTCAAAACTAGAACAGAGGGCGACCTTAACAGTGTCAAATTCTTCTCACTAGAGATTAATCGTGGTGCTCTGTCAGATAGGACATCTTCAGGCATATCATCAAGTTGGAAGACATGTTTGGTCAGGAGTTGGACGGAAGTTTGTTGCGCTGAACCAGATGACAGGACTTGGAGAAGTGATTAATGATGGTCGTGATTGTAGTGAAGCCCTTGGATGAACGCAAATCAGTGACAAAATCCAGTGCATGGTTAATGACAGGAAGACAAGATAATTTAGCTGTGTGGGACTGGGCTCATATTATTGGCCTTCCTGTACCTGCTCTTTGATCTCCCATGAGAGAGCCCGAACAATACAAGAAGGAGGGACTATGGTCATGACCAATGGAAGAAATTATTAAACTAAATCAGGAAAAAAACAGCAACAGGACTGGCTAGGATTCAGCCTCTTAGCTTCTTGGAGATACACTATGTTTTATGATCAGTCCAGACAATGATTGGGTGTTCTGCTCTCTTTAGCCAGTGGCGCCACTCATTGAATGCCATTTTAATGGTAAAGATTTTTCTGTCACCTACATTGTAGCTGCATTCAGGAGAGGACAGTCAGCGGGAGAAGAAAGCACAATTTATTGTCGGAAGACCAGCTCCAGCACCAGTATCAGGTGGGACAACCTCCAAGAAAAATTGCTGCTTGGGATTAGGCTAAATAAGAATGGGTGCATGGGGAAAATTGTCTTTTAATTCCCTGAAACCCTTTTCTGCAGTAGAAGACCAGGAAAAGTAGACTTTGGTGCCACAAAGCTCCATTCTGGGGCAACTCCTATCTAATATTTACATTCTCCCACTAGCCAAGATTACAACAACCAATAAGATTAGCTACCATAACAAAGCAGATGATAGTCAACTGTACAATATCACCAGGTGACTTTGAACCCATCAAAACACCTAGTAAATGCATTAAGCAAATAAATGTATGGATGTGAGATCATTTTCTCCAGCTGAACTGAAACAAAACTGAAGTAATTTGGACCTAAAGAGGAACGGTCAAGAGCAGCTTCAGCTAAACAGCTTCATTTAATACAGCTAGAAACTAGTAATCAAGCTGGAAATCTGGGTGTAGTAATGGACTCAGTCTTGCTAACGAACATTTTGGGATTCATTTTCTCATTGGAGTTCTTTAATCTGGTGCGGCTACGTTGAACCCGGCCGCTGGAAATCTAGGTGTAGTAATGGACTCAGGCCTGAACCTCCAGGGTCACATAAAAGCAATAATAAGGTCAGTCTTATATCACCTGAAGAACATTTTGGGATTAATTTTTCATGAACGAGCTGAACAGACCGCATTTCCCAGCATTCCTAGTGCTGCCCTCAACGCACTACCATTGGTCTGTGGCCAATGATGACATCAGAGAGTTTATTTAACTGGTGTAGCTACGTTGAACACAGCCATCTGTCTCCGACCCCAGAAGTGAAAGGAGATGCAAATCGCTAGGGAAAATTCCCCTTTCTTGTTCTATACCTGGGGGACTAGGGAAGAACTCCCCTCAAATCTTCGAGCTGCTTTCTGTCCAGCGAACTGGCATCCTGTAAGTGCAACCAGTAAAGCTTGCTGGTAGCAAGTACTGTTCCAAGGCAGTTCTTGAAGAAGACTAGAGTTGGAAGACAGGCAAGTTGGTATTGTGACAGTAAGACTTCAACATACAGTACTTTGGTGCTAAGCCAATCAATGATTTATAAATTTGTAGAAGTATATTGAAATCTATTTTCTGAGCTACAGGGAGCCAGTGTAAGGACTTTAGAACTGGGGTAATATGCTCTACTTTCCTGGTTCCAGTAAGGAAGCGAGCAGCAGCGTTCTGGATCAGCTGCAGCTGTCTAATTGACTTTTTTAAGCAGACCTGTGAGGACACCATTGCAGTAATCAATCGACTACAGATAAACGCATGGATGAGTTTTTCTAGGTCCTGTTGCGACATTAGTCCTTTAATCCTAGAAATGTTCTTCAGGTGATAGAAGGCAAGGATGGAACCCTGGGGCATCCCACATGTGATTTCTGTCGGTTCTGATGAAACATCTCCTATTTTTAAGATAAGCCTCAAACCAGCTAAGTAATGTACCAGAGTCTGAACACCGCTCTCCAGTCGTTCAATTCAATTCAATTCAGTTTATTTATATAGCGCAGATTCACAACAGATGTCATCTCAAGGCACTTTGCAAGAAAATTAATTTCAATACATTCATACAAACATTCCAATTAGTATAAGTTTTAGTTAGTTTCCTATTTAAGGAATCCCAGCAGTTTGCATCAAGTCATTGACTTGAGGTTGCGTCCCGTTGATGCAGACTTCCAACCACAACAATCCTTCATACTGAACAAGCATATAGCGACAGTGGAGAGGAAAAACTCCCCTTCAACTGGAAGAAACCTCATGCAGAACAAGTGGCCATTAGCCACAACCATCTGGCAAGGCAAGGCAAGGCAAGGCAAGGCAAGGCAAGGCAAGGCAAGGCAAGGCAAGGCAAGGCAAGGCAGGTAAAACACAGACAAAGCATATAAAGTAAAAACAGCAATAAAGCATGAAGCACACACAGATACATCAAAGCATTACAAAGCATATAATGTATCTGGGGGTTTAAGAAGATAGAGGAGAGAAACAGAGAGAACATAAGATCTGATATAAGAGAACTTTCTATATTTAAGAAAGTAAAAAGTTGATAACAGGACACAGGGGATGTTCAGCCACTAAGACCATCATCCTAGTCGACGCCCCCCGTCCAACAGGATATTGTAGCTAAGCATGTTACCAGACGAGGTGTACCTTCTATGGAGAGAAAAACACAGAGAAAATAAAGTTAAACAGTTGAAATAACAGCATATAATAAAACTGGATAGTGATAGAAAAGAAAGTAGCAGAGTGAAGAAAAGTGGTCAGTCTGTCCTCAGATATGGAAAAATTATTTTTGGAACTAAAGTCTATGATATTGATCTAATCATTTGATCACAGTAATTATTAAAGTCAGGGAGGAGGCCTTTCACCTACTCTGATCTAACTACGGACTCCTTAGCAGTTAGGAGTGTTTTGGTTAACTTCGCATTGAAGGTTAACCAAAGCTGCTTGCAGATAGGGCAGACATGATCCAGGTGCGAGAGATTGGAATACAAACATTCCATTCAGTTAAAAGGTTTCCTATTTAAGGAATCCCAGCAGATTGCGTCAGTCATTGGCGTGAGGTTGGGCCCCGTTGATGCAGACTTTCCAACCACAGCAATCCTTCAGCAATCCCTCATACTGAGCAAGCATGTAGCGACGGTGGAGAGGAAAAACTCCCCTTTAACAGGAAGAAACCTCCAACAGAACCAGGCTCAGTAGGAGCGGCCATCTGCCACGACCGTCTGGGGGTTTGAGAAGACAGAGCAGAGACACAGAAGGAACAGAATATTTGATATAAGAGAACTTTCTATGTTACAGAAAGTAAAAAGTTGATAACAGGACACAGTGGATGTTCAGTTACTGGGAGGATCATCCCAGTCGATGCCCCCCGTCCAACAGGGCATTGCAGCCAAGCAGGATACCAGACCAGGTATCACTGGGGGCCAATGTAATGCCATCCAGATGAAGTGATTGACTAAGCAGTTTCTTTTTTAGAACTTCTGGTCCAAAGACAGCAACTTTTGTCTTGTCAGAATTTAAGAGCAAAAAGTTTAGAGTCATTCATGTTTTTATGTTTTCCAGACATGCCTGTAATCTACCTAACTGACTGGGTTCATCAGGGCTTATGGATAAATATAGTTGTGTATCATCGACATAGTTGTGGATATTTATCCCATGCTGTCAGATTATTCTACCAATTGGGAGCATGTATATGGTGAAAATAATTGGTCCAACCACAGAACCCTGTGGAACTCCACAAGTAACCCTTGAGTGTAAAGAAGATTGATCATTTAGATGAACAAACTGGAATCTATCAGACAAATATGATATCATTTCTTCTGTTGTTTCTGTGTCTCTGCTCTGCACAGATAGTCGTGGTTGCTCGTAGTGAGCAAGGTTCTTCTGGAGGTTTCGTCCTGTTAATGGGGAGCTTTTCCTCTCCACAGTTACTACATGCTTGCTCACTATGAGGGATTGCTATAGTTGGAGTCTGCATTAACGGTGCGCAATTGCCAGTCAATAACTTAATGCAATCTGCTGGGATTCCTTAAATAGGAAACCAGCTAAAACTTTAAACTGATGTTTTGTTGTGGTAAATGCTGCACGTCCGAGGTGGTCCTATCAAAAATGCTATGTGCAGGAATTTGTGTGTTTTTCCAGAGCAAATGTTCAGGTCAGCCTGACCTGAGTCGTGGCCCAGCTGAAATATAACCTTGGCTAAGAAGACGTGTTCCCTCAGAGGTGATAAGATGTTGCGGAGAGGAAACATCTGGATATGGCAGACAGTTCGTGGATTAATATGACGCACAAACTAGGTATAAAAATTTGTGTGCTAATGATAGAGAGAGAGTCTTGCTGGGGTAATTGAAGACGAGAGGACTGCATGTCATCAATGCTTTGTCCTGCTCAGAGAAAGCATGTAAACTAATAAACCAGCAGAGGCTGTATTCCAGAACTGAAGCTGTGTCAACTGTTTTGTTTAACTCGACTCAATATCTTGCATGTCAACCCGGACCAACAGTTTGTATTGAAACTGTTGGTTTCAATACAAAAGTCACTGAAATGACATTGAAATGACTTTTGTTGTAAAGTGCCTTGAGATTACATCTGTTGTGAATCTGTGTGTAACCCACGTGAACGACATACCTGCAATGAGTTCAGCATTTCACGGTACTTCCCCTTTAGAGGAACCAGCACACAGTGATGAACAGTTGTTGCTGCCCAGGGGTGAGGTCTGATTCCCCAGTGTTCAGTTATTGCTGCTCTGGCATCCAGCTCTGTGCTGCCAGCCTTTGGTGTTGTGTTGTTTCTATTTGGAAAAGAACTACTCATACTTACCTGGTTGTGAGTTTTGTCTTGACGTTCCTGCTGCTCAACTCAAAAGAGGAGGAAGTAATAAAAACCATGTGCTGCATTTCAAAGAGCAGCGTTTCTCTTTGAGCTTTGGAATATTGATTCCCCTTCATTTTGCCTGGCTGCTGTCAGCGTGTTAATTTGTATCTCTACACTCCGGTCAGGTTTTTTTGTGTGGATTTTGTTTTTTTTCTTTTCCTCCAGTTTTTTTTCATCCTGGACAATTATTGGATTTTCCCCGGTTTCACTGTGGATGGCGCGCTACCTTTAAGAGAACCTGAATTGGAAAAAGGTTTGAATGAACCTGAGTTTTCAAGCACAAGAAACCTTGAGACTGAACTTCTTGGGACCTGAACTAAGTGCGACAAGGAAGACTTTGGATTTATTTTTAATGTCATTTTGCCTCTTCCGTATATCCATACACTGTTTATGTAAATATATTGTTTTTTTCCCCCACTTGTAAATTACTTTAATACATAATTTGATTCAAAAGCGATTTGTGTTCTGTTCACTTTTTATCCACACATCTCATTGACTCTTGAGCTGAACCTCTTCTGATCACCATAATTGCACCTGCTGGTAAAAAGGCAGGTTAGCATGCAGTCCTGACCAGCATTACGTGCGCTTTATAAATAAACTGAATTGAATAATATCAGATGTGGCTGGTCAGAAATGAAAAAGCTCACAGGCTATAAGCACAGAAAGGATTTCCTAGATGGAAGTCTGGACTGAGCCAATGAACTGAACACATTCTGCAATTGATTCAGTTCAGGAAGAACCTCAGGATCCTTCTTTCCTGTCCTCAGGCAAACACACATCCCATTCTCCTCTGACTCCCAGCGTTTCTGTCAGACCTTGGATGTTTAATCCTTCACCTCACTACGTACCAGAAGATCGCTTGTCCACGGAGACTACTTTCACTTTAGTCGGAGAAATGGAATCAATGATGTCTATAATTTTCATGAGGAAATTATCTACCAGCTTGTTTACTTAGTTGGAGTTGGGAGATGAGGGTGATGTGGTGGAAGGATAAATAAGTTTAAAAGTTTCAACTGAACTGTCCCCGAGAAAATGCTTTTTTACAGTTATCTCATGGCTTGATATTTTAGCAGAGATGGTACTTTCAAAGGAAACAGAGAAATGGTCAGATAGCACAATGTCAATTACCGAGATGTCAGATATAGGTAAACCTTTGCAGATAATTATCTGGGTGGCTAGGTATTAAGAAGAGTCAAATATGCCCAGGGATACCTTTTTAAAGTTCATTGAGTTATACAAAAGTATGTCTACGCCTGTCTGTGTTCCCTGCTCTCGCTTAAAAAAAGGAGTAGATTCTATCAATACAGATGTTTCATTATTTACGTCTAGCCAGGTTTCTGATAAAAAAAGGGCAGGTATTTTATGTTCAATGATGAATTAATTGATTAGAAGTGACTTTCCTGATAAAGACCTAATATTTAATAAAGCTAACTTAAGTGGTTTGATAAGGAATCTTCTGACAGGTGATCAATTTGAGATTTGTATTTATATAAGAGCGTTTGGCTTTCGTTTTTTGTTTTCTCGTGCTTGTAATGACCTAAATGATTTTTTTCAGGGTGGCGGGATGACTTCTGGAAGATGGTGGGAGTAGAATTCCATTGTAGAGGTTCCCTTGTATATCAGATTTCCGTTATTACCAGTTGGGGCATGTGCGGAATACATCCAGTGTTAGTCCCAGAGGCTTGATGTAGTCCAAGTTTCGGTATTAGTTGTGACCCAATTTGTTAGTTGTGACCTCTAATTTGTGCTTTCAGTTTGTCTGAGAAATCTCTAAATGTAGAGTAATTAGGTGTCGATGAGTCTGATGACATTGGAATACTTGCTGGAAATGTTTGTTCAGCTGTCCGGCTGATGATGTGACTTTGTGTGTGTCGGGAAATGTTTGTTCTCTGATAATATCCAGAGGCCGTGCTTCGAGGTCAGCTCTCGGATGCTTTATCAAGTGTTAACAGAAAACAGAACATTTTTGAGATCAAGAGTCTCAGTCCAGCTCTATTAAGATAACGTCCATTTGTCTTGAACAAGTACTTTGCACATACAAATATTTTAAAGTTATTGATAAATGGGATCGATTTTCCAAGAGATTTTCTCTTTAACCATTTATGGAGCATGTGAAGTCTACTGTACCTTTCATAATTTCCTTCAAGGACTGATCCGCTGATGAAGTTGTTTATGTTAAGTTCATCAAGTCTCTGTAGCAGATCAGAGAAGTCTGTTCTGATAATTTCTGATTGTTTCTTGGCTACATAAGTTGCACCTGCATGGATAACAAGCAAGTGTTCTGGCTACAAAAATCTCAGATACCATAAACTGATCCGTCATGTATGACGAGAACTTTTGCTGGGGGGGTTTCTTGCTTTCTTACGTGTCTGTTTCATGTGGATGGATTTCTCCTGGTGACCTTGACTGGTCCCAGAGGCTGCGGTGTCTTTCGGGGAAGTGAGGGCTGTGAATCTGTTTATCAGCTGTATTCCAGGGGGAGTGATATCTCTTGCTTTGCGTTGCGGGTTCTTTTGTTTCGTCTTCCTCAGAGCAGAGAAAGCAGGTGTAGATTCAGTGCGCTTTGAAGCAGTTTCTTCGTTGAATTTGGAATGGGGTGTTCTACCCGTTAAACGCCTTTTGGCTGGAAGTGTAGCGTTTTTCTGTGGCTTCTGTATAAGAGTGTTGGACCAAGATAACACCGGGGTGCCAGGTTCTTCCCCCCCGCGTGTAGTCATCAGTAAAATTGTCTCATTTCCATATCGAGTGTTAAAATTAATCTGAAGATGGTGTAACTTCGTCTCGATTGTGTCGATTCTCTGGAGCAGTTTCACAAAGTCCTTAGCTGAGCAAAACGCCATTTTGCTAATCCACAGTCCTTCAGAAAGTAATCCAAAAAAGATATCCGGTCTAATACAGTGACTCCAGAGGTTGGGTGTATAAAGTAACTAAGACAAAAAGATAAGAAAAGATAAGAAAAGAGAATAAGGCTAAAGATCAGGAGAGGTTGGGAGAGGCTGCTCCTCCTTCGGCAGCCGGCAGCAAGCTATAACAACCAATAAGACTAGCTACCATAGCTATGCAGATGATACTCAGCTCTACATTATGATGTCACCAGGTGACTTTGAACCGATCCAAACCTTAAATAAAAGCATTGAGTAAATAAAAGGATGGATGTACCACAACTTTCTCCTGCTCAACAGAAACAAATCAGAAGGTATTACTTTTGGACCTAAAGATGAACGATCAAGAATAAGCACACAGCTTCAGGTAATACAGCTAGAAACTACTGATCAGGCCCATAATCTAGGTGTTTTAATGGATTCAGACCTGAAATTCGAGGGTCCCAAAAAGGCAATACCAAGGTCAGTCTTCTATCACCCGAAAAACATTTCTAGGATTAAAGGACTGATGTCGCAACAGGACCTCGAAAACTCATCCATATCTATAGTTGGATTGCTTACTGCAACATCGTCCTCGCAAGTCTCCCTAAAAAGTCAATCAGACAACTGCAGCTGATCCAGAACGCTGCTGCTCGTGTCTTCACTAGAACCAGGAAAATAGAGCACATCATCCCAGTCCTTACACTGGCTCCCTGTAGTTCAGAGAATAGACTTCAAAATATGTTTACTAGTCTATAAATCATTGGATGGCCTAGCGCCAAAGTATCTTGAAGATCTGCTGTCACTTATACCAACCCACAACACCACTCAGGTGTCCTGCTGCACAACCCACTCACACTCATCATCCCATCTGTGTGTCTAATCATTGTCTGCAGCTGTGTCCTATCTGTCTTACCTGAGCCTCCTTCCCTTCTGTGGTACTTATACTCCACTCTTCCTCACCTTCCCTGCCGGTTCATTGTCGTCTTCCATGGTGTCTACTCCTGCTGTCTCCTGTCTCGTCTCTCAGCCATCCTGAGAATAAATCAATCTCATTTCATCCATGTCTGCATGTGAGTCACTGCTACCTGTAGACACAGTCCCTGACAGAATGAACCGGCCCTTAGAGGTGAACTCAGCAGAAACTCACACCCACTGACCTGCTCCTGAGGGACATCTGGGACCAGCTGACGAGGATCTCCACCCTCACTCCTCCCTGGGCATGCCTCACTGGAGTGCAGGAGTTCTGGCAGCTCCTTTCCCGTCTTACCTCCACCCTCGCTCCACGAGACAGTGCGGCTTTGAAGGAGGAGGCGGAACGGGTTCACCAAGCCGCCAGGGAGCAGATGTTCGGCAAAGCCTCCTCGTCTCCACAGCTGCCTTCGTGCGTCCATCAGCCAGCAGCCGCTGTCACAGTTGGCTACGTCGGCACGCCACAGGAGGTGAGCTGCTCCTCGGATGAGGACTCCCTAGCGGAGGACTTCCTGGAGCAACAGGCTGGCCTCCAAGAGACACAGTCGGCGTACCGTCCTCCGGACTTTGGGTAATGGAGGAACGACCCTCCTCCACCATCCCGCCGCAGAAGACGGCGCTGTCGAGGTAAGCATGCCTCCAGGGTGGAAGAGCGGGTCGACAACACGCCAACATCCGTTCTCTCCCCAGTCTGCTCATCACCGTCTCCCCCTGCCTCAGTCAGCTCCATATTCGCTTCTGCCGCACCTCAGTATCGTGGCTTCCCGGCTGCAGAGCTGGCTCCTCCAAGGTCCAGCGCTTCAGCCTTCTCTGGCTGGTCTACAGAGGATGATGAGGATCAACCGGAGCTGTACCCAATCACCTACATCTTCCCATATTCCACCATCGGCTCCACAACGGCGCTTCCTGGCATCTCCACTCCCAAGGAGTACTGGGAGCGGCAGGATGTTTTTTCTGGCTCCAGATTGGCCTATTGTGCTCCCGGAACTGGACCCCGTCGACAAGATCCCTTGCCACCGGCACGCCGTAGACGGCAGCACAGTCGGTGCAGTCGGCAGCGGTTTGCTTCTGGGGAGGGGGAGCAGTCAGACTGCTCTGCGTTGACTCGCGTACCGGCTCCCCCCACTCTTCCTCAGGTCCACTTCTTATCTGCTCCATTCAACCCAACATCGATAAGTCCATTACCGGAGCCTGAGTCCGTTCCAGAACCGGATCCTGTTCCCGAGCTCATTCCAGAGCCTGCTCCCGTCCTTGCTGCAATCCTCCTGGGCTGCACAGCAGCAGCTCTTTGACCTGTGTCAGGTTGTGGGAGGTTGCAAGGACCCCGAGAGACGGTCAGGGAGGGCCCATCCCCGTCGCTAGAGCTCCCAGGGGGGTCATGGAGGACCCGTCCCCAGAGCTCCCAGGGAGGGCCATGGAGGACCCTTCCCCGTCGCTAGAGCTCCCAGGGAGGGTCATGGAGGACCCGTCCCCATCACTGGAGCCTCTTCACTGCCCACCGCTGTCGGCCGAGCCTCCAGATTAATCTCAGCCGGTGTCCGAGCCTCCAGATTCATCTCAGCCGGCGTCAGAGCCTCCAGTCTCTCTTCGTCTGGGCCGACCAGCCAAGCTCCTTAGCCACTGCCGGACCCTCAGAGGACCAGAGGGCTGGCCGCCAGAACTCAGCCCTGCAACAGGACGCCCATCCGGCTGTCCGCCTGATCACCAGGTCCTACATGGAGGATCACCAGGCCGTCCTCCGGACCGTTGTCCAGCCAGAGGACGCCATCCAGGCCGTCCGCCAGACCTCCAGGTCCTCGGGGGCCGCCCACCGGGCCGTCCGCCAGACTTCCAGGGGCATACCCGAAAAGACCCGGGCCCACCTTCCGTGTGCCCATTGACTAATGTTTTCATGTATTATATGTTTTGTGTGTGTTTTATGCTTTATTGCTGTTTTTACTTTATCCCCTAATCATGTAAAGCATGTTGAATTACCTTGTTGTTGAAAGTGTGCTATACAAATAAAATTGCCTTGGCTTGCCTTTTGGCCACCCCTGAGTAAGCAAACAAGAACAAATCAAGACCCGGTGCAGGTTGCTTATTGCTGTGGAGTTGAAGATGCCATCATCCACCTGACTCAACCAACCCACTTTCATCTGGACAAAGCAGGCAGCACTGTGAGGATAATGTTCTTTGATTTCTCCAGTGCATTTAACACAATTCAGCCTGATTTGCTTTGTCAGAAACTCCAGAAGACACAGGTGGAACCCTCAAATATCGCCTGGATCAATGACTACCTGACAAACAGAAGAATTGTGTGTCAAACCAGGTGGTCAGCAGCACAGGAGCACCACAGGGGACCGTACTCTCACCATTCCTTTTCACTCTGTACCCCTCAGACTCCCAGTACAAATCAGAGACTTGTCATCTGCAAAAATACTCAGATGACTCTGCAATTGTTGGGTGTATCAGAGATGGACAAGAAGCTGAATACAGAGAGCTGGTGGACCGCTTTGTGACATGGTGTGGAAACAATCATCTTACCTTGAATGTGAACAAGACAAAGTAGATGACTGTAAATTTTAGAAGAAACAGGGATAGATCAAACACTGTTTCCATCATGGGATAAGAAGCGGAGGTGGTTGAGGAGTATAAATACCTCGGAGTTCACCTTAACAACAGACTGGACTGGAGACTGAACAGTGAAGCCATTTACAAGAAGGGACAGAGCAGACTGTACTTCAAGGTTTGCAGCAAGATGCTGCAAATTTTCTACAAGTCTGTTGTGGAGAGTGTAATCTCTTCAGTCATCATTTCTGGGGTAGCAGCAATCATGATCTTCAACAACTCCTTAAAGAATGAATTAATTGTTTAGGCTACTACAACTCTTAATTTCCCTCTGGGATCAAAAAAGTATTTTTGAACTGAATTGAATGGAATAAGCTGAACAGAGAATCCACATCTTGCCATCAACCAGATCACTGACAGTGCCCCCAGGAACTATTATTTAAAAAAAAAATTAACGATCACACTGAAAATATGAACAGTTTACCTGCTGTTGCCTGAATGGAAAGTCTCACAGCTTGATGATGTTCTGGGGGCCGAATTCACGCTCTGTTGCCGAATCGGAGACTGATGAGAACCACTTCAGCCAAAATTTTGAAATAAGGGAATAACTCTCCAATTGAAGAAATCAGAAGTCGGAATGACTCTCAGAACAACTCGTTTTCGCAATTGGTCGAATATGTGTAAAAGTATCGATAATTGGATAAAATTGTAAGGCGTGCAGAATTCACGAGGATTGGCTGAATTTGCGTTAATAGTTGTGATTTTAGCATTGCGACATCCTGAAGGGACTGATTACTTTTTTCAGAATGAGGAAAAATATTTGTACACAGTTGGCAGTTTTACATTGATATTATCCAGTTTAAATTAAAACAATACATTTTCATTAGTTTTTGAGCTACTTGAAAACTAAAACAGCCCTCCGATGACATAACAGTGCCAGCAGTAGCCCCCAGCTCATCTGCTGTAGCATCTTTGTTGTTCTTTAAAGCTTGAAGGAATGCAAGGGCTGGTCAAAGATTCAATAACAATATCTATCGAACGATAGACGTGTGGTGCGATAGAAAAAAAGTTTCCTTTTCTTTTTCATTATAGACAGGTAGATTAATACTACAGTCATTACTTATTAAAAACCTATCAGAAACGCAGACCCAAGCAGCTCCCTCACTGAGCCCTCACTCCTCTCAAACCACAAAAAAGAGCAAATGACTTCAACTGCAAAAGATGTCACAGCAAGGAGTGGCGGAGGACATTGTCCTGAAAAAAGGTTTCAGTAGTTCACCAGCAGGTAAATGTTGCGTCCCGTTTTCAACCGATCCTCGATGCACATCAACACTAAACATAACGATAATGAACAATGCCCTGCTTATTGGTCTTCCCAAAAAGAGCATCTCAGGTCTACAACTACTACAAAATTCAGCAGCAAATGTTCTGACCAAGACCAGGAGGCGGGAACACATTACACCTGTCTTAAATTTATTGCATTGGTTCCCCGTACGTTTTAGGATTTATTTTAAGGTTCTTTTAATGGTTTTTAAGTGTTTTATCGGTCTTGGGCCTTCTTATCTCTCTGAACTGCTTTTACCATGGGAATCTTCGCAGTCATAGCGCTCCTCTGACAGCCGTTTTCTTGTCCCCCCAAAAGTCATGGTGAGGCGTCTTTCCTATGGCCCTTACCTCTGGAACATGCTGCCAGAGGACCTCAGGGCCGCGGAGAACATTCATGTTTTTAAGAGCAGGCTCAAGAATAACCTTTTTAGCCTAGCTTTTAACTGATTATCATTTTTTGTTGTCTGTTTAATTGCTCTGCATGTTTTATATGATTATATTTTATCAGTGTTTTACTATTTAATCTTATCACATTTGTTAAATTTTTAAATCCCCGTTCCAGTGTTTTCTCTGTGGGGGCCCTCTGCCCTGCGGTGGTCGGCTGTAGCTGCCTGGGTGCTCTCCAGGTGGAGCTTGGGTGGAGGTGGGGGTCTTGGCCTTGCCTCCACTGGGCGCCCTGTGTCGGTGCCTCGGCTGCTGCTGTTGATGTACTGCTGCCGGTGCAGATGGCTCCTCTGATGGCATTTCCTTGCATGGTTAATCTGAACTCGGCCCAATGTCCTTTGTTAATTCAATTCAATTCAATTCAATTCAATTCAATTCAATTTCAATTCAATTCAGTTTATTTATATAGCGCCAATTCACAACAGATGTCATCTCAAGGCACTTAACAAGAAGTCATTTCAATACATTTATACAAACATTCCAATCAGTTAAAAAGTTTCCTATTTAAGGAATCCCAGCAGATTGCATCAGTCATTGGCGTGAGGTTGGGCCCCGTTGATGCAGACTTTCCAACCACAGCAATCCTTCAGCAATCCCTCATACTGAGCAAGCATGTAGCGACGGTGGAGAGGAAAAACTCCCCTTTAACAGGAAGAAACCTCCAACAGAACCAGGCTCAGTAGGAGCGGCCATCTGCCACGACCGTCTGGGGGTTTGAGAAGACAGAGCAGAAACACAGAAGGAACAGAAGATCTGATATAAGAGAACTTTCTATGTTACAGAAAGTAAAAGTTGATAACAGGACACAGTGGATGTTCAGTTACTGGGAGCATCATCCCAGTCGATACCCCCCGTCCAACAGGGCATTGCAGCCAAGCAGGATACCAGACCAGGTATGTCTTCTATGGAGAGAAAAAAAACACTGAGAGAAAACAAAGTTAACAGTCGAAATAACAGAATGTACTGTAATACAACTGGAGAGTCGTAGGAGAAAAGGAAGTAGCAGAGTGAAGAAAATTGGTAAGTCTGTCCTCCAGCAGTCTAAGCCTATAGCAGCATAACTACAGAGATAGCTCAGGATGACCTTAGCCACTCTAACTATAAGCTTTATCAAAAAGGAAAGTTTTAAGCCTGGCCTTAAAAGTAAACAGAGTGTCTGCCTCACGGACTAAAGCTGGGAGCTGGTTCCACAGGAGAGGAGCCTGATAACTAAAAGATCTGCCTCCCATTCTACTTTTAGAAATCCTAGGAATTACAAGTAAACCTGCAGTCTGAGAGCGAAGGGCTCTGTTAGGAACATAAGGAACAATTAGATCTCTGATGTATGATGGAGCTTGATTATTAAGGGCTTTGTATGTAAGAAGAAGGATCTTAAATTCTATTCTGGATTTAACAGGGAGCCAAGGAAGGGAAGCTAAAACAGGAGAAATGTGATCTCTCTTTTTAATATTCATCAGAACTCTTGCTGCCGCATTTTGGATCAACTGAAGGCTTTTAATGGCATTTTGTTGACTTCCTGATAGTAAAGAATTACAGTAGTCCAGCCTTGAGGTAACAAATGCATGGACTAGTTTCTCAGCATCACTCCTGGACAGGATGTTTCTAATTTTAGCAATATTCCGGAGGTGAAAGAAAGGAATCCTAGAAACCTGTTTAAAATGGGATTTAAATGTCAAGTCTCGGTCAAAAATAATGCCGAGGTTCTTTACGTTATTACTGGGGGCCAATTTAATGCCATCCAGATGAAGTGAT
Organism: Valencia hispanica; assembly: GCA_963556495.2. Classification (NCBI taxonomy): domain Eukaryota; kingdom Metazoa; phylum Chordata; class Actinopteri; order Cyprinodontiformes; family Valenciidae; genus Valencia; species Valencia hispanica. The sequence continues at coordinate 56,575,621 of OY747710.1, forward strand.
TGACTAATCAGTTTCTGTTTAAGAACTTCTGGTCCAAAGATAGCAACTTCTGTTTTGTCAGAATTTAAAAGCAAAAAGTTTAGGGTCATCCATGTTTTTATGTCTTCCAGACATGCCTGTAATATACCTAACTGACTGGGTTAATCAGGATTAATGGATAAATATAATTGTGTATCATCTGCATAGCTGTGGAAATTTATCCCATGCTGTCTAATGATTCTACCAATTGGGAGCATATATATGGTGAACAGAATTGGTCCAAGCACAGAACCCTGTGGAACTCCACAAGTAACTCTTGAGAGTGAAGAAGATTTATCATTTAGATGAACAAACTGGAATCTATCAGACAAATATGATTTAAACCAGCCTAGTGCTGTTCCTTTGATCCCTGCAACATGTTCAACCCTTTCTAGGAGAATATTATGATCGACTGTGTCAAAAGCAGCACTGAGATCTAACAAAACCAGAACAGACACAAGTCCATTATCTGAGGCCATGAGAATATCATTAGTAACCTTCACCAGTGCTGTTTCAGTGCTATGATGAGCTCTAAAACCTGACTGAAACTCTTCAAACAGCTCGTTATTGTTTAAATGCTCACAGACTTGATTAGCAACAATTTTCTCAAGGACTTTGGATAAGAAAGGAAGGTTAGATATAGGTCTGTAATTCACTAAGTCATCTTGATCAAGGGAAGGTTTCTTGAGTAAAGGTTTAATTACAGCTATTTTAAATTCCTGTGGTACGTATCCGTTTACTAAGGATAGATTCATCATATCCAAAATGGTGCCAGGAACCAAATGGAACACTTCTTTAAATAATTTAGTTGGAATTGGGTCCAACATACAAGTTGAAGGTTTAGATGAGGCTAATATTTTTGATAATTCCGAAAGCTCGACTGAATCAAAACAGCCTAAGCACAACTGAGGATCTACAGTTCTTTCCGATACTACCTCATTTACTGAGGAAGAAGTAATCATGTTTGGGAGGATGCCAATGATTTTATTTTTAATAGAATAATTTTATTTACGAAGAACCCCATAAAATCATCACTGCTAAGAGCTGGGGGAATAGTTGGCTCAACAGAACTATGACTCTGTGTAAGTTTGGCAACTGTACTAAAAAGAAACCTAGGATTTTTTTTATTCGCCTCTACTAATGATCAAAAATATGCTGTTCTAGCTTGTCGAAGGGTCTTTTTATACAGCAGCAGACTGTTATTCCAGGTTAAATAGGAATCCTCTAGGTGTGTAGAGCGCCATTTTCTCTCCAACTTCCTAGTATTCTGCTTTAAAGTACGCAACTCTCCGTTGAACCAAGGAGTCAGCCTCCTATGGCTAGCCACTTTCTTTTTTAAGGGGGCTACACTATCTAATGCCAAACGCAATGAGGACGTAACGCTGTGAACCAGATCATCAATTTCTGAAGGGTTAGAGATAGAATTGCTGCCCTGAGACACTGAGGAAAGTAAGAATGGAACAGATTCTTTAAAAATTGTTACAGCATTGTCTGATAAAGCTCTACTATAATGAAATTTTCTTTCAGATTTAAGATGGTCAGTTAAAGTAAATTCAAAAGTTATTAAGAAGTGGTCAGACAGGACCGGGTTATGTGAGTGTACTGTTATTTCCTCACACTCAATACCGTATGTCAGTACAAGGTCCAAAGTGTGTTTACCCGAGTGGGTCGATCCATGTACTTTTTGAGTAAAGCCAATTGAGTCTAAATTAGCACTAAAGGCTGCATTTAGGCTATCACTTTCGGGTATCCACATGAATATTAAAGTCACCCACTATAATAACCCTATCAGTATTTAATACTAAATCAGATAAAAAATGTGAGATCTGATCCAAGAATTGAGAGTAAGGGCCTGGTGGACGATACAAAACCACAAACAAAAATGGTCTTAATGTTTTGCAACTTGGATGAGGAAAATTAAGGGTTAGATGTTCAAAAGAACTGTAGCTATCAATTGGTCTGGGACTAATTAGTAAATCAGAACGAAAAATGGTTGCAACTCCTCCTCCTCGCCCAGTATTTCTAGGAATGTGAAAATTTAAATGACTGGAAGGAGTTGACTCATTTATACTGACATAATCCTCCTGCTGCAACCAGGTTTCTGTGAGACAAAGGAAATCAATGTGATTATCACAAATCAAGTCATTTACTAACAAAGGCTTTGAGGAGAGAGATCTTATGTTTAATAAACCACATTTAATAGATTTATTTTTCTGTTCAGTCAAAGTTGTATTTATTTTAATGAGACTTCCATAATTTGCTTTTGTTGGCTTAACTTTTAATCCATTTAATTTTGGCCGTGGGCAAGACACTGTTTCTATAGAGTAATGGGGGGGGGGGGGGTAACAGTACAGAAGCAGCAGAGAGGTGGGTTAAACTACGACTCTGCTTCCTGGTCTGGACCTTGGGTTGTCAGTGTTTTGGAGGACTAATAAATTCGGCCATATTCCTAGAAAGAAGAGCTGCTCCATCCAAAGTGGGATGGATGCCGTCTCTCCGGATCAGACCAGGTTTTCCCCAAAAAGGTCTCCAGTTATCAATGTAGCCCACATCGTTTGCAGGACACCACCCAGACAACCATTGATGGAATGACAGCATGCGGCTAAACATGTCGTCACTGGTCCGATCAGGCAGGGGACCAGAAAAGATTACAGAGTCTGACATTGTTTTGGCAAACTTACACACCGAAGCAACACTAATTTTAGTGACCTCCGATTGGCGTAACCGGGTGTCATTACCGCCAGCGTGAATAACAATCTTACTGTATTTACGCTTATCTTTAGCCAGTAGTTTCAGGTAGGATTTGATGTCGCCCGTTCTGGCCCCTGGCAAACATTTGACTATGGTCAATGGTGTCTCTCATGCCACGTTTCTGACTATGGAGCTGCCAATTACCAGGGTCGGCTTCTCAGCGGGTGTGTCGCTGAGCGGGGAAAATCTGTTAGAAACGCGGACCGGTTGGTGGTGGCCCGGGGGCTGGGTCCTAGAACTATGCTTCCTACGTACAGTCACCCAACCAGCCTGAGGTCCCGGCTGCGCGGGCTCTACCGGAGGACAGCTAGGGGGTTCTATCCTTGTTGGCTCCGCGCTGGCTAAAGGGCTTCGGCTATCTGCTGGGTTTTCAACAGCGCGGAGCCGTGCTTCTAATTCTGATACCCTCGCCTCCAAAACTACAAAAATATTACATTTATTACAGTTACCATTATCACTAAAGGAGGCAGGGAAGTAACTAAACATCTGACACAGAGAGCAAGAGAGAAGAGAAGAGTTAGAGACAGGAGAGAGAAGAGTAGCCATAGCCGCAATAAAGCTAAGCTAACTGAGCTAGCGAGACCTTACCACCCCAAGAAAAGCTGTGTGAAACACAAGGAGTTCCCAAAACGTAAAGTACACCACCACAAAACGTGTGTTTTAGTGTGCTTGTGTGTTAAAATAACTTAGAAAGGGCTCAGCAGAGAGAAAATAAGATCAATTCAAGAGACTCTGAACACCAAACAGTTTACAGGGAGCGCAACAGTGACAACAGGAAATGACGCAATACGGCTTACCCCGTCGAATCACAGTATGTGACGGGGTTCGACAGTTACTGTTGCTTTTAACTGTGTGCGTGCATGGGAGTTGGGTTGGGGGGAGTGGGGTATTACTGTGATCATGCTTTTAAATCTGTGGGGGAGGGATGGGAATGTAGTTTTATGTGGGGTCATTTTTTATCTGTAATGCACTTTGTGATCCAATTTGTTGTATGAAAAGCGCCTGATAAATAAAGTTTGATTTGGTTTGAAAATAAAATACAGGAAATACTACAGTCAGCAAAGTTGCTGTTGCTGTTGCTGCTGTCACATTTGCACAGAGACAGGCACAACGCACCCGTGACACGCTGTTAACAACACCCACGGCTTTTAAAATGTCCACCCGGTTCTTCACCACATCCTCAGAAGTGAAAATGCTTTCAAAAATACAAACAGGCTGGAAAGACCTGCTGGCTTCAGCACTCAGTCACTGGACTGGGTTCCAGTTTTTTGGGTGCCATTTACACTCAGCCATTGGTGAGCATCGCTTTAGCAGCTGAACTTTGAATCACACAAACTAAACCAAAGGTCTGAATATACTAAAGTGTCATAAAATGTTTTGAAGATATTAAAAAAGCATCAATATAAGCCTTCAATTTATATTACTAATATAATTTAAGAAAATTATAAAATAATGGTTAATAACATTACTTTTCTTTGTATTTACTGATGTCACTCAGGTCTCTTAACTTATCTGTTTTTGTTTCTTACAAACTTTCAATCATGGTAAAAAAAAAAAGTGTTTGAACAAAGGGGTGAATTTAGTTCTCAATTAAAATTAGTTCATTAAAGAATAGCATAAAAATACCAGTGATTCACTAAAAATACATTTTCTAATTTTTTTATATTATTCAATAATCATCAATATTGATCAATATGTTCTTTTTCTATATCATCCAGCCCTAAGGAACACCCCTTTAAAGATCTCAGCATACCATCCAGAGAAGACAGCTAATGTGCAAAAATAAATAGGCACATTTCCAGTATTGGAATATCAGGGTAATTTAACCAGATCTTTTTCTGACGGGAAGATCTGGTCAAATTACCCAGAAGTTCATATAGTGGGAACGGGCCTTATTGGCAAATTCTGTAAAAGATTGTTGCCCTTGCTTGAGGTTCCATAATTTCACTGTAGCTCATGCATTATTACCTCTGCTTGATTCATATCTAAACTATAAATAAGAGAAAACAAAAATAAAAACTTTGTGTCCTTATTTTTAGAATGTTTATCAATGGGAAGGCCAGAATTTACACTTTGACATGACTATTATTGGTTTTAACAATAGAGTAGCTTTAGTATGAAACTGATCTTTTTATCTATATTAAGCTGATTTAAGCCAACCATACCAGAAAGGAATACAAGAAGGTCCTTAGAAGCAACGTTTAGGGAAATAGGAGACCATGGAAGACTTTTGCACAAAACTGTATGCACAGCTGTTCATGTAGTTTACAGTAAAGATAAAGAATGTTCTTACTCTATAATTGTCTCAGCCGAGTCTCTGACTCCATCATAGTTGTAGTCAAAGATGGGTCCAACGAGAATGTTCACTCCATTTCTCTCAGTGGCGTATTTCTTCACCAGTGTTCTCTGAAAGTAAGCCCAAATTCCTGAGTGGTAGTAGGAGTGTTGGCAGAGAGAAGGATGTGGCACCAGGGGAGTGGAAGGTGGAAACAGTTGTAAACAACAAGTAAAACTTACGAGACTTAAATTAAGAATATATTAGGATTTCATTAAATGATAACTTACTCTTAAATGCAGGGTACATAGGCACGGTGTTGGTGATAAGGACAGCATCATATTTTTTCTCCAGGTTTGAGGACATCTCTGTGAACATACACAAAACAATCCAACTGATCCAGTATGATGCTGAGGGTGGAGTGATCCTTCTAGGAAATAGGTGGACTCAAGTGATAGAATACTGTTAATAATAATTCAATACTGGTTCTCTTTTGCACTGTGTATCACAGAAAAACTCCACTTAGACTTTAACCTGCCCTAAAAAGTCTTCTACAGGAAAACCTGGGCTCACTCTCAGTTCGTCTAAACAATAAGTGTGTAGATGAACTGATGTTAGAACACTTGCATAATTCACGGTGCCCTATTTTCAACATCTTTCAGACCAAACTAATTCTAATATAGGGACAATGGGACCATACACAAATTGAGTAAGTTTTCCATTACAACCTCCCCTCCCCCCAAACTGTTGCAATTCAATTTAGCTTATTTAAATAGCATTATAACAATTCACAACACATGTAATCTCAAGGCACTTTACAAGAAAAGTCATTTTAGTTCAATCGTACATACAATCCAATCAGACCAATAAATTGCATCGACTCATTGACTTGCAGCATTCACTCCTCTTAGACAAACATATAGCGACAGTAGACAGTTGTCTGCATTGTGTTGTTAACTTCAAAGCAATCCCTCATACTGAGCAAGCATATAGCGACGGTGGAGAGGAAAAACTCCCCTTTAACAGGAAGAAACCTCCAGTAGAACCAGAACGTGGCTCAGTACGAGTGGCCATCTGCCACGACCAACTGGGGGTTCGAGAAGACAGAGCAGAGACACAAAAAGAACAGAATAACTGGATCCTGCTTAGCTACAATGCCCTGTTGGACAGGGGGCTTCGACTTGGATGAATCTCCCAGTAACTGAACATCCTCCATGTCCTGGTATCAACTTTTTACATTCTTTAATTTCGAAAGTACTTTTACGTCTGTTCTTCTGTTCTGTGTTTCTGCTCTGTTTTCTCGAACCCCCAGATGGTCGTGGAAGATGGCTGCTCGTACTGAGCCAGGTTCTGCTGGAGGTTTCTTCCTGTTAAAGGGGAGTTTTTCCTCTCCACTGTCGCTACATGATTGCTCAGTATGAGGGATTGCAGTGGTTGAAGTCTGCATCAACGGGGTGCAACTGCCAGTCAATGAATTGATGCAGTCTGCTGGGTTCCTGAAATGGGAAACTAATTAAAATTTTTAACTGATTGGAATGTTTGTATGACTGCGTTGAAATGACTTTTTATTAAAGTGCCTTGAGATGACATCTGTTGTGAATCAGTGCTATATAAATGAATTGAAATGAATTGAATTGAAAATTACAGTTGTTCATTACTTTATGCTGGTCTATCACTTCAAATCCCAATATAGCCCAATGGAGAGTGTGATTGGAATTTTACTTACTATGACAACATCTCAAGGGGTGTGAATACTTTAGCAAGGCATTGTGTGGTGGTGTCTCCAGAGGTTGAGCGGCTTTTTTTCAAACCTGTGGTGGGGGCACACTTACGCGGTGGGTACAGGAAGGCATAAGTGATGTGTTTTTCATTTCTGTATTTGGAACATGACTGGCTGTAGGCTGGTGGGACTCTGGCATCTGGTGTGACACAATTGGAAAGAGTTTCAGGTAGAGGAGACAACTCTACCTGGAAGACCAAATGAAACCACAGAGGACACAGCTCAGACTTATGTGTTTTTAAATTCAGGCTTAAATTCAAGATTACAATTTTTGTTCTAGTTTTACAACTGGGGGGTGAAATAAGCAACAAAATATTTTAGTTAAGTTTAAGTGTCTCACAGCAGGCCATTTGAGTATAAGGTAAATATATAGAACGTGACACTCCAAAAGGAGACTGGGGAGTACCTGTCTGCTGAGAGTGTAGGATGTCCAGAGCGGCATAAAGAGAGTTTCACTGTAGCCGCTGATGTAGTCACTGTGGTGTAGGATGGTGTATTTGGCATGGAAGAGCACAGCAGGTCGACCATACAGCAGGTTCCTGCTGTCTGAGGGATGGCGCACACAGAAGGACATGACATAGAGAGGCACGGATGTAACAGGCCCATTTATACAAGTCAGACTCCAGCATGAAGGCTGACATCCTGCTGACAGCACCCTAACTGAGGCAAACATCTTGCACTTTGAGCTAAATTTTTATTCCACATGTCAAATGTAAATGAGGATGCATAGATAAAAAAAATCCATCCTGAACTTTGTCACATTACATCTACAAACGTTATGTGCTTTAACAGGATTTTATTTGACAGACAAACAGAACACAGTGCATTATTGTGACGAAGAAGGAAAATGAGACATGATTTTCAAAACGTTAAATTTTTACAAATAAAAATCTTAGCTGTGTACTCGACAAATGCCATGTAGTAGACACAGCAAATGTGGAAAAAATTGGTCTGTCCGAATAAACCAAAACTGGCCCCTAGTTGCGGATTTACCTATTTGCGGATTTTTCTGTAGAAGGTGACTCCAAATTATTTCTGGAAAATCCACCAACTTTGGATTTTTTTCTAACCACATGTAAAATATTTGAAAATGCAGCAGATGAACCCTAAATACCCAGGCCAATGCTACCTGACACACTTTTGGCTGGTGTTTGCAAAGCAGCAAATCCAGCAGTGCTTTTTATTTTGCTTGGTAGGGATTGGATGTACCTCCATAAGCAGAGATATGGAAGACCATAGATATTAGCTTCTGTGGTAGTGCTACAGTTTCCAATGTGCAAATCAATGCACACTAAGGTATATTTGCTGTTTCAACTGTGAATATAAGCAGTTATAAGCATTTTAGAGGGATCTCAAGTATTCGCTGTGTTGGGATTCATTTTCCCCAAAATGGACTGAAAAGACTGCATTTCCCAGCATTCGTAGTTCCGTCAGCTGATGATGTAATCATGAAAGATTTTAAATATAACTGATGATTGGCTGTCCATTGTCTTTCAAATGCTGCTTGTTACCAGCGACACAGTCATGCATGGACATTTTTTCATCTAACCTGCAGAACAGGGAAGGACTTTTAAACATTTAAAACCGTTAAAAAGGAAGCTGAAATAACATTTGAGCCTCCTGTGCATGCATCCGGGAGTGATCTTTTAACGGCTGAACTGCAAATCAGTGAAGTTATCAAAGAGGACAACAGAAGCTGATTACTGAAACCGACTCGTAGTTTTGTCATGTTTCCAGGAAACGGAACCGCTAGGTTAATCAGAACCAGCTGAGCATGGCAGCTTGCCCGTTTTGACTCAGTCTTTTCTTTTTTTCATCTTTTTCCTTGGACTGGACTTTGATTGCTGTTTTGGAACCGATCATGCAGCTAACCCCCTCAAATTAGGACCAAACGTCTCTATTCTTTTTTTCTCTTTATGTGTCTGGGCAGAGATAAGTTAAAACAATTTAAATATCATTTCTTAGAGTTGGTTTGATGTGTTTTGAATGCTGAGCCAGCTGTTTTCACTGAAGCTGTTGATTGCATGCTATGAATATTGCTGCGTTGACTGGGTGAATCCAGAGTAGAGTTTGACTATTAAATTGGACAGCTAGATATTTCTCTCTATGTTTCTTCCTTCTCTCCTTCCTTTTCTTGTCTCCTTATCGCACACCCACAGACTATATTTGAACTAATTGTACACTGCTGCTCACCCCCATTTATCCTTCTCCTCAAGTACGCACACACACGTTTGCTAGTTGATATGACTAGTTTGCATATTATCCTTTTTTTTTGATCGGCTTAATAGTTTGCATGTTGGTAGTGTAGGTACAGAATTTATGGACTGAATACTCGATCTATTTTATAAAAAATGTATCATACTTTAGAGGGAGGTTGTTTGTGCTTATTCTGGTGCGTGCAGTTATACTGTTCCATGAAGTAGAATTCATTCCTTCATAAGAGTTTCAAGATTCCTTCATAAAAGATGAAGGTGGTGCCCCGAATAGTTTAACATAATATACTCAAACTTCACTAATAATTATGTACTATAATTATTAATGGTTATGTGAGCCAAACATCACTGGACTTCCTGTTGCACAACAGCAGATTTTAGCTGTGATCCCTAACCCCCTTAAAACCGTGGACCCCCTGTACATGTATAAACCTATGTGGGGTGGGGAACATCACCCTGATCATATGGTGAAACATGGTGGTGGCAACATCATGGGGACGAATGTGTCTCAGGTGGTAGGAGTTTGTCCCTTGACAGGTGTTTGGCCTCCGGTTCGAGGCCCCGCTCCATCCCTGTCGGTCTTCACCGGTCTTGCTTGCTGGTGGTGGTCCGAGGCACCTGTGTATGACAGCTTCGCTTCTTTCACTGTGCCCCAGGACAGCTGTGGCTACAATGTAGCTTACCACCATTAGCGTGTGAATGTGTACTTGAATTCGATAATGACTGAATGTAGGGTAAGTGGACTTTGTAGTCCTATGACTGAAAAAGCAGTATACAAATGCAGGCCATTTACCATTTACCATCATGCTGTGGGGATGCATGTCTTTAGTAGTGAGAAGGACGGTGATCAAAGAGAATTGGAAGGTGGATAAAAAACATGAGGCTGCAAAAGACTGGAGACTGGGGAGAGGTTTCCCTAAACATACAGTATAGTCAGAGGTACAGGGAATGGTTTAGATCCAAGCAGATTTGTATGTTAGGATGACCTAGTCAAAGTTACTTCAATTCAAATGAGAATCTATGAAAATAATTGAAAACCACTGCAGATGGCTTCTATCCAACCAGACTGAGCTTGATGTGTTTTATCTATAGTCTATAGACCAGTGGTGTTCAAAGTCAGTCCTCAAGGGTCAGTATCCTGCATGTTTTATTTTTCTCCCTGGGTCAACACACCTGACTTAAAGGATGGTTCATTAGCAGGCCTCTGTAGAAGTTTAATATACTGAGGAGGTAGTTGAACTACTTGAATCAGTGTATTTAAGCAGAGACACATCTGAAACTGGTAGGACTCTGGCCCCTGAGAACTGGACCTGGACAGCCACGCTATAGATGGTCAAAGCTGGTAGAGACATACCCTAAAAGACCTGGGACCAAGGAAGCTCCACAAATCATTGCCTATATACAGAGGCAGGCCCCACTTTTTGGATTTTTATTTGAAAAAAAAAAAACGTTTAAACTGTGAATCATTTTCCTTTCACTTCACTGTTATGCTCTACTTTGTGTTGGTGTGTCACATAAACATCTAATAAAATGCATCAAAACCTGTTTTTTGAGTGATGAAATGTGAATAGCTTCAGGGAGTTACTTTAGTTTTTTATAATGCTATATCTGTCAATTTCACCCTGCAGAGTTTTTATGTTTAACCTTTTCAGTAGCATTATGATAAACTGACCATCAATTGCTTGCCTCAATCGCCGGTTTAGCTCTTCCACTTTGTTCTGTAAGAGACATAGCCAGAGTGACTCCAGGTTATAGCCTCGTACAAGGGTCACTTTCAAACCTCTCTGGCCCCTACTTTTTACACGCAACTGCAAAAAGATCGGAGATTGAAACAATCTTGTGCCAGAGATCTACATAGGAATCAGAAACACAGTGAAACAGAGCAGAACGGAGTCTCATTCACCACAGTCCAAACCATTGGAATTGAAAATGTATTTCATACGCAAAAGTGAATATGAAAGGGCAGATTGTATATTTGTTTGCAACTAAACAATTGGAACTGAAAGTAAACTGACTCCAGTTCTGCTGCAAAAGGCAAAGAGGCAACAAGGGGCAAAGAGGCAACAAGGTTATTTCAGTTTTACAGCAAAACACAAAACAACTCACTAAAGAATATTTTAAACATGTCAGATAGGTACAGGTGATAGTGGAGGACACAAGCCTATGCAGATGATTATTTTACAAGTCAGTAAATGCCTTTATTTAAAAATAAATACTATTTAGTACAATAAAACTGAAAAAGGGTAATCTTACTCCCAATATCCACAGCATGTGCTCCTCTCCGGCACACACTCCGCAGCAAAAACCGTCCCATTGTATTCAATGAGAGCATTTCCACTGCCGCCGCCAAGCGGCGCAGGGCGCCGGCCGCCGTTTCGCCATCCGGCAAAAATAGGATCGATTATATTTTTGCCGGACGCCGGAACAAGTCCGCAGTCCATCTACACAAAGGACTAAGCACCAACCGGATATAGAACAACCACATTTTTTCAAAATAAATCAATAAAGATGGACTAGACATTTTTTCTATGCATAGCTATATTAATATAAGCCCGCGTATATTTATACAATGTTGTCCAAAATATCTTAACACAGAATGACAGAGAATAACTGTTCTTTTCTGTTCGTTTTCCACGGAATGAAGAATTTTGTTCTGACTTCCGCATTTATTTCTGGCTTTTATCGCGAGATCTCGCAATTCCGGCGCAGGCTTCTTTGACCACCTCTTGGCTGCAGACCGGAGCGGAGCAGATCTAGAGCGCATGCAGTGGAAATTGGGAACGGCTGCGGAGTGCATGGCGGACCAGACCAGAGCGGAGCGCATGCAGTGGAAATCGGGGGTCACAGTCTCTGGGGCTGTAGGTATTAAATGCTGGTATTAAAGATCCTTTTTATATTTGGGATCTCCTGATCACAGATATCGGTTAGTGCCCCAATTAAGACTTTTTGTAAATGTTCTGAACTGGAATTGCTGATAAAACTGCTGTTACCTGCTGTTCAGTTTAAAAAATCACAGCAAACCTATACTACAGACCATGCACGTTTTTTTTATCAGGCTAGCTAATCTGGGTGTTCCCTTATGATGTGGATATTTTACACCCCCTGAAATAGTGTTGATGGTGAAAGAGAGACTTCTGCAACTCTTGGTCGGTCTGCGACTCATTCTGCACTCGTATATCAATGCTATCTCAGGAGAGTTGTACAAGAGAGCATCTGAAAACCATGTAATTGAATCATAATACATTTAAAGTGTTAAATTTATGAAGCAGGAAAACTGCCTTTTCTGTAAGTTTTGTACACACAATTAACTGGAGCATGAAGATATTAGAGCCCACATTTTCAATGAGTCCTATCAAAACAGCAAAAATCATGCTAACATTAACCTAGCTCAAGTATTTATTAAAGACTGTAGCTGTATGGATGTCCAGCCTGTAAGTTCAATTATAGCAACTCATTAAATATCCAGTTCTTTAATAGAAACATTCTCATAACTTTGTCCAATCTTTTTTATAGTTATATCTGGAAAAGAAAGAAAAACTACCCCCCATAAGGTAGTGTTATCCTCTTCAGCAGAAATAAATTCAGTGGGATGCTTCTTGTAACCATCTGCCAGTCTGTCACAATGGTTTTAGGAAAGCTTGTCCCACTCCCAGAGGTCATCCATCCATCCATCCATCCATCCATTGTTTTCCGCCTATGTGAGATCGGGTTGTAGAGGCAACAGCTTCAGGAGTGAACCCCTAGTCATATCTCTTCCCAGCAACATTCTCCAGCTCATTCTGGGGTAGGCATTCCAAGGCCGGATGGTATATATAGTTCCTCCAGCGAGTTTTGGGTCTTCCCTGTGGGACATGCGCAGAAAACCTCCAAAGGAAGGTCCCCAGGGGGGCATTATGATCAGATGCACAAACCACTTCAACTGATTCCTTTCGATGGATAGAAGCAGTGGTTCTACTATGAGCTCCCACTGGATAAAGGAGGTCCTCACTCTATCTCTAAGGCTGAGTCCACCCACTGAACAGAGGAAGGTCATTTTGACTTGTATGTTGGATCTCATTCTTTTGGTCATGGGGCAGCAGTGGTTTAGGCAGTGGCTCAAGAGGTAGGGATTTGTCCTTCGAAGTCACACTCTGTCTGTCTTAGTCCTTATGTCATTGTGTCCTTTGGTACGACACCTCACCTGTCTTGTCACTGTTGATAGTCAGGGAGCCCAGTGGCATGGATTGAATGGCAGTCCACCTTTTTCCAGTCAAGAACTGAGGTCATTAATGTTCAGAAGTCATTAGAGTATTACAGTAGTAATTATTATTACTAGTGAATTACAGACCTATATCTAACCTTCCTTTTTTATCCAAAATCCTTGAGAAAATGGTTGCAAATCAAGTCTGTGAGCATCTAAACAGTAACGAGCTGTTTGAAGAGTTTCAGGTTTTAGAGCTCATCACAGCACTGAAACAGCACTGGTGAAGGTTACTAATGATATTCTCATGGCCTCAGACAATGGACTTGTGTCTGTTCTGGTTAGATCTCAGTGCTGCTTTTGACACAGTCGATCATAATATTCTCTTAGAAAGGCTTGAACAGGTTGCAGGGATCAAAGGAACAGCACTAGGCTGGTTTAAATCATATTTGTCTGATAGATTCCAGTTTGTTCATCTAAATGATAAATCTTCTTCACTCTCAAGGGTAACTTGTGGAGTTCCACAGGGTTCTGTGCTTGGACCAATTCTTTTCACCATATTGTTGTGGACACACAGCCATTGGGTGTCATGTTTTGGTATTGAGGACCCAAATGCAGTACGGTTCAAACAACATGATTTAATGAAAACAAGGAAATTACAGAACTCGGGAGGGTAAAAGGCAGCAAATGGGGAAACAGGAACCAGCCGCGCAACAAGGAAGACGGGAACCAGGGAGGGAAATACGACGACAAACCAGCGAGTTGTGACTGAGTGAGAACTGAATATATACTGAGGGGAGAGTGAGGAAGTGAACAGAGAAGGAGCAGGAGACCAATTAGTGAAAGCAGATGCAGGTGAGGGCAATGAGGGAAACTGGGTAAGGAGCAGAGTGGCAGGGAGACAAGAAAGGTTAGGAAAACAGAAAACTCTTAAGAAACTAGAAACTATCTAAAGATAAGACTAAGGAGAACTCTAAGGGAAACTTAAGGAAACACTGGAGAACAGAAGGAAGAATTAAATAAAGAGATTAACTATGGAAACAAAAATGAGAAGGTAGACATAGAGGTGAATACTAAAGAGGAATTAAATATAACAAAACTAACTGGGACTAATGAAGGATAAGTATTAATGGGAACTTGGGAAAATAAAGAGATTAACACAGACAAGGGCAACCAAACACAAGTCCACCAGAGGGAGACAAAGAATAACTTAAACATGATCATCCACGGAGCAACCTGGAGAACATTAACTGTTCAATAAGGTTTGTCTGGGCAGAGGCGAGATTAGATTAGTTTAAACAAGATTTAAGAGTTGTTTATTGTCAGTGTGATTTGTTACTTTGTGTAAGATTTCATTTATTGTTTGTGCCCTCAGGCCTGGGGTCTCTGAGTCTATGTCTGGATCTGCGTTCATCCACTTGGAGCTCATGTGTTGTGGGGGCCCTTTGGATGCCTGTGGCTCCAATCCAAGGACTGGGGGGCAGATCTTCTACTTGTAGACTATTTTCTATGGAGTTGAACGGATGATTCCAGATTCTTCTGAGACCTCTTTCTTAACCATGTTGATCCATACTGGAGAAACTTATTGAGGCTATCCTCTAAAAACCTGTTACAATCAGCAACCTCCGACAGGAGAGACTGCAGCATCCCGCAAGTCATCAGTTAGTCAGTTGGAACACATGCTCTGGACTTGAGTTTCAAACTGTTACCCTGTATATAACTAAAGCCTGCTCTTAAATTACAGAATAGCATCAGACACAAAAACCTGTGATTGGGCCATCCCTTAGACAGAGGTTCTAAAATGTGTACCTACCTCTGCCAAAATGCCAGGCACCACCATAAATCATTTCAAAGCTTTATCGCATCTTTAATAAAAATAACTTCACAGCATGACGCTGCCAGCTTGATGTTTCACTAGCCTGTTTCAAAAAACAATGGCAGCACTTTGCTGCAAAGTGGAGGCGGCATCAAGGAGCCTTCGGACATTAATAATTAGTCAAATCTGGCAATGCGGTAATACACTGCCTGGCCAGAAAAAAAGTCACCGAAAAAAAAAGGTCACACACTAAGATTTTATTGGACTGCCTCAGCTTTGAATATGGCACGCATTCTCTGTGGCATTATTTTGATAAGCTTCTGCAATGTCACAAGATCTGTTTCCATCCAGTGTTGCATCAATTTTCCACCAAGATATTGTATTGATGATGGTAGAGTCTGAACGCTGCACAAAGCCTTCTCCAGCACATCCCAAAGATTCTCAATAGGGTTAAGGTCTGGACTCTGTGGTGGCCAATTCATGTGTGAAATGATATATCATGCTCCCAGAACCACTCTTTCACAATTTGAGCCCGATGAATCCTGGCATTGTCATCTTGGAATATCCCCATGCCATCAGGGGAGAAAAAATCCATTGATGGAATAACCAGGTCATTCAGTATATTCAGGTAGTCAGCTGACCTCATTCTTGAAGCACATACCGTTGCTGAACCTAGACCTGACCAACTGCAGCAACCCCAGATCATGGTACTGCCCCCACATGCTTGTAGAGTAGGCACTTGGCGTAATGGGTGCATCACATTATCTGCCTCTCTTCTTGCCCTTATATGCCCATCACTCTGGAACAGGGTAAATTTGGACTCATCAGACCACATGACCTTCTTCCATTGCTCCAGAGTCAGATCTTTATGCTCCCTGGCAAATTGAAGCCTTTTTTTTCGGTTTGCCTCACTGATTAGTGGTTTTCTTACAGCTACACAGCTGTTCAGTCCCAATCCCTTGAACTCCCTTCGCATTTTGCGTGTGGAAATGCTCTTAATTTTACTAAGCCACGGCACATTTAAAGGACACACCATAGCGGCACTATTACACTGATATGCTGGTGTGTAGGGCTATTTCTGAGTGCTATTTCTGTGCCATGTCTTTTGAAACTGTGGCCCAAATTTTGCTTGATTCTGTGATAGTATTGCACATTCTCCCATAATGTTTGAGGGATTTTAGCTGACCTGAATCTTATATTGGAAGAAAGTGCTTCTGTTTCATCCCAACCCCATAGCCTGGGTTTGTTGAGAATGGAGGAAGCTGTTGTCACAAGTACAAAACAAACCAGCACTTGGTTGTATATCTAGCAGCTTCCTCAGTGTGACTCTCAGTGAATTAAAAAAAATGCCAGTTTTGGACTGTGACCCTGGAGTGAAATGTCCAGTTTTTGAAATGTCTCTGTTGTCAAATACTTTCTCCAATTATTGGTGCATGTCCTCACTGCGTGTTATATAAATAATACTGAGGAATTGTTCTGTACTGTTCCTCTTGCTGTTACGTTTGTACAGTGATTCCTTTGTAACATCTCTGCATCTATGTCCATTAAACCTTTTTTAGGAAAGCGGAAGGGCATTTATTTTATGCAGATCAGATTCACTGCAAGTGATCTCAGGTGTGAACTCAAGAAGACTTAATGCTAAAACTGAATCGAAATGTGCTGAAAGAAAGTATTTAATTAAGTGTGCGCACACTTATTGAAATAGGTTATGGCAACATTTCTCTATTTTTGTATCTAAAACATTGATTGGACTTTAAGCTGAAGCAGGCATGTTAACAGAGTGTGCAGACTTTTTCACTGTATTTGCATTATACAGATGCAGTAATCCAAAACAAACAGCCTTCAGATCAAATATCTATTATGTTATTGATGCTCCATATCAGAAATGGACTCAGAATTTTGTCAGACTGTTTGCACAAAGAGGATTGCCTTCAGACTACTTGAACTGGTCCTCCACCATACCTGTGAAAAACAGTGAAGCTGCAAACAGACATTCCTCTCAGCAGTCTACCAGTGCTGACCTTTTCATTGCAGTTGCAGCCCAAGTCATCTGTTACCATAGGAACAAGATTGGATGCCGTTGGCCTGGACACCTCCTCTGGCATGATGGGTTTAAAGGGGGGGCTTCTCAGCAGGTGGTTGAGACTGCCATGAGTTCCATTGTTTGGAGCAGGTTTTAGACCCAGGAGATCTGAGATTGGGATCAATCAAACTGAAATCAGCTCACAAACACTGACATAGAATGCATCTTCTGTTTATGTTACAGTCCACTTCGCATTTTAACTGATTGTCTGACGATCTGGGGACTGCCTGTAACTTATCCCTCATCTTATCAGACACTAGCCTACACCCTGTAGTACAGACCTGGGCATATTACGGCCCAGTGGGCCACATCCGACCCTTTGTGCGTCCCTGTCCGGCCCGTGTGAGGCCAATCATAAATTACAACTAGATAGATTATTGAAATATCTATTGTGAGTGCAATACAACGGTGCTGCTTTTATTTTGAAAAGCGTTCCGCTATTCCATATTGATGTATGTGTGTGATGCGAGCTTTGAGTGAAGGTGAACAGCAACAAATTATGTCACCCAGGTTACCCTCAAGATGTCAGCACACGCTAAGAAAATAGAAGTTGATAACGAATGTCGTGATTTAAGAATACATGGACTGACAAGTACTTTATCACAGAAATTAAAGGTAAAGCGGTGTGCTTGATCTGTGGTACACAGGTCACTGTGTTAAAAAATTACAATTTGAATCGCCACTACATGACCAACTTGAAGATAAATACAGAAATCTGTCTGAAAAAGAGGGCGCAAGGATGTTGGATGTGTTGCTAGCAAAACTGCAAACCCAAGGACTTTTTACCAAACTTCATACCACCAGAGAAACAGCCGTTTGGACAAGTTATGTAATTTCTCACAAAATCGTCAGGAAAAGTAAGACATTTTCTGATGGAGAGTTTATTAAGGAGTGCTTATTGGACTTGGTTGGACTGATATGCCCGGAGAAAAAGGACGGGTTTGAGAACGTCTCAATCTCCCGACGTACTGTGACAAGGCAGGTTGAGGACATTGCTGGGAACTTGGAGCTTCAGAACAGAGCTGGAGACTTTGACTGTTTTTCTCTGGCTTTGGATGAGAGCTGCAATGTGTGTGATACTGCCCAGTTTCTCATCTTCTTACGTGGAATAACTGCAGACTTTCAAGTCACGGAGGAGCTGGCAGCCATGCAGTCAATGAAAGGGACAACTGCCGGCAATGACATATTCTCAGAGGTAAATGCGTGTTTGAATCCAGAATAGAATTTAAGATCCTTCTTCTTACATACAAAGCCCTTAATAATCAAGCTCCATCATACATCAGAGATCTAATTGTTCCTTATGTTCCTAACAGAGCACTTTGCTCTCAGGCTGCAGGTTTACTTGTAGTTCCTAGGATTTCTAAAAGTAGAATGGGAGGCAGATCTTTTAGTTATCAGGCTCCTCTCCTGTGGAACCAGCTCCCAGCTTTAGTCCGTGAGGCAGACACTCTGTTTACTTTTAAGGCCAGGCTTAAAACTTTCCTTTTTGATAAAGCTTATAGTTAGAGTGGCTAAGGTCATCCTGAGCTAGCTCTGTAGTTATGCTGCTATAGGCTTAGACTGCTGGAGGACAGACTTACCAATTTTCTTCACTCTGCTACTTCCTTTTCTCCTACTACTCTCCAGTTGTATTACAGTACATTCTGTTATTTCGACTGTTAACTTTGTTTTCTCTCAGTGTTTTTCTCTCCATAGAAGATATACCTGGTCTGGTATCCTGCTTGGCTGCAATGCCCTGTTGGACGGGGGGCATCGACTGGGATGATCCTCCCAGTAACTGAACATCCACTGTGTCCTGTTATCAACTTTTTACTTTCTGTAACATAGAAAGTTCTCTTATATCAGATCTTCTGTTCCTTCTGTGTTTCTGCTCTGTCTTCTCAAACCCCCAGACGGTCGTGGCAGATGGCCGCTCCTACTGAGCCTGGTTCTGTTGGAGGTTTCTTCCTGTTAAAGGGGAGTTTTTCCTCTCCACCGTCGCTACATGCTTGCTCAGTATGAGGGATTGCTGAAGGATTGCTGTGGTTGGAAAGTCTGCATCAACGGGGCCCAACCTCACGCCAATGACTGACGCAATCTGCTGGGATTCCTTAAATAGGAAACTTTTTAACTGATTGGAATGTTTGTATAAATGTAATGAAATGACTTCTTGTTAAGTGCCTTGAGATGACATCTGTTGTGAATTGGCGCTATATAAATAAACTGAATTGAAATTGAATTGAATTGAATTGGACAAGTTAGGACTGAAATGGGACAATCTGGCAGGTGTGAACACAGATTCTTGTCCAAATCTGATTGGGAAAAATGTAGGCCTTTTAAAGAGAATTCAGGATAAAGTGTCAGAAAATAATCCTGTGCAGAAATAGACATTTTTGCATTGTATTATACATCAGGAAGTGTTGTGTAAGACTGTGTTAAAGATGAACGACGTTGTTGATGTTGTACTTAAAACAGTTAATTTAAGCATTAAATCACAGACAATCTGTTGCTCTTTTGGAGCAAAATGAGATGGAACATGGTGAAATCAGCTATCACTGCTCTGTCAGGTGGCTCAGCCTAAGGAAGATACTGACAAGTGTCTGCGATCTGAAAGAACAGATTCAGGATTTCTGTGTGTAGAAAGGACATGACGTCCCAGAGCTTTCAGATGAAGATTGGGTGGCAGACATCGGATTTGCTGTAGATGTGACTCCACTAATGAACCAACTAAATGTCAAACTGCAGTGCAAGGGCCTTTTTGTGCATGAGATCTACAGTAGAGTAAAGACTTTTAAGATTAAGTTGCAGCTTATATCAAGCCAAGTGAAGAACAACCTCTGACCCACTTGCCAACACTAAAGGAGGCCACACGATTAGCCAATCACCTCCACAAGTACTCAGCCATGTTAGAAGCGCTGGATGCAGAATTTCAAGGCGATTTCAAGCTCTTGAAAATGAAATGCACATGGTTTCTTCTCCCTTCACCTGCAGTGTGGACAATGCTCCAAGTGATGTTCAGATGGAACTCATTGACCTGCAGTCTGACACACTTCTGGCAGAGCACTTCAGCTCAGTCTCACTGCTGGACTTTTACTCCTCCCTCAAAGAAGAGTACGTTCCACAGCTAAGGAGTCATGCTCAGAGGATTCTAGTCCTCTTTGGATCTACTCATGTATGTGAACAGAAATTCTCGGGGATGAAGTTAAACAAATCCAAACACAGATCCTCTATCACTGATGACCACCTCTCAGCTGTCCTTCGCATAGCCACCTCAGACATTCAGCCAGATTTCAGTGCCCTTGTTCAAGCCCAGAACAGGCTGGATAATTCTCACTGAAAAGGTAGATTGAGGAGGAAAACATGACAAGTCATTGTATTGTTGCATTTCTATAAACTTCTTGTTGTTTTTCATTGTTTGTGGAGATAAACAAGTTAAAATTAAATTGCACTGATTAAATTGCAGTGATTTATTTTGTTTTATTTGACCTATGCACCACAATTTCACATAGCCCAATATAAAAACATACAGAATTTTAGTTTAGTTTTATTCTTCTGATTACCAGTACTAGGTATTCATAATATATAATTTATTGAATTTTACAATGGAAGACAGTTGAGCAGACTTAGGTTCTACTTTTCATTGGTGTGGCCTTCTGACACAACTCAGGCTTCTCATGTGGCCCCTTGTAAAAATTAATAGCCCACCCCTGCTCTAGTACCTCCTTTTAATTGTGGCTTCTCCTCGCTGGGCTGCACATGTGATAATTACATCAAAACTAAACCATTCATGATAGAAGCTTAACTCAAACAGATCTTAAAAACAGGCCTTACCACACATTATGTTGTATAGCTCAATGTTTTCAAAGGGTGGAACTTTGGTCTTGAATTTAAATGTTGGTCCATAGCCCAAGAAAATAGTCTGAAATAGAAAGGTGAGATGCATGACATGATTGATAATAATAAACAAACAAAAAATCTCCTTAATATTGTTTTAGCATAGTGTCTGTCTGCTGGTCCAAGTGGATGTAAGATGTAAAATACCTGCATACTGTTGATCTTATTGTCATATCCATGGTCTCCTGAGAAGCCACAGTGCCTCCTCCCTTCAGGAACTTTCCTGCAGTCAAGGTTGGATAAGATCAGTATTAAGTTATCAGTGGCTTTAAATTCCTGACTATTTCTGACTAAAATTCTAATGAAGCACAATGCAGGTCTAACATTACTGATCCCTTTAAACAAAGACAGTTATTTGATCCTCAATTGATTCAAACACCCTGATTCAGCAACATGAATAGTGTTTTTTATGCATTTTACTGTGTGAGAAGATCTGGAAATAAGACCTCACAAAATAAGAACTCCACTAGCAGACATGCAAGCTATAGGGCCTTAAATGTTGGTAGCCCTGTTGTCTTGTAGCAAGAAGGTCCTGCATTCAAATTCCAGCCTGGAGTCTTCCTGCAGAAAGTTTGCATGTTCTCTCTGTGCATGTATTGGTTCTTTCTGGGTACTCCTCACGCAGTCCAAAACATGACTGTGTTAAATAGTCTCTGTAAACTACCCTTAGGTATATGTGTGCATAAACATGGTTGTTTGTCCTGTTTGACTCTTTTTTGCCCTGTGATGGACTGGTAACCTGTTCAAGATGTACTCCGCCTTTCACCCAATGACCGCTGGAGATAGACACCCCTGCAAAGGAAAGCAGGTATATATGATGGATGTGTAGATGGGGCCTTAAATGTTTAGGCCAACTTAAGGGCAACACACACTAGCAGCTTCAGTCATTAATCCTAAAAATTGATGTGGAAAAAGTATTTCTGGATCTAAAGTCTATGATATTGATCTAATAATTTAATAACAGTAATTATTAGAGTCAAGGAAGACGCCTTTCACCTACTCTAATCTAACTGTTGACTCCTCAACAGTGAAGAGTGTTTTGGTTAACCTTGCAATGAAGACATAACATCAGGGGACTGAATGTAGAAGCTGCTTGTAGAGAAGGCAGACTTGAGCTGGGCGAGAGAGTTCTAGTGTTGGTCCAGACGGGCTCATGTTTAAAGGGGGAGTATTATGCTTCTTCTATTATAGCACACTCCAATAAAATTGTCAACTTAAGTCTTTTAAAAGTCCGTCATATATCCAAATCCACCTTAAATAAATGTACCTCCGTATTGGACGCCTTGATTTTCACCTGTGCCTCTCTAAGACCGTCCTACTCTTTCTGACACTCCCCCTTCAGTTCGTCACATACCGTGCATCATCGCAGCATGCACGGAGTCAGAAAATAAATCCCACAAAATACGCGCAGCTGCAGCTGGTGTGTTATAATTACTGCACCTGGGACTTAGCCTGAGTTGTGAGGGGGAGGGGAGGGGTAGGGGAGCTCTGCATGGGCAAGGTTCTCGGCTCAGTAAGTAAGGTCGGAGGAGGAGGTGGGTGGAAAAGGCAGGGATAGGTGGGAGCAGGCATTTCAGCAACCCAGAGAACTACCAGCAGAGACTCAAAGATTGCTCTAACATGAGTAAATGGGTTAGAGCAACACTTCAGGTATGTTTTTAACGAGGGAAAGACAGGTTCTCAGGATATTAAGCTTCAGAAAGTCCATTTAGCATAATACCCCCCCTTTAAGACTGGCCGTAATAAAATATGAAAAACACTGATGCAGATTCCAACTTCATTCCTATGAAGGGTAGAAAGTACATTTCTTCCCGTAACAGCTGATGCCCAACGTGATCTCCAGCAGGTGAAACCGGGTGGACCGGGGATGTTTGTTTTCTCTCCAGCATCTGAGTTTCAGAAAGAGAAAGAGTTGCCGTCAAAGAATGGCTGCTTCGCCCACCGCCTGGAGGAGAAGCCTAATTTCTGGGTGAGGCTCAGTCTGACACAGAGTGCTGAACTCTCTGAAAATGGACATTTTTGCTTGTTTATTTATTAATTTTTTTGCTCTACTTGCTTTTTACGCTCTCTGAGTCTTTCTACTTTGAGAGGGAGATAATGATTTTTTTTCTCTCCAAGCCTGTGGGAGCTCTCCACAGAAGAGAGAGGGAGAGAGCGGAAGATGATAGTGGACTTTAAAACAAGATGAAAGTCAGAACAGCTTGACAGAACTTTTCTTTTGTGCATCAACTACAAACTGGATAATTTATCCTGAAATAGAAGAGTGGTCTTGCAGCGAGATACATGCAAGTTCTCTGTTTGTTTCCTGGTTGTTGTTGTTTTTTGGTCTCCGGGTGTGCTGCGGAGAAAGTTCAAGAATGAAAACGCACCTCTCTCCTTCATGCAAGACTGGAGAGTGCAGAAAAAAAGAACATGCTGCTTTGATGATTGAAAGACTGAATTTGACCCTTAATCGACAGTGTCCAGTGTCCCAAGAGGGTGTGGAAAGAGCCAAACTCTCGTCCTCCAATCTGTACTCCATGATGAGAGGAGGCAACTGCTTGGACAATGAGATGTCCCGTTTGATGATCACAGAGTGTAGCGACTGAAGGGGCTGAGACTCAAATCATTTTACAGAAGCAAACAAGGAAAGACAGTAGGACATTAAGAGGATTCTACAATTGGGGGATCAGGTGGTCTGGACAAGCATAGACTTTGATAAAATGAGAAATTACTACAAGGTTAAAAATCAATTATCATCAACGGCCGAGTTTTGGGGGTGATAATAACAGACCAACCACGCACGCTCACGCAATGAAGTAATGCTTGCAAGCTTATTCATTCTTAGAATTATTCCTCACAGGAACATACATACACACGTAGGAGAAATAGAGAGCTTGTTTAAAAACAATTATTTTCTTAACGGCTGATGCAGATGAGGAGAACTGGGAACAGAGGTTACATTATTGTACAGTAATGCTGTCTCCTTTTCTTTCCTCGTCCTACTGGCTCAAGCAGGGGGGAACCTGCAGAGACGTTTGCTGCAATGGTTTGGTTTTCTTGATATTAAACATTAGAACATGCAGAGATGTGAATGTACTTTGTGCACATTTAATGCTGAGTCATAGAGACAAAAGCAAATCTTGTTTGGGTTTAAAGCCTGCAGATGGCCATGTATAGAAAATGTGTTTTGGCAAACATTTGGGAGACCTCTTCACCTAAATTCTGAGGCAGCACCAGCAAACAGAAAATAACTTTAATTATTTTGATTCCTCAACCTCAAACCTCCTTAGCTTCAGATAAATTGGTTAATTCGAAATTTGTAAAGAATAAAATAATGGTTGGGGATTTGCGAAGAATAAAAAGAGGACTGATTGGGGACTGACTGACTGACTGACTGACCTCTGGGTGTGGTGTTTGTTCTGTCTTGTCTTGTGTGAGATGTTCCTGTTTAAATGTTTGTGAGTAATGAAATTTAGGTTGAATGTATAAAAATAATTGTGCATTTAAATTTGTTTCCACAGGGGCCCTGAGATTCAACTTAATTCAATTTAGTTTATTTATATAGCGCCAATTCACAACAGATGTCGTCTCAAGGCACTTAACAAGAAGTCATTTCAATACATTTATACAAACATTCCAATCAGTTAAAAAGTTTCCTATTTAAGGAATCCCAGCAGATTGTGTCAGTCATTGGTGTGAGGTTGGTTAGACTTTCCAACCACAGCAATCCTTCAGCAATCCCTCATACTGAGCAAGCATGTTGCGACGGTGGAGAGGAAAAACTCCCCTTTAACAGGAAGAAACCTCCAACAGAACCAGGCTCAGTAGGAGCGGCCATCTGCCACGACCGTCTGGGGGTTTGAGAAGACAGAGCAGAGACACAGAAGGAACAGAAGATCTGATATAAGAGAACTTTCTATGTTACAGAAAGTAAAAAGTTGATAACAGGACACGGTGGATGTTAAGTTACTGGGAGCATCATCCCAGTCGATGCCTCCCGTCCAACAAGGCATTGTAGCTAAGCAGGATACCAGAACAGGTATATCTTCTATGGAGAGAAAAACACAGAGAAAACAAAGTTAACAGTCGAAATAACAAAATGTACTGTAATACAACTGGAGAGTAGTAGTAGAAAAGGAAGTAGCAGAGTAAAGAAAATTGGTAAGTCTGTCCTCCAGCAGTCTAAGCCTATAGCAGCATAACTACTGAGATAGCTCAGGATGACCTAAGCCACTCTAACTAAAAGCTTTATCAAAAAGGAAAGTTTTAAGCCTGGCCTTAAAAGTAAACAGAGTGTCTGCCTCACGGACTAAAGCTGGGAGCTGGTTCCACAGGAGAGGAGCCTGATAACTAAAAGATCTGCCTCCCATTCTACTTTTGGAAATCCTAGGAACTACAATAAACCTGCAGTCCGAGAGCGAAGTGCTCTGTTGGGAACATATGGAACAATTAGATCTCTGATGTATGATGGAGCTTAATTATTAAGGGCTTTGTATGTAAGAAGAAAGATCTTAAATTCTATTCTGGTTTTAACAGGGAGCCAATGAAGGGAAGCTAAAACAGGAGAAATGTGATCTCTCTTTTTAATATTCATCAGAACTCTTGCTGCCGCATTTTGGATCAACTGAAGGCTTTTAATGGCATTTTGTGGACTACCTGATAGTAAAGAAGTACAGTAGTCCAGCCTTGAGGTAACAAATGCATGGACTAGTTTCTCAGCATCACTCCTGGACAGGATGTTTCTAATTTTAGCAATATTCCGGAGGTAAAGAAGGAAATCCTAGAAACCTGTTTAATATGGAATTTAAATGTCAAGTCTTAAATGTGGTTTATTAAACATAAGATCTCTCTCCTCAAAGACTTTGTTAGTAAATGACTTGATTTGTGATAATCACATTGATTTCCTTTGTCTCACAGAAACCTGGTTGCAGCAGGAGTATTATGTCAGTATAAATGAGTCAACTCCTTCCAGTCATTTAAATTTTCACATTCCTAGAAATACTGGGCGAGGAGAAGGAGTTGCAACCATTTTTCGTTCTGATTTACTAATTAGTCCCAGACCAATTGATAGCTACAGTTTTTTTGAACATCTAACCCTTAATTTTCCTCATCCAAGTTGCAAAACATTAAGACAATTTTTGTTTGTGGTTTTGTATCGTCCACCAGACCCTTACTCTCAATTCTTGGATCAGATCTCACATTTTTTATCTGATTTAGTATTAAATACTGATAGGGTTATTATAGTGGGGGACTTTAATATTCATGTGGATACTGAAAGTGATAGCCTAAATGCAGCCTTTAGTGCTATTTTAGACTCAATTGGCTTTACTCAAAAAGTACAGGGATCGACCCACTCGGGCAAACACACTTTGGACCTTGTACTGACATACGGTATTGAGTGTGAGGAAATAACAGTCCACCCACATAACCCGGTCCTGTCTGACCACTTCTTCATAACTTTTGAATTTACTTTAACTGACCATTTTAAATCTGAAAGAAAATTTCATTACAGTAGAGCTTTATCAGACAATGCTGTAACAATTTTTAAAGAATCTGTTCCATTCTTACTTTCCTTAGTGTCTCAGGGTAACACAGTGGATGGCAGCAATTCTATCTCTAACCCTTCAGAAATTGATGGTCTGGTTCACAGCGTTACGTCCTCATTGCGTTTGGCATTAGATAGTGTAGCCCCCTTAAAAAAGAAAGTGGCTAACCATAGGAGGCTGACTCCTTGGTTCAACGCAGAGTTGCGTACTTTAAAGCAGAATACTAGGAAGTTGGAGAGAAAATGGCGCTCTACACACCTAGAGGATTCCTATTTAACCTGGAATAACAGTCTACTGCTGTATAAAAAGACCCTTCGACAAGCTAGAACAGCATATTTTTCATCATTAATAGAGGCGAATAAAAAAAATCCTAGGTTTCTTTTTAGTACAGTTGCCAAACTTACACAGAGTCATAGCTCTGTTGAGCCAACTATTCCCCCAGCTCTTAGCAGTGATGATTTTATGGGATTCTTCGTAAATAAAATCAATTCTATTAAAAATAAAATCATTGGCATCCTCCCAAACATGATTACTTCTTCCTCAGTAAATGAGGCAGTATCGGAAAGAACTGTAGATCCTCAGTTGTGCTTAGGCTGTTTTGATTCAGTCGAGCTTTCGGAATTATCAAAAATATTAGCCTCATCTAACCCTTCAACTTGTATGTTGGACCCAATTCCAACCAAATTATTTAAAGAAGTGTTCCATTTGGTTCCTGGCCCCATTTTGGATATGATGAATCTATCCTTAGTAAACCGATACGTACCACAGGAATTTAAAATAGCTGTAATTAAACCTTTACTCAAGAAACCTTCCCTTGATCAAGATGACTTAGTGAATTACAGACCTATATCTAACCTTCCTTTCTTATCCAAAGTCTTTGAGAAAATTGTTGCTAATCAAGTCTGTGAGCATTTAAACAATAACGAGCTGTTTGAAGAGTTTCAGTCAGGTTTTAGAGCTCATCATAGCACTGAAACAGCACTGGTGAAGGTTACTAATGATATTCTCATGGCCTCAGATAATGGACTTGTGTCTGTTCTGGTTTTGTTAGATCTCAGTGCTGCTTTTGACACAGTCGATCATAATATTCTCCTAGAAAGGCTTGAACATGTTGCAGGGATCAAAGGAACAGCACTAGGCTGGTTTAAATCATATTTGTCTGATAGATTCCAGTTTGTTCATCTAAATGATAAATCTTCTTCACTCTCAAGAGTTACTTGTGGAGTTCCACAGGGTTCTGTGCTTGGACCAATTCTGTTCACCATATATATGCTCCCAATTGGTAGAATCATTAGACAGCATGGGATAAATTTCCACAGCTATGCAGATGATACACAACTATATTTATCCATAAATCCTGATGAACCCAGTCAGTTAGGTAGATTACAGGCATGTCTGGAAGACAACTACAGTTCTTTCCGATGCTGCCTCATTTACTGAGGAAGAAGTAATCATGTTTGGGAGGATGCCAATGATTTTACTTCTAATAGAATTAATTTTATCTATGAAGAATCCCATAAAATCATCACTGCTAAGAGCTGGGGGAATAGTTGGCTCAACAGAGCTATGACTCTGTGTAAGTTTGGCAACTGTACTAAAAAGAAACCTAGGATTGTATATATTCGCCTCTATTAATGATGGAAAATATGCTGTTCTAGCTTGTCGAAGGGTCTTTTTATACAGGAGTAGATTGTTATTCCAGGTTAAATAGGAATCCTCTAGATGTGTAGAGCGCCATTTTCTCTCCAACTTCCTAGTATTCTGCTTTAAAGTATCCAACTCTGCGTTAAACCAAGGGATCAGCCTCCTATTGCTAGCCACTTTCTTTTTTAAGGGGGCTACACTATCTAATGCCAAACGCAATGAGGACGTAACGCTGTGAACCAGACCATCAATTTCTGAAGGGTTAGAGATAGAATTGCTGCCATCCACTCTGTTACTCTGACACACTGAGGAAAGTAAGAATGGAAAAGATTCTTTAAAAATTGTTACAGCATTGTCTGATAAAGCTCTACTATAATGAAATTTTCTTTCTGATTTAAGATGGTCAGTTAAAGTAAATTCAAAAGTTATCAAGAAGTGGTCAGACAGGACCGGGTTATGTGGGTGGACTGTTATTTCCTCACACTCAATACCGTATGTCAGTACAAGGTCCAAAGTGTGTTTACCCGTGTGGGTCGATCCCTGTACTTTTTGAGTAAAGCCAATTGAGTCTAAAATAGCATTGAAGGCTGCATTTAGGCTATCACTTTCAGTATCCACATGAATATTAAAGTCCCCCACTATAATAACCCTATCAGTATTTAATACTAAATCAGATAAAAAATGTGAGATCTGATCCAAGAATTGAGAGTAAGGGCCTGGTGGACGATACAAAACCACAAATAAAAATGGTCTTAATGTTTTGCAACTTGGATGAGGAAAATTAAGGGTTAGATGTTCAAAAAAACTGTAGCTATCAATTGGTCTGGGACTAATTATTAAATCAGAACGAAAAATGGTTGCAACTCCTCCTCCTCGCCCAGTATTTCTAGGAATGTGAAAATTTAAATGACTGGAAGGAGTTGACTCATTTATACTGACATAATCCTCCTGCTGCAACCAGGTTTCTGTGAGACAAAGGAAATCAATGTGATTATCACAAATCAAGTCATTTACTAACAAAGTCTTTGAGGAGAGAGATCTTATGTTTAATAAACCACATTTAATAGATTTATTTTTCTGTTCAGTCAAAGTTGTATTTATTTTTATGAGATTTCCATAATTTGCTTTTATTGGCTTAACTTTTAATCCATTTAATTTTGGCCGTGGGCAAGACACTGTTTCTATAGGGTAATGGGGGGGTAACAGTACAGAAGCAGCAGAGAGGTGGGTTAAACTACGACTCTGCTTCCTGGTCTGGACCCTGGGTTGTCAGTGTGTTGGAGGACTAATAAATTCAGCCATATTCCTAGAAAGAAGAGCTGCTCCATCCAAAGTGGGATGGATGCTGTCTCTCCGGATCAGAGCAGGTTTTCCCCAAAATGTTCTCTAGTTATAAATGTAGCCCACATCATTTGCAGGACACCACCCAGACAACCATTGATGGAATGACAGCATGCGGCTAAACATGTCGTCACTGGTCCGATCAGGCAGGGGACCAGAAAAGATTACAGAGTCTGACATTGTTTTAGCAAACTTACACACCGAAGCAACACTAATTTTAGTGACCTCCGATTGGCGTAACCGGGTGTCATTACCGCCAGCGTGAATAACAATCTTACTGTATTTACGCTTATCTTTAGCCAGCAGTTTCAGGTAGGATTTGATGTCGCCCGTTCTGGCCCCTGGCAAGCATTTGACTATGGTCAATGTTGTCTCTAATGCCACGTTTCTGACTATGGAGCTGCCTATTACCAGGGTCGGCTTCTCAGTGGGTGTGTCGCTGAGCGGGGAAAATCTGTTAGAAACGTGGACGGGTTGGTGGTGGCCCGTGGGCTGGGTCCTAGAACTATGTTTCCTACGTACTGTCAACCAGCCGGCCTGAGGTCCCGGCTGCGCGGGCTCTACCGGAGGATGGCTCTACAATTACCACAATTACTCTTAGCCCAGTTTTACCAGGCCACAATGTCTCCGGCCCCATAAATTTTTCTTTTCAAGCCTTTTAAGAAGGGTTTCTACTGTCCTTTCTTTTCTTTATCATTGCTTCTGGTTTCAGTGTAAAAATTTATGGTAAATGGCCTGTACTTGTATGTGCTTTATCTAGTACAAAAGAGCCCAAAGCGCTTTACACTACTTTCAGTGATTCACACATCCACACACACTGACAACATGGTAAGCTACATTGCAGCCACAGCTGCCCTGGGGAGGCAGACATACAATTTGTGCCACCGGGCCAGCCGTCATTGGGTGAAAGGCGTATGAGGTTTAATCACTGGTTTAATGCAGAGCTGTGTACATTAAAGCAGAATAGTAGGAAACTGGAGAGAAAATTGTGCTTTTTTTTTCTTTTTTCACCTGGAAAAATAGTTTACTGCTGTATAAAAAGACCCTTTGACAAGCCAGAACTGCATATTCTTTATCATTAACAAAGCCGAATGATAACAATCCTAGGTTTCTTTTTTTATTTGTAAACTTTATTTATTTATAAACTTATAAAGCTTTTTAGTACAGTTGGCAAACTTACAAAGAGTCATAGCTCTGGTGAGCCAACTATTCCCCCTGCTTTTAGTAGTTATGAATTTATGGGATTCTGCATAAATAAAATAAATTCTATTTAAAAAAAGTCATGGAATCATCCCAAACATGATCTCTCTCAGTAAGTGAGGCAGCATCGGAGAGAACTGTAAAATCTCATTTGTGTTTTGTTTCAGTCAAGCTTTCGGAATGATCAAAAATTTGTTATAGTTATTAGTTATGCTTGCTTAACCTCCTGAGACCCTGTATACTCATATGAGGACATTACATTTTTGCCTTTCTGCACCATGATAATTGATTTTGTACAACTTCATTCAGGGGCACTGGCAGCACCTTCTAGTGGTCAGAGTACAATATTGCCCCCATTTAACTGAAAATGAAAGTGAGGGAATGTCAGCAAAAGGATTTCCTTTAGCGGTCTATAATGCAACGAAACAGAAGAAGCCTCCGACTGAAGACACTCTGTCATTGTATGACAGTCTCATGAAGAGGATGCTCAGGGTTGTCCATAATTTTTTTGATTTTATGAAGAATCATTTTTTGCATCATCATCTCCAGTGGTTCCAGCTTCTTGTCCATCTCTGATACACCCAACAATGCCAGAGTCATCTGAGTATTTCTGCAGATGACAGGTCTCTGATTTTAGGTACTGGAAGTCTGAAATGTACAGAGTGAAAAGGAATGGTGAGAGTACGGTCCCCTGTGGTGCTCCTGTGCTGCTCACCACCTGGTTTGACACACAATTCTTCAGTTTCACAAACTGTGGTCTGTTTGTCAGGTAGTCATTGATCCATTGTTGAGGGCTCCACCTGTGTCTTCAGGAGTTTCTGACAAAGCAAACCAGGCTGAATTGTGTTAAATGCACTGGAGAAATCAAAGAACATCATCCTTACAGTGTTGCCTGCTTTGTCCAGATGACAGTGGGTTGGTTGAAGCAGGTGTATGATGGCATCTTCAACTCCAACTCCACAGCAATAAGCAAAGTACAGCGGGTCCTGATATGTTCCTGTTTGCTTACTCAGGGGTGCCAACAGGAGTCTCTCCAGGACCTTCATGGTGTGGGATGTAAGGACAACATGTCTATAGACATTGATGACTGATGGGTGAGTTTGTCAGGAATGTGTGGAGTGTTGCAAGGACCAAACCCAGACGCCGAGAAAGGAACAGGATATTTATTAGCTGGAGGTGGAGTAGTGCTGATGATGGCAGGAACGGAGAGGCAGGACGGGTAACAGCGGGGCGACACACCATGGAGACGAAGACAATCCAAGACAACAATGATCCGGCGCTGAGTGAAGGGAAGTGACAGGTAACAAAGGCAGGAGGTGAGTAGAATCAGGTGTGTATGATTTGAGAGATGGGTGAGGACAATGATGAGGAGGA
The DNA here is from genome assembly GCA_963556495.2 of Valencia hispanica. Classification (NCBI taxonomy): domain Eukaryota; kingdom Metazoa; phylum Chordata; class Actinopteri; order Cyprinodontiformes; family Valenciidae; genus Valencia; species Valencia hispanica. Next base: position 56,607,697 of record OY747710.1, read on the forward strand.
GTGAATAGTGAATAATCCTTCCTGTCCTTTAAACATTTTTCATTCCTCACCAGATATCTCTGATATTGTTCCTCTGTAGTTTATTCTCCAGCTTCTTCCTGTATGCCTCCTTGCTGTCTCTGATCTTGAGCTTAAGTTGCTTCTGTATACTCCTCAGTAATTCCCTGTCTCCCTCCCTGAAGGCTCTTTTTTCTTGTTTAGTTGTTTCTTCAGGTCACTGGTGATCCAGGGTTTATTAGGGAAGCATCTCACTGTTCTGGTGGGGATGATGTTGTCCACACAGAAGGTTATATAGTCAGTCACACACTCAGTCATGGCATTAATGTCCTCTCCATGTGCTTGGCAAAGACTCATCCAGTCTGTGGTCGTTAAACAACCCTCCAGGGCTTCTTCAGCTTCATGTGACCATTTTCTCACAGTTTTCTTTGTAACAGGTTGCCTCTAAACAAGTGGCTTATATTCTGAACAGAAAACAAGATTGTGATCTGATTGTCCCAGAGGAGGTCTTGGTTTGGACATATATGCATCCTTTACATTTGCATAAAACAAATCCAAGGTCCTGTTTTCTCTTGTAGAGCAGTTGAAAAACTCTTGAAATGTTGAAAGTGTAGTAGAGAGCAAGGCATGATTAAAATCTCCAGATATTGCCACAAATGCATTGGGGTGCAGGGTCTGTAGCTTAGCAACAACAGAACTGATTGCATGCATTGTCGGTAACGGCTGAAGGTGCAATTTAAGTAACTGCCAAAATAACACTGGTGAACGCTCTTGGTAAATAATATGGCCGAAAACTTACTGCCTGCCTACTGTCTGCTTGTACAGTCAGGAAGCCTGGCAGAGAGACATTAGAGTCTGGGATTAGATCCTGCAGCCACGTCTCAGTAAAACACATAACACTATATTCCCGATACTCCGGCTGAGTCCTTGTTAAGGACTTGGAGTTCATTCATCTTGTTAGCCAGTGATCTCACGTTGCCCATTATGATCGATTGAAGAGATGGCTTGAACTTCCTCCTTCTCTGTCTCCTTTTTGCTCTTGCTCTGCATCCACATCTCCTCCTTATCAACTCATCAGGGATTTGTGGCTTCAGTCGAGGTATTATTTCAGCTTTTGCAATGTTTATCAGCTGCTCCCAGCTGTAAACCACTTTGTTGGCATGGTTACGCATCATAACAAGTTATCAAAAAGTGAAAATTAACAGCAAAAATCCTTCCAGCTTCACAGCACCAAAAACTAGAAAGCATACAAGTCAAAAAATGCATTCTTTCTCAACAAAAAACCAAAACCTAATATGTAGCCAACAGAGCCCACTCCAACATACAGCCACCCAGAGCAGCGCAATTCTAGAATGTAAAAATGTAAAATGTAAAAATGTAAACAAGAGCCAGGTAAGAATAAATAAATACAAATTTTATAAATGAATCTAGAGTATTTATGCAAAATAAGGTCTGTAGCTTCATATGGATTTGTCATATTTTGAAAATAATAATTCAATTCAATTCAGTTTATTTATATAGCGCCAATTCACAACAGATGTCATCTCAAGGCACTTAACAAGAAGTAATTTCAATACATTTATACAAACATTCCAATCAGTTAAAAAGTTTCCTATTTAAGGAATCCCAGCAGATTGCGTCAGTCAGTGGCGTGAGGTTGGGCAGACTTTCCAACCACAGCAATCCTTCAGCAATCCCTCATACTGAGCAAGCATGTAGCGACGGTGGAGAGGAAAAACTCCCCTTTAACAGGAAGAAACCTCCAACAGAACCAGGCTCAGAAGGAGCAGCCATTTGCCACGACCGTCTGGGGGTTTGAGAAGACAGAGCAGAGACATAGAAGGAACAGAAGATCCGATATAAGAGTACTCTCTATCTTACAGAAAGTAAAAAGTTGATAACAGGACACAGTGGATGTTCAGCCACTGGGAGCACCATCCCAGTCGATGCCCCCCGTCCAACAGGGCATTGCAACCAAGCAGGATACCAGACCAGGTATATCTTCTATGGAGAGAAAAACACTGAGAGAACACAAAGTTAACAGTTGAAATAGCCGAATGTACTGTAATACAACTGGAGAGTAGTAGTAGAAAAGGAAGTAGAAGAGAGAAGAAAATTGGCAAGTCTGTCCTCCAGCAGTCTAAGCCCCCCCTTGAACTTAGCATACCAGTGATTATCAGCAGCAGGAAACATAAACCGTTAACCACACGCTCTCATATTAAACAAATTTTAAATTGATAACCTGTCAGAAGGTTCAGCTGCCCATCAGCGCAATACTTAAGTTAGCTTTATTAAACATTAGATCTCTATCCGGGAAGTCTTTTCTTATCAATGACTTCATCACTGAACATAATTTACACGTCCTTTTTTATCAGAAACTTGGCTAGATTAAAATAACGAAACAACTGCATTGATAGAATCTACTCCTCCAAATTAAAATTCCTTAAGCGAGAGCAGAAAGCACAGATGAGGTGGAGGTGTAGCCACCATTTTTCACAACTCAATGAACTTTAAAAAGGTAACCCTGGGCATGTTTGATTCTTTTGAATACCTAGCCACCCAGATAAACAAGCCTAACAAAGCTTTATTTCTAAGTTTATATAAACCACCAAAACTTAACTCTAACTTCTTTAATGATTTCAATTACCTTCTTTCTGTAATACAGTAGCTTGCAAAAGTTTTCGGCCCCCTTGAACATTTCCACATTTTGTATCATTACAGCCACAAACATGAATCAATTTGATTGGAATTCCACGTGAAAGGCCAATACAAAGTGGTGTACACATGAGAATTGGAATGAAAATCATACATGATTCCAAACATTTTTTACAAATAAATAACTGAAAAGTGGGGTGTGCGTAATTATTCAGCCCCCTGAGTCAATACTTTGCAGAACCACCTTTTGCTGCAATTACAGCTGCCAGTCTTTTAGGGTATGTGTCTACCAGCTTTGCACATCTAGAGACTGTAATTCTTGCCCATTCTTCTTTGCAAAACAGCTCCAGCTCAGTCAGATTAGATGGACAGTGTTTGTGAACAGTAGTTTTCAGATCTTGCCACAGATTCTCGATTGGATTTAGATCTGGACATTGACTGGGCCATTCTAACACATGGATATGTTTTGTTTTAAACCATTCCATTGTTGCCCTGGCTTTATGTTTAGGGTCGTTGTCCTGCTGGAAGGTGAACCTCCGCCCCAGTCTCAAGTCTTTTGCAGACTCCAAGAGGTTTTCTTCCAAGATTGCCCTGTACTTGGCTCCATCCATCTTCCCATCAACTCTGACCAGCTTCCCTGTCCCTGCTGAAGAGAAGCACCCCCAGAGCATGATGCTGCCACCACCATATTTGACAGTGGGGATGGTGTGTTCAGAGTGATGTGTTAGTTTTCCGCCACACATAGCATTTTGCATTTTGGCCAAAAAGTTCCATTTTGGTCTCAGCTGACCAGAGCACCACCTTCCACATTTTTGCTGTGTCCCCACACATGGCTTGTGGCAAACTGCAATCGGGACTTTAACAATGGCTTTCTTCTTGCCACTCTTCCATAAAGGCCAACTTTGTGCAGTGCACGACTAATAGTTGTCCTATGGACAGATTCCCCCACCTGAGCTGTAGATCTTTGCACCTCGTCCAGAGTCACCATGGGCCTCTTGGCTGCATTTCTGATCAGTGCTCTCCTTGTTCGGCCTGTGAGTTTAGGTGGACGGCCTTGTCTTGGTAGGTTTACAGTTGTGCCATACTCCTTCCATTTCTGAATGATCGCTTGAACAGTGCTCCGTGGGATGTTCAAAGCTTGGGAAATCTTTTTGTAGCCTAAGCCTGCTTTAAATTTCTCAATAACTTTATCCCTGACCTGTCTGGTGTGTTCTTTGGACTTCATGGTGTTGTTGCTCCCAACATTCTCTTAGACAACCTCTGAGGCCGTCACAGGGCAGCTGTATTTGTACTCACATTAGATTACACACAGGTGCACTCTATTTAGTCATTAGCACTCATCAGGCAATGTCTATGGGCAACTGACTGCACTCAGACCAAAGGGGGCTGAATATTACACACACCCCACTTTTCAGTTATTTGTAAAAAAAATTTGGAATCATGTATGATTTTCATTCCACTTCTCATGTGTACACCACTTTGTATTAGTCTTTCATGTGGAATTCCAATAAAACTGATTCATGTTTGTGGCTGTAATGATACAAAATGTGGAAAAGTTCAAGGGGGCCGAATACTTTTGCAGGTTTCTAGGATTTCCTTCTTTCACCTCAGGAATATTGCTAAAATTAGAAACATCCTGTCCAGGAGTGATGCTGAGAAACTAGTCCATGCATTTGTTACCTCAAGGCTGGACTACTGTAATTCTTTACTATCAGGAAGTCCACAAAATGCCATTAAAAGCCTTCAGTTGATCCAAAATGCGGCAGCAAGAGTTCTGATGAATATTAAAAAGAGAGATCACATTTCTCCTGTTTTAGCTTCCCTTCATTGGCTCCCTGTTAAATCCAGAATAGAATTTAAGATCCTTCTTCTTACATACAAAGCCCTTAATAATCAAGCTCCATCATACATCAGAGATCTAATTGTTCCATATGTTCCTAAAAGAGCACTTCGCTCTCAGACTGCAGGTTTACTTGTAGTTCCTAGGATCTCTAAAAGTAGAATGGGAGGCAGATCTTTTAGTTTTCAGGCTCCTCTCCTGTGGAACCAGCTCCCAGCTTTAGTCCGTGAGGCAGACACTCTGTTTACTTTTAAGGCCAGGCTTAAAACTTTCCTTTTTGATAAAGCTTATAGTTAGAGTGGCTTAGGTCATCCTGAGCTATCTCTGTAGTTATGCTGCTATAGGCTTAGACTGCTGGAGGACAGACTTACCAATTTTCTTCACTCTGCTACTTCCTTTTCTCCTACGACTCTCCAGTTGTATTACAGTACATTCTGTTATTTCGACTGTTAACTTTGTTTTCTCTCAGTGTTTTTCTCCCCATCGAAGATACACCTGGTCTGGTATCCTGCTTGGCTGCAATGCCCTGTTGGACGGGGGTCATCGACTGGAATGATCCTCTCAGTAACTGAAGATCCACTGTGTCCTGTTATCAACTTTTTCCTTTCTGTAACATAGAAAGTTCTCTTATATCGGATCTTCTGTTCCTTCTGTGTTCTGCTCTGTCTTCTCAAACCCCCAGACGGTCGTGGCAGATGGCCGCTCCTACTGAGCCTGGTTCTGTTGGAGGTTTCTTCCTGTTAAAGGGGAGTTTTTCCTCTCCACTGTCGCTACATGCTTGCTCAGTATGAGGGATTGCTGAAGGATTGCTGTGGTTGGAAATCTGCCCAACCTCACGCCAATGACTGACGCAATCTGCTGGGATTCCTTAAATAGGAAACTTTTTAACTGATTGGAATGTTTGTATAAATGTATTGAAATGACTTCTTGTTAAGTGCCTTGAGATGACATCTGTTGTGAATTGGCGCTATATAAATAAACTGAATTGAAACTGAATTTTGCAAGCCACTGTATGTATCGACTATGACCAACTAATCATTGTGGGAGATTTTAACATCCATACCGACAACCCCCAAGATAGACAAGCTAAAACATTAGATGATACTCTCCACAACTTCGGCTTGACCCAGCATGTCAAACAACCAACACACAGTAAAGGACACATTCTGGACTTAATTATCAGCAAAGGTTTAAATATTTCCAACATCTCGGTAATTAATATTGCATTATCTGACCATTTCTGTATTTTCTTTGAAAGTACCATCTTTGCTAAATTATCCAGACACAGTAAGACCACTATAAAAAAGCGTTTTCTAGGGGACAGTTCAGTAGAAACCTTTAGATGTATTTATCCTTCCAACACATCCCCCTCATCTCCCAACTCAAACTCAGTAAATAAGCTGGTAGATAATTGCCTTGCGAAAATCTCAGACATCATGGATAACCCTAACCCTGCGTTAAACCATATTAGCAAACTAAAATGTACCTAAATGTGAAGTACCTGTTTGAGGACATTGGGATTATGTTAGGTTCTTGATAGTACCACGTGTACCAACTAGCAAACTTTTTGAAGAAATTACAAGTGTGATTAAATATTGTAAGTTAGACATTTTTACAACTATGTGTGGCAGCAGTCTTGATGACCTGTGTGTATTACCCACATCCAAGAATGGTCCAATACTCTTAAGATTCCAGCCATTAAACACAGAATGTCCCATGATCGGTTTTTCAAACTGAGGAGCAATCTGAAAGTAGTAATTGATAATGACATTCCAGAAGACACGAAGAAAGCAAACCAGTTCTGGAAGGTGAGGCTTTTTATGTCACACATACTCAAAGGATGTCTCTTTCAAACTCAACCAGAATGCATCTCAGTAGATAAGCAGATGATCCCATTTATTGGAGGATGTCCATTCCGACAGTGTGTGCCACTAAAGCCCAATCCAGTGGGAATGAAGAACTCTGTTCTGGCATCACCAGATTTAATTGTGCTGGACTTTGAAGTCTACCCAGGTGCTAAAACATTGAGTTTGCAGGTTCAGGACTCAGAAGGACTGAGTTTAGGCGCACTGGTAATCAAACATCTGTGTGGAATGGTACATGCTGGTACAAAGGTGTACTGTGATCGATTCTTCACCACCATACCAGCTGTGGATCTCATGATGAAGAAGCAGGTGTACCTTAATGGTACAGTTATGAAGAACCAGGTCTCCAAAGCAATAGAGAAGCTACTGTTGAGGCTATGGCCTTTACTGAACGAACTGGATCTCCCATCATCCTTCCACTGAACGAACTGCATCTCCCAGCACCCATTGCGCTGCCCTCAACCCATTCTCATTGGTCTGTGGCCAGTGATGACATCACAGAGTTGATAAAAGCAGCGCGAATATTGAAATAAGAGTCTCTATTGGTCTCTCTTGGTCCCAGAGCGGTGCCTGTGAGGAGACGCTTTAATCCACTGCTAGCATTTTCCCCTTTTCCATTCAAACCTGCTGGACCAGGAAGAACTTCCCTTTTAAACTTCGAAGTGAATCGGCCGATCAAACAGACTTTCCTGTACGGGCAACTGGGTAGTCCGCTGGCCATCTGAGCTCTTTTGAAAACAGGCCCACCCCTGTTCGCTACGGGCCATCAGGGGTTGGGGCCCAGAGGAGGACAGGCGGTCTGGTCGGGGTCCTGGGCTGTCGGGCTGCTTTGCCACTGTGGGGCCCTTGGCGGTCTGCTTGTCTCCATCCTAGAAGGTAGGGGGTCCACCTCCCGGGTCCGGGGGCTGGTGGCTCTACTGGGGCATCAGTACCTGGACCTGGGAGCATAAAGTGTGCATGGGGTGTGTGAGTGAGGGTACAGCGTCATTTTTTTGGGTGTCTTGGTGAGTCAGTGAGAATGTATGTGTTTAAGAGGGAGGGAACGTATGACTGTGTCTGTATGTCTTTGTCTACCGGTCAGGTTGGATCTTGGTCTGGCCCCTTGGTTTGGGATTGTTGGGTGGTGCCTGCTCGGTGGCTCGGCGGGATGCGGATCCGGCGTCTCTGCTCGTTTGATCACCTGTTCTGTGCGCACCGTGCGTGGCCGGTTCATTGGCGGGTTGGACCGCCCCTGGCCCTCGTTTGAAGCCTGGTCTCGGCGCCCTGCGTTGCGCGGGATCAGGACCCGGGAGCTGGTACAACTTGGCATCCAGATGCTGACTGAGCCCGGCCTGGGGATGCTGTCCATCCCCTGCGGCTATTGGTGGGGCGCAGGGATGTTGGCGGTGGGGATTGGCCTAGGGCGGAGGCGTCGCGTGGCGGCTGGCGGCCGGCCGCGGCCCCTGCAGTGCCAGGGGCCCCTCGTCGGCCGGTCCCTTGTCGGGTCCCTGCTGGGGGGTGGGGTGCCCCTGGGCCCCGCCCCCCCCCCGGTCCGTTGACCGGCCCGCCCCGACGCGGCCGGTTGCCGGCGGAGCCCGTGGGCTCGTCACTGCTGCCCCCCGGGCCCCTGCATAGTGGCCGCTGGATGTTCCCCTGGGGTTCTCCTTTTCTCCTCTCTTGGGGGATGCGGTCGGCCCCGCCCAGGTCTGCCTGGGGCTCTGGCGGTCCTTTGGACGTCTTTGCTCCGATCTCCTTCATGTCTGCATCGATTCCTGGGGGACGGATTGATGTCTTCTCACACCAACTATCGAACACTCTTATGGAGAAACCTTATATGCACCAGCATGCTAACACACACACATAGATGTGGGGTCTCTGGTGTTTAAGGATATATTCTTGGGCTGAGGTTATCATTACTAGAGCTTGATTAATCGGTGCCATGAGTTTTTCTGTGACATTGTTGTTGTATTTTTATATCTATTTTTGTGTGATGTGGTTGTGTAATTCTTAAGTTCACAATGTTTGGTTGGTTTTGTCGATGTTCCTTTTTCGTGTTTTGTTTTTCCCCCTCTCTCTGCCGTCCTGTGGGTATGGAGGCCGACTTCAATGTTTTCCTGTGTTTTCTTTGTTCCCCTTCCTCTCTTGTATTTTCAACTCACCCTCTCTCATGACATTTTGTTTCCTACCTCTCTTCTTCATCTTCCTTCTTTCTTCTCCTTAATTTTCTGTCTCCGTGTCCATAACATCAGGAAATAAAAACCCCAACAATTCATAATAAAGATTTTTCACACATAAATCAAGTGGAGTACTATAGCAAAAGCTGTACTGCTCCGCTTGTGAAAGAAAATCTGTTGGGCTTCTACTTGGTACTCAGACACCAATTCTGAGCTCCACACTGCCAAACAGGACACGTAAAAAAAAAAAAGAAAAAAAAAAAAGAAAACACGCTGAGTCCCTCAGCACCTAAAAGTCGGACATCCGCTTTTCCGACCTCGGTTTTGCGGAAAACCGCTCCTTTAAACTGGACACTTTCTACGTTCTTCGTCCAGGACTGTGGAGAGCTGACCCCACCAAGTAGGATTAAACTGATTTATATCTTTGGTCTGGGTAGAGGAGAATTTGGTCTTGACGGTTAATATCCGTTTTCTGTTGGTTAAAAGAAGTATGTCAACTGTTTAACCACTGTTATTCTTGGTCGTCTGTCGCCGTACACCGACCCTGAATTTGCATGCTTTTTGTGTTTTATTATTTGACTTTGGTTGCAACCAGAAGCAGTATATTATATTGTATTATTTCTTTGTTTGTTTATTGTCTGCTGCGGTCGGCGCGTGTCTGTTTAGACAGGTCGCGTGGCCTCAGTTGATCCCCTTTCTCTGTCGCCCTCGTTTCCTTTGTCCAAGCCACCATTGCTAATGAAACTAGCGTTTTGTTGAATAGCCACGCGATCTTCCTTTGTCTTCCTTTGTGAACCGATCACGCCAATTGATAAGACTTGAGTTATTTATCGCATTGAGTGTGCTAAACTGAACCCCCCTCATTCGCTCGCTGTCTCCCACACACACACACACACAGCCGCACACACACGCCCCCTTCCCTCGATGTTAACTTTGTTCTATATTTTTGCATGCGTTAGAATAGATGGAAATTATGAATGAAATGTAATCTGTAAGGTTGACCTATTTCATTAATAAATTCCCTTAAGTAACGAGAAGTTTCCTGTGCTATTTCAGTGTGTGCTGTGAAGTTTGTTTTAACCCCGCGGATGAACTTTACGCCTTTTCAGAGAGACTGACTGTCTGGTTTAATTAAAATCATGTCATTTATGAGATTGGTGCCCCGAAATCTTTAATAAACAGGTTAAACTCGAACGTCATCAATAATTATATTAATATTAAATTATTGATTATAATTATTGATGCTCAGAAAACCAGACAACAAATATTTATTATTAATAGTTACAACACTACAGAGTGACAAAACCCTGAAACGGCAAGAAAGAGAGGCCTCAGCGACAGTCACCCGGGCAGATGGGAAACTGTGTATAGTCAAGTGGTATGACAACACGCCGGTTGTGATTCTTTCTGCCATTCATGCTGAACAACCCGAAGACATCTGCCAGTGATGGTCCAAGAAACACAAAAAATATGTAACCGTCACTCGTCCAAGGATTGTGTAAAAGTACAACACCAAAATGGGTGGGGTGGACTTGTCAGACAGGATGATGAACTACTACCGAATGAGTGTCTGGACCAAAAAAATAGACTATTCTCATGGTGATGAACTTCACTGATCTTGCCCTAGAGAACAGCTGGCTGTATCGCCAAGATAACCAAGAAAGTGGCACCACAAGAAAGACTATCATGAAGTTTCTTGAGTTTTTTATGGCAGTAGCTCTGCTGAACAAAGGCTCAAATAAGAGGTGACTTGATTTTAGACCATAATCTCCATTGTTTATTTTTAACGGAAACGTCGCTGAGCTCTGATGCCCCTGTTGTTCTTACAGAGGCCTCCCCACCAAATTTAAATTTTAACTATTCAACGAGGAATGGGAAAAAGGGTTGGCGGGACAGCTTTGATTAGTTCATCAACACTTTCCGCCAAACCTGTTTTACTTGACAATTTGACCACTTTTTAATATACCGCAGCTGTTTTTAGCATTCCTTAGATTTTATGTGTAACTGTTTACAGGCCTCCAAAAAACAGTGCACTTTTTATTCAAGAATTCTCAGAGTTTTTATAAATTCTGCACAACTCCTTTGAAAGGATCATTTTAGCTGGTGATGTTAATCTACACATGGATAACCTTTTAGACTCTTTTTCAACAGATTTTTTAAAACATCTTGAGTTACATGGATTTTACCCAGCATGTCACACAGCCAACTCACAACAGAGGACACACTCTGGACTTGGTCATCACGTATGGCCTGTCCACCAGTGTGTCCTCTGTTGTTGACTTGGCTGTCTCTGACCACTACTGTGTGTTTTTTAACATCACCAGTGTTATTAAGCGGAAGACCTTTGTGAGAACTGTAATGAAGAGCCATCTAACCCCTGAAGTTGCTGCTGGTTTTCTTGAAGCTTGTAAAAAGACTAATCCTATTAATTTAGCCCAATAATAGTGGCCCTGTGATTCTATTGTCAATTATTTTAACAGCAGACTTCGATCTACTCTCAACCTGCTTGCTCCACTGAAAGTTAAACATCTACAGGCAAAATATGCATCACCATGGAGAAATGAATACCTTAGAAAACTAAAGAGAAATTGCAGGGCGGCGGAGAGAAAATGGAGGAAAAATAAGATCACAATAAATAAGCAGATTTATACTGACCTACTAAAATCATACAATAATGCAGTAAGAAAGTCAAGAAATGCTTACATTTCCAAAATAATCTCAGATCATAAAAATAATCCTAAAATTTTATTGACCACAATTGCTAAAATTTTTAATTGTGACACTAATTCACTTCAGAAAACCCCCTCTAACTCTCTCTGTGAGGAATTTGCAGCCTAATTCAAAGGGAAGGTAGACACCATCAGATGTAATGTTTTATCTTCTCAAAGTAACATGATTTTTGACAAAGCTGAATGTGTGTCTATACCAGAGGAAACGCTGGACAGTTTTGTCCTGGTGGAGCCTGAGAGTCTCAATAAAGTTTTCTCCAAAGTGAGGCCCACCACATGTGTCTTGGACCCGATTCCCACTAGATTTTTAAAGAAATGTTATGATTCTTTTAGAGATGAGATATTAACCATGATGAATTGCTCAGCACAGAGACGGCCCTTCTGAAGATTTTAAATGATTTCAGATTAAACTATGATGCCCAGAGGGTGACAGTGTTGGTTCAACTGGAGCTAAGCACTGCCTTTGATACAGTAGATCACACTATTCTTTTAACCCGTTTGAAACAGATTGGCCTCTCTGGTGCTGTTCATAGATGGTTCACATCCTACCTCACAGACATGACCTTTATGGTAAGTTTGGATACCTGCTCCTCTAAGGTCTACAAGATTACATGTGGTGTGCCCCAGGGTTCAATTTTAGGCCCAGTGCTTTTTAACCTCTATATGCTCCCTCTTGGTCGTATCATCGGGAGACATGAAATGAACTTTCACAGTTATGCTGATGATACACAGTTATACATCTCCATGTCTCCTGATGACACACGGCCAATGGATGCACTTTTTAATTGCATTTTAGACAACTCAACCAGGACAAAACTGAAGTTTTAGTTATTGGTCCTGAGGGCCAGAGAGAGAAACTATTACCAAAACTGCAATCACTTTCTTTTGATCCTTCTCAGCAAATGAGGAACCTGGGTGTTTTTTTTTGACTCTGAGCTGACTTTTATTCCTCATATTAAAAATATCATTAAAATAGGTTTTTATCACCTGAAGAACGTTGCCAGAGTCCGCCCCATTCTCTCTCGGGCTGATACGGAGACCCTGATGCATGCTTTTATCACCTGTAGAATTGATAACTGTAATGCCCTGCTTTCTGGGCTTCCCAAAAAGACTATTTCAGGTCTAAAACTATTATAAAATTCAGCTGCACGTGTCCTGACAAAGATCAGGAGGCGGGAGCATATTACTCCGGTTTTAGAATCATTGTATTGGCTCCCCGTATATTTCAGGATCGATTGTAAGGTTCTTTTAATGTTTTTTAAGTGTCTTTATGGTCTTGGGTCTTCTTATCTCTCAGAGCTGCTTTTACTGTATGAACCCACGCGGGCTCTGCGCTCCTCTGGCAGCCGTCTCCTTGTGATTCCAAAAGTCAGGACACATACCCATGGTGAGGCATCCTTTCATTATTATGGCCCTCATCTTTGGAACAGCCTGCCAGAGGACCTCAGGGCCGCAGAGAACGTTCATGTTTTTAAGAGCAGGCTCAAGACTCACCTCTTTAGCTTTGCTTTTAATTGATTAATATTTATCATAGTGTGTTTCATTGCTTTGTATGTTTTATTTGAAATCTTTGCTACTATATGGTTACCTGTTTTTACCATTATATTTATTACTACTAATTTTACTTATAATTTATTAGCTTTGGTTATTTTACATTTTAACTTATTAATCCTTTTTCCAGTGTTTCCTCTGTGGCAGCCCTCTTGCCTTGGGGGCGGTGTTCGGCTGTGGGGGGTGGTGTTCGGCTGTGGTGGCTTGGGTACTCTCCGGGTAGTGCTCAGGTGGAGGCGGGGGTCTCTACCCTCCCTCCTCTGGGCACCCTGTGTCAGTTCCCTGGCTGCTGCAGTGGACCTGCTGCTGTCGGGGAAGACTGTTCTCCTGATTGGCGTTTTCCTTATGTACCTGACTCATCTGAGCTCAGCCCAGTGTCTACCAATGATCTTAGGCGCTTTGAGAAGATGTCTGTGTGTGTTTGGATGTGGATGTGTGCCAGTGTGTGTCTGTGTGTGTTTGGGAAATGGGTTTGGGAAGGGGGAATAACTGTATTTTCGTTTTTATAACTGTGGGGAAGGGATGGGAATGTGGGTTATGTGAATTTGGGTGCTGCATTTTTTTGTATGAAAGGTGCTTTATAAATAAAGTTTGAAATTTGAAGGTATTCCTCATCAAGAATGGTATTCTTCACAAGTTTCTAGTGTGGTAGATGCAGAGGAAGAGAATGTACTCCCACTACAACCAGGCAAAAGATCTTGGGTCATTCAAATCGCACGTGTTTCAGTCCACACATGTTCTGCTGTTCACCTACTGAACATGGCTCTCTTGAAAAACCCTATGCGTCTCAGAGCACAAGGCTGTTCTGGGAAATCTCATGTGCGGTGCATGACATCCAATCTGTTCCTATGCTTAAAGAGTGAACACAACTGCTTTGCAGCATTTCACAAATGTTAGTATGGCTTTTCCATGCAGGTTGGAAAACTGTTATGTGAAAAGAGCTTGTTAGAGGAAGCTAGTTAGAGAAGACTAAACTCAAAAGGCTGTTCAGTAACATTGTTGACATCTCTTTTTTTATTATCTATTGTTGATCTGAATTTGTTCAGGTATGATGAACAATTGAGAGTTTGCTTGGGCAAACTAATGGCAATAGGACTATGTAAACAGATATATATATATATATATATATATATATATATATATATATATATATATATATATATATATATATATATATATATATATATATAAAGTAAATTTTTAATAGGAGTGCTATATCAACAATTGGCAACTCAAGGACATGCCTGATCAACATAAACCATCTACTGTATCCTACGGATTGAATAAAGAGTAATAGAAAAAGCTGCAAACATCTGCAGCTGAAGGTGAGTGTTCATGTCCAATGGCAGTAGGAGAGTTTACAGTGATACGCAAGGCAATTTTTTGCTGTGTTAGGCACTATGCTACTGTGCAGCTCCTGCTGGCTTCTGTCGTGTCATTTTTCTCATTGTCTACAGGTTTTGATATGTGTATTCAAAGGACATGTCCTTTGATCTGGCAGTTTATGCAAGCATTTCTGAAGAATTCTTTATTGTTTTTAGTTATTTATAAATTTTTGTGTAGTTGAAAAGAAATTCAGTATTTGCTTCTGCCTCACCATTTTCTTAATTTATTGCCCTTTCTGTACAATGTAGATCTGTGAGTGTATCGTAAATTTCAGACTGCTACTTTTTTGACATGCTCTGCTGGGATTCCTTACATAGAAAACTTTTAAACTGATTGAAACGTATGTACAGTAACTTTTTTGTAAAGTACCTTAAGATGACATGCTGTGAAGTGGCTCTATATAAATAAACGGAATTGAATTGAACAAAGTGCTATACAAGTACATTTACCATTTCATTATATGATTCAATGGACACAGATCAACAAAGATATTAGAAAGCCTTTTTTTAGATTGTGCACCATGTATAGCTTCTAACAGAAAACAAATGAAGCTTCTGATTTTCATTTATTTTTTACTTCCACTTAAACATCCTGCCGCATGTCAGCTTAAGCAGTGGTTTGCATTTCAAATTAGTGAAGCCCGAGCATGTAAAAAAATCTAAGGGAACAACTGACGAAAGAGCATTTCATGACATGAGAACATATGTACAGTTATACTACCAGTAATGACTGTGTGTGTGTGTGTGTGTGTGTGTGTGGGTGTGTGTGGGTGTGTGTGTGTGTGCATGTGTGTGTGTGTGCGTGTGTGTGTGCGCGCGCGTGTGCGGTGGTTTAGAGGTATGGTGTGAATTGCGTTTTGGTTAAGGTTAGGGTTAGGCATATACCACTAATGGTTAGCTTTAGAGAAAGGGTCTGGGTTAGACATGGTAAAATCAATGTGTGTGTGTGGTGGTTGGAGATGTAAACGGTCCAACATTCTACTCCCAGCCCTGGTGCCAATGATTAGCCCGTTGGTTAAAGGGAGCTGCACAGAAGCCATAAAGATTTATTTTTCATCAAACTCCTCTGCACTTCAGTGAGGGAAACCAACAGATAACATATCAACAAAAAAGACTGGCCTGATGGCTCAGTGGAAGCTGGTTCGGCCACATGCACAAAGTTTGCAGTGGTCCTGAGTTTTCACTGTCTGCTGGGCTGGCTGTGTAGTGTGTACTGCATCACGTTGGAACCCTTCCACAGGTCAACATCAAGAGGCTCACAATTCAGCTCAGCTCACTTTACACCACTTCATCACATCAGTTTAGTTTAGTTTAGTTTAGTTTGCATTTAACATCTCAGCAGCTGTATTCTTTCACACACTGGGTAGCAGATTAATGAGCGTTTCATAAAGCCTACTCTTCAGGTGTGCAAGGTAGTCACAACAATTTTTTATTCTTTCAGCAGTAAAAGAGCAATAAAAGGCTTGATTAATACCTGGCCTGAACAGTCTCCATCAACACACTGCATACAGCGTTAGAGCAGTAGCATCCAGGTATTGACCCCTGTCCATAATGCACAGATCTACTCATCATGGGTAAGAATATAATGTCCAGTGTCTAACAAACTGTAAGTAGAAAAATTTTAAAGATGTTTGTTTCAGTTATCATTTATTTTGCTATGCTTATGGAGAAGTACTGTCTGCAGAATGATATCAAACTGTGAAGATTCAGCTTGTATTCACATGCTCTGAAACATGTGGTCTGCTCCCTGCCCCCCTGAGAAGGATAAGGAGGGGCCAAGAAGGGGTGTGATCACCTCATGACTGCCAGGAATGTGGGAGAAGGCTATATAACTGATTTGTATTTAGTTTTAAGGCAAAGTGTATCTGACATCTTGTGCATTCTCCTTGCTTTGCACGTAAAACTAATTTAATACAGTACTGGCTTCTCCTTCTCCTTGAGATCAGGTATTTATGTCTTTTACAGGTGTTAGATGTTTAACCCTGACACAAACACATGTAACAAATGTCAGGATCTGTTTTTTGGGGGGTTTCTTGTGTTTGCACTTTTTGTCATTACTGTTGATTTGTGTTTTGCTGTGCTTTCATTATTCTTTGGTTTCCATCTTTTGCTTAGAACAGTTTCTTAATAGTTGTTGTTTATTTACTTCTTACTAGAGTCTTTAGTTGTATTTTTTAATGTTTTTCTGTTCCCCTGTTAGTGTTTACTCCTTCCTTCTGCTCCTATCGTATCATCTCTCTCTTTCTCTCTCTCCCTCTGTCTGCCAGTATGCCCCTTTCAAAATTGTTTCTCATCTTCTAATTTCCCTCTGCCTACTCCCTCTCCCGGCTGCTACCACTCACCTCTGATTAGCTATTCGGGTTTCTTTGTCATCTCCACCTCTCTTTCCG
Organism: Valencia hispanica; assembly: GCA_963556495.2. Lineage (NCBI taxonomy): Eukaryota > Metazoa > Chordata > Actinopteri > Cyprinodontiformes > Valenciidae > Valencia > Valencia hispanica. The sequence goes on from OY747710.1 coordinate 56,624,262, forward strand.
CACATAAGCTCCTCTCTTTCTCTCCTTCCTTGCTGGTTTTTCCTGCTGATTCCTGTTGCTTCCTATCTTCACCTCACCTCCCAACAATCCCTTGCGATTTCTTCAGACAGGTTACTCGTGTTTCTTCCCTCCGAGCAGTCACCGTAAGTTTTTGCCTTTTTGTTCATTAAACCATTTAAAATCATCTTCTGCCTACAACATACTGCTTTTGGGTTCTACTTCCAACATCAACCATGACAATATAACTGTTTTAGGTAGTTAACTGGTTATTATTTTAATATGGAAATGTGGCAGAGCAAACTACTAAAGACTCTAAAGACATATCTAAACCCATCAAAAATTAAACCCCACAGAGATGAAATTATATCTAAATCTGTGTGACTCAGTATTACGGTGCAACAGTTCATTTCTTTGCTCACTGTAGCAACATTTAAAAGGAGCCATATGTAAGATTGTGGCCAAAACTGGTACTGCAATCACTTTCAAACTACTGTAGAGTGGTGTATCCCTCCCAACTCGAGGTTGCCAGATAGGCTGCAGGAACATAGGCTGCTACAAGGAGCTTCCAATTGCAAGTGACGAGTCCTACAAAGTAAGTTTTTCCTTTTAATTATTTTTAATTATAATGACAAGGAAACAGGCTCTGATAATGCATTGCTAACGTTAGCAATGACGACTCGCCGTTTTTATTTCCCAAACAATAATTTACCTTTTCAATTCAATAACCCTCCTCAATAAGCGCTAATGTAACGTTACTTTGCACAAACGTGCATAACTTTGTTCGACTGTCATGAATATTTGAAATGTCCATTTACATTAAGTACAAGTTAGCCAAACATTGATGAATCTTACCTGTCCAGGATTAAATTGGCAAGGTTGGCGTCTGTCTTCAAATTCTTCTCTGTTTTCAGCCGTCTCCATCTTGCAAAGGCATCTCCTATGCAAATCCTTGTTTCATTTCGAACTCATTTCGACGTATTACTGAATGATAACGAGCCCTTTAGGTGTAGTAACATTAGACATTTTTTATCTGAAACACTTTTGTAGCTGCAGCTGTAGTAACTAGAGCAGAGCTGGCAACCCCGATGCCGAAACACTACTGACTTCCTGATTGGTAGATAGGTGGAGGGAGGCGCTTTAGGCCAAAACACAAGATGTCAACATCAGTTGAGGGCTGCAACTTCACTTTTGAAATGACAATATCCTGTCCGTACTACTGTTTTCATTGATATAAGTATTTGAAATGAGCATGATTTCTTAATGTCTAGTGACATATCAGGGCCATTTTATGATTAACTGAAATACAATTCTTACATACAGCTCCTTTATCTGTCCACTGATGTCTTTAAAAAAAATTTTTTGCATTAATTACCTCTGCCAAGGAGGTTATGTTTTCGACAGACTTTGTTTGTTTTTCTGTTTTTTAGTTAGCAACGTAACTCAAAAATTTATAGCTGGATTTTGATGGCATTTTCAGAAAACCAGAAATTGGATGTGATCCGAAAACTGCCATAACTGAAAAAGGGTTTTTTGTGAATAATTACTGCACTAATAATAATATCAGCATGAATCCAGCTGCTAAACGTATGCTTACATGATCAAGGAATCTAAAAAGGTTACAATTAGATCACAACATGGAGGGGGGAGGGTACTGAGCTGCCTTGGCGGAGGTCTGCACTCAGAGTGCTTTTCTAATCCAACCTGCTCTCAAGAGCTGCACATTGGTGCAGTTCGTAGCACTGTTGCTTTGCAGCATAAAAGTCCGAGGTTCAGCTCCTGCCCTGGGGTTTCTCTGCATGGAGTTAGCATGTTCTCCCTGTGCATGGGTGTGTTTCTCCGCAGATACTCCAGTTTCCTCCCACAGTACAAAAAAATGACTAGGTTAATTGGTCTCTCTAAATTGCCCTTAGCTCTGAATGTGTACATGGTCATTTGTCCTGTGTGTCTCTATGTTGTCTTGTGATGGACTAGTGACCTGTCCAGGGTGTACCTTGCCTCCAATCACCGATGAAGATAGGCGCCAACCCCCCTGCAAGACTACAAGGATAAGCGGGTTTAAATAATGGATGGTTGGATTGATTTCAGCCCAGGTTAAAAAAAGTTGGACACTCCTGCAGTAGTTCACGTAAAACAATTCTTCAGGACCATTGTTTTTGTGCGTGTAAATTAAGACATTTCACAAATTGTACAGGTGAATGTCATGTGCAGTTCCTGCAGTAGGTGTGCCACTGTACCTGGCAACATGCCACTTCCTCTCCACCAGCAGGTGAATGTCTTCAATACGCCGGTTCTTGGCATAGTGCAGTCTCTTAGGCAGGTGCTGTTTCAGGTACGGCTTAAAGTGCTGCTCTGCCTTCTTACACTTTGGGTTGAAGAAATCATTCAGATGTTACATGACACATCACCACATGTTGAAGCAAAAATAAAAATACATGCATTTACATGTTCTCATTTCAGTCCTTAATATTCTGAACAAACAATTTACTCACTGTTATATTTGCAACAATAGCCTTGGGGTCATCTGAAAAAAGAAAACATGTGATCACACAGATTGTTGGCGTTACAAAGAAATGGAGATGAGAAGAATTTCTTGAAGTTTCATGTTAACACCCTTTCATGTGTTTGTCATACCCTGAACTGAACAGACTGTTGGATGGCTGGAAGACATTTCAAAGATGGACTGAGCAGACCACATTTCCCAGCAATCCTAGCGGTGACCCCCAACACACTCCTATTGGTCCGTTACCATCAATGGTGACATCAACAATGACATCACGGCCAAAGGCCTATAAGAGTGGTAGTGGCGGCCATTTTCAAACTGTTCTCAGCAGAGGTTCTTAGCAGAAACTCCTGCTACACAGAGGACATCTCACCGGTGAAGATTCTCTTCTGTTCTGAACCACTGGACCGGGAAGAACTCTCATTTCAACGCTTCGAGGTGCTCATCCTGTTGGTGTAGCCAGTTTGAGCAATATCTGGACGGTTCCAAGACAGTTCGTTACGACGTCAATCTGCAGGCCATGCAGCCTGCAGTTTGGCCACACGGTCCTTAAATACTGCACAGGTTTTTACAACTCTTCCTTTTCTTGCTCAACTACGGACACATTTTGCTCTCCTCCCTGGACCGGACCTCCCTCAACTCAAATTAGGACTGAACCAGTTCATTTATCCTAATCTTGTGTCTGGGCAGACATAAATAGAGAAAATATTGTTCTTAATGAGTTAGATCTCGTTCATTGTTGGTTTAAAGTGGGTTTTTTTTTTAAGTGCTGAACCTGTTGGCTCATTTGGTGTCACCCCACGCATGAGTTTGAGCTGTATTTGCTCTGTTTGACACTGTTTGTTGTATCCTGAGCGGATCCCACCCTTTCTTTTTTTTCTTCCTCTCTTTCCTCGCTCTCTCTCTCTCCACTTTCTAATCGCCTGGTCGGCTGAGTCGGACTCGGTCCAGCCTGGGTTAGCAGGTGTTAGCTGAAAGGTTAGCCTCATTGTTCCTTTGTCTTCTTTCACTCCATGTGCTCCAGAGCTAAATTTTTATGACCCTTTGTCTCCCTACACACCATATGCAGTTCTCCATCTTGGCACAGAACTAGTTTTATGACTCTTTGTCTCCTAGGCTATCTGTGACTTGAGCCCCTGGAGTGAGGGCCACCTCCCTCCCTGAACAAAGCCTGAGCTGTCTGTTTCTTCCTGACCCATTTCATGTTAATTGTGTTTATTTTTCACATATTATTGTTTCTAAGATCTGTAGTAATTAGGTGCATGCGTTAGAATAGATGAGAATTATTGACGAAATGTGTTGGCTGTAAGGTTGATCTATTTTCTTAAAGGTGCCCTGCCACACAAAACTGTTTTTACTTTAATTTTTTTTAAATGTGTTAGGTCTATATGTCTTTGTGTTATGTCGTGAATGTGAAAATGAACTGCTACATCCTCTGTCAGCTCCAGCCAATAAAACGAAATAAGCGGAGAAATTAGGCCAATTCGAAAAGCTTGCCAGTTTGTCGTGGAAGTGATTCGTTACTCGTTACTATTCATGAGCTCTCCCACTTGAGATGCGCCCATAGAATTCGTTTAGCTCAGGGAGTTTTCCTATACAGAAAAGATGGCTGAACGTCAACGGGCTTGTGCCCTATGCAAGAATAGAAGTTCAACATGCACATGTTGCCCAAGAACCCAGAGTTGAGGATGAAATGGCTTCAGTTCATTTTTGGAACAATGCCACAACAGGATCATACAAATTTAGTTATCTGTTCAACACATTTTGAAGAGGGAGACTTTGTCAACTTTGGGGAGTACAGCAAAGGCTTCGCGACACGGTTGCGGTTGAAGCCTGGAGCAGTACCATCGCGTCAGTCTATGGCCAGTGCACAGCCCGTAAGTATAAAAAAAAGCAATGTTATACAGGTTTAATGCACTCGCTAGCCTAGCAGGTTTTATTTTAATTTGGACAATGCTAGCACTCACTAGCCAAGCTAAGTTCATGGCATAAAGCTGAAATTATTTGATAACAGCTGTCGCCAAGCTGTCATGTTATGGAGGAAACCGACGCAAACAGGGCCGGATTATGTTAGAAGAGGCCCCTGGGCACAAAATGTTCAGAGGGCCTCCTCGCCTATAATTGAAGAAGCCATTTCTGCCACGATTCCAGAAGATAGTAAACAAAGTTCCTCTAGCCTACTTGTTGCGCTGGGTGAAGGAATAGCCAAGCTCTCATATCCTAGCGATTAGCCAATCTGAGTCAAGCAGCTTAGCTCATTGAATATTAATGAGAACTGGCGCAAGTCAAGCTTAGTCTTCCTGCAGGCTTTAATGCTAGAAGCTAGAATGGCTTGAAACAAGGTAATCAAGGCATTTTCTTCCACAAAAAATGTTACAGAGTTCATGGTAAACTTCAGAAATTACCACAAAAGTAATGAAATAAGTGTAGCAGGGCACCTTTAATAAGTTCCCTTTAGCTGTAGAGAATTTGTCTGGGATTACTCTGGGAGTCTGGGAGTAATTCGTACAATTAACGTCCACAGCGTAAGAACTTATTCCTTCATCTATTGTTTAATTATCTTAGCCTTATCAGGCAGGCAATCATAAACATAAACTGAGACTGAACAATTTGGCTACAGGTATATATATTCCTGGAATCTACCACGATGGTGCCCCTAACCTGGTAATTTTTACATAAAATTATTAATCTTATTAATACTTGCCCTAGGCAATTATTCATATTTAGTCATAGCCAAATCCTACTTATCTGTGGCACAACACATGCTTAACTGTTTGCTTGATTTAAAAGTCTCGAACTCCACCACATGTTCTAAAAAGGCTTTAAAGGGTTATTTGGCATTTTTTCAGTCAAAGATTTATTAAATATACGTGGAAAAATACTGGTACTATCCCTTTAAATGCAGTCAGAGAGTTGTGCTTCTAAGATACAGAACGCTGGGATAAATGGAACAAGATAAAATCAGGTAAAAGACGGAACAATGTTTCTACCGACGCCTGAATGTAAGGTCAGGGATCAGGTCAGGGATTATTACTTCTAGTCCTTGAGTTATTGAGTTGTTGTGGGTCATATAATCTGATATACAACAAAAAATCCATCACTTTCAACAGCCCATGAGGGAAAGAGCCTTTATAACCATTTACACATTAACATTTTAAATGTAGTGAGTCTATTTGTTTTACACTCCTCAGCTTTTTGTACAAATGCATCTGAAGTCAATCCCAGGAAGAATTCAGAAGGTTATTTTTCTTTACCACAGGTTGTTTAAGCAGAAGCAGTTTCAGGAACCATAAGATACATTCTAAATCAATATGTTGGTAAAAAAAAACTATTGAAAAGATTCTTTATCAGTTATTTACAGGAGTTTTTGTTTGGTAAACTGTATGCCTTTAAAGTTGAGAGAACAGAATCAAAGAAACAGAGTATTCTCTTTTTTGCTCACATTTGGGGTTGCTGGGATATCTGGAGCGTATTCTGCCAAGAGACCCAGGTATAAGGATGATGTCATCAACAGTGGTCAAGTAGTTACTGAGGAACTCAGTGCGATCACAGTGAGCTTCTTCCATACCTGAAACATTAGAGAGGGGTGAGAACGCTGGTGTGAAACTCTGAAGGATATAAAAGTTCCAGTGACTAAACTCAGTTAGGATTCTTTTTTTTCCATTTCTAGAAAAGTCCATAGGCTATAGACTATTTCTCCTTTTAGCTGACAAATGGTGGACACCAACTTTCTTCCTTCAATCATTATCTGTAATCAACAGGAACATCCCTATGGTACCTGAAGCTGTTATAAGTTTTAAAGGCAGATACATTTAGTTCATGTGGAATGTCATTATTAAAATTTTTGGTCCTTGTACTCCCTATCTTCTGGAATTCTTTCTAACATGTTGGAGATCAACATCTGCATCAAGAATGGTGATCCATTCTAGTCTCCTTAGTTCTTGGACTTGAGCCCAGTTTGTTGTCTTGTGTTTCTCAAGCTGCTTCTGGAGAACTTATCACAGATTTTCAATAAGGTTCAGATCCAAATTTTCAATGTTTGAGGCACTTTGTTATGACTTCAGACTTGTGATACAGAGCTGCTTCATGCTGGAAAATCCACAGATCATGACTAAATTGTTCCTGGATTGTTGCAATAAGTTGGGATCGAAGGACATTTTGTTCCCAATTCTTATTCATGGCAATGCTCTTGGGCAGAAATGGGAGGAAAGCCACTGGCTCAGAGGAGACAAAATCCAACTCATAGCAACTAATTTCTCCTTTTCTGAAGAAATGATTTTCTTTCTATTAATTTCCCTAGCAATACGATGGAAGACTGATCAGAGAAAATAACTTAGCTCTGGTCCTTGCTGTCCATCTTGTTCTTTCTGCAGAATTTCTGTCTCTGGAGTGATGGTGGCTCAGGAGGATAGAATTCATTATTATTCCTTCATTCCTTCATTCATTCTTTCATCATTATTCAGTGTCTGTTCAGTGTTATTTAGTGCAATTCAGTGTTAAGAAGGCTCTGTACTGGCAGCAACATGACTCCCTTGTATGGATACGATCTTTGCATTTAGTGGATGCTTTTCGACATCCTAAAGTTTCCTCTCCACAACTGAACCTCTAAGCTTCAGGCACTTGATTATCCGGTAAACTATTGTTTTGTCTGCAATATTCTCAGCCATGTTGGATCCAAAGCAACGACGGCTAGATACTTTAGTATGATGTCAAGCACAACTTCCTTCAGCAAGGTGTAAACTGGAGTGAAGAAAAAAAAATTGATATTAGGGAACTTTTGCAGTTACTTCATATTGACGTTAACGGTAAAAACTAGAAAAGCTCTCCCCAATCCTGTGATATAATTCTAACTTTTTTAGATTCCTTGACCATGAAAATATACCTTTAGCTACTGGATTCATACGGATATCATTATTAGTTCAGCAGTTATTCACAACAATCACTTTTTCAGCGGTTTTCCAACCACCCCCAAATTCTAATCACTTGTTCCTGGTCCTATTGCAGACATTTCCTGAAAATGTCATCAAAATACCATACCATACCAATTTATTTATAGAGCACCTTCAGCACAGCACTACAACTGACCAAAGTGTTGTACAGTGGCAAAGACATGGAAAGGAAAAGAAATATGAAAAAAAGGAAAAGCAAACAGGTTAAAAACAATTAGCTAAAATAAAGCCACCAATAAAATAGAGCAGTTAGAATTGATACAAGGACACACTGAGAGAGAACCATAAAAAAAATAAAAGGTTCTTCTCCTAAAATATGCCAAGGCCAAGAAATAAAAGAAGACTGCTTAAAAGTGATATTAGGGATTAAAGGCCTGAGAAAAATAATTGTTTTTTTTAGACGGGATTTAAAAACACCAAGGGAGAATGCCTGCCTAACCTGGAGGGGAAGTGAGTTCCAAAGCTCCAAACCTCCAAAGGTGTGAGAGAGATGCTTTACCAATCCTATATAAACATGAATTCGAATAATCCAGTCAGGATGTAATAAAGGCATGGATTATTGATTTAAGGTGACGTTTACCCGGCACAGCTTTAAGTTTAGAAGTCCAAGATTTCAATACCGAGTTGACCTGAGGATCCATCTTTATGGCTGAGTCCATTTTCACTCCCAGTTCGCAAAAGTGGATGTGACGTGAGGGGAGAGAGATTGGCGCTCAGGTGCTGGGTTTTCAGTAAGGTTTGAGGGTCTAGAGTATAACTTCCGTTTTCGAATCATTAAGATGGAGAAAGTTTGTCGCCAGCTAGTCCTTGATATCATGTAGACAATCAAAAAGAGGTTGGAGGTTCCACCTATAACTTTTTGAGTTATGTTGCTAACTAACAGACAGACAGGCAGACAGAAAAAAAACCTGGCAAAAACATAACTTCCTTGGCAAAGGTAATTGATTAGCTCATGACCATAATAATAATAACTTTATAAAGCACTTTCAAACAAAGCGCTGAACATGAATTACAGAAAAATACAATTGAAAACAACAGTTTAGGAGCAATAAAACATTACTAACAGTAAGAAAATACTATACTCAGTTAGAAATGAATGTGCATCAGCGGGAGGGTACGTATGACTGTCTCTGTGTGTCTCTGTCTACCTGTCAGGTTGCCCTGCGCCTGGCGCATCTCAGGCCCTAGATATAATAGGGGCCCATTTCCCCTCCCTTACTCCCTGCCAGTGACTGATGCCCCTGCCTACTGGTGCGTTGGGGCTGGTGGCCAGTCGGGTTCGGCCCTGGTGCACGCCTGGCTGCCTGGATGGGCCGGTGTGTCAGGCGGCCGGTGTGTCGGGCGGCCAGTGTGTTGGGGCGATGTCTTCCTCATGTTGGTAGGGGCACCTCTTTTGGGGGAGCCAGTTTTGGATTGTTGGGTGGTGCCGTTCGGTGGCTCGGTGAGGGACGGACCTGGCGCTTTCTGCTGCCTGTTCTGTGGGGTGCCTGGTCAGTTCATTGATGGGCTTATCTGGCCTTGATTGGGTGCCTGGTCTCTGCGATCTGCATGGGGCAGGATCTGGGCCCGGGAGCTGGTAGACCTTGTGTTCTGGTGCTGGCTGGGCGTGGCCTGGGGTAGCGGTCCATCTGCTGTGGCTATTGGTGTGGCTATTGCTGTGGCGCCCCGGCGTGGGAGGGGGGTTGGGGTGGCGGTGGTGGGGGCTGTCCCGGGGTGGCGGCGGCATGTGTCGTCCATCGGCTGGCTGCGGCCCCTCCCCCGGACTTGTGGCGGCGGCGGGGGATCCCTGTCGCCCGGTCCCTTGTCAGGGTCCTGCTGGGGAATGGGGCACCCCTGGTCCCCGGGATCCCTGGGTCCTGGACTGGGCCCACCCTGGAATAGCTGGTTGCCGGCAGAGCCCATGGGCTCGTCCCTGCAGCCTCCCGTAGTTGCTGGATGTTCCCTTGGGGCTTCCCTCTGTTCCTCTCTTGGTGGATGCGGTCGGCCCTGCATTGTTCCGCCTGGCGCTCCTAGGCTCTGGAGCCCTCTGGGCGTCTGTGTCCCCAACCTCCTTCATGTCTGCGTCGACTCCTGTAGGGCAGATTGACGGCTCCTCACACCAGCTATCAAACACTTGTATGGGGAAATCTTATATGCACCAGCATGCTCACACACACACATAGGTGTGGGGACATTGGTGTCTACAGATATATTGAGGTTATCATCAATAGATCTTGAATAATTGTTGTCAAGAGCTTTTCAGGGACATTGTTGTTGTATTTATATACCCAGTTTTGTGTGTTGTGTATGTGTAGTTCTTAGTTCATATTATTTGGTTTGTTTTTTCCACCTCTCTGCCGTCTTGCGGATGTGAAGGACTGGGTTGTTTTTCTTGTGTTCTTTTTGTTCCCCTTCCTCTCTTGTATCGTCAACTTACACTCCTACCTCTCCTGCCTCTCTTCTTCGTCTTCTTTCTTTCTTTCTTCTCTCTTGTTTTTTTGGGGTTTTTGTGTCCATAACTGCAGGTAATTAAACCCACATCAATCTCTAATAAAGATTTTTTACAAATATATATCAAGTGGAGTACTATAGCAAAAGCTGTAATGCTGTGCTTGAGAAAGTAAATCTGTTGGACTTGTACTTGGTACTCAGACACCAATTCTGAGTGCCACACTGCCAGAAAGGACAAGAAAAAAAAAATAATAGTATAATAGACATAATCTAAAATACATAAGATAACTTAAACAGGTGGGTCTTCAATTTAGCTTTAAACACCTCTATAGAGCTTGCCTGCCTAATGTCTAGAGGTAGCTTATTCCAGAGAAACGGAGCACAAAAAGCAAACCCACATTCACTGATTGTTTTTCGTCTAGCTTTTGGGACTGTTAACAGTCCAGAGCCTCTGGACCTCAGACCACGAGGTGGATCGTATGGATGCAGAAGGTCAGAAGGGTATACAGGGGCTAGGCCGCATAAGACAGAGCCTTGAGGTACCCCTTGCTGCACAGTACCAGTCTCAGAGAGATGGTATTTAAAACTAATTCTCTGGGACCTCTCAGACAAGTAGGATCTCATCCATGAGAAAAATAATATTTAGGTCTATTTAGTAGAATATAGTGATCAACCATATCAAAAGCAGCACTTAGATCTAAAAGTAATATTACGCCAGCATTCACCAGCATGTTGTTTATCACTCTGACTAAAGCAGTCCCTGTAAAGTGGTGAGACCTAAAAGCCGACTGAAAGGACTCAAACAAGTTATTCAAAGACAGATAATCAGTAAGCTGTTTAAAAACCACCTTCTTTAACACTTTAGACAGAAACGACAAGTGTGAGATAGGTTTGTAATTTCCAAAAGAATCAATATCTAATCCTGTTTTTTTCAAGTTGGTATTACCATTGATTTTTATAAACATGCTGGAAAGACAGCATTTTTCAATGAGGTATTAAGTAGGGACATAATATAATATCCCAGCACTGACCCCAATTCCTTTATGACCCAGCATGGCATAGGATCTAATGAACAAGTTGTATATATATATATATATATATATATATATATATATATATATATATATATATATATATATATATATATATATATATATATATATATATATATATATATATCTTTACTATCAGGTAGTCCAAAAAATGCCATTAAAAGCCTTCAGTTCAACCCAAAATGCGGCAGCAAGAGTTCTGATGAATATTAAAAAGAGAGATCACATTTCTCCTGTTTTAGCTTCCCTTCATTGGCTCCCTGTTAAATCCAGAATACAATTTAAGATCCTTCTTCTTACATACAAAGCCCTTAATAATCAAGCTCCATCATACATCAGAGATCTAATTGTTTCATATGTTCCCAACAGAGCACTTCGCTCTCAGACTGCAGGTTTACTTGTAGTTTCTAGGATTTCTAAAAGTAGAATGGGAGGCAGATCTTTTAGTTATCAGGCTCCTCTCCTGTGGAACCAGCTCCCAGCTTTAGTCCGTGAGGCAGACACTCTGTTTACTTTTAAGGCCAGGCTTAAAACTTTCCTTTTTGATAAAGCTTATAGTTAGTGGCTAAGGTCATCCTGAGCTATCTCTGTAGTTATGCTGCTATAGGCTTAGACTGCTGGAGGACAGACTTAGCAATTTTCTTCACTCTGCTACTTCCTTTTCTCCTACTACTCTCCAGTTGTATTACAGTACATTCTGTTATTTCGACTGTTAACTTTGTTTTCTCTCAGTGTTTTTCTCTCCATAGAAGATATACCTGGTCTGGTATCCTGCTTAGCTCCAATGCCGTTTTGGACGGGGGGCATCGACTGGGATGATCCTCCCAGTAACTGAACATCCACTGTGTCCTGTTATCAACTTTTTACTTTCTGTAACATAGAAAGTACTCTTATATCGGATCTGCTGTTCCTTCTGTGTTTCTGCTCTGTCTTCTCAAACCCCCAGACGGTCGTGGCAGATGGCCGCTCCTACTGAGCCTGGTTCTGTTGGAGGTTTCTTCCTGTTAAAGGGGAGTTTTTCCTCTCCACCGTCGCTACATGCTTGCTCAGTATGAGGGATTGCTGAAGGATTGCTGTGGTTGGAAAGTCTGCATCAACGGGGCCCAACCTCACGCCAATGACTGACGCAATCTGCTGGGATTCCTTAAATAGGAAACTTTTTAACTGATTGAAATGTTTGTATAAATGTATTGAAATGACTTCTTGTTAAGTGCCTTGAGATGATATCTGTTGTGAATTGGCGCTATATAAATAAACTGAATTGAAACATTCCCAAATATGACCGAAAAAGTAACATTTTTGGTGTAAATAAAGGACAAAACTGTAAGCTGTTGCACTTTTTTTTAAAGGAAATACAGGAGAGATGCATGGAAAAAAAATCTGAATTCCACAATCACATTTACACATGGAGCTTTTTAGCTATTAATCTTTTAGCCAGTTGCTAAGGAAAAACTTACTGGTCAACATTTTCTGAATGTAAAGCTGACAGTTTCTTATTCAATTTTGGACAACCCTGAGCATCCTCTTCATGGGACTATCCTACAACAACGGTGTCTTCGGTCAGACGCTTCTTCAGTTTTGCTGCGACACAGACTGCTACATTAGATAATTCCTGCTTACAGCCATCAGGATCTACAATAGCTCCTTGAAAAATTAAATAATATGAGCTACAATAACACTTAATTTCTCTCTGGGAGGAATTAAGTATTTTTTAATTGAAATATTCTGACTAATAGAGGGATTATTTGTTTATCAACACTGAACCTTTACATTACTCCCTGGTTCCCACTGTTATTATTTGCAGTTATCAAACAGTTGTCATTCTGTTTATGTGACAAGCGAGTTTAATTGTGGGGTAAACAGGGCTGGTCATTCTGTGCATGCGTTAATTGCGGTAAAAAAATTAATGGCATTAATTCCACAAATTAATCGACCCGCATTATTGCATTCGTTTTGACAGCCCTAATTACAGTACATTCTGTTATTTCGACTGTTAACTTTGTGTTCTCTCAGTGTTTTTCTCTCCATAGAAGATATACCTGGTCTGGTATCCTGCTTGGCTGCAGTGCCCTGTTGGACGGGGGGGCATCGACTGGGATGATGCCCCCAGTAACTGAACATCCACTGTGTCCTGTTGTCAACTTTTTACTTTCTGTAACATAGAAAGTACTCTTATATCAGATCTTCTTTCCTTCTGTGTCTCTGCTCTGTCTTCTCAAACCTCCAGACAGTCGTGGCAGATGGTCGCTCCTACTGAGCCAGGTTCTGTTGGAGGTTTCCTCCTGTTAAAGGGGAGTTTTTCCTCTCCACCGTCGCTACATGCTTGCTCAGTATGAGGGATTGCTGAAGGATTGCTGTGGTTGTGCAGACGAACACTGATGCCAATCAAAATCCAGCTATCAGATATAAGTCTCTGTCCACTTCAGGGGAAATAAATGGGAAACCTAAGTCTCTTCCCCTTCTGGTCGGCCCATGGGTTCCCTGGTTGAATTATTATTATTTTTTTTTATGAAAGTCAATGGAGCGAATAAAGTTATTTTCTGGTTCACTTTGCCTTACACCCTGAATCACATATATACCCTAACCCAAATTAAATTTAGTTTAAACTAAACTGAATCTAAACTTGTATAGCCAGAAACATGGTCAGATCAAAGTACTTCACAGCTGGTTGAAGGTTCTCACAAAAACAATAATGGTTTCAAGCTAGGTTTCTAGCACGAAAAGGGAGGCTGAAACTTTCAGTAGAAAGGTGCCACACAAGGGTTAAAAAAACATGAGCTGCTGAGAGGAAGTGGCAGTTCAGCAGACAAAAAGGACACGTTTACTTGGAATAAAGAACTAGTTCCAATTCTTGGCACTCTGGGGAAGTGAGAAGGGGAACACGTCAAAAGTTCGTTTGACAAATTTCAGAATGTGGACACTCCACTCGTACTGGATCTACTGGACTGTTAAGCCTCATACTTCTCCGTCCGCAAGTATGCACAGACATGTAGATGTATTGACAAAGATGTTTTCCTTTCAGATTGCTTTGCAAACGCAAAGCAATCTGCTCCATGTCTACTGTTAGATATCATCAGCACTCTGAGGATTTCGTTTGGCAATGGCGTTGCTGTTGATTATTTTAAAGGATGTGGCGTGCTGACCAATCATATGCTTAAGCTCTCCGTAAAATTTGATGACATTTTTAAACATTGCCCATATCTCCTTCCCCCTTGCGTCGACTGATGATGGTGCTGTGTCTCCAGACCCCAGCTAATGGGGATATCAAAAGTTAGGTTGTAAATAAAAACACCTCTAACATTTGAGTCACTGCTTAAACTTCTAGCAATAAATCTATAGATAGCAGCTTTTACGATGATCAGATTAGAGGTACTTCAGCTCAGCATAAAGTCATAAATAAAATGAAGGACAATCAGGATTTCAGATGTGCCGCGAATATGAGGGTTTGGGCTCAGCCTTTCAGCTGAGACCTCACAGTCTGTGGATGTGTCTGTACCGTGGTCCCCCACCAGGATGATGTTGACACACCGGTGCAGTTTCATCTGTTTGAGTCCATCCATCAGCTGGCCCACAATCTGATCAATCATCCTCAGAGGATTATTAAGCTGGAAGCGCACAAAGGGAGCCATTAGTGTCCAAACTCACTCAGCATATCCTGGAAAAAACACATCTTCACATACAGGAACAATGTACTTACGTCTGCACTCATTGGGCCTACTTTGTGTCCAGATGTGTCTGGTTGCTCAGAGTGCAGGGCATAAACATAAGGTCTGAAACAGAATAAGGTAAAATGGATGTTAGCTGAACATGTGATGTCCTAAATTAAGTTAATACCAGTGCTCTAACTGGAAATAACCAAATTTTTTGTTTAATTTTACAAACTCTAACCCAGACATGATTACTGTCAAATCCAAAGAATTTATCAAATAACCAACATCACTGACTGTGATGGCTGCTATTAAAGCCACACAAATCTAGTAATATCTACAGATAACAGTATACCAATAGAAATGTATTCATAACAATACACATTTTGTTTTCTTTAAATATAGGATTATCACCCTTTCTCTAAGGGAGAGCCGCTTGTAACCGTGATCTCGTTCTTTCGGTCACCACCCAGAGTTCGTGACCATAGATGAGGGTAGGAACGTAGATCGACCGGTAAATCGAGAGCCCCTCCCTGGGCTGCCACCTTATCGTGGTGGAGGGGTTTGAGTGTCCCAATGATCCTAGGAGCTATGTTGTCAGGGGCTTTTTGCTCCTGGTAGGGTCACCCATGGCAATTTGGTTCTAGGTGAGGGATCAGAGAAAGTGCAGCCCAAAAGACCCCTATGATGAATACGGCAGATGGATTCAATGTTCCCTCGCCCGGAGGCGGGTCATCGGGGCCCCCCTCTGGAGCCAGGCCTGGAGGCGGGGCACGTTGGCGAGCGCCTGGTGGCTGGGCCTCTACCCATGGGGCCCGGTCGGGCTTAGCCCGAAGAGGCAACATTGGTCCCCCTTCCCACGAGCTCACCACCTGTGGGAGGGGCCATAGGGGTCGGGTGCCATGCAGGATGGGCGGTGGCCGAAGGCGGGGACCTTGGCGGACCGATCCTCGACTGCAGAAGCTGGCTCTCGGGACGTGGAACGTCACCTCTCTGGTGGGGAAGGAGCCGGAGCTGGTGTGCGAGGTTGAGAGGTTTCGACTGGACATCGTCGGACTCGCCTCGACGCACGGCTCTGGCTCTGAAACCCTTCTTCTTGAGAGGGGTTGGACTCTCTTCCACTCTAGAGTTGCCCACGCTGAGAGGCACCGAGCTGGGGTGGGCATACTTGTTGCCCCTCATCTCGGCGCCTGTACGTTGGGGTTAGGGTTGGTGAACAAGAGGGTAGCCTCCCTCCACCTACGGGTGGGGGGATGGGTCCTGACTGTTGTTTGTGCTTATGCGCCAAACAGCAGATCAGATTATCCACCCTTTTTGGAGTCTTTGGAGGGGGTACTGGAGAGTACTCCTCCCAAGGACTCCCTTGTTCTGCTGGGGGACTTCAACGCTCAACAAACATCATGTTCAAGCATGAAGGTGTCCATATGTGCATTTGGCACCAAGACACCTAGGCCGCAGCTTGATGATTGACTTGGTTGTCGTCACATCCGATCTGCGGCCGCATGTTTTGGACACTCGGGTGAAGAGAGGGGCTGAGCTATCCACTGACCACTACCTGGTGGTGAGTCGGCTCCGATGGTGGGGGAAGACGCCGGACAGACCTGGAAGGCCCAAACGTGTTGTGAGGGTCTGTTGGGAATGTCTGGCAGAGTCTCCTGTCAGAAGGAGCTTTAACTCACACCTCCGGCAGAACTTCAAACACGTCCCGGGGGAGGCGGTGGACATTGAGTCCGAGTGGACCATGTTCCGCGCCTCCATTGTCAAGGTAGCTGACCGAAGCTGTGGCCGCAAGGTGGTCGCTGCCTGTCGCGGCGGCAACCCCTGAACCCGCTGGTGGACACCGGTGGTAAGGGATGCTGTCAGGCTGAAGAAGGAGTCCTATCGGGTCTTTTTGGCCTGTGGGACCCCTGAAGCAGCTGATAGGTACCCGCAGGCCAAGCGGAGTGCGGCTCGGATGGTCGCTGAGGCAAAAACTCGGGCATGGGAGGAGTTTGGAGAGGCCATGGAAAACGACTTCCGTATGGCTTCGAAGCGATTCTGGTCCACCATCCGGCGTCTCGGGGGGGGGGGGGGAAGCGGTCTACCACCAACACTGTTTACAGTGGGGATGGTGTGCTGCTGACCTCGATGCGGGACGTTTTGGGTCGGTGGATGAAATACATGAAGACCTCCTCAATCCCACCGGCATGCCTTCCAATCTGGAAGCAGGGTTTGGGGACTTTGGGTCGGGCTCTCCAATCTCTGGTACTGAGGTAACCGAGGTCGTTAAAAATCTCCTCGGTGGCAAGGCCCCGGGGGTGGATGAGATTCGGCCGGAGCTCCTCAGGGCCCTGGATGTTGTGGGGCTGTGTTGGTTAACGCGGCTCTGCAATATTGCGTGGACATCGGGGGCAGTCCCCTTGGATTGGCAGGCCGGGGTGGTGGTCCCCCTGTTTAAAAAAGGGGACCACAGAGTGTGTTCCAACTACAGGGGGATCACACTTCTGAGCCTCCCTGGTAAAGTCTATTCAGGGGTTCTGGAGAGGAGGGTCGGACGGATAGTCGAACCTCGCATCCAGGAGGAATAATGCGGGTTTCATCCTGGCCTTGGAACACTGGACCAGCTCTACACCCTCAGCAGGGTCCTGGAAGGTGCGTGGGAGTTCGCCCAACCGGTCTAAATGTGTTTTGTGGACTTGGAGAAGGCGTTGGACTGAGTCCCTCGGGGAGCCCTGTGGGGGGTACTCAGGGAGTATGGGGTACCAGGCCCCTTGATAAGGGCTGTTAGGTCCCTGTAAGACCTGTGCCAGAGTTTGGTTTGCATTGCCAGCAGTAAGTTGGGCTTGTTTCCGGTGAGAGTTGGACTCCGGCAAGGTTGCCCTTTGTCACCGATCCTGTTCATAACTTTTATGGACAGGATTTCTATGCGCAGCCAAGGTGTTGAGGGGATCCGTTTTGGTGGCCTCAGGATCGGGTCTCTGCTTTTTGCAGATGACGTGGTCCTGTTGGCTTCATCGGAACTTGATCTAAAGCTTTCGCTGGAGCGGTTCGCAGCCGAGTGTGAAGCGGCTGGGATGAGAATCAGCACCTCTAAATCCGAGGCCATGGTCTTGAGCCGAAAAAAAGGGTGGGGTGCCTTCTCCGGGTCGGAGATGATGTCCTACCCCAAATGGAGGAGTTTAAGTATCTAAGGGTCTTGTTCACAAATGAGGGAAAAATGGAGCGGGAGATCGATAGACGGATTGGTGGGGCATCTGCAGTGATGCAGGCGCTGTACCGGTCTGTCATGGTGAAGAGAGAGCTGAGCCGAAAGGCGAAGCTCTCGATTTACCGGTCGATCTACGTTCCTTCCCTCATCTATGGTCACGAACGCTGGGTGGTGACCGAAAGAACGAGATCACGGATACAAGCGCCTGAAATGAGTTTCCTCCGTAGAGTGTCTGGGCTCTCCCTTAGAGATAGGGTGAGAAGCTCGGTCATCCGGAGGGCTCTCAGAGTAGTGCCACTGCTCCTCCACATCGAGGGGAGTCAGTTGAGGTGGCTCGGGCAACTGGTCAGGATGCCTCCTGCACACCCCCCTGGTGAGGTGTTTCGGGCACGTCCCACCGGGAGGAGGCCCAGGGGAAGATCCAGGACATGCTGGAAGGACTATGTTTCTCAGCTGGCCTGGGAGCGCCTTGGGATTTCTCCCGAGGAGCTGGGACAAGTGGCTGGGGAGAAGGAAGTCTGGGTCTCTTTGCTCAAGCTGCTGCCCCCGTGACCCGACCCCGGATAAACAGAAGAAAATGGATGGATGGATGGATGGATGGATAAATATAGGATTAAATTTTTGGAAAAACAAATTTGTTTTGGTTTACAATTTATTTATACCATTACATACCTTAACATGGTATTCTAAAATAAGTGTGCACATTTTAGTTTACACTGTTATGTGAATATGAATTGATTTAACTTTTCTTTTTCCTTGAGTTACCTCAGTGGCAGCTGCTCCAGTCCCTTGGCTCAGTCCCTTGGCTGAACCAAGAGGTGGAAAAGGGGTGGAGCATACAAATATACCAGATATACAAATATAAATGTCTGGTTATTATTGCTACAGCACCCCCTGCTGCTTGGGCATCAGAACATGTGACAAGTGATGCTCCGACTGATATCTAAAAGGAAATGGCTACCACTTCTAATTTTCTTTTCATTTAAAAGAAATTACAATAAATTGGCTGGAACATAATTATTATAAAAATGAAATATAAGAAACGCCCGCTCCTTTTTTTAATCATATTGAATTAGTTATATATCCTTCTGGTATACAGCCATGCACTGTTAAATGGGTCTAGTGGAAAATTAAATATTAGATTTTAGGGGGGGAAATACTCAAAATGCTTATTTACAAATGCAGTTGAAAGCAAACAAACAAACATTTTCCAGGATTTTATTTAAGTGCACTTATAATTTATAGAGATAAGAAACTATGAAAAACCAACATGATAATAATAGAACTTAGATCTTAGAGATTAATATAACTGTGGTGGACAAAGCGCTGCAATTACATCAGATCATGTGTTTCTGACATGTTTCTTGCAAACCAGTTTGTGTGTCTTTTTTTTCCTCCACCTTCCCGATTATCTCGACCTGGGGCCCAGCCAGAGACTTGGTCCTGTCCATCATCTCTGAAGGGCAGAGTCGTGCAAGTGTGTTCCTGCACACCTGGAACTCATTGAGCCTTATCAGTGCCTGAGTGTCATCTTCCAATAGTTCTCACCTGGGTAACCACGCTGATCCTCCTTATTCTCCGCTAAGAAGTTTGGTTTCAAGTTACCCACGCCTGACCAGCCTGAAGCTCCTCCATCTCCTACCACGTCCGACAGCCTCATGGCTCCTCAGTTACTTCATTCACAGTTCAGATAGAAGTCCTGCCTGTCCCCCTTCCACCTTTCATCTTCCGTCTCTGGCAGTTCCACCTCCGCTGCCCCTGGATCCTCACCAAGTGTTCACACTGACATTGCGGACTCCTCTCATTTCCCCTGGTATAATTTCTCCCATCTCTAACCTCGATGTGGAGGAGCAGTGTAGTTTGAGCCCTTCCAGGATGCATTTAACCAGTCACCAACAATATTTTCCTGAGATGAATCCAAGATATCTTATATTCTCCGTCTCAGTCTGAATCTAAATGCTTCTGTTTTATTTATTTATTTATTTGATAGGCACAATGCAAATTAATGTGACCTGTTACCTGTCACTTTGCTGCTGTTACAGGTAAATTTCCCTCTTGTGGGACAATAAAGGATTATTCTATTCTATTCTGTTATATTCAATTCTATTCCTCATTGGTAAGGCCTTAAGATGGGGAGAATCTCGTTTCAATAATTGACCCAATTTCAGCATAACATTCAAGCAGTTTATTCAAGAAGGATGAGGAATTTAAGACAAAGTTATCAAACTGGCGGATATTTCCATAGAGTTCTATATCTTAGCTGCCGCCACAGGATGGAACTCTGAAGCTTTAGAGAGTATTTTCTTGAATTCTTTAAAATAAGAATTCAAGGATGAACTAGCTCTGGTTGATGATCCCATTACTCTTGAGTTAATTATGCTTACCATTCGGTTGGATAACCGCATCAGAGACAGGCATAAGGAAGGGGTCAAACATGTCACTCTCAATAAAAAAGTTAAGAATTCTCTCCCTTCTTCCAGTCGCTCTGTTTCACCCCCAGAGATCAACCAGTGGACTGAGAGCCCATGCAGATCAGCAGGACCGGCCTCACCCTGGAGGATAATCAACATAGGTTTTGTGAGAAACGTATCTATTGTGATTCACCCAACCAATTCATAAATGTCTGTCTTGCTTGATCTGCTTCCATAATTCCTTGGCCAAAAAGAGAGGGTCCATCAATTGTCGCACAGAGAGAGTTGCGGACCATTCCAACAATGTTCCTAATCCCTGTTCATTTCAGCTCCACCTAGTCAGACTGTCAGCTTGACCCCTTATTCAAAATCTACTGGACGCCCAGCTCACTACTTGGGTTGGTCATTTAAATCTTAGGTTTGCGTATAAAAAAATACTCTCCAATCAACCTTTATTCATGACCCTCCTGAGGTAAAGTATAAGGATCTTTGGAATTTCTTTTATGAGGACAGGGAGGATCTGTTTTCAAAAACCACACCTAATCCGATTGGAAAGAGTCTCATTCCCAAGATCATTCACCACCTGTTTTAAGATCTCTACATCGCAGGAAGCATCGGTGTCAATTAAAATCATACATCACAGCAGACCTTCAGCTTGCAGAGTCAGTCACAGTGGGCCTTCCACCTCCACGGCTTCTCAGTCAGCAGTGTGCTTCCATGGCTCTCCTGCCCACAGACTTAATTTGTGGGACACCATCGGCTAGCTTGACTCAAGTGTCCACTCCCTTGACCGTGGTCCTGAGTGGGGAATTCAATGAGGCATGGACAGGTGGTTGTGAAACGCTGTCAAAAACCTCAGACAAAACACGAAGATGGGCTGATCGCTCGGTTGTGAGGTGCTACCTACACAAGAAAGACCGGGAGGTTTAGCCTTCACTTGCTAACCCTGCGTCCCAGCACCTCACCACCTAAAGAAACTCTGTTTTCGTCTGTTCTTCGCAGGAGGCCTCTCTCTTAGGGACAGGCCTGGTATTGAACCAACATTTAACCGACTGTGAGATCCCAGCGGCTGGATATCTCAACTCTGTGAGCGCAGTAGTACAGAGCCAGGTTTGTTTAAGTCTTGGAGCTGACCAATCAAGCTTTAGGCCAGTGTTAGAAACGCCCCCTTTATTAGAATACACTTCAGCAAATAAATAAATGTGTAAATAAATAAATGAATGTGGAAATGTGTAAATAAATGAATAAATTTGGGAAATAAATAATTACATAAATGTGTAAATAAATAAATAAATATGGAAAGAAATGTGGAAAGAAAAATGTGGAAAAAATAAAATAAAAATGTGCAAATGAATAAATATTTGTTTGATTTATTCCCACATTTATTTATTTTTTTATTTGTATTTACCAATTTATTTATTTATTTATTTATTTACACATTTATTAATTTATTGTCAATACTGGCATAGACGGTCCTCCATATATGTGTTGGTCAGAAAGCTACAAAACATGACAGATATTTTCAGTTTTTCAGGGCAAACTTTGGAAATTTAACAGAAGAAAAGCTGCAGCATTTTTAACGTCTGCTTAGAATCCGTGTGATCAGGCAACAGAGACACAGTCCAGCTTAATGAGGACCTATATTGGAAATTTAGGTCTCTGCATCTCCCCTCATTTTAACCCTAACACACTCAGCTTCGCTTCATACACAATAATATTAATTGAAGGCAAAATCTCAAACCCTTAAAACTATCAGGTTTTTATGGTGACAAGCTGTTTTGGGTAAGCCGTATTGCGTAATTTCCTGTTGTCGCCCTCAATGGAGCTGTTTGGTGTTCAGACTCTCTTGAATTGATCTAGTTTTCTCTGTGGTGAGGCCTTTCTAAGTTATTTTAACACACAAGCCTGCTAAAACACATTTTCTGTTGGTGTACTTTACGTTTTGGGAACTCTGTGTTTCTTGGCGTGGTAAGGTCTCGCGAGCTTAGTTAGCTTAGCTTCATTGCGGATATTGCTACTCCTCTTCTCTCTTCTTCAGTCTCTCAATATTGGCCTAAATCTTCTCTTCTCTCTTGCTCTCTGTATCAGATGTTTAGTTATTTCCCTGCCTCCTTAAGTGATAATGGTAACTGTAATAAATGTAAAATTTTTGTAGCTTTGGAGTCGGGTGTCGAAGTTAGAGGGCCAGCTCCGCACTGTTAAAAAACCAGCAGATAGCCAAGGCCCATTAGCCAGTGCGGAGCAAACGAGGGACAGAACCCATCCAGCCAGGATCTCAGGCCGGCTGGGTGACGGTACTTAGGAAGCATAGTTCTAGAACCCAGCCCACGAGCCACCACTAACCCGTCCGCATTTCTAAAAGATTTTCCCCGCTCAGCGACACACCCCCTGAGAAGTCGATCCTGGTAATCGGCAGCTCCATAGTGAGAAACGTGACATTAGAGACACCACCACAATGTTTGCCAGGGGCCAGAACAGGCAACATCAAATCCTACCTGATACTATTGGCTAAGAATTAGTGTAAATACAGTAAGATTGTTATTCATGCTGGTGGTAATGACACCTGGTTACACCAATCGGAGGTCACTGAAATGAGTGTTGCTTCGGTGTGTAAGTTTGCCAAAACAATGTTGGACACTGTAATCTTTTCTGGTCCCCTGCCCAATCGGACCAGTGACTACATGTTTAGCCGCATGCTGTCATTCCATCAATGGTTGTCTAGGTGGTGTCCTGCAAATGATGTGGGCTACATTGATAACTGGCGAACATTTTGGGGGAAATCTGGTCTGATCCGGAGAGACTGCATCCATCCCACTTTGGATGGAGCAGCTCTTCTTTCAAGGAATTTGGCCAAATCTATTATTCCTCCAAATCACTGACAACCCAGGGTCCTGACCAGGAAGCAGAGTCGTAGTTTAATCCACCTCCCTGCAGCTTCTGTACTGTTACCCACCCATTACCCTATAGAGACAGTGTCTTGCCCACGGTCAAAATCAAATGGGTTAAAAGTTAACCAAACAAGAGCAAATCATGAAAATCTTGTAAAGATAAATATGACTTTGTCCAAACAGAAAAATAAAACTATCAACGGTAACATGCTAACATCTGGCCAATCATGTAATGTAATGTCAGCATCCAGCCAATCATGTAATACGACATCATAGCCAGACACAGGCCCCTGAACAGATCTGGTACCTACACCAGCCCAATATAAACCCCTCCCTGTGGGCATGCAGTGAGTGAGGAAAATGACTTGATGCTCATCATACATCAACTGATTGTGGTTGCAGCTGTGTGTGTGTTGTGGTATTTACAAAATATTATCCACGTGGGTAATAAAACATAATAAAACAGGCAATCCACTTATAAAAAGAATGAATATTTGATTCAGTGACATGTTGATTTAGATTTGGAAGATGTACTTTAGGAGCAAAAAAAGATAAAATTTCCTTGCAGCTGTAAGTCATTAATAATTGTCTATTTTATAAGATAAGGTGAAAGCAGTTGCTGTAAAGCAGAGCTTTCATTTAAACCCTCCATCGCAACTTTTATCATGATTTAGCATAGTTAGTCTTACTTAAACAGTAGGCTAGTCTCTGGGTGTATTTTTCATGTAGTGTGTAGTATGAGTCATTCACTGATTGGTAAAATAAATGTGATTTTTTTAGGTCAAGCCAAAAAAGCTGAAAGTCAGGCAATTTCTGTTTTGATCCAGTGTGTGGGAGATAGGCACCAGCCCACCCGCACCCCTGCCTTAGGATGGACGGGTATAGAAAATGGATGGATGGATGGATCCAGTGTGTGAGCCATTTTCTGTTGCAGTGTCTCTTGGAAGAGGAGCTCTTACACCTACTGCAGCTCACACGCCTGCAGGTTATCCTGATGATGAGATCAGTGGCTTCTTAAGCAGCAGCAGGACAACCATTCAGTGCCTGATGGTCATACTGCACCGATAGTATCAAGTCTCTGTGATATCTGAATCTGTTTCTTGAAAATTCCATGTTTTTGCAGTCTGAAAGCTCTCTCTGCAGACATATTCAAGTCTTCGCTTGTTTCCAGATTGAAGAAAGACCTCTCAGACGCCAGCATCCAGTGTCTGGCTCCTGAGTTCCTTTATTGCCCACTTCACCGTTCCTATCTAACTCCTGCCTGCCTCGCTCTCCACCGATTGAACTGCTCTGGATCCTGGGCCAAAGCCACCACACCACATTCCCTCTCTGGACACCTGCTCACTCACTGGATTGCACCCTTGCCCTAGCTGTCATTCCGTTTTGGCTGCGACATAGTAGCCCGCCCGTGGACAGGACCTCCGCTATTGGACCACCAGCCGTTTTTGAGTTTTAAATAAATCCTTAAACCTTTCTCGTCAGTTGTTTTGTGCATGTAGGTTAAACGTCTGCCTCCCATCATGACAATTTATTTTGTTGCAAATTCAAACAAATCCCCTTTTTACATTTTGAGAGAGTTTATAATGTAATGTTTAAATTCTGAAGTTTTCGGCAACCAAAGAGACAGAAACTATTTTTCCCCATAATGTTTTGTCCCATTGTTATATGTTCTGACAGGATGGGTGGAAATTTATTTGCTTGATGATATCAGGATATGTAATTCATTTATTGAACAGAAGCTCTGTTTTATTAGCAGTGTGTAACTAAGAGGGCTGCCAAGCAGCCATCGTTGCTTGTGAGAGAATAAAAAGTGAGCTATGGATTTTCTTTTATCCATCATAGCCAAGTTGGATTTTCTCGTAAGGGATCTTGTTATCCCTGTTTTTATTTCTGACACTCACTCGAAACAACATGAGAACCACTGGAAATAGTTGGGGTTAATAAAGCAGAAAATTGAAGTGATGTCTTTTGCTCATCACAAAGCAGAATTTGTTGTACCAACAATAAAAAGTTGAAGTTTTGAAGTCTGCACATAGATGTGTCTGTGTTGCTAAGTTGCCCCCACTGCGTGCAGTGGGGGCAACTGATTACTATGATTACTATGATACTATGATTACTAACTGATTACTATGCAGAATCCCACACTTCATGTAACATTTCTTATCAAAATAATTCAATCTTCTATCCAAAATAGATAATTGTGTAGATATTTGTGTATTTTATAAGTTTTTGCATCAATTATATAAGCAGCCATTTTATTGCCTTGTGAAACCATCCTGATTTCCTTCGGTGTTAACAGAATAATCTTCAACATTTTATGTCCCCCTAATAATTATGCTTTTTGATTGTTTTTTGGCCCTATCTTATATGAAGATGAGAGTTGTTGTGTTGTGCCCCACTTGATACACTGATAAATTGTTTGCACTGTTTATTATTTGAATAATTAAACAGCTAACACAAATCGTCACATTTAAAACTGCTCATTATATCCCAGACGTTTAGAAGAAAACTGGTAAGTTTAGAATTTACTGGTGATCCCTTAATACCTGCACCTGCAATGGTGTTTTACCATTTACAATTGGTCCATAATGGTCAATTATCTTGACAGATTATCAGTAGATTTCAGATTACAGATTTAATATATACTACCCTAAAAATCTGTATGAAAAGCAGCCTATTTTTACTTGTCCTGTTTGGCACAGAGTGGCACTCAGAATTGGTGTCTGAGTATATATATAACAGGTCGTTACACACAGACACACACACACATATATATATATATATATATATATATATATATATATATATATATATATATATATATATATATATATATATATATATATATATATATATATGAAATATTATAGAAATTGCTGTGGGTTTTTCTCTCCCTGATATTATGGACATAGAGACTGAAAATAAAGGGGAAGAAAGAAAGAAGATGAAGAGAAGTAGGAAAAAGTTAAGAGAGAGAGGGTAAGTTGAAGATACAAGACCTGAAGGGGAACAAATAAAACATTCCAGTCCCCCTCAACACCCGCAGGACGGCAGGGACAGGGAACAAAAAACGATACACAACCACAACCCACAAATAGATATATAAATACAATAACAGCGTCACTGAAAAGGTCATGTTACCGATTGAAACCAGATTTAGTAATGGTAACCTTAGTCCAAGAATACATCTGTAAACACCGGAATCCAAACACCTGTGTGTGTGTATGAGCATGCTGGAATATGCATGTTTTAAAGAAACTGTTCCATTCTTACGTTCCTCAGTGTCTCAGAGTAACACAGTGGAGGGCAGCAATTCCATCTCTAACCCTTCAGAAATTGATGGTCTGGTTCATAGCGTTATTTCTTCCTTGCGTTTGGCATTAGATAGTGTAGCCCCCTTAAAAAATTTAATAATTAGCCATAGGAGGCTGACTCCCAGGTTTAATGCAGAGCTACAAACTTTAAAGCAGAATACTAGGAAATTGGAGAGAAAATGTCACTACACACCTAGAGGATTCCCATTTAACCTAGAAAAATAGTCTGCTGCTGTATAAAAAGACCCTTCAACTAGCTAGAACAGCAAATTTTTCATCATTAATAGAGGGGAATAAGAGCAATCCTAGTTAATTACAGACCTATATCTAACCTTCCTTATCTAAAGTCCTTGAGAAAATAGTTGCTAATCAAGTATGTGAGTATCTAAACAGTAATGACCTGTTTGAAGAGTTTCAGTCAGGTTTTAGACCTCATCATAGCACTGAAACAGCACTGGTGAAGGTTACTAATGATATTCTCATGGCCTCAGATAATGGACTGGTGTCTGTTCTGGTTTTGTTAGATCTCAGTGCTGCTTTTGACACAGTCGATCATAATATTCTCTTAGAAAGGCTTGAACATGTTGCAGGGATCAAAGGAACAGCACAAGGCTGGTTTAAATCATATTTGTCTGATAGATTCCAGTTTGTTTATGTAAATGGTAAAGATTCTTTACACTTATGGGTTACTTGGGGAGTACCACAGGGTTCGTGCTTGGACCAATTCTTTATTTTATTTTATTTTTTTATACTTGGCCATCAACAACATTAGACTTGATACAGTTTGGACTTATGTCACGTAGGGAAAAAAAAAATAAAAACGAGAGGGAGATATCTGTCCTACATGTTAAATTTCAAGATTCTTTATGATCTTCAAATCAAATTCAGTCTCTTGACCGTACTGTCCTTTATTAAGCAAAATATGTAGACAATTTCCTATAAGATTATTATACATCAAATGAGTTTTCCACGATGGCCAATAAAAGATAACTTCAAACGAAATAATCATTATAGTGAATTGAACTGAAGAAGGGGAAGTTGGGGCCCACACATTGGGTGCTTTATTGCAGGTATCAGCTTAACAGAGAGAAAAGTGCTCTACTCTCCCCTCCTGATCAGGAAATGTCTAGAAGTACAGGCTTGACGTATTCAGACCATTTGGACAAAGTGTAGAACTTTCCTTTTTGTATTCTTAATGTAAAAGTCGATTTTTCGATAACATATTTCACGAGTTATGTCAATCCACTCATTCAATTTTCAATTCAGTTTATTTATATAGCGCCAATTCACAACAGATGTCATCTCAAGGCACTTAACAAGAAGTCATTTCAATACATTTATACAAACATTCCAATCAGTTGAAAAGTTTCCTATTTAAGGAATCCCAGCAGATTGTGTCAGTCATTGGCGTGAGGTTGGGCCCCGTTGATGCTGACTTGCCAACCACAGCAATCCTTCAGCAATTCCTCATACTGAGCAATCATGATCTGATCTAAAATAAGAGTACTTTCTGTTACAGAAAGTAAAAAGTTGATAACATGACATGGTGGATGTTCAGTTACTGGGAGCATCATCCCAGTCGATGCCCACCGTCCAACAGGGCATTGCAGCCAACCATCGGGGTTCGGATTCTAACCATTTTTTTGTGATAGCCTTTTTACTTGCTAGCAGAAGACTCAACAGCAACTTTCTGTCATATTTGTTCCATCTTTTAAAGGAGACGGTTTCTCGGTACAAAGGGTCAAATGTCAGAGGGATGGCAGTACCCAATTTAGCTCCTAAGTGTGCATGAATGTCTTTCCAGTAAGGAATGATCTTAGGGCACCCCCAGAATACATGGTAATGGCTGGCCTCTTTTATCCCACAGAGTCTCCGACATGTTGTGGCTATCCCTAATGTCGCGTTTGGAAGGGATTATGAATAACCTGATAAGGTTTTTCCATCCAAATTCACGCCACATAGTTAAAGATGTTGACTCCCATTGTGTCCTACAGTGTTTCCCACTCTTCGTTTGACATGGTGAAATTACCTTCTTTCTCCCACTTCTCCTTGATGTACCCAGCAGTATTTACTTTGGCCTGAATGAAGCCCTTATATAGTCTGGAAATCCCCTTTTTGCAGATGGATGACTTGGATGCCAACCCAAACACCTTCAAGATACTCGAAGTATCCTTTTTCGGTGTTCAATTCAATTCAATTCAATTCAATTCAATTCAATTCAGTTTATTTATATAGCGCCAATTCACAACAGATGTCATCTCAAGGCACTTAACAAGAAGTCATTTCAATACATTTATACAAACATTCCAATCAGTTAAAAAGTTTCCTATTTAAGGAAGGAAGGTGTTCCACTTAGGTACTGGTTGAAGAAATGCCGGACCTGGAGATATCTGTAGAAGTCATTTCGCACGAGAGCATATTTCTTCTGTAGAAATTAAAAGCTCTAAAAAACCCCTTTATGGAGGAATGTCTCGTAGTTTGAAAGACCTCTGCTCAACCAGATTTTGAATTTAGCATCGCTGCAATTCGTCAGGAAATCTGTGTCATATGCACACCACCTGAGCCTTCTAAGAGTATTCCCAAAACCTTCCGAGTGAGTCGTTTCCTGCCAAACCTTCAGTGTCGAATTGATTAAAAAGGTTGTAAAACATGATCATCGTCTTAACTAGTTTTATGTCTCCTATCACTGCTGGCAAAAGAACCACCCCACTCATCGAGCTCTCAATTTCCTTCCATTTTGATTATTCTACGGATACGTCTGTGAGCACCAACATATCAGCGGCCTCAGCAGGGCGGCACGGAAATAGTCCCACAGACATGGAAGGCCCAGCCCTCCCATCTCCTTCCTTAATTGAAGCGTTTTAAATCTGATCCAGGATTTTTTGCCCTGCCACAGGAATCTAGAGATTAATTTATCCATTTCAAGAATTGCTTTGTGGGTAATTCTACGGGGAGAGCTTGGAAAAAAATCGAGCAATCTTGGCAGAATGTTCATTTTAATAGTTTGTGTTCTCAAACTTAGGTCAAGATATGGGATGAGGGTCTAGCATGCTAAATCTAATTTTATTTTCCTTATCGGGGTCCGTAGTTAAAATCAAATATTATAGAAAAATTCTGTCTAAGTGTAACCCCGAGGTGTTTTATTGAGTCTGAATTCCACTTCAATGTAAATGTCTCTTTAATATGGCTGGGTGGGTTATAGTTTAGAGCAATAACCTGTGTTTTCTGGATATTCAATTTGTAACCAGAAAAAGTCCCATACTCTTCTAACATCCTCATCAGCATAGGTATCATCTGTGTGGGCCTTGCTAAGTATAACAGCACATCATCTGCAAAAAGGGCCAATTTATGCTCTACATTAGCGACATCTATTCCCTTAATGGCCTCCGTTTGTCTGATCCATTGGGCAAGTGGCTTTATAAACAGAGCAAAAAGGAGGCGGGAGGCCGGGCAGCACTGCCTGGTTCCTCGCTGTAGGAGAAAGGGATCTGAGAGGCTGCCATTAATTTTAATCCTTGCAGAGGGTCTGTCTGTCATGCTTGAAATAACGATACTATGGATTCATGAAAGCCAAATTTAGATAAAACCTTAAATATAAAGATCCACCTAACCGAATCAAAGGCTTTCTCCGCATCTAGGATCACCAGGACTGCTTCTGTTTTGTTCTGGGCAATATATTTAAAAATGTGTAGGGACCTCCAAATATTATCTTGTGTCTGTCTTCCTTTTGTAAAACCTGTTTGGTCTAAACTGATAAGATTGAGCTAAACTTTCTCTCTTCTTCTTGCCAAAATTGAAGTAAATAATGTATAATCTATGTTCACAACACTAATAGGGCGATAACTGCCAACCTCCAATTTGCACTTCCCTTCTTTTGGGATAACTGTAATGATAATGATAACTGTAATTAATGTTTCCAGATCTTGTTAAGATCGGGGCCAGCTGCTCCCAAAGTAGTTTGTACCATTCCCCTGTGAACCCATCGGGTCCAGGGGATTTGTTCATCTTGAGCATTGAGATCGCCCTATTCATCTCTTCTACTGCAATTTCAGCAACGAGATCTTTATTTTGTCCCTCTGAAACTGAGGGCAAGTTCAGAGAGGTAAGGAAGGATTCTATCTGGAAGTCATTCTGTTTTTAATTGGCTGGTCATATAACTTTTTTTTAAACTTCTCAAAATTACCTTGTATTTTCGCTAGACTGTTTTCAACCTTTCCTTTTTATTATAATTATTTTTTTTATCTTATATATAGTGTTGTCTGCTTGCTGCTTCCTCAATTGATCACCCCCCCCCCCCCCCTTCATAATAGCGCTGTTTGAGAAATATTTGCTTCTTCTGGATCTCCTGATAAGCTATGTCCTGTATCTCATTTTTTTAGTTGTTTTATTTCTAGTTCAAGCCCCTCATCAGTTGTATTCATATTTGCTCTTTGAAGGGATTTCAGTTTAGTTTCTAGGTCCTGTAGCCTCTGTTTTTTTGGATTTCTCTAAGTAGGAGTTACTAAGGATCTTTCCCCTGATTACGGCTTTGAAGGCATCCCACAGTATACAAGGTGAGACTTCTGTATTATCGTTAAGTTTCAAGTAATTTTTAATTTAATATTTTAGGTCTGCTTAAACCTCTGGATTATTCAAAATGTCCGAATTTAACCTCCATACTGTTGACTTCGGGTTACTATTAAGGAATATCGTTAATCATAGTAGACTACTATATACTATAGTTATATATATATATATCTATATATATATATATCTATATATATATATATATATATCTATATATATATATATCTATATATATATATATATATATATATACATAAATCCTGATGAATCCAGTCAATTAGGTAGATTACAGGCATGTCTGGAAGACATAAAAACCTGGAAGATGCTAAACTTTTTCTCTCTAAATTCTGACAAGACAGAAGTTGCTGTCTTTGGACCAGAAGTTCTAAAAAAGAACCTGATTAGTCAATCACTTTATCTGGATGGCATTAAATTGGCCTCCAGTAATAACGTAAAGAACTTCTGCGTTATTTTTTATCAAGACTTGACATTTAAATCCCATAAACAGGTTTCTAGGATTTCCTTCTTTCACCTCCAGAATATTGCTAAAATTAGAAACATCCTGTCCAG
This sequence comes from Valencia hispanica, assembly GCA_963556495.2. Classification (NCBI taxonomy): domain Eukaryota; kingdom Metazoa; phylum Chordata; class Actinopteri; order Cyprinodontiformes; family Valenciidae; genus Valencia; species Valencia hispanica. The sequence continues at coordinate 56,655,776 of OY747710.1, forward strand.
GAGTGATGCTCAGAAATCAGTCCATGCATTTGTTACCTCAAGGCTGGACTACTATAGTTCTTTACTATCAAGTAGTCCACAAAATGCCATTAAAAGCCTTCAGTTGATCCAAAATGCTGCAGCAAGAATTATGATGAATATTAAAAAGAGAGATCACATTTCTCCTGTTTTAGCTTCCCTTCATTGGCTCCCTGTTAAATCCAGAATAGAATTTAAGATCCTTCTTCTTACATATAAAGCTCTTAATAATCAGCTCCATCATCCATCAGAGATCTGATTGTTCCATATGTTCCTAACAGAGCACTTTGCTCTCAGACTGCAGGTGTACTTGTAGTTCCTAGGATTTCTAAAAGTAGAATGGGAGGCAGATCTTTTAATTATCAGGCTCCTCTCCTGTGGAACCAGCTCCCAGCTTTAGTCCGTGAGGCAGACACTCTGTTTACTTTTAAGGCCAGGCTTAAAACTTTCCTTTTTGATAAAGCTTATAGTTAGAGTGGCTGAGGTCATCTTGAGCTATCTCTGTAGTTATGCTGCTATACGCTTAGACTGCTGGAGGACAGACTTACCACTTTTCTTCACTCTGCTACTTTTCTCTCCTACTATTTTCTCTCCATAGAAGCTCCACCTGGTCTGGTATCCTGCTTGGCTACAAGGCCCTGTTGGATGGGGGGCATCGACTGGGATGATGCTCCCAGTAACTGAAAATTCTCCGTGTCATGTTATCAACTTTTCATTGTCTGTACTCTTCATCATCAGTTCTTTAGTTCTTTCTGTCTCGGCTCTGTCTTCTCATACCCCCAGACGGTCGTGGCAGATGGCCGCTCCTACTGAGCCAGGTTCTGGTTCAGGTTCTGCTGGATGTTTCTTCCTGTTAAAGGGGAGTTTTTCCTCTCCACTGTTGCTACATGCTTGCTCAGTATGAGGGATTGCTGTGGTTGGAAGTCTGCATCAACGGGGCGCAACTGCCAGTCATTGACTTTAAACAGATTGAAATGTTTGTATGATTTTATTGAACTGACTTTTCTGGTAAAGCGCCTTGAGATGACATCTGTGGTGAATCTGTAACGTTTAAGTATAAACAGCCAGAGACCCAATACGCAGCCAAGACTTGAATGTTTTTCAAGGGTATTTATTTGATTAAACAGAAAAGGTGTTGAAGCGTTCTGCTTGGATCTGGTTGCTCAGGTGGCCTGGAACACAAAACTGAGGTGAGCGTGGTGAAGAGATGATATACTCAGGGAACTCAGCAACAAAGGAGTTTACCAAGAGCTCGAGAATCCCAAGTGTCCCGCCCTCTGCAGAGTTGGGAAAGCTGAGAAATGGAGTTCCAGAGGGTTCAGAAGCTCCCCAAAACCAGGGAATGGTATCCATAATCCAGAAATCTTTAGGCCAGAGACAGTCCAGGGTCATACACAGAGGGTTATTGGCAGAGGAATATCCAGGGACAAATAAACTTTAAACAGGTCAGGATCAGGCAAGGTTCAGCAACAGGACGACAAAAACTCCTCTCAGAATCCAGTAAGAGTAAGGCAAAAACAGTGGTCAGGGATAGGCAGAGTCAAAACACAGATTAGCACTAGTAGCTTGAACAGGGCTTGAAGGCTGTAACTAAGGCAGACGATCTCGCACTGAGAAGGCCTAGAGCAGGAGTTTAAATAGGGAGCTGCCCAGGTGAAGACAATGAGCAATCAGCAGGTGGAGGGAATGTGCAGCAAACTCAGGGACAGGGATGAAATCATGACAGAATCAGCGCTATATAAATAAACTGAATTGAATTATGGGTATGATGGTTTTTATCTTTATGGACGGAGAGTGAAGCAAAGACGTACAGAGAAGCTGGAGCCACAAACATTCTCTAAATGGGTGCTTTTTTGTCAAATTTTTCCTTTCCATTGATAAAATTATTAAAATCTGTGAATGAGAGCAGCTGTTTGTGACGCTCTCCTTTACAGTGTATGTAATCAAAGGCAAAAGGAGAGAATAAAACAGATGCTTGGCAACAGGATAATCCATACACTAACTTAATGACATCAGGACCCATACATTGTTCTAAACTTTATTTCAGACAAAATGTGATAAATTAATTAGAACAAGTTCATCATAGAGTTAAGAACCCAGTTTAGAATGTGTGAGTGTGAGTACAAGCATTATAAGCATATATCTAGCTTATATAAGCATTGTAACCTAGATAAACTGTACAAAGTGATAAGGTACCCTTTTGTAAACATAGGAACTAAACTAGAATTTATTGAAAGAGAGGACGGTAAAACTAAGGACAAAGCATATTTGGGAGAGACAAGAAATGCAAATTTGTGTTCACCTCTCTCCTTCTGGGAGATGGAGCCACTGCATCAAGGTCAGTATCCTCCTCTCCAAAGGAATGGCCCTACAGCACACAAACAGAAACAGGTTCTACAGCTTAAATTTACACATTCATCTATTATTATAAAACTATAGGGGCAACATTTATGACAAAAATAAGATTTTAAAATAATTATGTTTTCTATATCATTTTAAACTGCAGAAAAAGAAATTACAACATGATCACAGTAAAAAAAACAAAAAACAAACAGCACGTTTTTTTCAGACCATACTTAGTCTGATGCTTGTTGTGTTGGGATTCCTTAGACAGAGAAGTTTTTTTCCAACTAGGAAAATAAACATGACTGCACTGTGTAAGACGTTTACTGTACATACACCAAATAAAAAGACACATCCACTTTCTTTTTCCTTGCCTAAAGTTAAATCCGACTAAACTTCTCTTGTTTAGGTCAGCTAGACTCACCAAAATTATTTCTATTTTCTAAATGCCACGATAATGAGAGAAAGAATATTTCAAAGATTTATTTATTAATGTCTTCAAATGTTTACATACAGTATTTGGCACCATTGCCTTTGAACTCTATGACTTCTTTTCACAAGCTTCACACTGTAGTTTACTAGAGTTCTGATCCATTCCTCCTGAAAGAACTTGTGAAACTGGATCAGATTTTTAGGTAGCTTCGCTCACACACCTTTTCAGATCTGATCACAAATTCTCTGCCACGTTGTGACTCTTTCTCTGTCTGTGTCACTCCCTGTTTCCTTCCATGTCCGTCTGTCTACCTTATTGTCCCCTGGTGTTCCTCGTCTGTCTAATTAGTCTCCCATTGTTCCCTCAGCCCTTTTAAGCCCTGTTGTGTTCCCCAGTCCTTGTCAGGTCGTGGACTAATGTCCTCTAGTCTCGTCTTTGGCCAGTCCGGTGTTCGTGCCTAGGTCAGACCTTTTGGACATACTATTAAATATGTGCGCTCCACGCACTAAACTCCGTTTTGCATTTGGGTCCTTAATCTCACCAAACATGACATTCTCTCTAGGATTGAGATCAGGATTTTATGACGGCCACACCTAAACATTGACTTTGTTGTCCTTCAGCCTCTTTCTAACCACTCTGGCTGGATGCTGAGGGTCATCGTCCATCTGGAAGACCGATTTGCACCCAAGCATTCTCTTCCTGTCTGATGTCTTTAGATGTTGATTCAATTTTTTCACTGAATGTTCTTTCCTCATGATGTCATCTGTTATAAAATGCACCACTTCCTCCTGCAGCAAAACATCCCCACAGTGTTATTCTGCCACCCCCATAGTTAACAGTAGGGATGGTGTTTCCAGGCTTACAAGCGTCCCCCTTTTTCCTCCACATGTAGCGATGATCATTATGTCCAAACAGTTCCACTGTAGTTTTATCACCCCACAGGACATTGCTCCAAAAATGAAGCTATTTATCTTTGTGTGCATTTACAAACTGTAATCTAGCTTTTTTATGTTTCTTTTGGAGTAATGGACACGTAAAGGACACGTTTCACTGTGTAAATGACTCTCTTACCAGCTTCAGCAGCATCTTCACAAGCTCTTTGGCTTTTGTTCTGGGGTTGTTTTGCACATCTCAGACCAGAAGCTGTTCATCTCTGGGACACAGAAAATGTCTCCTTCCTGAGCAGTATGATGGTTGGACATTAATTTCATGTCTATACTGACTTATAGCTGTTCAAACAGATGAAAGTGGCTCAGCCAAATGTCTGGAAATTGTTCCCATGGATGAACCAGACTGGTATTCTTGATATCTTGGCTTATTTCTTTCGGCTTTCCCATCATGTCAAACCAGACAGCAGTGTGTTCTAGATATGATCTAGGTGTTTTCCAGGTGTAGCCTTAAATACATTCTCAGGTATGCCTCTAATTAACTCAAATGTGTCAATTAACATATCAGAAGTTTTCAAAGCCATGACATCGTCTTCTGGGCCTTCCTTCATTACTTAGGAACATGTAATCATTATGTATGTAAACTTCTGATTTGGAAGACATTAATAGATCATTTTCTGACCTTTGCCCTTTCCTGATTTCTTATATTTTTGCATGTTTGTCACACTTAAAAGTTTCAGATAATCAAACAGATTTAAATAGTAGTCAAAAACAACACAAAATGCTGTTTTTAAATAACCTGTACTTGTATAGCACTGTATCTGGTTCAAAAGACTCCAAAGCATTTCACACTACATTCAGTCATACAAATCTTGATGGTGGTAAGCTAAATTGTTGCCACAGCTGGCATGGGGCAGACTGCCAAGAGCACCATGCAATCGATATACAAAGAAGCAATGACCGAGACAGACAGAGCAGGGGTTTGAACCGACAATCCACCAGTTACAGGATTAACTTCTACCACCTTAGCCACCATCACTCATGAAAGTGTTTGCTAGAAGGGAGGGAGAAAAAGATCAAACCTACATGGCCCTGTGTGATAAAATGATTGTCATCTGAGACTAATAACTGGTTGGGTTATTTATAACCCCAGGGGGCTAGCTATAAAACACCAAATCATTGAGAGCCTGTAAAAAGCATTTTACACATAAATATAATTTGAAATTTGTGCTTGCAGAGGTGACATGTGAACATGCAAACTTACACAGGCCAGAAGAAGGTGGCAGCTTTCACTCCCTGTCTGAGGGCAGTGATCCATATCTGAACAAAAGATATTCTCTGTTAATTATTTTGAAAGCATTGCTGGTTTACTCTATGTTCTTTCAACTGCTATAAAAGTGGTAAGAGGAGGCAAATAACTGCGCTCTTAGAATAATTAATTCTTTCAGATCCATATTTTACCCAAATCTGTCTCGATTATTTTGGTTTGAGCAATCCACCAGTTTCTTTCCCCATTCATGCTCTCACTGACAGATACATTTATTGGATCACCTGGTAAAGTTGTGCAAAAACCAAAATATGAATTCATCTATAATAACAGAACCATAATCTAATCCTGAAAAACTGAGAAAGATTCAGCCTTCAAATTGAGGATGCGTTGATTGGAGAAAACAAAGCCCATGTTAGACAAGACAAGGCAACTTTATTTCTATGACACTTTCAACAAGGTAATTCAAGGTGCTTTACATGATTAGTGGATAAAGTAAACTAAAGTAAAAACAGCAATAAAGCATAAAACACGCACAGAGCATATGACACGTAAAAACATTAATCAAAAGCTGACATGAATAGAGGATCAAATTAAAACAGCCATAAAGCATAAAACAGACACAAAACATATGGTTCATGAAAACGTTACTCAAAGGCAGCTCTAAACAGATGGTTTTTAGCCTTGATTTAAAAGAACTCAGTGTTTCAGCAGCTTTGCAGTTGTCTGGAAGTTTGTTCCAGATTAGAGGAGCATAGAAACTAGGGATGGGCATTCGATTAAACTGTCTTCATCGATCATCGGGAGAATTAACGATCGTGTTTTGATTAATCATTTATATTTTTATATTAAAATTCAGTGTTCATATGCTATTTTAAAATGCAGTGAGAATAGAAAAATAGCGTGTTTCCTTATTGAGATCTTCATTACAAGTGGGACACCTCTTGTGGAAGTTTAATGGAATAATTCATGGTAGTTGCACAAAGAAAATATGCGCTATAAGCAGCTGAGATGACAGCTAAAAGACGCTACTCATTAACACAATTGACGCTCATATTTTTTTTCTTCTCCAAAAAAGTAAAAAAAAAAACCCCGAAAAAGTCATGTTAAACAATAACTAAACAAGATCTATCAGACTAATAGGTCTGATAGTTTTGTTACATTTGGCAAAAAGAGTTGAGAAAGAGGATGAGCAAGAGATTATCAAACCTAACAATAAACTAACAGAGTAAAAAAGAAAAAAACAAAAGAAACCGTAACTTATACACAACTTTAGCAGCAGTCTACTGATTTTTGTTGAGAAAGATGAGCATGTTAACATGCGCTGGGGTCAGAAGCGAAAGCAGACTGGTGAATAGACTGACGGTCCAGGCAGCTTTCGTGTCTGACCTGCAGCGCCGAGATCACCTGCTGTGAGGGGACAGACATTGCTGTGATACACATACCTCCGTGCTAAGTTGGCAAGCCTCTGGAATCTTGTTTAATTCATTTTCCACCAGTCTGTAGGGGTGCAATCCAGGGGTGGCGGAGCCTCCCTCAGAAAGTAATCTGTGAGTAAGTTTCTCTGCTCGTCGTGCATCTCGGCTCCTCCGTGCTAACACCGACTTGATGCTAGGTTGAGACCAAGAGCAGGATGCTCCGCTTCTAACCAGGGTTGGAAGTGTGTTCTAGTAACTATACACAGCTTCGCAGTGTTGGCAGTGAACCGAGTTGTTTGTTTTTTTAGTCAAAGTGGTCCCACACCACACTTTGCTGCGACCACTTCATGACAATGCTACTTTTGAAATACACAGAAACTGGCAAGAAACTGAATCAGCCTGTGGGTTTTATTTTCAGTCATTGCCCTCATGTGGTAAAGTGTTTAATTACTGCCACATAGCAAAATTAATTGCATTCCTTCAAAACTCACACTACACAACAGAACATGCATTAATTGATCGGTAAATAAAAATGTCATCAATGAAATTCTAAAGGATCAATTAATCGATCGTCGATTAATTATGCCCATCCCTAATAGAAGCTGAAAGCTGGTTCTCCATGTTTGCTTCTAATTCTAGGGATGTTGAGTAGACTGGAATTCGAGGACCTGAGTGGTTTATAAATTATTTATAAACTTGTAAAAGTATTTTTAAGTCCATGCTACAGGAAGCTAGTGAACAGGGGTTATGTGCTCTACTTTCCTGGTTCTATTGAGGAACACGAGCAGCAGCATTCTGGATCAGCTGCAGCTGTGTAATTGCCTTTTTTGGCAGACCTGTGAAGACGCTGTTGCAGTAATCAATCACACTAAAGATAAAAGCATGGATCAGTTTTTCGTAGTCCCATTTTGACATCAGTCCTTTAATCCTAGAAATGTTCTTCAGGTGATAGAAGGCTGACCTCGTTATTGCCTTTATGTGTCACTGGAGGTTCAGGTCTGAGTCCATTACTACACCTAGATCTCTTGCCTGATCAGTAGTTTCTAGCTGGATTAATTGAAGCTGTGTGCTGACTCTTGATCGTTCCTCTTTAGGTCCGAGAATTATTACTTCTGTTTTGTTTTGTTCAGCTGGAGAAAGGTATGGCACCTCTGTTGGGGTTCCATTTTCCCCAAATGAACTGAACAGGCTGTTGGACGGCTGAAAGCCATTTTCCCTAGATGGATTGAGGAGACCACATTTCCCAGCAATCCTAGCGGTGACCCCCAACACACTCCTATTGGTCTGTGACCACCAATGGTGACATCAACGATGACATCATGGCCAAAGGGCTATAAGAATGGTGGCGGCAGCCATTTCTAATTGTTCTCAGCAGAAACTTCTGCTATAGAGAGGACGTCTCACCGGTAAAGGTTTTATTTTGTTCTGACCCGCTGGACCGAGGAGAAGTCTCATTTCAATGCTTCGAAGTGCTCATCCTGTTGGTGTGTCCAGTTTGGGCGATATCAGGACTGTTCCAAAAAAGTTCTATAGAACGTAAACCTCCAAGCCATCCAGCCGGCAGTTGGCACCCACGGTCCTAAAAATCCTGTGCAGGTTTTCTAACTCTTCCCTTTCTTGCTCAACTATGGACACATTTTGGTCTTCTCTCCGTGGACTGGACCTCCCTCAAAGTAAAGTAGGACTGAACCAGTTCATTTATGCTAATCTTGTGTCTGGGCAGATAAAATAGGGAAAGTAGGGTTCTTAACGAGTTAGATCTCCTTCATTGTTGGCTTGTAACTGGCTGTCACCTGTTGGCTCATTTAGCGTCGCCGCACGCATACGTTTGAGCTGTATTTGCTGTGTATGAAACTGTTTCTTTCTTTCTTTCTTTCTTTCTTGCTTGCTTTCTTTCTTGCTTTCTTTCTGATCACCTGGTCGGAAGAGTCGGGCTCGGTCCGACCTGCTATAGCTGGTCTGTTAGCTGAAAGGTTAAACTCATTGTACCTTTGTCTTTTCAATAAAGCTGTGGCCTCCATTTAGCCAAAACTAGTTTTATGACCCTTTGTCTCCAGACACCCCATGTGCTGTTCTCCATCTTAGCACAGAACTAAGTTTATGGCCCTTTGTCTCCCACAGGCTATCTGAGACTTGAGCCCCATGGAGTGAGGGCCACCTCCCTCCCTGAACAAAGCCTGAGCTGTCTGCTTGTCCCTGATACATTTCATGTTAATTGTGTTTAATTTTCACATATTATTTTCTAAGATCTGTAGTAGTTGGTTGCATGGTTTAGAATAGATGGGAATTATTGACGAAAGGTTTTGGCTGTAAGGTTGATCTATTTTCTTGATAAATTTCCCTTAGCTTAAAAAGAAGTGGTCTGTGTTTAAATGGAGTATATGTGTACAATTATTGTCTACGGCGTGTGAATTTACACCTTCAAGAAGAGACTGGATGTCTGGTCTTCTAAGACAAAAGTGGTGCCCCTAATTTTAACAAAATAAACATGAACCTCATCAATAATTATATTAATATTAAATTAGTGTTTATAATTATTGATGGTTATGCAAACCAGACAAAAAGTCGCTCACTCTTTGTCACAACATCCATCCATTGATTTGCTCGATGCCTTTACTTAGGGTTTGGATGGGTTCAAATTCACCTGGCAACATTGTAATGTAGAGATGAGTATCATCTGCAAACATTTAGTTATGTTAGCTAATCTTATTGGTTGTTATAATCTGGGCTAGTGGGACCATGTAGATATTAAATAAGAGGGGGCCCAGGATGGAGCCATGGGGCATCTCACACGTGATTTCTGTTCGTTCTTATGAAAAGTTTCCTATCAAAACAAAGAACTCCCTGTTCTTTAAGTAGGACTGTCAGCCAGTCAAGTACTGTACCAGAGAGTCCGACCCAGCTCTCGTCATTCCAATAGTACATCCTGATCAACAGTTTCAAATACTGCACTGAGGTCCAACAGAACCAGTACTGTGGTTTTACCACAGTCTGTATTTATACAGATGTCATTAAAAACTTTGACAAGGGCACTCTCAGTGCTCAAAAAGGTTGGTCATTGTTAGTGAAGAGATAGAAATTCTGTAAATATTGTATGAGGGTTTAATTCTGTAGTGCATGTGGAAACACTTAGAAACAGTGAACAATCAAGAATAATGTTGTACATCATGTGTTCCTTCTGTGAGGAAGCTTTGACCATTCTGTGAACGAAGATCTATGTGGGAGGAGTTTCATGCAAACTCTTGTTTCAAATAAAAATGTTATGCTGACGTAGAGCTGTGCTCAGTTACTAGAACTGAGTCCAGCGAACGACGTCTCGCTGTTAAAATATATAATTGTGGTTTGTTGTTCTTATTGCTCCTTTTTACAGAAATGAACGAGCACGCGGGAAGGTGAAATGAGAGCCCAGAGAGCCAAGGGTCATAAATAAAATGGGTGTCTGTTCCTTTAAGAGAGGCTTTAGATTAGAGTGAAAACACCTTTCCAACAAAATGGTGACCCCGACGTGATTTCTGGAGGAGCAAAGGAAAACGTGAGTTTGGAATAATAGGATTTTGTTGAAATTGTTGTGATCGACAGATACTTGAGATCGGAGGACGGAAGTGACCCAGGTCTGAAGTTATTTGGTAAGCGCTGCCACACGAGGCGCAAAATTGACTAATCTAAAATTATGTTCGGCCTGTAGTTCTCCAGTAAATGTTGATTTCTGTTTCTGCTGAGGTAAATAGACGCCGACCGGGTCGGTAAACTCATGGTGTGGCCGGCCCCAATGTAACCTAGGACGCTTCTTACTGAAAGCTTGCGTGTTGGACACCAAGAAGGCTGAGTGTTAATCAGCTCATGGATTGAGAAACCACGGAATGTCTTAAAAACCTTCGAGCAGGATCCCAAATCTGACTGGATCTCCGGGAGGAACCGCAGGCTGCTCAGAGCCCGTGCACGGCCTGGTCTAGGACCAGCTGGATCCTGGAGACCTCCAGCTCAACGTGGAGGCCGGAAGATCGCGGAGTTCCTCCCAGAACAACAGTTTGATGACGGTGTCTTCCCTCACAGGGACATCAGCCAGTGAGTAGAAAATGTGATGCGTGAAAGAATAAAAAATAAGAGAAGAAATAACTAGGTCCGGGACCTCTTTGACACGAGTTTGTGTTTTTGCAAAAAAAAGATCGGGGATCTTTGCGTGATGATCCGGGATCTCACAATGAAAATCCATGGTAAAATAAAATATGACTGGGGTTGGACTCCAAAGCGCGCAGAGGTCTGGGATCTCAATTAGAAATAGGCCTAATAATAAATGATATATAAATAATAATACTAGTAATGAAAAAACATGATGATAAATACATAATGATATTAATGTGTGATAAACCGGTTGTGTGACTGTGTGTGTGAATGGAGATTTCTTCCTTTTGAATCAGATGAAGTAGGCTGAGAGGAGTCTCATGGTTAGAAAATTTAGTAAATAACACTGCGATAAGATAAATAGATCAGATAAAACAGAAATAAAAGCTGGATTTACTTCATTAACACGGGAACGATAAATATTTAAAAATGAAAAATAAAAACAGCAAAATGTAACTTATCGAAATATGGGGAAAAAATAGCAAAGAAGATTTAAAAGAGATGCAAAATGTATGTAAAAGAAAAGACAATACAACATTTCTTTAGAAATACATAAAAGATTATGAATTTGAAGGACGATTGGCTGAGTAATTTCGCGCACTTCTTGGTAGTTGCGATCTAAAATAAAACTAAAAAGATCAAAAATTGAAGAATAGGCATTTGGCATCTCAAACAAAGGAATTCCTCTTGAAGGATAAAGAAGAGAAAAATGGGGGTCATGCCTCGTGATGGGTAATAAACGACAAAAAAAAGCAGATGTGTTTTTTAGTACCCGGGAGGATGAAAAATGTTTTAAACTTTCTGTTTTTCCCTAAAGTTCCACCGAAAGAAAGTAAAAGAGAAAACTCTCACTTCCATATTTTAAAAAAATCCTATGAAGAGCAAGGTAAACCGTGATCTAAATTAATTATCTCAAACAAGCGACCCCCTTTCCCCCTTCCCCTCAAGGAAGGGCCGTTCTGATAATAAACAAGACCCCCTCCCTCTTTCCCTCAACAATGGGTCATTAGTTGTTCTCTTAATAAACAAACCAACTGTGATGGGGTGCCTCAGCACCGGTAAATGCGGTTCCTGAGAAAATACTTGTTTGAAACCAGATCCATCATGCGTTTCAAAATTGTTAAAGGTTATCGAAACTTGCCAGTAAACGGCAGGAAGGCAGAAGGGAAGGAACACACCTCCCCGCTAGCTGATAAAGAGGGGGATGTTTTAGCTGCGTGCAGCGCTGTATACAAAAGTTTGGGATTTCTTAAGTGCAGCGGCAACTCTTACTCCATAAAAAAACCTAGCTAATATTTTTAATGTTGTTCATGGGATGTCTGGGAGATCTCTCATATAGTGGAAAATAAATGGTTTAACAATGACGGATTATGAGCAGAGTGATTTTGTTTTTAAATTCAGGCAGATGTCTACAGGTCCTGTGGGGTAGCAGCTGGGTGCCTACGTGGATTTACTCTTTGTAACAAGCGGCAGCTTCAGATGCTTGCTTCTAACAATTTAATGACAGATAGATACTTGTTGAAAGGAAACAATCTTGTAATGCGCTGGGTTAGAGACTGCAAAAAGGAGAGGAATTTTTTGTTACGGGATTACTGTAGTACAAAATGTAGTAATGCACTCCAAAATTCAACTTTAGTTACCGTAGCACACTTCAATATTTACACTCAATGGAGTTGTTGCTAATTGGATAAAATTAAGGGTCTGATTAAGCAGAAAAGATGTCTGGACCTACACCTGGGATTGGGAGAGGATGCCGGCCCTCGCCCGGTCTCAGTTGAAACGGGTACCACGTTTTGGACATCTATCAACAGACGCTTCCACATATAATCATATTAATAAGCTAATTTGTGGAATCTTTATGAAGGAGCAGATAAGCAGAGAGCAAGGAATAGAGATGTGATGTTTTATTATGGAAATATCAGTTGCTGATTATCTCACTGACAAAATTGGAGGAAGTTATTGAAGTCAGATGGGTAGAAATTATGAATTTGGAGGAATTTTGTTTTCCACAAAAAAATTAGATTGAGTTGTTAGAGAAATGAAATAAAAATAATAGATTTAGCTACAGGAAGAATCTGTAGTGGTAATTATATTATCTCCATATTGTTTTTTTAATTTGTTAGGAAGAGATTTCCTATTTCACTTGAAGTTGGTCATGTTCTCTGTAGGGGATAAATTAATAATCCAAATTGTAGATTTTCATAAAACTCTTGAAACAGGACAGCTACCAAAGAATTGTTGTACATGAAAAAGGAAAAATTTAAGTTTTAACTGAAGTTTGTAATCAGATGAAGATAAATAATCATATTATTGCTAACAGAAGATCCAGATTGAACCTTGCATGTTTGTGGCATTTGGTCAACAATGGGGAACAGGGGTACGGTGACCTCTAGACGTGAACTAATTAGAACACTTCTTACGGACAATTCAAATCTCAAACTGATTAGTTTGTGGACAAGAAGTGTATCAGACATGAAAAAAAGAAAAGCTTCTCATATAAAATTAAGAAACAGCTTTGAGCAAACACAGGCTGTACTGAAGAAGCTCTGTTTAGTAAGAAAATATAATTTCTCCAAATGGATTGTAATGTTACCAGTGAAACATTTAGATGCACTAACTGTTGCAGAAATGTTGTTTAGAGAAATAATGCCTAGATTTGAGATCTACAAACGATCTATAGTGGTAACGGAACACATTTTGTGAATGAAATAATTGATAAAATAGAACAAAGATTATAGATTGTTTTTAAGAGACAATGGGATTCTAAAAGCAGACTAAGAAAGGCCATGGATAAGACTAAACAGAATTGGAGATACTGTTTGGTTATGATAAAGTTATATATGAATATAACACCAAGTAATAGAACGGATTTGACGAGACCTTATACCCTCCTACGGTTTGGTATATTAAAATAAGAGGAACAATTACAAATTGATTTATGATTTTATGATAAAGATGTTGCAAATTTAAAAAAAAGCAATGGAAGAAACAGGACAAAATTGGACCTTGTCTTGGTTTGGTAAACTATACATGCGTCAACGGGGCCCAACCTCACGCCAATGACTGACGCAATCTGCTGGGATTCCTTAAATAGGAAACTTTTTAACTGATTGGAATGTTTGTATAAATGTATTGAAATGACTTCTTGTTAAGTGCCTTGAGATGACATCTGTTGTGAATTGGCGCTATATAAATAAACTGAATTGAATTGAATATAATACCAAATTTGAATATTGGCCTCATTATATTTTAAATAATCTATGGGCGTAGGTATAGAATTCCTTAGTTTGGTATACTCTCTTCTGAAGAACAATGTGATTAAGATCTGGTGGTTTTCATGATCAAAATACTGAAAAGTAAATAAGTTATAAATGCAAACTAATCATATGCGAGATGATCCTATATTCCTACAGGAAGAAGTGAGCTGAAAGTAGGTGACTGGATCCTGATTAAAAGCTGTAAACAGAAAACTGGTTAACACTCAGGTGGAAGGGGCCATTACAGGTATTTCTGACCACACCAACAGCTGTAGACACTGAGTTGGATACACTTAACCCATTGTAGAAAGCAGAGACCATCACTTGATATAGGGAAAGCAGTCTAAGAAAAGTGGTGTTTCAGACTGATTACAAAGGGAGGTGAATACAATAGGGTTCACTTGTCTCAACTTCAGTGAAGAGAACCAGGAGAGCCACTTTTCTATAGAGACTGCTTGAAGGGAGAGATAGTAACTATGAAGCTTTTTCTGCTATATAGTACTTTTATTTTTACAGCTTTTTGGTGGGTTATTTCAATAGAAACGTTAAGACTCACGGAAGAACGAAATATAGCACATGAGAATACTGATTTATTGTCTTGGTTCACACAGAAACCCATTTGAAACTAGCGTATGGTGACAATATGCAAGATATCTAGCAAATAAACGAAGCATTATTAACTGGTTTGTTTGTTCTCAAATGCCATATTCTGTAGGACATTTACCCAGATATGTAGAAGCTTTCACTAATCTTAATTATCTGTTTCCAGATGTTGCACTCCTCTCCAGGATTTGGACAAATTCTGAGCGTGAAGTACATGAACGAACAGGAAGTTATATGGGCAAAAATGTATATACTTCTATGACAAAAGGAAGGGTAAATTGGAGACTGGGACGACATGGGATTAATCTAAATAGTTAAAGCTGGACCAGTACACATAAGACCTGACCAAAGATTTATTTGTTTTGAAAATGATAAAAATCTGACCACACTTTCATACCAATCTGGGTACATGGGAAAAATATACCGTATGTGCTCCTTACCGTGAATGTGATGGGAACTTTTCTATGAACAACCTGGTGATTCTCTGCGGATTTTGGCTCTGACACAATTACCCTCAAAATTGGAGGGGTGGATGTGCTCCTTTTGAGACATACAGAGCATTCTTTTCTTGTATTTGCAGTGGAGATCCGACACAGCTGAAGGAGGAGGCGTGATGTTTCAGCCCCTCATGATCCCATCTGGGGCTCCGATATGCCCCCTAAACATAAATTATGGAGTGGTGGAAATAAGGTTCTATTATCTTTTTTCCCATGGACCGGGGTGGGTAAGGTCATGTTATGATTGGACACATTAAATTATAGATTCAGTGCTTTTGTTAATTCTTCCCTGGCAGTTCTAAAAGGTATAGCAGCAGATCTAGGAATTGAGCCGAACAACTGTAAATATACATGGAGATTAATCTTTAATGCAGGTGCTTATTGAACTATAACATCTTTCCGTAACAGGCTGCAAATCTAGTCTCACCTGTTTAACAGGAGACTTTTATAATTGGATGTTTCTGAAAAAGTTCTGTTTCAGAAAAAGGGAGGAGATCTTTAGGCACAAGGGGAACTTAAATTTCAGTTATTTTTTTACCGAACAAAGCCTTTCAATTTGTCGCTTTAAAAGCATTTCAGATGTAAAAAAACAGCATTTGTTTAGGGTTCAACAGTTTTCTGGTTAAATAGGTTGAAATTATAGTTTTCTTTTATAACTATTAGGCTTCATCAGCTCAGAAGATGATGTGGTAAAATCATATAAAACTATAGGTTTAATGAACCTAGGCTGTTAGCAGTGTAAATGAATAAAATTAGACTGGGATTCTTTTCTGCGGGTTGAGCTTTAAAGCAGCAAAGCATTTTTCTTTTGAGCGGTCTCACATGCTCATCATACCACTTGCCCAATCTAAAAAACCAGATGTTTCCTGTTTTTCATCCTGTTGTGGCACCTTTGTGCGGTTGGTTGTTTTAGCACACAACCCATTCATCTTACCTTGTGGCATGTTTATGCATTTAGTGTTTGGAAGTTTTTATTTACATTATAAGCTCTACTATTCATCCATCCATTTTCTTCCGCTTATCCGGGGTCGGGTCGCGGGGGCAGCAGCCTAAGCAAAGAGACCCAGACTTCCCTCTCCCCAGCCATTTGTTCCAGCTCCTCGGGAGGAACCCCAAGGCGCTCCGAGGCCAGCCGAGAAACATAGTCCCTCCAGCGTGTCCTGGGCCTTCCCCTGGGCCTCCTCCCGGTGAGACGTGCCTGAAACACCTCACCAGGGAGGCGTCCAGGAGGGATCCTGACCAGATGCCCAAGCCACCTCAACTGACTCCTCTCGATGTGGAGAAGCAGCGGCTCTACTCTGAGCCCCCTCCGGATGACTGAGCTTCTCACCCTATCTCTAAGGGAGAGCCAAGACACTCTGCGGAGGAAACTAATTTCAGCCGCTTGTATCCGTGATCTCGTTCTTTCGGTCACCACCCAGAGTTCGGGACCATAGATGAGGGTAGGAACGTAGATCGACCGGTAAATCGAGAGCTTCACCTTTCGGCTCAGCTCTCTCTTCACCACGACAGACCGGTAAAGCGCCCGCATAACTGCAGATGCCCCACCAATCCGTCTATCGATCTCCCGCTCCATTTTTCCCTCATTCGTGAACAAGACCCCCAGATACTTAAACTCCTCCACTTGGCGAAGGACCCCATCCCGGACCCAGAGAAGGCACCCCACCCTTTTCCGGCTCAAGACCATGGCCTCGGATTTGGAGGTGCTGATTCTCATCCCAGCCGCTTCACACTCTGCTGCGAACCGCTCCAGCGAAAGCTGTAGATCACGTTCCGATGAAGCCAACAGGACCACGTCATCTGCAAAAAGCAGAGACCCGATCCTGAGGCCACCAAAACGGATCCCCTCAACGCCTTGGCTGCGCCTAGAGATCCTGTCCATAAAAGTTAGGAACAGGATCGTGACAAAAGGCAACCTTGGCGGAGTCCAACTCTCACTGGAAACAAGCCCGACTTACTGCCGGCAATGCGACCCAAACTCTGGCACCGGTCGTACAGGGACCTAACAGCCCATATCAAGGGGCCCGGTACAACATACTCCCGGAGCACCCCCCACAGGGCCCATGAATCTCAAATTAGATACAATTATGGATAAAGCAAACAGAAAAAGCAAATTAGTTGCGAGCTGTTCTTTTAGGCTTTGTTGACCAGGTGAGAGACCAGCAGCCATCCAGACCACGATCTTGCGCCGCTCAAGGTGGCAGCATGTTGGAGTAGCTCTGTTACTTTGGTTCATATTTTTTTCTTTTTTTAAACTTTAATTCTTCCATTTCTGGTAGAAACATTGTTTTTGTGGACAACTGTTCTCTCTGGTTTTGAATGCTGTGCAGCTGGAAGGATTTTTGCTGATACTTTTTATTTTTGGACATTTGTTATGATGCATAACCATGGCAACAAGGTGGTTTACAACTGGCAGCAGCTGATTAACATCACAAAAGCTCAAATAAGACCTGAACTACAGCCACGGGACCCTGGTGAGTTGGGGGGAGGACGCCGTGGATCCAGAGCGTCCTCTGGGTCGGAATGTCGTGCAACTACAGAGCGTCTTCAGTCAGAGGCTTCTTCAGATCTGCAGAGCGATACAAGAGATCATCCCTACCCACAGCCATCAGCATCTACAACAAATCTTTGAAGGAACTTGCATAATGAGTTACAACAACATTTAATTTCCCTTTGGGATTAATAAAGTAATTTTGAATTGAATTGAATTGAATCTCTCAGGTAATCAGACTAAAGAAAAGGGCTGGAGCGAATTCACTCCCACTGAGGAGCCAGGACGCAGAGCGGGTGAGAGGTTTCCAACTTCAGCACACCTGCACCGTCAGGAGGCAGGGCGGCTTGGAGCACAGAGCTGCCCAGCTGGGGCAGCAGGGTTCGAAGGAAAAGCTGAGGCTTTGTTGACCAGGTGAGAGACCAGCAGCCATCCAGACCACGATCTCTCAGGTAATCAGACCAAAGAAAAGGGCTGGAGCAAATGCACTCCCATTGAGGAGCCAGGTAGCACCTGAGAGGACATGCAGGAGCAGCAAGCCAGAGCGGGTGAGAGGTTTCCAACTTCAGCACACCTGCACCGTCAGGTGGCAGGGCGGCTTGGAGCACAGAGCTGCCCAGCTGGGGCAGCAGGGTTCGAAGGAAAAGCTGAGACCCCTGCCAAACGGGGCAGAACAATCCTCTGATCTGCGTGCAGTCCTTAGAGTTTTCAAACTCAAGGCTACTGAAAAGATACACTTTAGCTGCATATAGGTGATGTGCTGGCAACCTCTCACCTTAGGTCATAGAAGAGCGAGCCGGACGACCACAATTCCCGGCCAGAACAAGATGACTTGACTGCTGATCCGAAAAGTTCCAAAGAAGGACTCAAAATTTATATGATTTTATAAGTGTGATGCCTGACGTTTTTCCCTATATATGGTGATCTCTTTTTTTTTTTTTTTATGTGTCCTGTTTGGCAGTGTGGAGCTCAGAATTGGTGTCTGAGTACCAAGTAGAAGCCCAACAGATTTACTTTCACAAGCGGAGCAGTACAGCTTTTGCTATAGTCCTCCACTTGATATATGTGTGAAAAATCTTTATTATGAATTGTTGGGGTTTTTATTTCCTGATGTTATGGACACGGAGACGGAAAATTAAGGAGAAGAAAGAAGGAAGATGAAGAAGAGAGGTAGGAAACAAAAAGTCAAGAGAGAGGGTATAAAAAATGTTGAGAATGAATGCTGGTGTATATGGGTCTGGCCTAAATCTTCTGTGAGAAAGACTGCAGCGATCCAGAGATTAATGTTCTCTTTATTGCCGTCAAACTGACAGTAACATCAATGGCAGATAGCATGTTTGACAGTGAATTTATGTACAGGCATGTGTGTATGTGTGGTTATCTGAAAACACAAAAATAAATATAATCAGTACAAGCCTGTCATTAATACAACCAAATAATCCCTTAAAGATCAATAATACAATCAAACATGAGTCGGCCGAAAGTGCAATAAACCAAACGTCCAGCAGATGGAGACACAGACCGTGGAATAAACCAAAAGCGACCCAGACGTCGAGCTGCATCACAAACACTACTAATAATAGCCCATTAATGGTAAATATTAATCTATGTGCTCGAATTATCGACACATTAGTAACTTTAAAGGTGAATTAACATAGAACCACGACTCTTTATCTATAAATGGGTAACAAAACTAACAAGTAATTATAAGCTTGTTAGAGGTACACATGTAGGCAATACCGAATGTAACAGAGAAGAAAATAAACACATACAGCTTCATTTACGCACTGGTGAACACAACCTGTACGTTGAATATGTGAATCCACACGAGTAGCTGGTCAAGTCCTTAACGGCAGCCACGCTCTGCGGCACATGCAAAGAACAGCATGGCTGGGTAACTTTCTATAAAACATAACGCTAGGTGGCGTCAGCAGCAGGGAAATTTGCACAGAGACGTGTTAGCATGAGTTGAAAATATAAGAGAGGAAGGGGAACAAAGAAAACACAGGAAGACATTGAAGTCTGCCTCCATACCCACAGGACGGCAGAGAGAGGGGGAAAAACAAAACAAAACACGAAAAAGGAACATCGACAAAACAAACCAAACATTATGAACTAAGAATTACACAACCACATCACACAAAAATAGATATAAAAATACAACAACAATGTCACCGAAAAACTCATGGTACCGATTAATCAAGCTCTAGTAATGATAAC
Organism: Valencia hispanica; assembly: GCA_963556495.2. Classification (NCBI taxonomy): domain Eukaryota; kingdom Metazoa; phylum Chordata; class Actinopteri; order Cyprinodontiformes; family Valenciidae; genus Valencia; species Valencia hispanica. The sequence continues at coordinate 56,675,332 of OY747710.1, forward strand.
CTCAGCCCAAGAATATATCCTTAAACACCAGAGACGTGTTAGCATGCTGGTGCATATAAGGCTTCTCCATAAGAGTGTTCGATAGCTGGTGTAAGCAGGCATCAATCCGTCTCCCAGGAATCGATGCAGACATGAAGGAGATCGGAGCAAAGACGTTCAAAGGACCCCCAGAGCCCCAGGCGGACCCGGGCGGGGCCGACTGCATTCCCCCAAGAGTGGAGCAAAGGAGAACCCCAGCGGCCACTATGCAGGGGCCCGGGGGGCAGCAGTGACGATCTTGTTTTTAAGCGATCAAAAGAGGGATATGAAGAGATAGAAATTCTGTAAATATTGTATGAGGGTTTAATTCTGTAGTACATGTGGAAACATTTAGAAACAGAACAATCAAGAAGAATGTAGTGCATCATGTGTTCCTTCTGTGAGGAAGCTTTGACCATTCTGTGAACGAAGATCTATGTGGGAGGAGTTTCATGCAAACTCTTGTTTCAAATAAAAACGTTATGCTGACGTAGAGCTGTGCTCAGTTACTAGAACTGAGTCCAGCGAACGACGTCTCGCTGTTAAAATATATAATTGTTGTTTGTTGTTCTTATTGCTCCTTTTTACAGAAATGAACGAGCACGCGGGAAGGTGAAATGAGAGCCCAGAGAGCCAAGGGTCATAAATTAAATGGGTGTCGGTTCCTTTAAGAGAGGCTTTAGATTAGAGTGAAAACACCTTTCCAACATTAGGAAGCTATTTAACTGTTGAAACACATCTTTAGGCGCCATCTACTACTATGTTCAATTTTACCATAACAAATGTGTTATCCCTCCAAACTCAGTTGACCCTAAAGAAAAATCTTCCACCTCTGCAGGGACTTACTGGTTGTCCTCCCCACCAACGATGGTTCAGTTTTTCTCTGCTTCTCAGGTTGAATGTTGCATCAAATGTTGGGTCATACATGGAGTTTCCAACGATGCCATGAGACTCCGGATAGAGACCCTTAAATTAAATGATTGCTCACATATAAGTCATATTAAGTCTGTTTAATTTACTTGTTAAATTTCTAAATATTAACATCAGTATTCTGACACAGACATTAATATTTGAAGGGTCAAATTGAAATCATACTTACTGTTGCTATTGAGTAGAGGTTAGGGAAGGTTTTAGAAGGATAAACAGGCCTCATGTAAGGAGCATGGGTTCCACATGTTCCTAAAGAATAGATCAGCCACTGATTTAACACAAAGTTCTACTTAAAGTTAACACTTCTATGCATTACAGCAAAACTATTGTTCCGAAGGTAAAAATCCTGCAATGTAAAACATGTACCTCCCTAACAAACCAATCATCACCAACACCACGATGATTTGGACTGTGCTGAACATGAAAACACAAGATGCTGGAGGAAGTGAAGATTAAGAGAAACTTTATACTTATCAAATATTTTGGTAAGGTCCAAGATTTTTGTAAATATGTATCTAGGCCATATTGTGGAACACAAGAAAGATATGAGTTAGTCGCTAATTCTCCTAGCTGCAAACAAGAGAACTATATGGAGAAAATAGCTCAGTTCAACATCATCTACAACTGAAGACTAGCAGGAGGTGATTCTGATTTATTTTACCTTTACTGTACAGCATAGTATTGTTAGTTCTGTTTTCATAACTTAGAATTTTATCTTTGCCTGAATCTTTTACTATTCACGCCTGAAGTTCTGCAGTGTGGGTCCATCTAACCATCCATTTTCTGTACCCGTCCATCCTATGCAGAATTGCGGGGGGGGGGGGGGGGGGCTGGTGCTGATCTTCAGCAGTCGAGGGGCGAGAGAGGCGGGGTACACCCTGGACAGGTCAACAGTCCATCACAGGGCACAGTATGGGTCAATAAAGGGAATTTCTATTCTATTCTAACCACAGTGGAGACAAGGAAGACTGAAGATATTAGCTTTGTGGTAGTAACAAGATAGTTTCCACTGTGCGTATTAATGCATATTAAGGTATATTTGTTGTTTGAACTATTAAAATAGTGGAGCGATACGGAGGTGGAGGAAACCCAGGGAGCGATATGTTCTTTCCATGTTGTATGTTTAATTTTTAACATGCTGAATAAAGCTAATAAAAAGATCCTGACTTACGGAGTTTTTCAATGCTGGGTATGATGGGGCTCCCCCGCTTCACATAAGAAGCTCTAAAACCATCCACCGACAATATGATGAGAGGTGGACGCACAAACCTGCACATGCAACAAAACAGAAAATGTGAACAGTAAAATTCTGTCAGGCCACTGTACTCTTGTTTCTGTCTTCAATACTGCAAAACGTTTCAAAGATTAAAACATACCCAGCAGGACACTCGGGGGTCCTGATTTCCTCACATTCATCCTGCAGCCAAGAAGTATCTCCTGAAGCAATACAAAAAGGATGTGAGATAGAGCAACACCCAAATTCCAATCGGCCAAAACAATCAGTAACTTTAACAAGTTAAGCAACTATAAAGTGCATGGAATTTGTATTTACAACCGTAAATACAATTTCTAGAATTGCGCTGCTCTGGGTGGCTGCATGTTGGAGTGGCTCTGTTGGCTAAATATTGAGTTTTGTTTTTTCCGACGTTGGTACCTCTGTGGGGGGTTTTCTTGAGGAAAGATAGCATTTTTTGGACCTGTACACTTTCAAGTTTTTGGTGCTGTGAAGCTGGAAGGACTTTTGCTGTTGGTTTTTTACGTTTTGATAACTTGTTATGATGTGTAACCATGGCAACAAGGTGACATACAGCCAGGATCAGCTAATTGACTTTGCAAAAGCTGAAAAAATACCTCAACTGAAGCCACAAATCCCTGATGAGTTGAGAATGTGGAAGTGTGGATGCAGAGCACGAACAGAAAGGAGATAGAGAAGAAGGAAGTTCAAACCATCTCCTCCATCGATCATAATGGGCAATGTAAGGTCCCCCGCTAACAAGATGGATGAACTTCAAGCCCTTACAAGAACTCAGCCAGGGTATTGGGAATGCAGTGTTATGGGTTTCACTAAGATGTGGCTGCAGGATAATTTAACCGACTCCTACATCTCTCTGCCAGGCTTCCTGACTGTAAGAGAGGACAGAGATCTGAAGAAGAGCAGGAAAAGAAAAGGAGGTGGAGTAGCAGTGCTTGTCAACAACAGATGATGTATTCCAGGACATATTACTGTGAAGTTTCATCTCTGCAGCCCAGATATTGTACTCTTGGCAGTGAGTTGTCCAAATTATTTGCCAAGAGAGTTCACCAGTGTTATTTTGGCAACCGTTTACATTTCACCTTCAGCCGTTGCCGACAATGCATGTGATGTCATCAGTTCCATTGTCACTAAGCTACAGACCCAGCACCCCAATGCATTTGTGCCAATATCTGGGGATTTTAATCACGCCTCACTCTCTACTACACTTCCAACATTTTAACAGTTTGTCAGCTGCTCCACAAGAGAAAGCAAGACCTTGGATTTATTTCATGCCAATGTAAAGAATGCATACATGTCCAAACCAAGCCCTCCTCTGGGACAATCAGATCACAATCTTGTTTTTCTCTGCTCAGAATATAAGCCAATTGTTCAGAGGCAACCTGTGACAAAAAGAACTGTCAGAAAATGGTCATACGAAGCTGAAGAAGCCCTGCAGGGTTGTTTTGAGACCACAGACTGGATGACTCTTTGCCAAGCACATGGCGAGGACATTAATGCCATGACTGAGTGAGTGAGTGACTATATAAACCTCTGTGTGGACAACATCATCCCCACCAGAACAATGGAATGCTTCCCTAATAACAAACCCTGATTCACCAGTAACCTGAAGGAACTGCTAAACAAGAAAAAAAGAGCCTTCAAGGAGGGCAACAGGAAATTATTGAGCATACAGAAGCAACTGAAGGTCAAAATCAGAGACAGCAAAGAGGAATACAAGAAGAAACTGGAGACCAACCTACAGAGAAACAATAGGCTTTAATCACAGGAAGGATTGGGTAAATGGTAAAATGGTAAATGGCCTGTACTTGTACAGCGCTTTATTTAGTCCTTGAGGACCCCAAAGCGCTTCACATTACATTCAGTCATTCACCCATTCACGCACACATTCACACACTGAATGGGTAGATAGAAGTCTGGACAGAGCCAATGAACTGAACACATTCTTAAACAGGTTCAGTTCAGAAACAAACTCAGCATCTTCCTCTCCTGTCCCCAGCCAAACAGACATCCCATTCTTCTCTGACCCTCACCTCGGCTATGTTATCTATCACCTTAGTCATGATTCCAGTCTGATTCCACAAGTTTGTCTTCAACCAAGTCAGGAGATGCTGCTACCCTCTTTGCCTCCCCCTCCCACTTGTCTGTCTCCATAAGTTAGGTGAAGAGGCAGCTGGAGAAACTGAACCAGAACAAGGCTGCCAGTCCAGATGGTGTCAGCCCCAGAGTCCTGAAAGCCTGTGCAGAGCAGCTCTGTGGGATTCTGCAGCACCTCTTCAATCTTAGCCTAACTCAGGAGAAGGATTCAGTGTTGTGTAGGACATCATGCCTTGTTCCAGTACAGAAGAAAAATCACCCAACAGTCATCAATGACGATAGACCTGTTGCCCTGACATCCCATACCATGAAGGTCCTGGAGAGACTCCTGTTGGCCCCCCCGAGTAAGCAAATAATAACACATCAGGACCCGCTGCTTATCGCTGTGGAGTTAGAGTTGAAGATGCCATCATCCACCTGATTCAACCAACTCACTGTCATCTGCACAAAGCCGGCAAAACTGTGAGGATCATGTTATTTGATTTCTCCAGTGCATATAACACAATTAAGCCTGATTTGCTTTGTCAGAAACTCCAGAAGACACATGTGGAGCACTCAATAATCGCCTGGATCAATGTCAATGACTACCTGACAAACAGACCACAGTTTGTGAGACTGAAGAATTGTGTCAAACCAGGTGGTCAGCAGCACAGGAGCACTACAGGGGACCGTACTCTCACCATTCCTTTTCACTCTGTACACCTCGACTTCCAGTACAAATCAGAAAAAACACATATGGAAAAAAAGTAAAATAAAAGCAAAAACAAGTGGTAAGACAGGATGTAAAATTAATAAGAAGCCGGGTTCAAATCCAAGGTCATACAGAATTGAAAGCCAAAGAGTAGAAATTAGTTTTTAAACAAGAATTAAAAGAGTTGAGGGAGGGGGCGAGCCTGATCAAAAGAGGTAATTGGTTCCAGAGTTTTGTGGCACAGACACCGAAGGTGCGCTCACCACGCAGCTTAGTGCGGGCTCTGGGGACACGCAGTAGGTGATGATCAGCAGATCTGAGAGATCGTGGGGTAACATATGGACTAAGCAACTCTGAGAGATATAAGGGTGCTAGAGCATTGAGGGATTTAAAAACAAACAACAAAATCTTGAATTGGATCGAATCTGGAATTCGAAAATGGACAGGGAGCCAGTGAAGTTTAGACAAAACCAGGGTAATGTGCTGTCTGCGACCTGTGCCAGTCAGGAAACGAGCAGCTGCATTCTGCACAAGCTGCAAGCGTGAAATAGAGGTGGATTTAATACCATAAAGAATAGAATTTCAGTAATCTAAACGAGAGGTGATAAAAGCATGGACCATTGTTTGAAGGTCTCGCCTCTTTAGGATGGATTTAAGTTTAGCAACTCTCTTCAGACGGAAGAAGCACAATTTAACAGTTTGATTCATATGGGTAATCAATTGTCAGTAGTGAATCCATTTTGACACCAAGGTTTGAGACAGAGGATTTAATGGTGGACAAAAAAAATGAGAGGTCAAATTGGGGGCCCAGCTGTATTTTTTGGGGGGAAAGAATTACCTAAGTCTTGGCATTATTTAAAAGTAGAAAATTAGTAGAAAGGCAAGCCCTGATGTCAGTAACATTCAATTAAAGGTTGCACAGAATCATAAGGTTTTAGAGAGAGATAAAGCTGTCAGTCGTCTGCATAAAGATGATAATTAACCTGATGTTTCTTAAAAATAGCACCTAACCGTAAAATATATAGATTAAAAAGAAGGGGTCCAAGAATGGAACCCTGGGGAATACCACAGGGAAGGGAGTACGAGGAAGAAGCGCAGTTGCCCATTATCACGCTGAAGCTGGTGTCATAAAAATAGGAGCTGAACCAGTCCAAGGCAGACCCTTTAATACCAAGCAATTAGTTCAGACGGGACAGTAAAATTTTATGGTCTACAGTATCGAAGGCTGCAGATAAATCCAACATCAAAACCACAAAAAGACCAGAATCAGTAGCAAGTAAAATATCATTAAAAACACGAAGATGGGCCGACTCAGTACTCAGTACTATGGAAAGGCTGAAAGCCAGACTGAAACAGATCCCATACACCAAGGTCATGAAGATAAGAAATTTGTGTAAAAACGAATTTCTCAAATAACTTGGATGAAAAGGAAAGTTTCAAAATAAGTTACCCAGGTCATTTGAGTTCAGAACTGGTTTCTTCTGAACCACTGCATGTTTAAAAGCACTGGGCTCAACACCAGATGTTGTACTACTATTTATAATTTGCAGAATAAAGTGGCCAGCAACTGGAAAGACCTCCTCAAGAAACTGAGGAGGCACAGGGTCAATAGGGGAGCCAGAGGGCTTCATCTCAGCCAAGAAGTCCTCAAGAGAGGACAAAGAAATTGGTTCAAAGTGATCAAAAGGTCGCTGAGGGGAGGGCAGATCAAATGAAGCAGCACATAAGGGGGAAATCTGGTTCCTAATATTAGCAATTTTAACCAGAAAGAAGTTAAAAAACTGTGTGCACAACTCATCAGTAATAATAGGAGAGGAGAGGGAGAAAGAATAGCATTGAGAGTTTTATATAAAACACGTTGATCTCCTGAACATTTTGCGAGATGGACAAGAAGCTGAATACAGAGAGCTGGTGGACCACTTTGTGGCATGGTGTGGATACAATCGTCTTGAATGTGAACAAATTCAATTCAGTTTTTTTATATAGCACCGATTCACAACAGATGTCATCTCAAGGCACTTAACAAGAAGTCATTTCAATACATTTATACAAACATTCCAATCAGTTAAAAAGTTTCCTATTTAAGGAATCCCAGCAGATTGCGTCAGTCATTGGCGTGAGGTTGGGCCCTGTTGATGCAGACTTTCCAACCACAGCAATCCTTCAGCAATCCCTCATACTGAGCAAGCATGTAGCGACGGTGGAGAGGAAAAACTCCCCTTTAACAGGAAGAAACCTCCAACAGAACCAGGCTCAGTAGGAGCGGCCATCTGCCACGACCGTCTGGGGGTTTTGAGAAGACAGAGCAGAGACACAGAAGGAACAGAAGATCTGATATAAGAGTACTTTCTATGTTACAGAAAGTAAAAAAGTTGATAACAGGACAGAGTGGATGTTCAGTTACTGGGAGGATCATCCCAGTCGATGCCCCCCGTCCAACAGGGCATTGCAGCCAAGCAGGATACCAGACCAGGTATATCTTCTATGGAGAGAAAAACACTGAGAGAAAACAAAGTTAACAGTCGAAATAACAGAATGTACTGTAATACAACTGGAGAGTCGTAGGAGAAAAGGAAGTAGCAGAGTGAAGAAAATTGGTAAGTCTGTCCTCCAGCAGTCTAAGCCTATAGCAGCATAACTACAGAGATAGCTCAGGATGACCTTAGCCACTATAACTATAAGCTTTATCAAAAAGGAAAGTTTTAAGCCTGCCCTTAAAAGTAAACAGAGTGCCTGCCTCACGGACTAAAGCTGGGAGCTGGTTCCACAGGAGAGGAGCCTGATAACTAAAAGATCTGCCTCCCATTCTACTTTTAGAAATCCTAGGAACTACAAGTAAACCTGCAGTCTGAGAGCGAAGTGCTCTGTTAGGAACATAAGGAACAATTAGATCTCTGATGTATGATGGAGCTTGATTATTAAGGGCTTTGTATGTAAGAAGAAGGATCTTAAATTCTATTCTGGATTTAACAGGGAGCCAATGAAGGGAAGCTAAAACAGGAGAAATGTGATCTCTCTTTTTAATATTCATCAGAACTCTTGCTGCCGCATTTTGGGTTGAACTGAAGGCTTTTAATGGCATTTTGTGGACTACCTGATAGTAAAGAATTACTGTAGTCCAGCCTTGAGGTAACAAATGCATGGACTAGTTTCTCAGCATCACTCCTGGACAGGATGTTTCTAATTTTAGCAATATTCCGGAGGTGAAAGAAAGAAATTCTAGAAACCTGTTTAATATGGGATTTAAATATCAAGTCTTGGTCAAAAATAACGCCGAGGTTCTTTACGTTATTACTGGGGGCCAATTTAATGCCATCCAGATGAAGTGATTGACTAATCAGTTTCTGTTTAAGAACTTCTGGTCCAAAGACAGCAACTTCTGTTTTGTCAGAATTTAAAAGCAAAAAGTTTAGGGTCATCCATGTTTTTATGTCTTCCAGACATGCCTGTAATCTACCTAACTGACTGGGTTCATCAGGATTTATGGATAAATATAGTTGTGTATCATCTGCATAGCTGTGGAAATTTATCCCATGCTGTCTAATGATTCTACCAATTGGGAGCATATATATGGTGAACAGAATTGGTCCAAGCACAGAACCCTGTGGAACTCCACAAGTAACCCTTGAGAGTGAAGAAGATTTATCATTTAGATTAACAAACTGGAATCTATCAGACAAATATGATTTAAACCAGCCTAGTGCTGTTCCTTTGATCCTTGTAACATGTTCAAGCCTTTCTAGGAGAATATTATGATCGACTGTGTCAAAAGCAGCACTGAGATCTAACAAAACCAGAACAGACACAAGTCCATTATCTGAGACCATGAGAATATCATTAGTAACCTTCACCAGTGCTGTTTCAGTGCTATGATGAGTTCTAAAACCTGACTGAAACTCTTCAAACAGCTCGTTACTGTTTAGATGCTCACAGACTTGATTAGCAACAATTTTCTCAAGGACTTTGGATAAGAAAGGAAGGTTAGATATAGGTCTGTAATTCACTAAGTCATCTTGATCAAGGGAAGGTTTCTTGAGTAAAGGTTTAATTACAGCTATTTCAAATTCCTGTGGTACGTATCCGTTTACTAAGGATAGATTCATCATATCCAAAATGGGGCCAGGAACCAAATGGAACACTTCTTTAAATAATTTGGTTGGAATTGGGTCCAACATACAAGTTGAAGGTTTAGATGAGGCTAATATTTTTGATAATTCCGAAAGCTCAAATGAATCAAAACAGCCTAAGCACAACTGAGGTTCTACAGTTCTTTCCGATACTGCCTCATTTACTGAGGAAGAAGTAACCATGTTTGGGAGGATGCAATCCACTGTGTTACCCTGAGACACTAAGGAAAGTAAGAATGGAACAGATTCTTTAAAAATTGTTACAGCATTGTCTGATAAAGCTCTACTATAATGAAATTTTCTTTCAGATTTAAGATGGTCAGTTAAAGTAAATTCAAAAGTTATGAAGAAGTGGTCAGACAGGACCGGGTTATGTGGGTGGACTGTTATTTCCTCACACTCAATACCGTATGTCAGTACAAGGTCCAAAGTGTGTTTGCCCGTGTGGGTCGATCCCTGTACTTTTTGAGTAAAGCCAATTGAGTCTAAAATAGCATTGAAGGCTGCATTTAGGCTATCACTTTCAGTATCCACATGAATATTAAAGTCCCCCACTATAATAACCCTATCAGTATTTAATACTAAATCAGATAAAAAATGTGAGATCTGATCCAAGAATTGAGAGTAAGGGCCTGGTGGACGATACAAAACCACAAACAAAAATGGTCTTATTGTTTTGCAACTTGGATGAGGAAAATTAAGGGTTAGATGTTCAAAAAAACTGTAGCTATCAATTGGTCTGGGACTAATTATTAAATCAGAACGAAAAATGGTTGCAACTCCTCCTCCTCAACCAGTATTTCTAGGAATGTGAAGATTTAAATGACTGGAAGGAGTTGACTCATTTATACTGACATAATCCTCCTGCTGCAACCAGGTTTCTGTGAGACAAAGGAAATCAATGTGATTATCACAAATCAAGTCATTTACTAACAAAGTCTTTAAGGAGAGAGATCTTATGTTCAATAAACCACATTTAATATATTTATTTTTCTGTTCAAAGTTGTATTTATTTTTATGAGATTTCCATAATTTGCTTTTGTTGGCTTAACTTTTAATCCATTTAATTTTGGCCGTGGGCAAGACACTGTTTCTATAGGTTAATGGGTGGGTAACAGTACAGAAGCAGCAGAGAGGTGGGTTAAACTTTGACTCTGCTTCCTGGTCTGGACCCTGGGTTGTCAGTGTTTTGGAGGACTAAGGCAGAAGCTTGTCTGTACTACGCTGCATCGCACACCGGTGGTGCATTCAAGGAACGTATGAAATGTATGGTGAGTTCAAAAACGTAGGACATCTAAAACTTATGACAAAAAAACCCACTGAAAATAATATAAGCAATAAACTTCTGTTTAATGGCGGTTGGCAAGAAACATTTGATGCATGCTAAATATACCCTAATTATTTTTACAAAGTACTAAAAAACAAACAAGTATATTCTCTTTTAATTTCATGTTCTTGAGATATCTCAGCATTTTTTTCAGAACTTAAAATTTTGTTTAAAAAGGTCTTTGATGTCCAGTTGCAATTTAATATCTTGTAAATTTTTGTACCAGTTTTCTCACAGTTTACTTCAGACAAAATAGTACATGTTCAACAGTCTCTTCTTGAAGACAGAAGTCACATTTCCCTGTAACATGTTTCCCCTGTTTAAACAATGTATTGTTTGACCCTGTAATTCTAATCTAAATATAATTATTTCCTTCTTTCTGTTTCATTCATCACGCAATGACATCATTATGCAAATTAGTTTATTACATCATCTGGCGACATCTAGTGACTTTCTGGGGCAACTTCAGCCACTTTCTGTCGGAGACAGTTGGCAACACTGGTCTGGCGAAGTTTTTCTTTCCATACCAGCTGCTTTCTCTACAGAGACAGGAATAAAAAGGACCTCGCTTGGAGGAACATAAGTGAGGAGAAAGGGCAACCTGGTAAGTTCATTTCACTTTTGAAAGTTTTGACTGACTCTGCGAACCTGCGCAAATACTAGCAAGCCCTGTCTGTCCTGCTATTTTACAATTATTTTCCAGCTTATGTAAAATTACTTTTCCGCTAACAAGATAATGTGTTTATTCAGAGACATTCTGCAGAAAAAAGTGGAAGAGCCTCAGGGACACCTATATGAAGGAGAAGAAGATAGAGATTGAGAAGCGGAGTGAGTCAGCAGCAGGATCGGGAAGGAAATGGAAGTTCTCCGCAGACATGAGGTTTCTCGACCCCTTCATCACCCCGCAGGAGACCAGCAGCCATTAACGTAGGCAGTTATGTTACTTTATGTTTGTTGTCAAATGGCCAAGTGTTCTTTTTTACTAATAAAGACAAAGAAACTACAGCATATTAATACTTTTTTAGAAACTACGATTGTTTGAACTTTGAGAGTATTTAAACTAGTGAGAACTGTGAGTAAATGTTAATGTATGTCTGAGAAAAGTGTATAAAGTGTGTGGCGAGGGGTTTCAAAGTTATTTTAGAACGTAACCCCTGCAATAAACGAGCGACCACTGTATATAATTTCTCTATGACTATTGTTATCAACCTGTTGACTTAACATTTAATATTGTCTTGACAGAGTCATCTGATTCTGCAGGAGTAGAGCCACCCCCTGTTGCTTCTCCTGGCTCCCCATTCCTGCTGCTGGACCCACTGGTGTGTGAAGAAAATTGTTGCAACCATAAATGTGACATGTATAAATCAGATGTACAGCAACCACTGATAGCTTTTAACATTCACATTAACTCACTTTTTGTGAATAGTTACCTTTACTAATAATCCACAACCAATCACATTATAGCCTGTTTTTTTTACCATTTTGAAAATGAAAATCTAGTAGCAGCCTTCTCATTACTTTGTGTTGTTTTGTGCTTTGTTTTACAGGCCCTCAGAGGAGGAGAGCACCCAGGCGGACGAGGGACGGGTCCCAGGACGGTTGGCCCGAGGTGGAGCTGGCCATCCTGGCGTGCCTCAAGAGGCCACGGCAGTCTCCAACTGAGCTCCTCCAGGGCAGGAACAACGCACTTTTCTTCTTCTTCTCCTTCCAATGACCCTGAGGCTCTTCCACCTCCTAAGCATGGTCCTTTTTATTCCTGTCTCTGTCTGTAAATAGTTATATTTTTCATATTTATTTGTTTCTGTTTGAGATTTGTTGAATATTTTTTCTAAATTTTAAATTTTGATAATGACTATATGTCTCAGTTAGTTCTACTACACAGCAAATATTGTCACACAACTTTATTTATACATTATGCAATGTTCAGTGAATATAATACAAATCCAAAAATATTCTACTATATAGGAACATAACACTGTGAAGACAAGAGAATGAAGAGAGGTTTGTTTGTTTCATATGTTCCCAACAGAGCACTTTACTCTCAGACTGCAGGTTTACTTGTAGTTCCTAGGATTTCTAAAAGTAGAATGGGAGGCAGATCTTTTAATTATCAGGCTCCTCTCCTGTGGAACCAGCTCCCAGCTTTAGTCCGTGAGGCAGACACTCTGTTTACTTTTAAGGCCAGGCTTAAAACTTTCCTTTTTGATAAAGCTTATAGTTAGAGTGGCTGAGGTCATCATGAGCTATCTCTGTAGTTATGCTGCTATAGGCTTAGACTGCTGGAGGACAGACTTACCAATTTTCTTCACTCTGCTACTTCCTTTTCTACTACGACTCTCCAGTGGTATTACAGTACATTCTGTTATTTCGACTGTTAACTTTGTGTTCTCTCAGTGTTTTTCTCTCCATAGTCGATATAACTGGTCTGGAATCCTACTTGGCTGCAATGCCCTGTTGGACGGGGGGCATCGACTGGGATGATGCTCCCAGTAACTGAACATCCACCGTGTCCTGTTATCAACTTTTTACTTTCTGTAACATAGAGAGTATACTTATATCAGATGTTCTGTTCCTTCTGTGTCTCTGCTCTGTCTTCTCAAGCCCCCAGACGGTCGTGGCAGATGGCCGCTCCTACTGAGCCTGGTTTTGTTGGAGGTTTCTTCCTGTTAAAGGGGAGTTTTTCCTCTCCACCGTCGCTACATGCTTCCTCAGTATGAGGGATTGCTGAAGGATTGCTGTGGTTGGAAAGTCTGCATCAACGGGGCCCAACCTCACGCCAATGACTGACGCAATCTGCTGGGATTCCTTAAATAGGAAACTTTTTAACTTATTGGAATGTTTGGATAAATGTATTGAAATGACTTCTTGTTAAGTGCCTTGAGATGAAATCTTTTGGGAATCGGCGCTATATACATAAACTGAATTGAATTGAATTAATGTTGGAGGCAAGCTCCTTTTATTAAAATAATAAATGATGATTGGTAAAATTGATCTGGACATGCTTCGCATCTAGAGCTCCACAGCAGAGAGGGAAGTTCCACCGCTCCTGGAATCCCTCTGCGATAGACCGCCAGTGTTCAGTGGAAGATACAGCCATGTAGTTCTCCACTAGACAGTCCCAGATGGCCATCGCTACCTGGGGGGCGATCTGGCACACTGAGGAGACACCAACTCGGAAACTGGACGCGATGGTCCTATAGGAGTCTTCGGTGGCATGGAACCTGGAGAACATTATTTAAAAATAGTATTATCTATACTGAATCTATACAAAATACATTATTCAAATTCAAAAATACCTTCTTGATCTCAGAGTGAAATTACACAATATATAAATATTATATAAAATATTTTTAAATTATTTGAATAATTATATAACATATAGTTAATATTATACAAAGTCTGTTCTGTTGTGTCTTAACTTTACCATATCTTAATTTGATTGCTAGCAACTTTTACAACTACAGTGTGCCAATTATAGAGTCTGACAGCTGCAGGGATTATATACAAATATTAGACTGGTTCTATGCAAGAATTAAACCAGGTCTAAATTAAACTAAATCAGGACTTTATTAGATATACATTCTGAGTATCAATAGAAATATTATAAACAGTGGTCTCCATACCACAGCTTGCTATCTGTAAACACCGACAGCATACACTGATAGCATAGCATATATTAGCACACACATCGATAAAGGACTACCCTATTATACACGTTTTATACACTTACTAACCACAGGCAGGTGGACAGGTGCTCAGCAGATGGGATTGAGCGCCTGTAGTTGGTGTCTTGGCGGGCGATGCTTGGACCGACGCGGGACAACAGCTCCTCAAACTGGCCAAGGGACGGTGGTACTGCTGAAAGCGGCCATCATCCAGACGCAGCTCTTGGAGCAAGTGGTGAAACTCACCAAACTGCTCACATCTGGAGGAACTTGTGGACCCAAGTACGGCGAGAACGTCCTCTACGCCGCTGCTCCGCTCTCCACAGTCTATAGAGAAGGGAGACTCTCTTCCAGCGCTAGATTGACAGCTGCCATCTTGAAAAAAAACCGTCTGGCACTAGCTCCTCCCACAAGTTACGTATTTCTGGGTTGACACGCGTGGCAAAGTGGTTTATATATATATATATATATATATATATATATATATATATATATATATAAAAAGTGGTATATTTTGCGTGCGTCCAATTCGATTTGGATGCACGTTGAGCTGCAAATGTTCAAGCGTCACACTTTGGCGTGCGGGACGTTTTTGACGCTTTGGTGTAAGTCTGCTACGGTTCTTGGGAATGACTGAGTTCCAAAAAACAATTTATGTACATAAAATATTACAAATGCGAAAAGTAAATATATTTTTGAATGTATTTTGTCTGTAAATTTTCCCAAAATGGTAGTATCCTATGTTATGTCAGGTTGTGTAATGATTTTTTTCTGGGTTCCTTGTCTTCCAACCTAATATTAGTGGGGGATTTCAATATTCATATGGACAATGATAATTTGATGCTCAATTGAGACTTTACGTCATGTCTTGATAGTCATGGTTTTCTACAATATATCAATATTCCTACTCATAGCAAAGGTCATATTCTGGATTTACGTCACTGATCTTCACATTTCAGATCACTTTTTTGTTTCCTTTACTATTTCAATATGTTTTTCTCCTGTGAAGCCATCTCGACTTATCCATTTCTGCAATGTTAAGAACATTGATCTTGACATTCTTTCCACTTATCTTTCTTCTATTAGTTTTTCTGGTGATGATCCCATCCTGATGATCTTGTAAATTATTATAATCTTAGTGTCCATAATATTTTTAATATTATTGCCCCTGTTAAAACCAGATCTGTTCTCTTTATTCGTTCAGTTCCCTGGTTTACTCTGGAACTCCGGAAATTAAAATCTGTCGGACGACAACTGGAAAGGTTATTCAGGAGAGGCGGTTAATAGTTCATAAAGCTATGTATACAGCCCATTTAGTTCATTATAAGGACACAATCACTCTATCCAAATCACTTTATTATTCCAACATTATAGATTCTTATGAAGGTAATTCTAAACCCTTGTTTTCATTGTTTAGTAAAATGTCCTATTCTCTGCCACCTCATTTCCATTCTTCTAATAACTGCAATACAATTATGGCTTTCTTTAATCAAAAAGTTGGAAGAATCCATAAACATCTTTATACTATTAATTCCCCTTCTTGTCCCCCTGATGACGAACTTAAATTTTCTTTGCCTTTTTCTATTTTTTTATTCCAGATGCTGCAGTCATATCTGCCATTATCTGCAAATCCAAGTCTTTTACCTGTCTGCTGGATCCACTTCATACTATTTTAGTCAAATCTTGCCTTTCCTCTCTATTTCCCTTAATCCATGCCATTATTCAAGCCTCCCTTACCACAGGAATCTGTCCAGCGATGCGGCTGTTACTCCTATATTAAAAGAACCCGGTTTTGACCCTAATGACTTTAGCAACCTTCGTCCTAACTCTAATCTCCCATTTCTCACTAATATTCTTGAGAAAGCTGTTGCTGCCTAACTTTATTCTCATCTAACTCAAAACTCTCTCTATGAAGTTTTTCAGTCTGGTTTCCATTCGAATCATAGCACCGAAACTGCCCTTATTAAAATTACTAATGACCTTCTCCTGGCTGCAGATACTGGTGTTGTAATTATTAACTTAAATGCATAAGCAATAAGCGTCTGGTTTATCTGAGGATCAATAATTATAATCAATAAATTTATATTAATATAATTATTGACGTTTGAGTTTAACCTGTTTATTTAAGATCATCGGGGCACCAATCTCGGATTCGAGATAGGCTACTTTTAATTAAACCAGACCGTCAGTCTCTTCTGAGAAGGCGGAGTCCGTCCGTGAGGATTTAACTTCTTTGAAGTACACACTGAAGAAGAACCAGAAACTTATCGGTAATTAAGGAAATGTATTAAGAAAATAGATCAACCTTACAGCCAAACATTTCATTTATAATTTCCATCTATTCTAATGCATGCAAAAATATAGAACAAACAGTTAACGTTGAGGGGAGGGGTTACGGTGTGTGTGTGTGTACGGCGTGTGTGTGCGTGCGTGTGTGTGTGTGTGTACGGCGTGTGTGTGTGCGTTTGTGTGTGTGTATGTGTGTGGGAGACAGCGAGTGAATCAGGGGGGTTTAGCTTACACCCTCAATACACCATCAATAACTCAAGCCTTATCAATTCGTGCGATCGGCTCACAAAGGGAGACAAAAAAAGGCAGCGTGGCGATTCGACAAAGGCTAGCTTCAATTAGCAATGGTGGCTTGGACAAAGGGAAAGGGGATGACAGTAAAAGGGAATCAACGGAAGCCACGCCACCTGCCTAACAGCCACGCGAGCCAACCACAGCGGACAATATGATCAAAATAATACAATATACTACCCCTTATAAACATTTTTCGTAAATTCCACGTTCAATTTCGCTGCTAGGTCAATGAAACTCAGCTCTTCCGTTCGACGAAACCATCTACTTCACTCCCCCATCCTTTCCTAACCAACTGTCTCTCCGAAGTTAGAGCTTGGTCATCTACCAACTTCCTCCAACTCAATAGTGATAAGACTGAATTAATTCTCATTGGTACCAAATCCACCCTCTCTAAGATCAATAGTTTCACATTTAATATCAATAATTCCCTAGTAAGTCCTGTCCTTAAAGTAAAGCGTCTGGGTGTCATCTTGGACAATACTCTATCATTCCAGAATCATCCACACAGCATCTCTAAGACGGCCTACTTTTATCTCCGTAATACAAATTTTGTGTGCCCCTCTCTTTCTCCTTATACTGCTGCTATCATGGTCCATAGCCTGGCTACGAGTTGTATTGACTATTGCATCTCTCTTTTCTTTGGTCTCCCCCACAAATCTATTCATAGGCTTCAATTAATTCAAAACTCAGCTGCCCACATCGTTTCCAGAACCCCTTCATTTCATCATATTATTCCTGTTTTGCTGCAGCTTCACTGGTTAGTGGTTAAATTCAGAATCCAGTTCAAACTACTGTTATACACCCTTTAAACCAATTCATAATCTTGCTCCACCTTACTTATCCGACCTGCTCCAGATTTCTTCATCCTCCCGTTCCCTCAAATCTTCATCCTCTCTTCATTTAAAGGTTCCTGTTACACGACTTACCATGAAATCTCTGGAACGGACTTCCTTCTGATATCAGAAACATAGATTCTCATCCTGCTTTTGAATCTTGTCTTAAGACCCATTTGTTTAAATTGGCATTTGACTTATAGTAGTCATTTTTACTTGTGTAATTTTTATACCTGTATTTATTGCTCTATGTTTTGATTTGTTGTACGGTGTCCTTGAGTCTTGAAAGGCGCTTCAAATAAAATGTATTATTATTATTATTATTTTGATAATTTAATCAATATATATGTCAATCAGAGTCAGGATAAATGAGGGCTAGTTCTCAAATTCACCTCAGAAACCCCACGTATTGGCTTTAAGCTGCATGTCTTCCCTTGGTCTACAAACCCACCAGATCCACAACATAACTTTAGAAAAGTACTGCAATATCTTAGATCAAAAGGTCTTCAGGCACTACAAGCCCAAGACAAATTTCCCTTGGGACAAGAAAGTTTTAATCGTAATCGTAAATTCTGCTCTATAGCAAAAAAATTTGAAGGAAAATGTCAAACCATCAGTTTATGAACATAAGCACAAGACACAGTTGGGTTTTGCAGAAGGACAATCATGCAAAGCAAACGAGCAAGTCTACCTCTAAATTGTCAAATAAATTATTGAAATCTGACTGAGAATCTGTAGGATGACGTTAAACAGGCCATTTATGATGAAAAACCCTCCAATGTGGCTGAGTTAAAAGAATTATGGAAAGCAGAGTCGGCCAGAATTCCTCCACAGTGAAAGAAAAGACTCGTTACCAGTTACCACAGATTGTTGATAGCAGCTGCTCGTTGTTTTGGGTAGTTTTCACTTAACATTTAACAAAACAAGAAATCTGTTAGGGGGTAAATGCTATAGACCAGGGGTCTCAGTTATAAAACTTGCTTACACACAAAACAGGGTCTGAAAACTGTGTAAGTCACTTTCTATGTGTGAAGTACAAATATAAATACTGCAGTGACTCTCCTGCATAATGCTGCACAATGGATGCGCTGGTGCTCACTTAAGATCAGCCACAGGCCACATCTGGATGGGGGGAGCTGATGTAGATTCTCTAAAGTAGTCCTATTAGATCTATGTGCTGAACTGTGCCCACTGTTAGATCTACCGACCAGCTTGAACCGTGCATCCCCGCCCCAAGGCTGTATCACTCCTCGCAGCTCTTCCATTTAGTTGTGACTCACAAATAATATATTGCACGAATTATACTTTTTAAAAGTAGACTTAAAACGCACCTTTTTTGTCAGGCTTTTTAAATATCTAGGAGCGCTGAAACTTATTGCATTCTGCTAATTTATTTTTTATTAGTGTTAATTTACTTTTAATCCAATCTTATTGTTGCTACAAGAAGTAATCATATACCAAACTTTATTTTGATTGTTTATATTGGTTTATTTTTTATTTGACTCTCTTTACTCTTGTTAAATTGTCTTGTTACATATTTTTTTATTGCTAATTATATTTTTGTCTTTTATTGTGAAACACTTTGGTTGCGTTTTCGCTGAGTAAAGAGTATATACTCAGAGACTGGATTCCTCCTGTTTCCCTCTGCCTTAGCAGCAGCGCCGGCCTCGAGCAGCGCTGACTCAGCGCCTTGAGCCAGCGGCTCAAATTGATACGGCTCGGGGCCGCCACGCTCCATAAAGCCATACCCCTCCGTGCTTCCTGGCACTGCCCACTTTGTAGAATTTTTTCAAATGTCTGGGGACGGGGTTATAATTTTAAATAGGGTTCAGTTTCACTTTAAGCTGGCTGTGGCTTGTGTTTTCTGACTTCACTTACTTACCAAACTCAGTTCTTAAACACCTAATGAATCCACACCAATCCAAGACCGGAGATTTAAGAAATAGACAGCCCACTTACCCGTGTAAAAAAAAATAATTGGGGAGGGGAACCTTAAACAATGGCCTACTGTGGCCGAGATGGGGTACTGACTAAATATTTATTCGTTTAAGCACTTAAACGGCCTAATGTAGACAGGGCCTGAGTTGAGTTTGAGTAAGGATTCTACGCAAAATTTTATAAATGAGACCCCAGCACTGTATATAAAGAGGGAGAGTGGAAGCTTCAAACCTCTACACAGTTTCTTGTAGTTAGTACAGCAGTCTCCTCTGACAAGGCAGTCATCTGAGCAGTGGCAGGCATGCAGTTCGTTTCGAGTCTCACCACATCGATCCTTGCTGCATTCGTAACCTCCCTCTGTATGCACAAGGGACAGAAAACAATAATATAATCACATCTAAATGGAAAACCACTGACTCAACAATCTTTACACAGTTGCAATTGATTTTAGAGATTGAAGAGAGAGAGATTGAGAGTGGAAAGCACAACATTACAGTGAAAGTGCTCTGGGTGTGTACTCAGCAGGCAGCATAGAGTCTATGGTGATTTTATGGTTTTAAGAGATTTCCCTTTGAACAGAGGCTTCTTTTGAGATGTGACGCTGTCAGGGTAAATTACACCATGGCTTTAAAGCTGCAGTAGGTAACTTGAATAAAAGTAACTTTTTGTGATATTTCCTAAAACTGTCCATATGTCCTGAAAGTAGGAAATAAGATTTGGTCACGCCTACAGCCCCTAGTGCGATTTGCAAGAATCCACCGCGCCCGGTAGAAAACAGCCAATCAGAGCCAGAGCAGTGTCTGATGGAGTGTCTGACATCTGTCTATCACTCCTCACACACACACCGCGACCCGCCCCTCGCTCCGCTACGCAATTGGCTGCCCGTACCGCCGCTGCCAACAACAGCATATACGGCTAAGATAACAAAATAAGAAGATGACCGAGGAGGACTAAAAATCTAAGAAGAAAGAAGTTGACCGAGCCCGAGATAAAACGAGGGTAAATACTGGCATAGCCTTTGAGCGGTGGAGGGAGCTACGGGACCTGAAGGCGTTTAAAACTGATTCCGAGTTGGCAATGTTTCTGCTTGACAGGTAATTACCCTTGCTTGATTAATAAACTCAGCAAAAAAAGAAACATCCTCTGACTTTCAACTGTTTTTACTTTCAGTAAACTTAATGTGTGTAAATATTTGTATGAACACTAAAAGAGTCAACACCATAAGACAAACTAAAAATGTTTCACAGACATGTGACTAACTGAAATAGAATAATGTGTCCTTGAATGAAGGGAGGCTCAAAATCAAAAGTACCAGTCAGTATCTGGTGTGGCCACCAGCTGCTTGACGTACTGCAGTGCATCTCCTCCTCATGGACTGGACCAGATTTGTCAGTTCTTGCTGTGAGATGTTACCCCACTCTTCCACCAAGGCACTTGCAAGTTCCTGGACATTTCTGGGGGGAATGGCCCTAGCCCTCACCCTGCGATCCAACAGGTTCCAGACGTGCTCAATGGGATTGAGATCCGGGCTCTTCGCTGGCCACACACTGACATTGCTGTCATGCAGAAACTAACGCACAGAACGAGCAGTATGGCTGGTGGCATTGTCCTGCTGGAGGATCATATCCAGATGAGCATGCATAAAGGGTACCACATGAGGGAGGAGGATGTCTTCCCTGTACCGCAAGGCATTGAAATTGCCTGCAATGACAACAAGCTCAGTCCGATGGTGATGTGATATACCGCCCCAGACCATGACGGACCCCCCACCTCCAAAATCGATCCCGCTCCAGGGTACAGGCCTCGGTGTAACGCTCATTCCTTCGACGATAAACACGAATCCGTCCATCACCCCTGGTGAGACAAAACCGTGACTAATCAGTGAAGAGCACTTTTTGCCACTCCTGTCTGGTCTAGTGAAGGTGGGTTTGTGCCCATAGGCAGCGTTGTTGCTGGTGATGATGTCTGGTAAGGACCTGCCTTACAACAGGCCTACAAGCCCTCAGTCCAGCCTCTCTCAGCCTATTGCGGACAGTCTGAGCACTGATGGAGGGATTGTGTGTTCCTGGTGTGACTAGGGCAGTTGTTGTGGCCATCCTGTACTTGTCAGGCAGGTGTGATATTTGGATGTACCAATCCTGTGCAGGTGTTGTTACATGTGGTCTTCCACTGCAAGGATGATCAGCTGTCCTTCCTGTCTCCCTGTAGCGCTGTCTTAGGCGTCTCAAAGTGCGAACATGGCAATTTATTGCCCTAGCCACAGCAGGAGTCCTCATGCCTCCCTGCAGCATGCCTAATGCACGTTCACGCAGATGAGCAGGGACCCTGGGCATCTTTCTTTGGGTGTTTTTCACAGTCGGTAGACAAGTCTCTTTAGTGTCCTGCCTACTTTCTTTAAGCTGTTAAGGTCTTACTGTCTTAACGACCATTCCACAGGTGCATGTTAATTAATTGATTATGGTTAATTGAACATGCATGGAAAGCATTGTTTAAACCCTTTACCATGAAGATCTGTAAAGTTTTTTGGATTTTTAGAACATTATTGTTGAAATACACAGTCCTGAAAAAGGGACGTTTCTTTTTCTGCTGAGTTTATTTGTTTTGTTTTTTTGGTGGTGGTATTACAGTAAACCTCCGCAGAGCGTGCAATCATCCATGCACTCACAGCTAATGTTGTCATATGTGGTTTACTGTAAGGAAATATTCACGAAAGTTTGTTTTCTAAGTCGCATCAGCTGATTATCTTTGGCAGTTGTTTTGCAGCTGAAGGAGGGAGGAGGGCATTGGAGGCGGGGCTTGAGTGCATCGGAGAGGGAGGGGGAGTGATGTTAAGCTTGTTTGGGTTTAAATTTTCAAGCAAAGTCTGCTCTCCTCTCTGAGTTACCTACTGCAGCTTTAAGGCACATGCAGGATTAAAATGGCTAATCAGCAGTGGTGAGCCAAAGACCACCTGGTTGAAAGAGAGAGCAGGAGGGTAATGTTGACACAGCAGAGAGAGAGGGAGAAAAACCATCAAACTTGTTTCAGCATCATTAAATACAGCACGCTCTTCCAGTTTATGCAGCTGAACGATCACCTTGAAAGTTTTCTGTAATTTCTATTATAAATAATTATTTCATGTTAAAAACTATCTATAGATCAAATCCCTTAGAACAAATGTTCCTATTTGAAATCTTAATATTTGTTGTTATGACTTTATGCACTGCTTCAGAAAAATGATGGTCTCTCAGTATTCGAGGTTTGGCGTATAAAAGCCAAGCCAAGTCAAAGGTCAGATGAGAAAGGCTGTAAATTTTGCATCAAAAGGAGGGCTTCCAATGTTTTTGCACATAAAAATGGTGCAGTATTGAAAGGTCAAGATGAAAACAGCTAAATGCTTTAAAAGTATCAAAATTAAAACACTCATGACAACTAAAATGGATTTTAATGATCAGCTTTGCTAGTCATACTGACCACTCAAAGCGCTTTAGACTGGATCGACATTCACCCATTGACACTCTCAAACACCAATACCCAGATCAGTGTGGAATTTGAGGTTAAGTGCCTTGATTGGGGGTACATCAACATGTGAGAGGAAGAACTGGAATCGAAGCTACAACCTTCCGATTGCAAGACAACTACTCTATCCACATGGACAATGGATGGTTTAAATGAGCCCAAAGCTGTGTTTTCATTATTGTTGTCCTGTTGTTAATGGTAAGAATGGGAAGGGTAAGGGTCTTCTCAAACCCCCAATGGGTAGTGACAGATGGCCGCTTACACTGAGCCAGGTCGTGGTTCTGCGGGAGCTTTCTTCTTGTTAAAGAAGAGTTTTCTTTTCCGCTTTTGCTACATGGATGCTCAGTATGGGGAATTGCTGCAAACAACAAAATGCAAGTGACAGTCCACTATTGCTGCATGCTCATCCAGTCAGTGACTTGACTGTGTTGTTTATCACTATGGATCAAATTGGAATGTATGTAACTGATTTGACCCTGTCTTCCAAATTTAATTTAATTGAGTGTATATGTCAGTATTCTGACCAGACAGAAGTTGCCGCCTTTGGACCAGAAGCTTTAAAAACTGCCTAGTCAATCAGTTCATCTGGATGGTATTAAATTGGCCTCCAGTAATAATGTAAAGAACCTCTGCGTTATTTTTGACCAAGACATGACATTCAAATCCCATATCAAACAGGTTTGTAGGATTTCCTTCTTTCACCTCCGGAATATTGATAAAATTAGAAACATCCTGTCCAGAAGTGATGCTGAGAAACTGGTCCATGCATTTGTTACCTCAAGGCTGGACTACTGTAATTCTTTACTATCAGGAAATCCACAAAATGTAATTAAAAGCACTTAGTTGATCCAAAACGCTGCAGCAAGAGTTCTGATGAATATTAAAAAGAGAGATCACATTTCTCCTGTTTTAGCTATCCTTCATTGTTTTTTTCTCCATAGAAGGTACACCTGGTCTGGTATCTTTCGGCGTTTGAACGGGGGGCAACGACTGGGATGATTGTCTCTGCGGCTGAACATCCTCCGTCTCCTGTTATCAACTTTCCACTTTCTTTAACATAGAAAGTAATCTTATATTAGATCCTCTGTTCTGTGTCTCAGCTCTGTCTTCTTAAACCCCCAGACGGCCGTGGCAGATGACCAATTGCACTGAACCAGGTTCTGCTGGAGGTTTCTTCCTGTTAAAGGGGAGTTTTTCCTCTCCACTGTTGCTACATGCTTCCTCAGTGTTAGTGGTTGCTAAGGGATTTGTGGTTGGAAGTCTGCATCAACGGGACACAACCTCAAGTCAATGACTCAATGCAGTTTGCTGCGATTCCTTAAATAGGAAACTAAAATTTTAATTGGATTGTTTGTATGATTGTATTGAAATGAATTTTCTTGTAAAGTGCTGAGATGACATCTGTTGTGAATCAGCGCTATATAAATAAACTGAATTGAATTATATAAACTGGATCTGTTTCTTTCTTTGCTAAGTTCCTTGAACAAGTACTGATTGACTGATTCTGATTTGAATCAGGCTTGTTGGAGCAGAGACACATCTAAAAAAAAGAATTCTGCCCCTGAGACCATGACTGAGAACCACTGCTTTTAGAAATTTGTTGAGCATTAGACCTATGTAAATAAAGCAAATGAAATATATGCAGCCCTTTTATTGTTACCAACCTCTCAAAGTGCTTTGAACCACATTCACCCTCTGTACTCACATATTACACACTGACATATAGATGAAGAGGGAACACTTTTGGTTAAGTCTGTTGCCCAATGGTACACCGACTTGTGGCAGTGGAGTGGAGGAAAAAGGAATAAAACTCACAACTTTGTGACTACAAGGCAACTCCTCTTTCCATTGAGTCACAGCTGTCCTAATATTCCACTAACTAGTACCTATAAATGTCAGGTGATGAGGATGGCCTTTAATCTGACCCATATAACTATGACTAAGAAGCTGCTGCAGCCCTATAAGTCTCAGCTGAGAGATGAAAGGAAGAATGCAGAAAGGATACTGTGAAATGGGTTAGCATGAAGGCATGCTAGTGTTGCTGTACCTGTCCGGAGGCAGAGCTGGTTAAAGTCGGAGCAGCAGCTTTTGTAGGTCTTACACAGGTTATCACAGCGACAGTTTGGGAGCTCTGCCTCCACCAGCTCAAAACACCTGTTCCTACAGGAGCCAGAGATCAGCATGTACTGGGGCCCAGAGCGAGCTGAGAACAGGAGAGATAGAGCTTTAGGAAGATTATTTTAACCTCAGACAATCTTCATCATCCGTATTATCCTACATGGTTATAAACAAGAAGAAATTAAGTGCCTTTGGTAGAACATCAAGTCCTGTCACATTTATGAAATAAGTGTTGTTTATGATGCCCCCATTTCATACAGTGTGTGTATATTCAATTCAATTCAAATTCAAAATTCAATTCAATTCAATTCAAAAATACTTTATTGATTCCAGAGGGAAATTAAGTGTTGGTATAGCTCATATAATACATTTTTTAAGGAGTTGTTGTAGATGATGATGGCTGCGGGCAGGAAGGATTTCCTGTACCAGTCTGTATTGCAGCGAAACTGAAGAAGCCTCTGACTGAAGACGCTCTGTTGTTGTATGACAGTCTCATGAAGAGGATGCTCAGGGTTGTCCATAATTCTTTTGATTTTATGAAGAATCCTTCTTTGCATTATCATCTCCAGATGTTCCACAGTTGTCCCAAGAACAGAACCAGTCTTCTTTGTCAGGTTGTTTAGCCTTTTTAAATCCCTGGCTCTGATGCTACTACCCCAACAGATGTCGGCTGAAGAGATTACACTCTCCTCAACAGACTTGTAGAAGATCTGCAGCATTTCAATTCAATTCAATTCAGTTTATTTATATAGCGCCAATACATAACAGATGTCATCTCAAGGCACTTAACAAGAAGTCATTTCGATACGTTTATACAAACATTCCAATCAGTTAAAAAGTTTCCTATTTAAGGAATCCCAGCAGATTGCGTCAGTCATTGGCGTGAGGTTGGGCCCCGTTGATGCAGACTTTCCAACCACAGCAATCCTTCAGCAATCCCTCATACTGAGCAACCATGTAGCGACGGTGGAGAGGAAAAACTCCCCTTTAACAGGAAGAAACCTCCAACAGACCCAGGCTCAGTAGGAGCGGCCATCTGCCACGACCGTCTGGAGGTTTGAGAAGACAGAGCAGAAACACAGAAGGAACAGAAGATCTGATATAAGAGAACTTTCAATGTTACAGAAAGTAAAAAGTTAATAACAGGACACAGTGGATGTTCAGTTACTGGGAGGATCATCCCAGTCGATGCCCCCCGTCCAACAGGGC
Source organism: Valencia hispanica (assembly GCA_963556495.2). Classification (NCBI taxonomy): domain Eukaryota; kingdom Metazoa; phylum Chordata; class Actinopteri; order Cyprinodontiformes; family Valenciidae; genus Valencia; species Valencia hispanica. The sequence goes on from OY747710.1 coordinate 56,701,618, forward strand.
ATTGCAGCCAAGCAGGATACCAGACCAGGTGTAGCTTCTATGCTGCATCTTGCTGGAAACCTTGAAGGACCTAAGCTTCCTCAAGAAGTACAGTCTGCTCTGTCCTTTCGTGTAGACGGCTTCACTGTTCAGTCTCCAGTCCAGTCTGTTGTCAAGGTGAATTCTGAGGTATTCATACTCCTCAACCACCTCCACTTCTTCTACCATGATGGAAACAGTGTTTGACTTATCCCTGTTTCTTCTGAAATCTAGTCATCTCCTTTGTTTTGTTCACATTCTAGGGTAGACAATTTGTTTCCACATCATGTCACAAACCGGTCCACCAGCTCTCTGTATTCAGCTTCTTGTCCATCTCTGATACACCCGACAATTGCAGAGTCATCTGAGTATTTCTGCAGATGACAGGTCTCGGATTTGTACTGGAAGTCTGAGGTGTACAGAATGAAAAGGAATGGTGAGAGTACGGTTCCCTGTGGTGCTCCTGTGCTGCTGACCATCTGGTTTGACACACAATTATTCAGTCTCAAACTGTGGTCTGTTGGTCAGGTAGTCATTGATCCAGGCTATTTTTGAGGGCTCCACCTGTGTCTTCAGGAGTTTCTGACGAAGCAAATAAGGCTGAACTGTGTTAAATGCACTGGAGAAATCAAAGAACATGATCCTCACAGTGCTGCCTACTTTGTCGAGATGACATTGGGTTGGTTGAATCAGGTGGATGATGGCATCTTCAACTCCACAGCGATAAGCAAACTGCAGTGGGTCCTGATACGTTCTTGTTTGCTTACTCAGGGGTGCCAACAGGAGTCCCTCCAGGACCTTCATGATGTAGGATGTCAGGGCAACAGGTCTATAGTCATTGATGACTGATGGGTGAGTTCTCTTTGGTACTGGAACAAGGCAGGATGTCTTCCACAACACTGGAACCTTCTCCTGAGTTAGGCTAAGGTTGAAGATGTGCTGCAGAATCCCACAGAGCTGCTCTGCACAGGCCTTCAGGACTCTGGGGCTGACACCAACTGGACCTGCAGCCTTGTTCCGGTTCAGTTTCTCCAGCTGCCTCTTCACCTGACTTTTGGAGACAGACAAGTGGGAGGGGGAGGCAAAGGGAGTAGCAGCATTTCCTGACTTGGTTGAAGTCAAACTTGTGGTATCAGAAGAGTCCATGGCTGAGGTGTAGGATAAAACATTCGAGGTGTAACAGGAAAGCTGTTGATCAGAGGAGAGTGGGATGTCTGTTTGGCTGGGAACAGGAGAGGAGGATGCTGAGCTAGTTCCTGAACTGAACCTATTGAAGAATGTGTTCACTTCATTGGCTCTGTCCAGACTACCATCTATCCAATCCTTTCTGTCCTTAAAGCCTGGGATCTTTCTCATTCCTGACCAGACATCTCTGATATTGTTCCTCTGTAGTTTGTTATCCAGCTTTTTCCTGTATGCCTCTTTGCTGTCTCTGATCTTGACTTTAAGTTGCTTCTGTATACTCCTCAGTAATTCCCTGTCTCCCTCCCTGAAGGCTCATTTTTTCTTGTTTAGTAGTTCCTTCAGGTCACTGGTGATCAAGGGTTTGTTATTAGGGAAGCATCTCAATGTTGTCAACACAGAAGTTTATATAGTCAGTCAAACACTCAGTCATGGCATTGATGTCCTCTTCATGGGCTTGGCAAAGAGTCATCCAGTCTGTGGTTGCAAAACAACCTTTAAGGGCTTCTTCAGCTTCCTGTGACCATTTTCTCACAGTTTCCTTTGTAACAGGTTGCCTCCGAACAAGTGGTTTATATTCTTAACAGAGAACAACAAGATTGTGATCTGATTGTCCCAGAGGAGGTCTTGGTTTGGACATGTATGCATCCTTTACATTCGCATAAAACAAATCCAAGGTCCTGTTTTCTCTTGTAGAGAGGCTGACAAACTGTTGAAATGTTGGAAGTGTAGTAAAGAGGGAACCATGATTAAAATCACCAGATATTGCCACAAATGCATTGGGGTGCTGTGTCTGTATCTTAGCAACAACGGAACTGATGACATCACATGCATTGTCGGCAACGGCTGAAGGTGGAATGTAAACAACTGCCAAAATTACACTGGTGAACTCTCTTGGTAAATAATATGGACGAAAACTTACTGCCAAGAGTTCGACATTTGGGCTGCAGAGACAACACTTCACAGTAACATGTCCTGGATGACACTATCTGTCGTTGACAAGCACTGCTACTCCACCTACTTTTCTTTTCCTGCTTGTTTTCAGATCTCTTTCTGCTCGTACAGTCAGGAAGCCTGGCAGAGAGACGTTGGAGTCGGGGATATGATCCAGCAGCCACGTCTCAGTAAAACACATAACACTGCATTCCCGATACTCTAGCTGAGTCCTTGTAAGGGCTTGGAGTTCATCCACCTTGTTAGCCAGTGATCTGACGTTGCCCATTATGATCGATGGAAGAGATGGCTTGAACTTCCTCTTTCTCTGTCTCCTTTTCGCTCTTGCTCTGCATCCATGTCTCCTCCTTATCAACTCATCAGGGAATTTTGGCTTCAGTTGAGGTATTATTTCAGCTCTTGCGATGTTATTCAGCTGCTCCCGGCTGTAAACCACATTGTTGCCATGGTTACGTATCATAAGAAGTTGTCAAAAGTGAAAAATTTACAGCTAAAATCCTTCCAGCTTCACAGCACCAAAAAGTAGAAATTATACAGGTAAAAAAACGCAATCTTCCTCAAGAAAAAAGAGGAACCAATGTTCAAAAAACCAAAACTTAATATGTAGCAAACAGAGCCACTCCAACATGCAACCACGCAGAGCAGCGCAATTCTAGAAATTTATTTTTTTTTTTAACGACAGCCTCATTAGTGAGCCTTAACCTTAGACTTATAAATCTGATACTCCCAATCCAATTTTCAGAACTGAAAAAGCCTCTTGGATGAGACGAAACGTATTCAAGACAACAAGGAAGGTCCACTTGCCTTCATTTTAACTCTCAAGAATATCATGTCCTATATGACTGAGAATCTACACCAACGTGAGGTAAGTGGATATTCAATCAGTGTAGACAGAGCGTCTGCACAGGTGTAGAATCACCTAAAGTGATTATACACTGTGATCATATTATTGGATTATGCCTGATACTTTTAAGAGGCACTTCTCTCCATCCACAGCCACTCTTTCAGGCGAAGTTGGCATCGAAGCTCCGTTTGGAAAAAGGGGCCATTCCAACAATCAGAGACTAGCCTGCAATTGAAACGGTAAGGCTGTGTTTTTATTGCTGTACTGTGTGTAACAAACAGCTGCAAACTGCTAATGCGGCTATTGTATGCTAGCAGGAGTAGTAGCTTCGAGGACAACACCGTTAATGGCTGCTACTTTGCAAATAAAAAATTACCTAGAATGCAGTTACAATTGAACTTGCGCTAACTGACCAAGATAGTCAGAGTAACCCCCCTCCTTCCTGCCACCAATCAATGCGCCCCTCATTTGCATTATTACAATGACCTTCCATGACAGCCAAAATTGCATCAGATCTCGTGAGACAATAATGCCTTCAGAAATAAGTGTCAGAGGAGCTCTGTGTTTATTTTCCCCCGACTTTTTTTAAACTTTTCTTTTTTAGAAGGGCCTGAAAGACTATAATAGCATGGGTATCCAAGGTAATACTAGGTTATGACTCCTTTAATAAACTCCACAGTGTAACGGAAAAAAAACTCTACATACTGAAACTCTGGAAAAGTAGCACTCTTGTATTTGGTGTGTAGAATGGAGGACAGATCTTTTAGTTATCAGGCTCCTCTCCTGTGGAACCAGCACACAGTTTTAGTCCAAGAGGCAGATACTCTGTCTACTTTTAAGGCCAGGCTTAAAACTGTTCTTTTTTATAAAGCTTATAGTTAAAACAGATTGAATTTGGCCAGTCATTGGATGAGTGCTGGAGTAGTGGAGGGGTAGTGGCCGACAGCCTAAGCCGGTTGGGGGTGAATGCAGTCCAGACAGATGGTTCTCCCTGGCTCTGCCTCTCTCATGTCTCGTTCTAATGGGCTGGGTCAGCCTGAGCTATCTCTGTAGTTATGTTGCTATGGGCTTAGACTGCTGGAGGCCAGACAGACCACTTTTCTTTACTCTCCTACTCTTCTCTTCTACTACTCTCCAGATGCATTATTTGCTGTTATTTAGACTGTTAACTTTATTTTCTCTGTGTTTCTTTTCTCCATTTGTTCTTTCTGTGTTTCTGCTCTGTCTCCTCAAATCCTGAGACGGTCGTGGTAGATGGCCGCTCATACTGAGCCAGGTTCTGCTGGAAGTTTCTTCCTGTTAAAGGGGAGTTTTTCCTCTCCACTGTCACTACATGCTTGCTCAGTATGAGGGATTGCTGTGGTTGGAGCATAAACGGGGCACAAATGCAAGTCAATGACTCGATGCCATTTGTTTGGATTGCTTAAAAAGAAAACTTTAATATGGATTGGAATGTATTCATTATTAAATTGTAATAATTTTTCTTGTAAAGTGTTGTGAGATGACGTCTGATGTGAATCGGCGCTATATAAATAAACTGAATTGAATTGAAGAAAAGAGAAGGGATCGCTCTGCTGGACCTCAGGTGAATATTCTCTGGCTTATTTTATAACTCTAGAATTGCGCTGCGCTGCTGCATGTTGGAGTGGCTCTGTTGGCAATAGATATTGTTTTTTCCGATGTTGGTTCCTCTGTTTTCTTGAGGAAAGATTGCATTTTTCAGGGGGTATTATTTCAATACTGTGAGTTGCTGTGAAGTTGGATACATTTCTGCTGTTAATTGTTTTGTTTTTACACTTATTTTTTATGATTCTTAACCTGGCAACAAGGTAGTATACAGCCGGGAGCAGCTGATTAACATAACAAAAGCTGAAATAATACCACAACTGAAGCCACAAATCCCTGAGGAGTTGAGAAGGAGGAGGCGTGGATGTAGAGCAGGAGCAAGGAGGAAAAGGAGCAAACCATCTCTTCCATCAATCATAATGGGGAATCTGAGCTCACTGGCGAACAAGATGGATAAACTCCAAGCACTTACAAGGACTCAGCCAGGGTATAGGGAATGTAGTGTTATGTTTTTCACTGAGACGTGGCTGCAGGATCATATCCCCGACTCCAACGTCTCTCTGCCAGGCTTCCTGACTATATGAGCAGACAGAGATCTGAAGAGGAGCACTAAAAGAAAAGGAGGTGGAGTAGCAGTGCTTGTCAACGACAGATGGTGTCATGCAGAAAATATTACTATGAAATGTTGTCTCTGAAGCCCAGATATTGAACTCTTGGCTGTAAGTTTTCGTCCATAGTACTTACCAAGAGTTTCCAACTTACCAACTGTTTACATTTCACCTTCGGTCGTTGCCAACAATGCATGTGATGTCATCAGTTCCATTGTTGCTAAGCTAGACACAGCACACAAATGCATTTGTGGTAATGTCTGATGATTTTAATCATATCTCTCTCTACTACAATATTTCAACAGTTTGTCAGCTGCTCTACAACAGAAAACAAGACCTTGGATTTGTTTTATGCAAATATAAAGGATGCATGTACGTTTTATTAAACCAACTACCATTAATTCAATAACCCCCACCGTAAGGGTGTGCTTTAACTGATGACACAGTGTCTCACTCAAGCTCGGACATCTGATTACTGACTTTTGTAAGTTTTATTCACACAAGCATTCACACATATGACACACATGCTATGCCAACTTAAATTAGCACCAGTACAGTAACTGTGTCGTTTGCTAGGTAATCAACTGAAATGACACAAAGGTAAACAACCACACAACATTAATGACACTGACCTATTATTGACTTTATAATCCGTATACATGAACATATTTATGGAACTACCACAGTTATTAATATCAACATATCATAGCTCACCACTCAGCTTCACCAGTCAAAACAGCGATATTTGTATAAAAGAAGATCCAGTGGGTAAAAAGCATGTGCAGGTGTTAACACATAACATCCCAAATCTACACAGATCAATACACCCCAAATGAAGTAATAATCCAAAGTAAATACTGGGACGTGGTGGGTGATAAACCATACCAAATACACACTAACATGTCCAGTGATAGGGGAAATCCACACAATATCCAACCCAAAACCTCTGGGACGATCCAATCACGATCTTGTTTCTCTCTGCCCAGAATATAAACCACTTGTTCAGAGGCAACCTGTGACGAAGAGAACTATGAGAAAATGGTCACATGAAGCTGAAGAAGCCCTGCAGGGTTGTTTTGAACCAACAAACTGGATGTCTTTGCCAAGCACATGGAGAGGACATCAATGCTACAACTGAGTGTGGAACTGACTATATAAACTTCTGTGTTGACAACATCATCCCCACCAGAACATTGAGATGCTTCCTGAAAAAACAAACCCCGAATCATCAGTGAATTGAAGGAACTGCAGGAAATTATTGAAGAGTATACAGAAGCAACTTAAGGTCAAGATCAGAGACAGCAAGGAGTAATACAAGAAGAAACTGGAGAGCAAAGTACAGAGAAACAATATCAGAAATGCGTGCTCAGGGATGAAGAAGATACAGGCTTTAAGCAGAGGATGGATTGGATAGATAAAAGGTTGGACAGAGCCAATGAACTGAACACATTCTTCAACGGGTTCATTTCAGGAACAAGCTTAGCATCCTCCTCTCCTGCCTCAAGCCAAACAGACATCCCAACCTCCTCTGACCCACAGATTTTCTGTCACACCTCGGATGTTTTATCTTCCACCTCAGTCAGGGACTCTTCAGCTTCCATAAGTTTGTCTTCAGCCAAGGTCATGCAAGCGTGAGCTCACTGGGCCAAGCTCAATAGTTACACATATTTTGCAAAAACCACATCTAATCAACTCTATGTAAACCTTGTTTGATAGCGATATATGGCACAGTATAACTTAAGGGGAAAGAAACTCATTCCACCGTCGACTGAAAGTACAGCTGGACTGCACACCACAAAGATGGCGACCAATTCTGGAGAAGGCGAAAAAAACTATCCCTCAAGATGGTCTCGTCGGCAATTCGTGAAACCAAGTAAGACCTATCGACGCAGATAAAAATTAAAACAACTACCATCCAAGTCTCGTTAACTAAACCAAGTCTTAGAGATGGAGGAGGGATATCTGCTAATGAAGACAACATAAAAGACACCACCACGCACCTCGAGATGCTAGAAAAAGAGTTGACATTTTGGAAAGGTAAATGATCTGGAGAACAGGAGCTGGCGTAATAATATCTGGATGCTCAATGTTCCTGAAAGAGCTGAAGGCTGCAATGCCACTGGTTTTATTGAGCGAGTCATACCAACAATCCTCGACCCAGACAGTTTTCTCACTCCCATCTCCTGTGAGAGAGCCCACAGCCTCGGCAGGCTCCCCAGCGACGGCAGCAAACCGCAGAGACTGAGACCCATGATTGCAAGGCTCCTTCACTTTAAATCCAAGGAGCAGATTATGCGACTCGCCAGGCAAAAAGGAAAGATTCGCAACGAAAACACCAGAATTTATATATTTCCCGACTACAGTCCGAGTCTACAGCACTTAAAGTTGCCTTCAAAGATGTTAAGAAGAGCCTGTGGGAGAGGGGCATCCCTTATTCTCTGCACCATCCAGCCAAACTCCGGATTACACATCAAGGAAACACATGGTTTACCACACCAGGTGCAGCAGTGGATTACTTGAAAACTATTGAGAATGACAATTGAGCACATACTCTCCTAATAGTAGGACCACCGTGAGGCCCCAACATGTCACTCGCTGAATGACCGAAGTTCAGCTGACAGGACGCAGCTGGTGGGGCGACGGCTCGAAAATGAATGGCCAAATCAATTCTTTCATCTTTACTCAGGTTCGCACCAGATCGCCCGGAAACCGGCGGGAGTACACATAAGTTTCACATTATAGATATTGCCCAGTTGTTTGTTTTTCTGGAGGAGTTACTGTTATAACCGTTTGATATCTTTACTGTCGGACGGCCTGAAATGTTTATTGGCCGGATGCCAATCTGATAACTCAGGCACAGGTATCTTGACAGAGCTAATTTATCTGCTGAGGTCATATTATTATGTGAAACTCTGACTTTGTCCCTACCACATTTGTTACTCTGAAATAGCAGAGCAAGAGTAAAGCCTACTGATCTTTGATTCCTATACTGGCCCTCAAGCCTTATTTATGTTCTATTAGTCAGGTGTCAAGTGCTTGCTTTATATCCTTTGTCACGGGTTAGAGTCAGGTACGATATTTAACCCAAATCCTTAAGTAATGTGGTTTAATACTTTTTAGTCCTTTTTTTAATTATTGAGAGCTCTTGTTAAACTCAGAAAGAGTAGCCTACCCACAGGGGATGTTTAGTTTGTGGGATGGTTATGGGTGGGTTTTTCAAGGGGTTATGCTATGGTTTTGTTTTTTTGATTACTCTCACTTTTAAAGTTTTCACTTTACTGTTATACTCTGAGGTGCCCATTTTTATTTTTCCCTATTTTAATACTAGTAATGACTAGTCAACTAAGGATTAACTCTTCAGTCAAGAGGAAAAAAATCCTTACATATTTAAAGGGGCATTCCGCTGATGTATCATTTATTCAGGAGACTCATCTCTCCGATGCAGAACATGCAAACCTAAAAAGAGATTGAGTTGGACACGTTTTTATTCTTCTTTCATATCAAAAGCAAGAGGAGTTGCTATATTAATTCACAAAAAGTTTAAGTTCAAATTGTTATTGGCAGAAAAAGATAATGGCAGATTTATTTTAGTCAATTGTGAAATTGATGGGATCAGGAACTTGCTAGTTAATGTATACGGCCCAAATCACGATGATCCTGCTTTCTTCAATGATTTGATATCAAAATTTGCACTAGCAGAAGGCCAACTTGTGGTCGGTGGTGACTTTAATTTGGTCTTAGATATGACAAAGGACCGATCCTCACCTAAAACTTTTAACCGTTTGAAAGCAGCGTCATTCCTGGTACAAGGGATGAGGCATATGGGACTATGTGACGTTCGGCATCAACTAAATCCAAATGTGAAGGACTTTTCTTTCTTTTCTAACATCCACCAATCTTACTCTAGGATCGACATGCTACCAATACATCTAAGTATGATTTCTAGGATCAGTGAATGCACCTACTTAGCAGATGTACTATCTGACCATAATCCTTTAAAGATGACTTGGAAGTTAGATATTACACGTCAACCATCAGGTAATTGGAGATTTAAAACGTATATGCTAAAGGATCCTCAATTCATGGAATTTATGAATGACCACATTGATTTATTTTTGAAGACAAATTCTAATTCCTCTTCCCATTCTAACATATGGGAGGCTTTAAAGGCTTACATGAGAAGACCAGTCCTTTCATATAGCACCCATAAGATAAGAGAGAAAAGGAAAACACTTGCATCTCTAGAGGTAGAAAATAGAAATCTTGAACGTGAATATACTTACACCAAAAGTGAAAGTACATTCAACACACTGGCTTCTAAACGGATCCATTATAATAATTCGTGTACCAATAAAGCTGAGGCGGCCATGGCTAGAACCAAATATCATTATTTTGAATTTGGAAACAAAACCGGAAAACTCTTGGCATGGCAAATCAAAGAGGACACTGATAGACTTATTCCATCAATTATTGCAGACAATGGCAGTATTCTTGTCAACCCACATGATATTATTCTGGAATTTAGAATGTTTTATGAAACACTATATAAGACAGAGAACACTACAGAAAAAAACAAAGCATTACATTTTTTGAGTATATTAATCCCTCCCTAAACTAAATTCTGACGACAAAGACTTTCGTGATGCCGACATATGTAAAAAGCAAGTTCTTATCGCCATGAGGAACCTTTAGAACAATAAAGCTCCGGGCCCGGATGACTTTCCTATCGAACATTTTAAAGCTTTCTCTGCTAAACTTTAAATTCCCTTGACAAATATTTTGAAAAAAGCACTGACTAATAAATCTCTTCCAAGCTCTCTGGAACTGGCGGCAATAACACTATTGCCTATAGCACACGCAAAAAGATCCTATATAGTGTATGGAAGAAAACCCGCAACATATGATAAAATATGGAGCTCTTTCCTCGCCTTACTACCATTGTTACATCCTTGCAGCTAAAAGCCATTTACTGTCTACCTATCTCTCCTTTACATATTCACCGGGACCTCAGTCTATTGAACAATTATTTTATTATTTTATTTTCATACTTGTCATATATATTCAAGTGAGAAATAGAGAGGATTTTTTTTTTGCTACCATATGGGGCAGGGGTGGGGAGGGAAGGGGGTTGTGCGTTTTGCTTTTTCTTTGTTTTGTCTTTCTGTTTATGTCTGTCATGTAAAATGGAAAAATGGCAATTCTTTGTTGAAATAAACATATATTTACAAAAAAGGTATACCTAAACAATAATTTAAAAAAATTATAATAGTGAGAAAAAACATGTCAAACTATTGAATCAGCTGCGTAGGTACAGCCAGTGTGATGTACCGGGACCCATGGCCCTTAACCTTCCATTGGCTTTTGAATTTATGAAAATTACTTGTCTAAAATGTAGTGATGTTCTTTTGGCTAACTTGAGAGAGTACATTAGTAACTTTGCTCTCAAACTGCCTGATAATTATTTTGCCCAGCTCCATTGTCTCATTCAGTCATGGTACTAGCTCATCCTGCTACCAATATGCATTTTCTATTTCACATTACATTGTAATTAATTACAATGTAATTCAATGTAATTACATTTACTGCAAGTAAAAATTGATCACCATTCTAAATTAGTTAACCTTTTATTTGCGAAAAGCTAAACCCTAAAGTTCAGCAAAAATGTTCGGTAAGCCAAAGAAGAAAAGAAAAGAAAGGGGGGGGGGGGTGTACCACAATTCCAGACTGCCTAAATCGGATTTGTTTTTTAAAACGTTGTCGCACCCAAATCCAGTTGCTGGAGCTAGTTGCTTTTACTGACGTCTTCTGCAGCACCCTCAGTGGTCCTTCCATTAGCAGCATGTCCAGTGGCCCGACTTAAGCCAAGTTTTCCCAAAACAACTCCTCAACTTCAGAAGTTTTTTGAAGACTGAATCAGCAAAAGGGACATTAATTAAAGATATAGCAAAGATGCTTGTCGTTGATCTCAGCTCTTTGGCAGCAACACAGGGATGTCCTTACAGTGTTGTTCCCCAGTGACTGTAGTCACAGCAGAGCGGTCATTTTCCAGACTCAAATTGAAAAAGATATATCTAAGAAGTTCTATGTGACAGGAAGGTTTGAGTGGGTTGACCATACTGTCTATTGAGAACACCAGAGGGAGAAAATTAGATTTTGCCTTTATCATTAATGAGTTTGCTGAGAGAAAGACAAGCAGAGTAAATTTCAAAATTGGTGAGAACAGTCTTCAATTATTGTTACAGTTAATTTGCTTTTCAGGTTTTGCTTAAATGGCATCTGTGCCAGAAGTATGTCTGTGACGATCACTGTGTTCACTTTTTGATTAGGGCATTGGTTTTATGTATTTTGTGGAGTATATGAAAACATAATTAACAAGAAGAGATAGGATTTATGGCTCTTTTAAGGGATCTAAATGTTGAGGATTCATTCATTTTATAGAGCCATCCAAAATATTTAATCATATTTCTTTATTTTTAAGAAACCTGCACAGAGCAACTAATTTGTCAGTAAATAATGCCTGTGAATAATGATTCTGAAAAAATTCAGATCAGAATCTGTTCAATTCAAACATTGCATCAATATTTAATTAAATCTTTACTCAAGAAACCTTCCCTTGATCAAGATGACTTAGTGAATTACAGACCTATATCTAACCTTCCTTTCTTATCCAAAGTCCTTGAGAAAATTGTTGCTAATCAAGTCTGTGAGCATCTAAACAGTAACGAGCTGTTTGAAGAGTTTCAGTCAGGTTTTAGAGCTCATCATAGCACTGAAACAGCACTGGTGAAGGTTACTAATGATATTCTCATGGCCTCAGATAATGGACTTGTGTCTGTTCTGGTTTTGTTAGATCTCAGTGCTGCTTTTGACACAGTCGATCATAATATTCTCTTAGAAAGGCTTGAACATGTTGCAGGGATCTAAGGAACAGTACTTGGCTGGTTTAAATCATATTTGTCTGATAGATTCCAGTTTGTTCATCTAAATGATAAATCTTCTTCACCCTCAAGGGTTTCTTGTGGAGTTCCACAGGGTTCTGTGCTTGGACCAATTCTGTTCACTATATATATGCTCCCAATTGGTAGAATCATTAGACAGCATGGGATAAATTTCCACAGCTATGCAGATGATACACAACTATATTTATCCATAAATCCTGATGAACCCAGTCAGTTAGGTAGATTACAGGCATGTCTGGAAGACATAAAAACATGGATGACCCTAAACCTTTTGCTTTTAAATTCTGACAAAACAGAAGTTGCTGTCTTTGGACCAGAAGTTCTTAAACAGAAACTGATTAGTCAATCACTTCATCTGGATGGGATTAAATTGGCCCCCAGTAATAACGTAAAGAACCTCGGCATTATTTTTGACCGAGACTTGACATTTAAATCCCATATTAAACAGGTTTCTAGGATTCCTTTCTTTCACCTCCGGAATATTGCTAAAATTAGAAACATCCTGTCCAGGAGTGATGCTGAGAAACTAGTCCATGCATTTGTTACCTAAAGGCTGGACTACTGTAATTCTTTACTATCAGGAAGTCAACAAAATGCAATTAAAAGCCTTCAGTTGATCCAAAATGCAGCAGCAAGAGTTCTGATGAATATTAAAAAGAGAGATCACATTTCTCCTGTTTTAGCTTCCCTTCATTGGCTCCCTGTTAAATCCAGAATAGAATTTAAGATCCTTCTTCTTACATACAAAGCCCTTAATAATCAAGCTCCATCATACATCAGAGATCTAATTGTTCCTTATGTTCCTAACAGAGCACTTCGCTCTCAGATTGCAGGTTTACTTGTAGTTCCTAAGATTTCTAAAAGTAAAATGGGAGGCAGATCTTTTAGTTATCAGGCTCCTCTCCTGTGGAACCAGCTCCCAGCTTTAGTCCGTGAGCCAGACACTGTTTACTTTTAAGGCCAGGCTTAAAACTTTCCTTTTTGATAAAGCTTATAGTTAGAGTGGCTTATGTCATCCTGAGCTAGCTCTGTAGTTATGCTGCTATAGGCTTAGACTGCTGGAGGACAGACTTACCAATTTTCTTCACTCTGCTACTTCCTTTTCTCCTATGACTCTCCAGTTGTATTACAGTACATTCTGTTATTTCGACTGTTAACTTTGTTTTTTCTCAGTGTTTTTCTCTCCATAGAAGATATACCTGGTCTGGTATCCTGCTCGGCTGCAATACCCTGTTGGACGGGGGGCATCGACTGGGATGATCCTCCCAGTAACTGAACATCCACTGTGTCCTGTTATCAACTTTTTACTTTCTGTAACATATAAAGTTCTCTTATATCAGATCTTCTGTTCCTTCTGTGTTTCTGCTCTGTCTTCTCAAACCCCCAGACGGTCGTGGCAGATGGCCGCTCCTACTGAGCCTGGTTCTGTTGGAGGCTTTTTCCTGTTAAAGGGGAGTTTTTCCTCTTCACCATCGCTAAAAGCAACAATTGACAAAAGCAGAACGGGCTGAGTACAGATGAGGCAGGAAACGTCATCATGGGAGCGATCTACATTGGCAGCAACAGCAGCAGCCAAGGCACTGACCCAGGGAGCCCAGAGGAGGGAGGGCTGGTACCCCCACCTCCACCCAAGCACTACCTGGAGAGCACCAAGGCAGCCACAGCCGTCCACTGCCCCCGAGGCAGAGGGCTCCCATAGAGGAAACACTGGAAGGAAGACTAAAATAAGTTAAAATATTAAAATTAAAACAATTATAAGATATGATAAAATAAACATGCAAAGATGGTTGTGTTGGAGGTTTCTTCCTGTTAAAGGGGAGTTTTTCCTCTCCACCGTCGCTACATGCTTGCTCAGTATGAGGGATTGCTGAAGGATTGCTGTGGTTGGAAAGTCTGCATCAACGGGGCCCAACCACACGCCAATGACTGACGCAATCTGCTGGGATTCCTTAAATAGGAAACGTTTTAACTGATTGGAATGTTTGTATAAATGTATTGAAATTACTTCTTGTTAAGTGCCTTGAGATGGGATCTGTTGTGAATTGCCGCTATATAAATAAACTGAATTGAATATTTGCTCTGTTGTGATATCTCTATTCAATTCAGAGCCTTTATTGTCATTGTACAGGTAACTATGCAAGAAAATTGTATTTAGCACTCAAAGGCTACACATAAAAACAGATAAAACAGTTGAAATTATGAAATGATGCTTCCAATTTTATTTGACATGTGTAGAGTATATTTAGGCGAACAGCCTTCTTTTAAAAAAAAACACATCACAAGGTGGCACCATAACTCCCTGCTAATATATATATATATATATATATATATATATATATATATATATATATATATATATATATATATATAAAAACCTAGCCCATGGGGGCTGGTGCCATCTCCAGCGGTCAAGGGGCGAGAGGAGTGGTACACCCTGGACAGGTCGCCAGTCCATCGCAGGTCAACACAGAGACATACAGAACAAACACCCACACACGCACATGGTTGTATGTTTCATACCTAAGGGCAATTTAGAGAAACCAATTCACCTAACAGTCATGTTTTTGGACTGTGGGAGGAAGCCGGAGTACCCGGAGAGAACCCACGCATGCACAGAGAGAACATGCAAACTCCATTCAGACCCTTTCCTAAAAATTAGAATATCATGGAAAAGTTTATTCATTTGCATAATTCCATTCAAAACGTTAAACATCCATTGATTATAGATTCAGGGCCTACAACTTCGAGATTTCAAGTATTTAGTTGTTTATTTGTACATAATTTCGGCTTCCAGCTCATAAAACCCACAAAAACAGGAAAAAGAAAGAAATTAGGATCACATCAAATCAATCAAAAATATGGTTTAACTTTGGTTCAATTGTCTCAGTTAGGTTCAATATATGGAAGACTGCAGACTTGACAACGGGCTAGAAGACTATAATTGATACCCTCCATAGGATGGGTAAGCCACAAACGTTCATAGCTAAGGAGGCTGGCTGTTCACAGAGTGATGTGTCCAAGCATATAAATGGAAAGTCTAGTGGAAGGGCAAAATGTGGCAGGAGTAGATGCAGCAGCAGAAGAGCTGACTGTGGGCTTCAGCAGATTATCAAACAGATAAGATTCATGAATCTGGCAGAGATACAGAAAGAGTGGATGGGCTAAAACTGTCGGGTTCCTCGGGTCAAACCACTTCTGAGCCTGAGCCAAGACAGGAAGCGTCTCAACTGGGCCAAGGAAATGAAAGACTGGACTGTCAGCCAGTGGTCCAAGGTCCTCTTTTCCGATGAAAGTAAAGTGTGACTTTCATTCGGGAATCAAGGTCCAAGAGTTTGGAGGAAGACTGGTGAGGAACCAAACCCAAGCTGCTTGAGGTCCAGTGTGAAACATTTCACAGTCAGTCATGATTTGGGGTGCAATGTCTGATGCAGGTGTTGGTAAACTCTGCTTTCTTAAATCCAAGGTCACCACAACAGTCTACCAGAATGTTTTAGAGGACTTCATGATTCCTTCTGCTGAGGATCTGTATAGAGATGCAGATTTCCTCTTCCAGCAGGACCTGGCCCCCACCCATACCACCAGAAACTCCAAAACCTGGTTTGATGCCCATGCCATCACAGTGCTTGACTGGCCAGCCGACTCGTTGGACCTAAACCCCATTGCGAATCTATGGGGTATTATCAAGAGGAAAATGAGGGGCACCAGACCCAAAAACAAAGAAGAGCTGACAGCAAGCATCAGGGAAATCTGGGTTTCCATAACTCCCAGGCGATGCCACAGGCTGATTGACTCAATGCCACGACGGAGTGGTTAAGGCCAAAGCACTCCCTACCAAGTGTTGAAGATCAACATATCGTTTAAAGTACAATTTTTAGATTGAGCTGATGAGCTGATGGCCCTGCTGGTGATCTTCTGATTTCAAAAGGTAACAAGCTTGATGCCCTTAATTTCATCTGCTGCACCAAGTTTCCTTGTCCAACCACTGGATCTACGATCCTCAACGTTGCTCTTTTCTTTGTGCTTCTTCAAAAGAGCTTGAACAGCACATCTTGAAACCCCAGTCTGCTTTGAAATTTTTGTGTAGGAGAGACCTTGCTGATGCAGTATAACTACCACGTGTCTTGTTGATGTGCTCAATCTTGCCATGACATGAAACTATCTTCCAGAACCTCACCTTGGTAGCAGAGTTTGGCTGTTCCTCATTCAGTTTTAAGCCTCCTACACAGCTGTTTCTGTTTCAGTTAATAACTGCTTCAACCTACGTGTAACATTGATGATCATTAGCACCTGTTTGGTATAACTGATAGATCATACACCTAACTACAATCCTACAAAATCCCTGACTTCGTGCAAGTATACCGATAAAAATTAATGCTGGTTGGAAGGAAAAAAAGTAGAAACACCAAATATTGATTTGATTTAGATTTTTTTTTTTTGCTCGCTTTGCATTTTGTAAATTGATAAAAATAAACCAACATTATTGATTTTTTTATTTTTTTATTTTTTTTTAAACGTGTCCTGTTTGGCAGTGTGGAGCTCAGAATTGGTGTCTGAGTACCAAGTAGAAGCCCAACAGATTTACTTTCACAAGCGGAGCAGTACAGCTTTTGCTATAGTACTCCACTTGATTTATGTGTGAAAAATCTTTATTATGAATTGTTGGGGTTTTTATTTCCTGATGTTATGGACACGGAGACGGAAAATTAAGGAGAAGAAAGAAGGAAGATGAAGAAGAGAGGTAGGAAACAAAATGTCATGAGAGAGGGCGAGTTGAAAATACAAGAGAGGAAGGGGAACAAAGAAAACACAGGAAAACATTGAAGTCTGCCTCCATACCCACAGGACGGCAGAGAGAGGGGGAAAAACAAAACACGAAAAAGGAACATCGACAAAACCAACCAAACATTGTGAACTAAAGATTACACAACCACATCACACAAAAATAGATATAAAAATACAACAACAATGTCACAGAGAAACTCATGGTACCGATTAATCAAGCTCTAGTAATGATAACCTCAGCCCAAGAATATATACTTAAACACCAGAGACCCCACATCAATGTGTGTGTGTTAGCATGCTGGTGCATATAAGGTTTCTCCATAAGAGTGTTCGATAGTTGGTGTGAGCAGGCATCAATCCGTCTCCCAGGAATCGATGCAGACATGAAGGAGATCGGAGCAAAGACGTCCAAAGGACCGCCAGAGCCCCAGGCGGACCCGGGTGGGGCCGACCGCATCCCCCAAGAGAGGAGAAAAGGAGAACCCCAGGGAAACATCCAGCAGCCACTATGCAGGGGCCCAGGGGGCAGCAGTGACGAGCCCACGGGCTCCGGCGGCAACCGGCCGCGCCGGGGCGGGCCGCTCAACGGACCGGGGGAGCCGGGGCCAAGGGGCACCCCACCGCCCAGCAGGGACCCGACAAGGGACCGGCCGACGAGGGGCCCCCGGCACTGCAGGGGCCGCGGCCGGCCGCCACGCAACGCCTCCTCCCTAGGCCAATCCCCACCGCCAACATCCCAGCGCCCCACCAATAGCCGCAGGGGATGGACAGCATCCCCATGCCGGGCTCAGTCAGCCTCTGGACGCCAAGTTGTACCAGCTCCCAGGTCCTGATCCCGCCCAACGCAGGGTGCCGAGACCAGGCATCCAACGAGGGCCAGGGCCGGTCCAACCCGCCAATGAACCGGCCACGCACGGTGCGCACAGAACAGGTGATCAAACGAGCAGAGACGCCGGATCCGCATCCCGCCGAGCCACCGAGCAGGCACCACCCAACAATCCCAAACCTGGCACCTCTAAAAGAGGTGCCCCAACCAACCAAAGGAAGATATCGGCCCAGCGCATCGGCCGACCGACACACCGGCCCCCCCAGGCCCGACCAGGCACGCACCAGGTCCGAACCGGATTGACCACCGGCGCACCGGCAGGCAGGGGCCCCCCGTCACCGGCGGGGAGTGACGGAGGGGAAATAGGCCCCCCATTAAGTGTAAGGCCTGAGGTGCGCCAGGCGAGGGGGCAGACCAAGATCCAACCTGACAGGTAGACAAAGACATACAGACACAGTCATACGTTCCCTCCCTCTTAAACACATACATTCTCACTGACTCTCCAAGACACCCAAAAAAATGACACTGTACCCTCACTCACACACCCCATGCACACTTTATGCTCCCAGGTCCAGGTACTGAGGCCCCAGTAGAGCCACCAGCCCCCGGACCCGGGAGGTGGACCCCCTACCTTCTAGGATGGAGACAAGCAGGCCGCCAAGGGCCCCACAGTGGCAAAGCAGCCCGACAGCCCAGGACCCCGACCAGACCGCCTGTCCTCCTCCGGACCCCAACCCCTGATGGCCCGTAGCGAACAGGGGTGGGAAAAGACCCCTAGCCTCCATCCTCCCGCTCAAGTATGGTGTTGATGCGTGTTGTTATAATGTGCATTTAAAACAGAGGGGTGGTATGTGGGGGAGGCAGCCACACATCCCCCAACCCCCACCCCGAGCCCTCAGTGTCTATATGTGGTTTAACAGTGGGCACCGGCACCAGAGGTGAAGCTGATTGTACCGCTCCCCCTCTGGATGCCGAAAAGTGTGCCCACCCCAAAGTCCCTACATATGTGTCGTGTGAAAATGTTATAAGTGGGAGTGTCTAAGTTGTATATTAAAATTGGGACCCAGGACACCGAGGAGGGAACCCCCTCCTCGCACCCCAGTGATGTGCCCATGCCCCAAGACCCTATATGAGTGGTAAAGTGATGGAGCGGGTGGACAGAGGTGTCCAGGGATGGGGAGGGAAGGACTGGGAGACAAAATGTCTTCCCAGGGAGCCAGCTCCCCCACTGACCCCAATAGGCACCGCTGTTCACCGGGATCCACCAGGGGAGGGAGGCCATGGCACGTCCGACTCGGGGCCCACGGCCACAGCACCACAAAGCCCCACGGACCCCAAGGCAGTCCCCCCAGCCCCATCCCAGAAGGGGAACTAAACCCACCCTGACATTCGCTCTACTCTCAAAACACAAAAGACACTAGACACCCAGGTTGAGTTCAATTTATAGAATAATCTGAAACATTTGAGTAAGAGTTTATCAACCCGATTACCTGAGAGAAAGAGGTTTGTGAATGCTGGAGAAAAAGTAATACATCATCTGCATAAAGACTGATTTTACGTTCTATGTTATTGCATTTTATGCCTTTAATATTGTGAGTTTGCCTGATCGCTGCAGCTAGTGGTTCAATAAAAATAGCAAACAGGGAGGGAGAGAGAGGACATCCCTGCCTGGTACCTCTCTGAAGATAAAACCTAGATGATGTTTGGTTATTTGTTCTGATACACGCTGTTGGTGAACTGTATAATATTACCAGTTTATAAAAGAATTTCCAAAGCCAAATTTATGTAAGGTTACAAATAAGAATTTCCAGTTAACTATCAAATGCTTTTTCTGCATCTAAAGATAATATATTAGTTTTAATGTTTTTACAGTTAGAAAAGTCTATTAAATCTATTAATCTACGTGAATTTGTGGATGAATGTCTCCCTTTAATAAAACCAGTTTGATCAGGATGTATTATAAGAGGGGTTACTTTCTCTATCCTTTTTGCGAGGGCTTTGCAGATTATTTTAAGATCAACATTAATGAGGGATATGGGACGGTAGCTGGTAGGAAACAAAGGGTCTTTACCTGATTTTAGTAGAAGACTAATGTAGGCAGAATTCATATTTGGTGGGAGTCGGCCATTTTCCTTGGTTTCCTCCATCCGGGCCTGGAGCCTTATTATTGGGCATGCCTTGGAGGGCCTCCTTGAGTTCAGCCGCTGTTAGTGGTGAATCCAGGGCCATCGCTTGACTTTCAGATAATTTAGGTAGTGTTATGTTATCAAAAAATTGTTCAATTTCATGATCCGGTGGATTTATCTCTGGTGAGTATAAAGCCTTGTAAAATTCCTTAAATGTGTTGTTTATTCTTCCAGGATCATATACTGTATTCCCGGTCTGATCTTTAATAGCAGATATAGTTGTTTTTTCTTTATTAATTTTTAGCTGGTTAGCCAAAAATCTACCTGATTTATTACCTTGTTCAAAGTTTTCTATCCTAAGTCTTTGAATTAAGAACTGGGTCTGTTTATTGATAATTTGATTTAATTCTAGCTTTGCTGTACGGATTTTGCCTTGTCTCTCCTCCTCTAGAGAAGATTCTAATGAATTAATAGTTTCTTCTAATTCCTGAATACGTTTTTTTACCATTTTCTATTTATTTGATGAGAATGAGATTATTTTACCTCTAATCACAGCTTTTCCTGCCTCCCAAAGAATGGATGGCGACGTACCAGGGAGGTCATTATATTCTAAATAAGAAGCCCACTCTTTTTCAAAATATTTTATAAATTCTTTATCCTTAAGTAAGGATATATTAAATCTCCAATTTTTGCTTTGAGGTGTTTCTGTTTTATTTACTAAAGTTAGAGAAACAGGAGCATGATCGCTAACAGCTATAGGGTGTATCTCAGTGACTAAAATGTCAGTCAACAGTGAGCTGCTGACTAACAAATAATCCAGTCGAGAATATGAATGGTGGACATTTGAGAAGAAAGTATATTTTTTGTCATTGGGGTGAAGAGATCGCCATGCATCACAAAGTCCATAATCGCTCATGTACTGTTTGACTATATCTATAGATTTTCAGCTGCGCTGAGTCCCTGCTGTGCTGAGCCTGTCTATTTCTTCATTTAAACCAAAGTTGAGGTCGCCCCCAAGAAGAAGTGAGCAATCCATGTGTTCAAGGAGCACAGAGAAGAAGGAATGAAAGAATGAGGGGTCATCAACATTTGGACCATATATACTGACAATACATAACTTTTGGTTATACTATAACCAAAAGTTTGGTTTGGTTTTACTATAATAAATCTACCCTCTGGATCTGTAACTGTGTCTATTACTGTAAAATTTACATTTTTATTTATTAATATTGCTACTCCCCTTTGTCTGGAGTTATAGCATGCAGAAAACACATTAGGAAACTCATCTGCAGCTGAGGTAGATTTATGGGTTTCTTGTAATAAGACGACATCTGCCTTCAGTCTTTTAAGCTGGTTAAAAATCTTAACTCTTTTCTCTCTGGTGCCAGCTCCATGAATGTTCCACGTGACGAACCTTAGAGTAGTCATAGTTTTGAGATAAAAGTTGTAAAGTCCATATCACCATAGAAACAGATAAACACCATAGAAACAGATAAACATATATATATATATATATATATATATATATATATATATATATACACACACATATACATATATATATACATACATATACATATATATACACATACATATACATACATACATATACATACATACATATATACATATACATACATACATACATATATACATACATATACATATACACATACATATATACATACACATACATATATACATACATATATATATACATACATATATATACATACATATATATATACATACATATATACATACATATATATACATACATATATATATACATACATATATACATACATATATACATACATATATACATACATATATACATACACACACACACACACACACACACACACACACATACACACATACATACATATATATATATATATATATATAAATTATGTCGGTCAAAGAATTAGAGGTGAAGGATGCCTTATAGATCAATTAGACAGAATTACCAGCCCTCTCACTGTGTTTGGCTCGGGGTGTTGCATTGTTCGGATGCTGTGGGTTTGAGGGGAGCTGTGTAGGCTTTTTGGGTCTTGGCCCTTGTCCACCTCAGAGTCAATGTGTGTCTCAACTCCTTGTCCATCCTACGTCTCTACATGTTGGCGGAATCTGTGGCCAGCTTCTGGGCTTGGTAAGGGGTCCTTTCCCTTAGTAAGCCCCTCAACGCTTTTAACTTCAGACAACCTTTGCCTCTACTTCTGATCATATATGTAAATATGCAACCACATATAGACATAGAAACACTCACACATACAAAGGTACAACCACATAATTAAAGACATCCACTGTCCATATCAGTTTATCCTCACTTTACGGGGGCTGGTGCCTATCCCAGCAGTCATTAGGTGAGAGGTGGGGCACACCCTAGACAGGTCATTAGTTGCCCCCTGCCTTTTTCCTTTCCTTTCCCATCTCTCTGTCTTTAAAATGTTGCCATGCACTGTTTAGTTTCTATCTTTTGTAGAGCAAATCTGCACTGACACTGCACAGCAATCAGACCCACCATACTATTTCTCTCAACTACCAGGGAAGGACATGTTAAACAAGACTGCCTTACCAGCTCTTAACAGAGCTCACTGTGTGCTGCTTTGTGGGTTTGCCTGAGTTGTACCATCACCAGTCATACCATCACCAAACATTTCAGGTATGCAGCTGTCACAGTGGTCTCATGCTAGAAATTATTTGTGTATTTGAGGGGAGACAGGCATGTCATTTATGCAGCATCCTCTGTGTCTGCTGACCTTTACTTCTTGTTGGACACTTCGGCAACTGCCTGACATTATGACTCCACTCTTTCACTCTGGTGCCTGGTTTCAGTTCAGTTTCTGGTCCCCTAAGGGAAACCTGTCTTCCAGACATGGTTTGGATGCCATCTCCTTGTAAGCTAAATCAGTTACAGACCTATTGGTGGCCATGTAGACCACATTACTTCCCAATTAGACCAATTGTTCTGGGTTCTTCAGTGATGTCAGTTGAAAGTATTTTTAAAAAGATGCTCAGCTTTATACAGTGCTATAAAAACTATTTGGCCTTTTAGAGACTGTTTTACTTACATGTTTAGTTTATTTTGGCAAACTCACGACTAAGCATCCCAATCGGATTGAAGACTTTCATTAGGCAAATCATCATCATCATCAAAACATTTATTTATTTTAGTGTCTTGAGGCATTCAGAGTTGGACTTGATTTTGTACTTTGGTTCACTGTTCTGCTGCACAACCCTACTGCCTTTAAGCTTAAATTCACAACTGGAGAGATACCAGAATTCATAGTTTCATTAAATCTGGTAGGAGTTGGCCCCTGAACAAGCACGCTCCAGGACATCCAACTACCACCACGTGTGATGTTTTTCCATCATTAATTAAAAACTGCATTTGCTATTTACTCGGGTTATCTTTGTCTGATATTAACATCTGTAAATAATCTGAAACATAGAAATGTGACAAAAAAAAAAAATCAAAATTTAAATCTGTAAGGAGGTCAATATTTTTTCATAGCACTTTAGCTGTAAATGAAAATGTATGTATGAGATACATTCAATTAGGGCTTTCTACGAGGTGACGCTGTTTCATTTAGCAGCCCTGTGATAAACTATCCCTGTCTTGTAATTTTTTGCTGATGTATGTCCTCGTTTTTTCATCCTGAGGATGGGGGCCCCAGCCACATGCAACTCATTAACAGCCAGCAGGTAGAAAATTTTTCAACAGTCTCAGAAGGGGTTCCTGTTTCCACAAAGTCATGGAATGTTACAGGCAGAGAACCCAGATTGTAGCCGGGATGGTTCAGATGTTCATTTCAAGGTAAAGGTCACAGTGTACTCACATTCTGTCTTAGCTGAAGTCCGATCTTCTCCTGAGCGTTTGGGTCGACCGAAGACAAAGCCCCAACATAGGTCAGAGCTACACAGGATTGACAGCATCCCCACAATCTGAGGGGAGAGCAACCAGGCTGGCATTAGAATACACTCTAACACTTCATAAGACAAACCTGTCTATGTGGTCGCTTCAACTTCTAACTGCAATGCAAAATGCAAACCGACTGCTCCCTCTGCAGGAGGCTGCTCCTGCACTCCACACAGTATGGACCACCCACATGCAAGAAACAACCAGTCGAGTGTACATTTAACCAAATTCTTCCTACATGCAATCGACAGACAGATCCATAACTGTTCTGGAGCCGGCATGGAGAAAAGTGAAGGCATAAAGCCAGATGCGCACAGACTGACGCAGCAGCAGGCACGTGCTCTGCAGCAGCTCTTACCGTACCAGTTTCTGCAGCAACATGGTTCCCGTTCGGCTTGACAGCAGTCCAGAGCTGCAGGTCGGAGAGACTTCAAGAGCTGAGGACCATCGAGGAGGGCACTTAAACAGAACCAGAGGGAGGGGCTGAAGTAACAGAAGGGGTGGAGAAGGGGCCCCTGCCTGGGGGGGGGGTGGTGAAAAGGGAGGGGGGGTCTGCAATGCAAAAGGGCTCATATCCCACTGTTTTTACATTGTGTCCCAATAAAACACAGAATTTCATATTTTATTAGACCAACACAGGGTACAACAAAACTGCCAAGTGGAGGAAATTAATACATGTTGTTGTGCCACAGATAGGTAGGTTTTGGCTATGAATAATTATGAATAATTGCTTAGGGCAATTATTAAAGATTAATTAGATCAATTAATTAGATTAATAATTTTATATAATAATTAATAATTTTATGTAAAAATTACCAAGTTTAGGGACACCACCTGGATTCCAGGAATACAATAGCCAAATTATTCAGTCTCAGTTTATGTTTATGCTTACCTGCCTGATAAGGCTGAGGTGATTAAACAATATATGAAGGTCTTGGCGTTCCTGAACAGCAAATTACTACACATGTAGGTGAAATAACGGTTTTCCAAAATGACTGCCTCGAATGACTTTTTGCTCAGCAGATAGCTCTTTACCAGTAGAGTTTTGGTAAACGTGGGGTTTGTTCAGACGTGGTGCTGCTTGGTAGAATGCGACTCGCGTCTCTGCCTGACGGAGATTTTATATACTTTCTTGCTGTATTTCATTAAAAAAAAGGAAGTAGTGGTATAGAACCATATTACAAATTAATTGGCTACACACTCTCTCTCGCTGCTTTCCGATTTAAAACTCTGAAACTCACACTCTGAAGAAAAAAACCCCTCAACGCTCCGGGGGAGGGACCAGTATGGCAAGTCGTTTTAACATTTAATCAATTACCACTCCTATCTACAATTCCTAAAGATATCTGGAAGACATATCCAGTTTACGACTACCTTAACTTTTTAAGAATTTAGAGATATCTCAAACTTAATTTTTACTAGTACAATTGTAATTAGGAATATCCTAAAATACAATTTCTCCTAGTAACAATAGAGTTATTGATATCTTTAATTTAAATTTTGACTAGGAAGAATGCATTTGTACTAGGATAAATTATATTATTGCTATCTAAAATAGGTAATATAGATAGGAGTGGTCATTGATTAAATGTTAAAACAACTCGTCCCTCCCGCTGGAGCGTTGAGGGTTTTTTTTTCTTCAGTGTGAGTTTCAGAGTTTTTAATCGGAAAACAGCGAGAGATCGCTGCCAAAAATCAAAGGCATATGTTGCAAAGTTGAATTTTTTCAGATCTCACATTACAAAGTTTCAAAAGTTTTTTGCAAACTTAACATGGGGAGAAAACAATGCCATTTTTGAAACTCTGAAAATGTATACTTGAAAAACAGCAAGGGTGAAACAAGAGATTTGAATCTCTGAAAATGTGTGGCTGAAACTCAGTACTTCACATGTTGAATTTATGAAAAATAAAAATGCTAGTACAAAATTATGATTGCAGAGATTCAAAACTTATTTTCAGACTTTCACAACTTTATTTCAGGTTTTAAATTTTCAGCCACTGATTTTCAAGGTTTCTAAACTTTTCTTTCGGTTTCAGATTATGTCAGCGTTCTCACTTCATAGTTATATAGGAATCTTCTAGGTGTGTAGAGTGCCATTTTCTCTCCAATTTCCTTGTATTCTGCTTTAAAGTACGCAGCTCTGCATTAAACCAGGGAGTCAACCTCCAATTGCTAATTACTTTATTTTTTAAGGGGGCTACTCTATCTAATGCCAAATGCAATCAAATCAAACTTTATTTATAAAGCGCTTTTCATACAAAATTGTATCACAAAGTGCTTTACAGATTAAAATGACCCCACATAAAACTACATTCCCATCCCTCCCCCACAGATTTAAAAGCATGGTCAGTAATACCCCCCTCCCCCCAACCCAACTCCCATGCACACACACAGTTAAAAGCAACGGTAAAAAAGGACAATGGGCTGAGTGAGATGAACCATGCAAGGAAATGCCATCAGAAGAGCCATCTGCACCAGCAGCAGTAGATCAACAGCAGCAAACGCGGCACCGACACCGGGCGCCCAGTGGAGGCAAGGCCAAGACCCCCACCTAGGCGGCCGCAGCCGACCACCACTCCCGGGGCAGAAGGCTCGCACACAGGAAACACTGGAGCGGAGATTAAGATAACAAATTTAAAATCTAAAGATAAACAGTAAATAAATGTGATAAAATTAGATAGTAAAACACTGATAAAATATAATCATTCATCACATCATTTAAAAATATTAAAATGAAGAGTAAATAAGTATGAGTTTATATAGTAAAACACTGGAGGTTTCTTCCTGTTAAAGGGGAGTTTTTCCTATCCACCGTTGCTACATGCTTGCTGAGTATGAGGGATTGCCGAAGGATTGCTGTGCTTGGAAAGTCTACATCTACGGGGCCCAACCTCACGCCAATGACTGACGCAATCTGCTGGGATTCCTTAAATAGGAAACTTTTTAACTGATTGGAATGTTTGTATAAATGTATTGAAATGACTTCTTGTTAAGTGCCTTGAGATGACATCTCTTGTGAATTGGCGCTACACAAATAAACTGAATTGAAATAATATTTTAACACTGATAAAATTTAGAATCATTTAGTGTAAAACATTGATTAAGTTTGATCAGGTAAAACATGTAGAGCAATCAAGCAGATACTTCTAAATAATAATCAATTAAAGGCTAGGCTAAAAAGGTGAGTCTTGAGCCTGGTCTTAAAAACATGAACGTTCTCTGCGGCCCTGAGGTCCTTTAGCAGCCTGTTCCAGAGGTGAGGGCCATAAAACTGGAAAGACGCCTCACCATGAGTGTGTGTCCTGACTTTTGGGATGACAAGGAGACGGCTGCCAGAGGAGCGCAGAGACCACGAAGGTTCATAAGGTAAAAGTCGTTCTGAAAGATAAGGCCCATGACCATTAAGACACTTAAAAACCATTAAAAGAACCTTAAAATCGACCCTAAGACACACGGGGAGCCAATGCAGTGATTTTAAGACCGGTGTAATGTGCTCCCACCTCCTGGTCTTCGTCAGGACACGTGCTGCTGACTTTTGTAGAAGTTGCAATGAGGAAGTAATGCTATGAACCATCAATTTCTGAAGAGTTAGAGATGGAATTGCTGCCCTCCACTGTGTTACTCTGAGACACTGAGGAAGGCAAGAATGGAACAGATTCTTTAAAACTTGTTTCAGCATTGTCTCATAAAGCTCTACTATGATGAAATTTTCTTTCAGATTTAAGATACACCCTATAGCTGTCATTGATCATGCTCCTGTAATGGCAGAAAATACTTCAGGGTTTCCATAATAAAAGAAGACTGAGTCCCAGAAGGCGTTTAAGTATTTTACACAAACATGTCTGGTCAGAACATGAATGAGGGGCCAAAAATTGCTCATGCATCGCCCTACCAAACCTTTCTGACAAACAGCTTAAATAGTATTCAGCAATCACTGTTTATCTCTGCTGCACGTTTTCTCCAATCTTCCCGCCCATCCTCTGGAAAGCTGCTTCATGCCAGTCTGATAGCAAAGCATGAACCAGCACATCCCAGGTCAGACTGTTCTTAGTTATCTTGCTGCCCCGGCGTCTACCTCTCTGGTGATCTGACACATCCTTATCAGAACATTAAACTTGCATCTCCTAACTTTGTCATCTCACCCTAGATACATTCACTAGACAAAGTACATTTCCCTAAATCCAAATTACATAGGAATTTTTCCACCACAGCTGTCCCTGAGTAATGCTTTGACGTGTCATGTTTTGTGTGTGCTTCTTGCTTCATTGCCGTTTTTACTTTATATGCTTTGTCTGTGTTTTACTGCTATTTTTATTTTACCCCTTTTGGGACACACACAGCCATTGGGTGGCGCTAGCCCACGTTCTAGCTCCAACAGGAGAAGAAGAAGAGAACCAGAGGTTTTATAAGGGCCCCCCTGCCAGCCTACTCGCTCTCTTCAGTTTGGGCTTTTGGCCAGACAGTCCCAGGAGAGACCCCATCCTTCCTTCGCTGGCGAGGGGAAAGGATTTGAGTTTCTGGGAGAAACTCACTCCAAGGACGACAAAGACTGCTGATCGATCAGGTGAATCGCAAACCCAGTGTGTTTTGACACAAACCCCACTGTTCTGCCCTGAGCCTGCAGAAGCTTTCTGAACAGACGCTGCTGTGTGGAAGGGACCGCTAAAAAGCTACTGCATGCCAGAGCCGCGTCCAGACTGGAGCCGTTACCCCAAAGCTTCATCCCCAAAGCCTGGGATGAATGCTGTGCTAGAAAGCTGGGGAAAAGGTACTGTGTCAGTGAAGGAAGGTGGAGCTGATCGCTGTTAACTAAGCCGGAGAGGACGCCACGCCATCCCAGCTAACGGCTGCTGCTCGCGATCCGACAGCCATAAGGCCTCCCACTGCTAACCGACTGCAGCTGTTGTTACGCTGTTTAGCTTCCCTCATCATCCACGGAGCAACCTGGAGAACTTTAACCGTTCAATAAGGTCTGTCTGGGCAGAGGCGAGATTAGTTTGGAATAAACAAGATTTTAGGGTTGTTTATATTCACTGTGATTTGTTACTTAGTGTAAGATTTCATTTATTGTTTGGGTACAAACAGGCCAGTCAGTTGGAGGTTTAAACAGTGATTTTTGAGGTTTCCGATGGAAAATGTTTTTATATCCTGCAACCTGAGTTATTCAGTCTGACAGTTTTCCTTTGTTTGGTGTTTAGTAAATGAACCAGAGAGGCTTTAAAGAGCTCCACGTGAGTTAGCTGTAGGCTACATGCTCTAGCGAACCACGTGGGCCCGCCTCTGACTGCTTGGCTTCATGAACAATAAAGGCCGCCATTATTAGGATTCAAAATAGAGATCAACTTTAAAACAGATAGTTTAAACACTAAAACTAATCTTTTAAGTCATTTTTGAAACCGCCTCCTTGGTAAGTCGAAATACTAAATTAAATCAACATAATTGGTCCCCCCCATGTGAGGCCGTTGACGTTAACATAAATATAAAATAAATATTAAGTTAGATCAATCACTGCGATGACCGATCCATAAGACAGAATCAGCTCTCTAAAGGTTATTGATATCTAATTTAGCAAATGGTTAAATGAAACATTGCTTCTTCCAAATAATGTTTTTCTTCACTTTTGCTTTGCATTGTGAATTGGTGGTTTGAAAACAAACCAGAAGGTGCTGGTTAGTCTTAAACTAACCACAATTAGTTAAAACTAATTTAGCTTAATTCCTAAAACTCTTCAATACAAGCCTTGGTCTTTAAGCAAACATATTCATTCTGAACTGTGACATCATTATCAATTTATTACGCCCGTGCAGCTAAGCGCTGCGAAGGCCTATTGTATCTGTACTGTTTCTTATTTCTCCCGAAAATGAATTGGCTATTTGGAGGCTTTAACATATTCAAAAACTCAGGAAAATTGGTGGCTGCATGAGTCGTGTATGAAATTTACGTATTTTAAGGTTTTCTCGAAAGTCGCAAAAGAAATGGCTCGACAGCGCCCCCGGAATGCTTCAAAAGCCCCTCCCCATATACCTTTTTTTAAACCTAGAGCTATGCCCTTTTGCACACTTAGATCTTCCCAAGACCTACCAAAATGCGTTAAAATGTCGCCATCCCAAACGCACAGGAGGTCAGCTATCTTGCTTTGAACATGTAATTTCCTCTGCATTTGATCAAACTCCTCCTAGGGATTTTGACAGATCGGCTTGCAAATTGATCAAGATAGCCTTCAGGCTTGGGGGATCTTAAGTTATCAAAATCCTGAGTTTTCGTAAATGTTGAAGGGGCGGGAACTGGCCTCAAACTTTTCTTACTCGCCAAAAAATTAAATTTTTTCATATCTCCTACTAAGAAAGTCACAGAGACATGAAAACAACTGTGATTGGTAATCATCCGGTCCCCAACAAATCTCATTGGTAAGCCCCACCCCATGAGAACAGGAAGTGTCCTTTTTTTCTGGAAAGGTCCATATTTCACACACTTGACCTAATCAACATGAAGAAGTGCACAGTGACTGTAAACAAGTTGGTGTAACTGTGTGTCAAACACTGAGAGGCTACGAAAGAGTGTGGGGCTGTGGCGGCGTGGCCATACGTTTGGCTCTAATTTCCACAGAACTTATTAGATCTGCACCACATTACATACAGGTCCTTCTCAAAAAATTAGCATATTGTGATAAAGTTCATTCTTTTCAATCATGTAATGATAAACATTTAACTTTCATATATTTTAGATTCATTGCACACCAACTGAAATATTTCAGGTCTTTTATTGTTTTAAAACTGATGATTTTGGTACACAGCTCATGAAAACCCAAAATTCCTATCTAAAAAAAATTTGCATATTTCATCCGACCAATAAAAAAAAAAAAAGTGCTTAAACATAAAAAAAGTCAACCTTCAAATGATTATGTTCAGTTATGCACTCAATACTTGGTCGGGAATCCTTTTGCAGAAATGACTGCTTCAATGCGGCGTGGCATGGAGGCAATCAGCCTGTGGCACTGCTGAGGTGTTATGGAGGCCCAGGATGCTTCGATAGCGGCCTGAAGCTCATCCAGAGTGTTGGGTCTTGCGTCTCTCAACTTCCTCTTCACAATATCCCACATATTCTCTATGGGATTCAGGTCAGGAGAGTTGGGAGGCCAATTGAGCACAGTAATACCATGGTCAGTAAACCATTTACCAGTGGTTTTGGCACTGTGAGCAGGTGCCAGGCCGTGCTGAAAAATGAAATCTTCATCTCCATAAAGCTTTTCAGCAGATGGAAGCAGGAAGTGCTCCAAAATCTCCTGATAGCTAGCTGCATTGACCCTGCCCTTGATAAAACACAGTGGACCAACACCAGCAGCTGACATGGCACCCCAGACCATCACTGACTGTGGGTACTTGACACTGGACTTCAGGCATTTTGGCATTTCCTTCTCCCCAGTCTTCCTCCAGACTCTGGCACCTTGATTTCCGAATCACATGCAAAATTTGCTTTCAGTCCAGTGTTCCAGCCCAGGTCAGGCGGTTCTGCCGCTGTTTCTGGTTCAAAAGTGTCTTGACCTGGGGAATGCGGCACCTGTAGCCCATTTCCTGCACACGCCTATGCACGGTGGCTCTGGATGTTTCTACTCCAGACTCAGTCCACTGCTTCCGCAGGTCCCCCAAGGTCTGGAATCGGTCCTTCTCCACAATCTTCCTCAGGGTCCGGTCACCTCTTCTCGTTGTGCAGCGTTTTCTGCCACACTTTTTCCTTCCCACAGACTTCCCACTGAGGTGCCTTGATACAGCACTCTGGGAACAGCCTATTCATTCAGAAATTTCTTTCTGTGTCTTACCCTCTTGCTTGAGGGTGTCAATGATGGCCTTCTGGGCAGCAGTCAGGTCGGCAGTCTAACCCATGATTACGGTTTTGAGTAATGAACCAGGCTGGGAGTTTTTAAAAGCCTCAGGAATCTTTTGCAGGTGTTTAGAGTTAATTAGTTGATTCAGATGATTAGGTTAATAGCTCGTTTAGAGAACCTTTTCATGATATGCTAATTTTTTGAGATAGGAATTTTGGGTCTTCATGAGCTGTATGCCAAAATCATCAGTTTTAAAACAATAAAAGACCTGAAATATTTCAGTTGGTGTGCAATGAATCTAAAATATATGAAAGTTTAATTTTTATCATTACATTATGGAAAAGAATGAACTTTATCACAATATGCAAATTTTTTTAGAAGGACCTGTAGTATGGTTACTGGTCCAACCCCTAAGAGGTATTAATGCAAACTTTTGGTGGGCGTGATCTAATTTCTGCACAGTGCCCCCGAGAATCACTAAAACAGCCAGCCCCCAGCCATAGTTTATCACAGGATTATGAAATTCAGGATACCAATGGAGTGTCTCAGTACCTACAAAGAAGTCTCTTGGAGCCATGGTCCAAACACCACAGGAAGTCAGCCATTTTGAATCCAGCCCAAGCTCTTTGTTCAATGTATATACGTCGTATTTCGATGAACTCCTCCTAGAACTTTTGAGTTGCAGACTTCAAAAGGAGCAAACACAGACTTAAGACATTGGGAATCAAAAGTTATCAAAAGTATTTCGCTTCATCAAAGCATGTGGGCGTGGCTAAACTTCAAAGTAAGGCTTCTTGCCACAGGAGGACATGGTGTATTAACTTCAACATACAAGGTCACAACTGTACCAAATTCTTATGCATTTGTCTTTTTTTATCAAATCCCTCACTCACCTCATAGTCTTAAGTAGGGCCGCACTGATCGGCCGCACTAACAAAATCAAACTATTATCCCGACTGCTTACAAACTAAGTCTATCTGCAGAAAAAGCTAATATTTTTGCTGTATGTAAATCACAAAAATCATTGACGCAAAGTGCACTCTAAAAATACTGTATCAAAAATGAGCAACACTGGA
The DNA here is from genome assembly GCA_963556495.2 of Valencia hispanica. Lineage (NCBI taxonomy): Eukaryota > Metazoa > Chordata > Actinopteri > Cyprinodontiformes > Valenciidae > Valencia > Valencia hispanica. The sequence continues at coordinate 56,734,307 of OY747710.1, forward strand.
ACAACCTAGACCATAAAGAATTTTTCTTGAAAATATATAGTAAGGGTTATAATGTAAATAAAAACTTCCAAACAAACACTAAATGCATAAACATGCCACAAGGTAAGATGAATGGGTTGTGTTTTAAAACAACCAACCGTACAAAAGTGCCAAAATAGGATGGAAAACAGGAAACAGCTGGTCTTTTTGGATTGTGGAAGTGGCATCATGAGCATGAGAGACCGCTCAAAATGTAATGGTACCAAGAGGACCCGTAAAATCAGCCACAACACAGGAATGGGTGAATGATTACGTTTGTTGCTGATTTTTCCTGGAAGGAAGCTGGACAGCTGCAGGCTCACTGCAGAGAAACTGTTGAGGTGAGTATAAATCCTCCACAGGGAAAAACGGCAAGGTACTTCTGTGCCACCAACCTGCTGCTTGAGGGTCCTAGATGGGGCAATGTTGGAGTGGGGAGGCAGATCCTGACCAGCGGTCACGTGGAGGGATTGTGGGGTTTCCAAGTGCGCCTCTTCAGACGGTGCCATGAGCAGAAGAGCTTGCAGACTTGAGCAGCAGTGAATCGAATTTAGGATGGGGCAGGCTAGAAATCAAGGTCGAGGGGAAGAAGCAAAGATCATACACGGAGAGGCAGAAGGCGTTAAACTCATCCAAGGGGCTAAGCTAGAATCAGAGGTGAAGAGCCGAGTGGAGGTCCGGTTTCCGGGAGTCAGAGAGGCAGGAAGGAGCCGACTGGGGTAAGGCGAAAAACACTTGAATCCAGGAGGCAAAAACAAGGTCATACACATAGAGGGCAAAAAACATGGATCTTGGAGGATTCTTCTTCTTCTTCTAATGGTGTTTTTTGGCGGTTGGCAAACAACTTATTGGTGCATTACCGCCACCTTCCGATATGGAGTGTGGGCCAACATGGCCCCATCAGTCCTGTGTCTCCTATACTAAAAAAAAAAAAAAAAAAATATATATATATACTTTCTTCTCTTTTCTCCCCTTCTCTTATTCCTTCTTTCTTTTCTCTTTTTTCCCTTCCCTTCCTTCCCCCTTCTTCTCTCCTTTTTCCCTTCTCCTTTCTCCCTTCCTTCTTCCCTCTCTTTTCCCCCTCTTTTTCTTTCCCCTTCCCTTTTTATTTATTCATTTTCTTATTTATTTTACTTTTTAGCATTATTATTATTTAGGCCATCTATTCATTTTCTTCTTATATTCTTAAAAATAGCCTCGTACCCCGAAGGAACCTCATTATCGCCTTAACAACTCCTGCCGAAGAACATCCCCTTAACATTGTTCCAACCGAAAACCCCATTCCACTTTCATTCATATATGCCTTTAGCTCTTCTCTGTGTCGTCTGTACCTCACACATTGCATAAATACATGCTCTACAGTTTCTCTCTCACCGCAGCACTCGCATTGGCCTGTCTGATGCTTTCCCATTAAGTTCAAAGAACTATTCAAATATGTATGCCCAAACCTCAGTCGTGTTAACACATCTTCCTCCCTCCGACTGATCCCACGTCCAGTTATAGACTCACCTACTCGGCGCTGAATAGAAAAATAAAATCGTCCCTTTCTCTCCTCCTCCCAACTTCTCTGCCAAAGTTCTTTGATTTTAGCTTTCACAATGCTCTTGACTTCCTCTTTGCTGATTTTAACTGGGAAGTTTATATCCCTACTCCGCGCACCTTGCTTTGCATATTTATCTGCCATCTCATTCCCCTGTATCCCTATATGTGCCGGCACCCATAACAGCACCACTTGCTTTCCTGATCTATTCACTCTGTCCATTATGTTTACTATCTCAAAAATGATGTCTTGTCTTGATACAGATTCCATACATTTAATACTCGTCAGCGCGCTACTACAGTCAGACGCAATCACAACCTTAGCTCCCACTGACGCACTCTCCTCCACCCAAACCATCGCTAACAATAAAGCCAGCAGTTCTCCCGTGTAAACTGCCACATTGTCACTTGTTCTCTTACTGACTCTAACACCCAAGTCAGGGATTACAAAGGCAACTCCCACTCTACCATCCTCCAATTTAGACGCGTCACTGTATATTTCTAAATATTCAGGGAAGTTCTCCCAGATGTATGTTACCACATTTCTGTTGCTACAGCTCTTCCTTTCTAGCAGAGACAGATCCACACAAGGCTCAGTCAACTCCCACAGAGGGACAGTAGAAATTGGGACAACAGGGCTCAGTTCCAAATGTCTTATTCCAGCATCTCCGGCCGCTTTCTCTATAATCCACCCAAAACTGGCCAACTGTACACTCTCCCTCTCCTGGGTCGGTGTAAGTAGACTTCTACCAGGGTGATCTTCACTGTTCCCACACAAGTTGGCCCAATATGTAAGAGCCAGCTGCAGTCTCCTAAAACTCAAAGGCATCTCACCCATCTCCACCTGCAGTGCAGACACTGGGGTTGATCTAACAGCTCCACAACATATCCTCAGGGCTTGATATTGAACAGCGTCCAGTTTCTCCAAATTACTTTTGGCTGCTGATCGGTATACAACACATCCAAAATCTAAAACAGACCTAATTAATGCTACATATACAGTTTTTAAACAACTTCGACTAGCTCCCCAGTCCCGTCCTCGAAGGCACCTCATTACATTCATTACTTTTTTACATTTCTCCACAACTTTATTAATATGTGACTTCCATGTCAATTTACTGTCAAACAGTAATCCCAAATACGTAAACTCACTCACCCTCTCCAAATTTCTCCCATACAAGGTAAGATTAATATCACTACCCACTTTCTTCTTGGTAAAAAACATAACCTTCGTTTTATTCACTGAAAATCTAAAACCCCACTTCAATGACCAGGCTTCAACCTTATCAATGGCTTGCTGCAACTTCTTAACAATATATTTCACATTCCTACCCCTCTTCCACATTATTCCATCATCCGCTAACAGAGACACCCCAACTGAGGATTCAACATTACAAAATATTTCATTAACCATAATGGAGAACAATACTGGACTCACTATACTGCCCTGAGGCGTACCATTTTCTACCACATACTTAGAGCTAAACTCCTTTCCTACCCGAACTGAAATACGCCTACTTGACAAAAAACTCTTCACCCACCTTAGCATTTTCCCCCGAATACCCATTTGATGTAATCTTATAACCAAACCTTCCCTCCACATCATGTCATAAGCTTTCTCAACATCGAAGAAAACTGCCACCACACACTCTTTGTTAATTTGAGCCTTCCTAATTTCATTCTCTAAAATCAAAGAGGAGTCTGTTGTGCTCCTACCTCTCCTAAAACCATATTGATGACTTTTAAGTAAGGCATTTCTCTCCAGGAAATAAATTAGTCTATCATTAATCATTTTCTCCATCACCTTCCCAACATGCGATGTCAGAGCTATAGGCCTATAGCTTTCTGCTGCAGAAGGGTCTTTTCCTGGCTTACAAATAGGAACAACAATTGCCTCCTTCCATTGTTCTGGCAAATTACCCTCTTCCCATACTTTATTATACAGCTTCAGCAACACCCTTGTACATCTATCACTCAGGTTCCTCAGCATGCAGTAGCTAATATCATCCTCTCCAGGGGTTGTATTAGTACACTTATTCAACGCTCTATTCAGCTCCCACATACTAAACTCATCATTAATCGCATTGTCACAATACCCAACATCCTCAAGAATATCCAAACATTTTCCAACTATCTTTCGTCTTGCTCTTCTTTCCTCCACTGTTAAATTATCATTGCTATGGATTTTAACAAATTGTTGCACTAATAACTCCGATTTACCCTTACTATCCAGAATTATTCTATCACCACATGACATTACTGGGTATCCAAAACTTGCCTTATTCCCTGCCATTCTCTTTATAGTCCTCCAGACTTGACCCACAGACATTTGTCTTCCTAAGGTATCGCAATATCGCCTCCAATATTCCCTCTTAGTTTCTTTAACTACTTTCCTTACAACTGCAAGCTTCCTTTTGTAATCACAAAGGTTTTGAAAACAGTGGTTTCTCTTAAAGACCTTAAAAGCTTTATTCCTGTCTCGAATAGCTTTGGTACATTCATCTGACCACCAAGGAACACACTTATTTTTACCCTTTCTTCCTTTCTTCTTTATTGTTTGCTTTGCTGCTCCTAAAATTGCATTACACAGAAAACTATTAAAATTTTCCACACTTGCATCTACATTCACCTCTTCCATTTCTTTGTCACAAATATAACTGAATCTATCCCACTTAACTTCACTAAAACACCATTTCCCTAATCCTTCCATGCAAACTTCCTCAACATTGAAACCCAGCTCAACTTCAATAGGGTAATGGTCGCTACCTATTGTTGTCTCTTTATCAACCTGCCATGTACAAATTCCTGCAATAGACTCAGATACTAAAGTTAGATCCACAGCTGACTCATTACCATTCTGAATATTAATCCGTGTTCCACTCCCATCATTCAAACAGACCAAATTCCTTACATCCAAAAGTTCCCCAATAACTGATCCATTCTCATCATTATGCCCACCCCACAATGTGTTATGTGCATTAAAATCCCCACAACATATTACTTTCCCCTTCAAATGAACACTAAGTTCCTGCAAATTCTCCAGTGATAGTCTTCTACAAGGATTATAAAAATTTACCAAAGTAACTTTCCCCTCCCTCATCCATACCTCCAATACAACAAACTCAAGCAGTGTCCCCTTCCCTATTACCCTATACTGTATTCCATTTTTAATAAATATTGCACAGCCTCCACCACTACCTTCCTGTCTATCCCTACGCACACACTCATACCCTCTAATACTAAAATCCAAAGATGGTCTAAGCCATGTCTCCTGAACACATATTAGATCTGGTCTCCGCTTACTGTTCTCCACATACCCTTTCAACTCCTGGCCATTCGCCATTAAACTTCTTGCATTCCATTGAATGATAATCAGGATATCTTATCAACTTCCCCTCCCAATCCCACCCTCTTCTCATCCTCCAACCTTTTGTTTACTTGCTCCCAAGAAATATTCACACCCAAATACTTTTCTGCTCCCTTCACAATAATCTTAATTTTATCAGTCTTATGCTTGGCCTGATCTGCACAGTTTATAACATAGGCTAGAAACACAATCAAATTATCCATCGATAATTTATTACTTTCATCCACATTCTGCTGTCTTCTACTATCACCAGTCTGATCACCACTCCCTCCTGGGTTCTGCTCTTGTACTTTTCTCACTGCTTCTGCATAGGAAATACTGCTTGCAACTTTCACCTTCTGAATCTCCACTGCTTTTTTTCTAACTTCACACCCTCCATATGTTACCGCATGCTGCTCACCACAATTACAGCATTTAAAGTCACAATTTCCCCCACACTCCTCTACTCTGTGATCTCCACTACATCTAGGGCATCTCTGCTTCCCCCTACAGACTGCTGCCACATGACCATACAGTTGGCACTTGTAACACCGGAGAGGAGGAGGGACAAACTCTCTCACAGGGAAACTCAAACAGCCAACTTTAACCTTTTCAGGGAGTACTGCACTGTCAAACTCCAGCAATACCGATAAACTCTCCACATTTTGGCCATCAACACGCCTCCTCAATCGCTTGATTGCTCTCACTCCTCCCCCCAAACATTGTCTAAACTTCTCCAGATCCTCATCCAAAGGGATGCCTGTAATGACACCACGCACTTCCTTCTCCCCAATTACTCTCCTTTCACTCACGCTCACCCTACAGACATGCTCCAATTGCAACGCTTTCTTTTTCTGCTCTTCTGAAGTACAAATAATCAACAACCTACCATCTCTTAGCACTTTTGCCAGCTCTATATCTCCTAGCTTTTTCTTCAAATCTTTAGATAACGCTATCAGGCCCACATTTCTAAACTCATTCTCCTGTCCAAATTTGAGAATAACTTTAGGATTCTGCTGCTCCCTACCTACCTTTTTGCAACCCACATCACTACTCTCATCTAACCTACTCCCTTCCAGGCCTCGCTTCCTACCCTGATTTGCGATCATTCCCACCCCAATCCTACTCCTCACGCTCAAACTCGATCTACCTAAGTCATGACTAAAGTCCATCTCGTCCTTGTCACCGTGAGCCTGGGAAGCCATCCCGGCCCAGTCACAAATCGGATTATGCCAACCACCTCTCGGGCTCGCCTCACACGTTTTCTGCTGCGGCGCGAGTCAATCCAACACGGGTAGCTCCTACTCAGCGCCAAGCCCGGCAACATGTCCAGCCGTAGCCCTAGCGCAAGTCCATCTTGGAGGATGCTGGATTTCTACTTGCCACAAAGGTTTTTGATAATCTGGCAGGGGAGTGGAGAGTGAGGAGAGCTTAAGTAGTGGTGAGTGCAGGTGAAGTCAACGAGCTAATCAGGCTGCTGCACAGGTGCACAGCATGAGGCATGATAGCAGGGAGACACAAGTGAGGAGGAAGTGAAAGTGAAACGTGGGCCATGACACAAAAGAAAAATGCTTTGCTGCTTTAAAGCTCAACCCGCAGAAAAGGATCAGTCTAATTTTATTCATTTACACTGCTAACAGCCTAAGTTCAATTCAATTCAATTCAGTTTATCTATATAGCGCCAATTCACAACAGATGTCATCTCAAGGCACTTAACAAGAAGTCATTTCAATACATTTATACAAACATTCCAATCAGTTAAAAAGTTTCCTATTTAAGGAATCCCAGCAGATTGCGTCAGTCATTGGCGTGAGGTTGGGCCCCGTTGACAAGTTCATTACACCTATAGTCTTATAAGATTTTATCACATCACCGACTATTGTTATTAATTTTTCTGAGCTGATGAAGCCCAATACTTATAAAAGAAAACTATAATTTCAACCTATTTAACCAAAAAACTGTTGAACCCTAAACAAATGCTGTTTTTTATTTATTTATCTGAAATGCTTTAAAAGCAATAAATTGAAAGGCTTTGTTTTGTAAAAAATAATTGAAATTTAAGTTCCCCTAGTGCCTAAGAATCTCCTCCCTTTTTCTGAAACAGAACTGTTTCAGAAACATCCAATTATATAAGTCTCCTGTTAAACAAGTGTGACTAGATTTCCAGCCTGTTACGGAGAGATATTATAGTTCAATAAAAACCTGTATTGTAGATCAGTCTCCATGTATACAGTATTTAAGCTCAATTCCTAGATCTCAGCTGCTATACCTTTTAGAACTGCCAGGTAAGAATTAACAAAACCACTGAATCTATAATTTAATGTGTCCAATCATAGCATGACCTTACCCACCCCGGTCCATGGGAAAAAAGATAATAGAACCTTATTTCAATCATTCCATAATTTGTTTTCAGGGGCATATCGGAGCCAAGATGGGACCATGAGGGGCTGAAATATCACGCCTCCTCCTTCTGCTGTGTCGGATCTCCTCTGCAAATACAAGAAAGAAAGCTCTTTAGGTCTCAACAGAAGCACATCCACCGTTCTCATTTTGAGGGTAATTGTGTCAGAGCCAAAATCCGCAGAGAATCAGCAGGTCGTCCATGGAAAAGTTACCATCACATTCACGAAGAATGGAGCACATACTATATATTTTTTCCCATGCACCCAGATTGGTATGAAAATGTGGTCAGATTTTTATCATTTTCAAAACAAATGAATCTTTGGTCAGGTTTTAAGTGTACTGGTCCAGCTTTAACTATTTAGATTAATCCCATGTCGTCCCAGTCTCCAATTTACCCTAACTTTTGTCATGCAAGTGTATTCAATTCAATTCAATTCAGTTTATTTATATAGCGCCAATTCACAACAGATGTCATCTCGAGGCACTTAACAAGAAGTTATTTCAATACAATTATACAAACATTCCAATCAGTTAAAAAGTTTCCTATTTAAGGAATCCCAGCAGATTGCGTCAGTCATTGGCGTGAGGTTGGGCAGATTTCCAACCACAGCAATCCTTCAGCAATCCCTCATACTGAGCAAGCATGTAGCGACAGTGGAGAGGAAAAACTCCCCTTTAACAGGAAGAAACCTCCAACAGAACCAGGCTCAGTAGGAGCGGCCATCTGCCACGACCATCTGGGGGTTTGAGAAGACAGAGCAGAACACAGAAGGAACAGAAGATCTGGTATAAGAGTAATTTCTATGTTACAGAAAGTAAAAAGTTGATAACAGGACACAGCGGATGTTCAGTTACTGAGAGGATCATCCCAGTCGATGCCCCCCGTCCAACAGGGCATTGCAGCCAAGCAGGATACCAGACCAGGTATATCTTCTATGGGGAGAAAAACACTGAGAGAAAACAAAGTTAACAGTCGAAATAACAGAATGTACTGTAATACAACTGGAGAGTCGCAGGAGAAAAGGAAGTAGCAGAGTGAAGAAAATTGGTAAGTCTGTCCTCCAGCAGTCTAAGCCTATAGCAGCATAACTACAGAGATAGCTCAGGATGACCTAAGCCACTCTAACTATAAGCTTTATCAAAAAGGAAAGTTTTAAGCCTGGCCTTAAAAGTAAACAGAGTGTCTGCCTCACGGACTAAAGCTGGGAGCTGGTTCCACAGGAGAGGAGCCTGATAACTAAAAGATCTGCCTCCCATTCTACTTTTAGAGATCCTAGGAACTACAAGTAAACCTGCAGTCTGAGAGCGAAGTGCTCTTTTAGGAACATATGGAACAATTAGATCTCTGATGTATGATGGAGCTTGATTATTAAGGGCTTTGTATGTAAGAAGAAGGATCTTAAATTCTATTCTGGATTTAACAGGGAGCCAATGAAGGGAAGCTAAAACAGGAGAAATGTGATCTCTCTTTTTAATATTCATCAGAACTCTTGCTGCTGCATTTTGGATCAACTGAAGGCTTTTAATGGCATTTTGTGGACTTCCTGATAGTAAAGAATTACAGTAGTCCAGCCTTGAGGTAACAAATGCATGGACTAGTTTCTCAGCATCACTCCTGGACAGGATGTTTCTAATTTTAGCAATATTCCGGAGGTGAAAGAAAGAAATCCTAGAAACCTGTTTAATATGGGATTTAAATGTCAAGTCTTGGTCAAAAATAACGCCGAGGTTCTTTACGTTATTACTGGGGGCCAATTTAATGCCATCCAGATGAAGTGATTGACTAATCAGTTTCTGTTTAAGAACTTCTGGTCCAAAGACAGCAACTTCTGTCTTGTCAGAATTTAAAAGCAAAAAGTTTAGGGTCATCCATGTTTTTATGACTTCCAGACATGCCTGTAATCTACCTAACTGACTGGGTTCATCAGGATTTATGGATAAATATAGTTGTGTATCATCGGCATAGCTGTGGAAATTTATCCCATGCTGTCTAATGATTCTACCAATTGGAAGCATATATATGGTGAAAAGAATTGGTCCAAGGACAGAACCCTGTGGAACTCCACAAGTAACCCTTGAGAGTGAAGATGATTTATCATTTAGATGAACAAACTGGAATCTATCAGACAAATATGATTTAAACCAGCCTAGTGCTTTTCCTTTGATCCCTGCAACATGTTCAAGCCTTTCTAAGAGAATATTATGATCGACTGTGTCAAAAGCAGCACTGAGATCTAACAAAACCAGAACAGACACCAGTCCATTATCTGAGGCCATGAGAATATCATCAGTAACCTTCACCAGTGCTGTTTCAGTGCTATGATGAGCTCTAAAACCTGACTGAAACTCTTCAAACAGCTCGTTACTGTTTAGATGTTCACAGACTTGATTAGCAACTATTTTCTCAAGGACTTTGGATAAGAAAGGAAGGTTAGATATAGGTCTGTAATTCACTAAGTCATCTTGATCAAGGGAAGGTTTCTTGAGTAAAGGTTTAATTACAGCTATTTTAAATTCCTGTGGTACGTATCCGTTTACTAAGGATAGATTCATCATATCCAAAATGGGGCCAGGAACCAAATGGAACACTTCTTTAAATAATTTGGTTGGGATTGGGTCCAACATACAAGTTGAAGGTTTAGATGAGGCTAATATTTTTGATAATTCTGAAAGCTCGACTGAATCAAAACAGCCTAAGCACAACTGAGGTTCTACAGTTCTTTCATTTACTGAGGAAGAAGTAATCATGTTTGGGAGGGTGCCAATGATTTTATTTTTAATAAAATGTATTTTATTTATGAAGAATCTCATAAAATCATCACTGCTAAGAGCTGGGGGAATAGTTTGCTCAACAGAGCTATGACTCTGTGTAAGTTTGGCAACTGTACTAAAAAGAAACCTAGGATTGTTTTTATTCGCCTCTATTAATGATGAAAAATATGCTGTTCTAGCTTGTCGAAGGGTCTTTTTATACAGCAATAGACTGTTATTCCAGGTTAAATAGGAATCCTCTAGATGTGTAGAGTGCCATTTTCTCTCCAACTTCCTAGTATTCTGCTTTAAAGTACGCAACTCTGCGTTAAACCAAGGAGTCAGCCTCCTATGGCTAGCCACTTTCTTTTTTAATGGGGCTACACTATCTAATGCCAAACGCAATGAGGACGTAACGCTGTGAACCAGACCATCAATTTCTGAAGGGTTAGAGATAGAATTGCTGCCATCCACTGTTACTCTGAGACACTGAGGAAAGTAAGAATGGAAAAGATTCTTTAAAAATTGTTACAGCATTGTCTGATAAAGTTCTACTATAATGAAATTTTCTTTCAGATTTAATATGGTCAGTTAAAGTAAATTCAAAAGTTATCAAGAAGTGGTCAGACAGGACCGGGTTATGTGGGTGGACTGTTATTTCCTCACACTCAATACCGTATGTCAGTACAAGGTCCAAAGTGTGTTTACCTGAGTGGGTCGATCCCTGTACTTTTTGAGTAAAGCCAATTGAGTCTAAAATAGCATTAAAGGCTGCATTTAGGCTATCACTTTCAGTATCCACATGAATATTGAAGTCCCCCACTATAATAACCCTATCAGTATTTAATACTAAATCAGATAAAAAATGTGAGATCTGATCCAAGAATTGAGAGTAAGGGCCTGGTGGACGATACAAAACCACAAACAAAAATGGTCTTAATGTTTTGCAACTTGGATGAGGAAAATTAAGGGTTAGATGTTCAAAAGAACTGTAGCTATCAATTGGTCTGGGACTAATTAGTAAATCAGAACGGAAAATGGTTGCAACTCCTCCTCCTCGCCCAGTATTTCTAGGAATGTGAAAATTTAAATGACTGGAAGGAGTTGACTCATTTATACTGACATAATCCTCCTGCTGCAACCAGGTTTCTGTGAGACAAAGGAAATCAATGTGATTATCACAAATCAAGTCATTTACTAACAAAGTCTTTGAGGAGAGAGATCTTATGTTTAATAAACCACATTTAATAGATTTATTTTCAGTCAAAGTTGTATTTATTTTTATGAGATTTCCATAATTTGCTTTTGTTGGCTTAACTTTTAATCCATTTAATTTTGGCCGTGGGCAAGACACTGTTTCTATAGGGTAATGGGTAGGTAACAGTACAGAAGCAGCAGAGAGGTGGGTTAAACTACGACTCTGCTTCCTGGTCTGGACCCTGGGTTGTCAGTGTTTTGGAGGATTAATAAATTCGGCCATATTCCTAGAAAGAAGAGCTGCTCCATCCAAAGTGGGATGGATGCCGTCTCTCCGGATCAGACCAGGTTTTCCCCAAAAAGTTCTCCAGTTATCAATGTAGCCCACATCGTTTGCAGGACACCACCTAGACAACCATTGATGGAATGACAGCATGCGGCTAAACATGTCGTCACTGGTCCGATCAGGCAGGGGACCAGAAAAGATTACCGAGTCTGACATTGTTTTGGCAAACTTACACACCGAAGTGTAATGGTAAATTAAGTATCTCAGGGTTTCCATAATAAAGAAGACTTGAGTCCCAGAAGGCGTTCAAGTATTTAATTCAAACATATCTGGCCAGACACGGAGGAGACAGAGTTACTCGTGCATCACCCCAACCAACCTTTCTAACTAACCGCTTAAATAGTATTCAGCAATCATTGTTTATCTCTGTAGATGTCTTCTCCATCCTTCACGCCCCGCCTCCAGAGTAACTGCTTCACGCGAGTCATAGCAACGCATAAAGCAGCTCATCTGAAGGCCAGACTGTTATCTTACTGCCCCGGCATCTGTCTCTCTGGTGACCTGACACATATATCTTTCTCATAACATTAAGCTGGAACAATAAGCTTGTCATTTTACACTAGATGTATTCACTAAACAGAGAATATACACTTAATTCCTAATTGCATAACAATTTTCCACCACAGAAGCAACACTAATTATTACATTATTACCCATATAACTTCCTTTACGTTCATGTACTGCACGCTCAGAATTTGTCCAAATCCTGGAGAGGAGTGTAACATCTGGAAACAGATCATTAAGATTAGTGAAAGCTTCTACATATCTGGGTAAATGTCCTACAGGATATGGCATCTGAGAACAAACAAAACAGTTAATTTTTTATTTATTTGCTAGATATCTTGCATATTGTCACCATACGCTAGTTTCAAATGGGTTTCTGTGTGTCCTTCTCTGAGTGAACCAAGACAATAAATCAGTATTCTCATGTGCTATAAGTCGTTTTTCTGAGTCCTAACGTTCCTATTTAAATAACACCACCAAAAAGCTTAAAAAATAAAAGTACTAAATAGCAGAAAAACCTTCATAGTTACTATATCTCCCTTCAAGCAGTCTCTATAGAAAAGTGGATCTCCTGGTACTCTTCACTGAGGTTGAGACAAGTAGAACATCCACCTCCCTTTGGAATCAGTCTTAAACACCACTTTTCTTAGACTGCTTTCCCTATATCTAGTAATGGTCTCTGCTTTTTATAATGGATTAAGTGTAACCAACTCAGTCTCCACAGCCCTTGGTGTGGTCAAAAATACCTGGAATGGCCCCTTCCACCTGGGTGATGACCAATTTTCTGTTTACAGCTTTTAATCAGGAACCAGTCACCTACTTTCAGCTCACTTCTTCCTGTAGGAATATAGGATCATCTGGCATATGATTAGTTTGCATTATAACTCATGTAACTATCAGTATTTTGATCATGAAAACCCACCAAATCTTAATCAAATTGTTCTTTAGAAGAGTATACCAATCTAAGGAATTCTATATCTCACCCATAGATTATTTCAAATAGAATGAGGCCAATATTCAGATTTGGTCTTATATGCATTTACAATTTACCAAATCAAGACAATATCCAATTTTGTCCCGTTTCTTCCATTGCTTTTTTTTTAACATTTGCAACATTTTATCATAAAGTCATAAATCAGTTTGTAATTGTTCCTCTTATTTTAATATACCAAACTGTAGGAAGGTATAAGGTCTCATCAAATCTGTTCAATTGCTTGGTGTTATATTCATATATAACTTTATCATAACCAAACAGTATCTCCAATTCTGTTTAGTCTTATCCATGGCCTTTCTTAATCTGCTTTTAGAATCCAATTGTCTCTTTAAAATGATCTATAATCTTTGTCCTATTTTCTCAATTATTTCATTCACAAAATGTGTTCCGTTACCACTATAGATCATTTGTGGATATCAAATCTAGGCATTATTTCTCTTAAACAGAATTTCTGCAACAGTTAGTGTATCTAAATGTTTCACTGTTAACATTACAAATGCATTAGGAGAATTTATCTTATTTTACTAATCCAAGCTTCTTCAGTACAGCCTTTGTTTCCTCAAAGCTGTTTCTTAATTTTATGTGAGAAGCTTTTCTTTTTTTTCATGTCCGACACACTTCTTGTCCATGAACTAATCAGTTTGAGAATTGAATTGTCCGTGAGAAATGCTCTAATTAGTTCGCCAGTAGAGGTCGCCATACCCCTGTTCTCCACTGTTGGCCAAATGCCAAAAACATGCAAAGTTCAATTTGGATCTTCTGTTAGCAATAATATGATTATTTTATCTTCATCTGATTACAAACTTCAGTTAAAACATTAATTTTTCTCTTTCCAAGTAGAACAATTCTTTGGTAGCTGTCCCGTTTCAAGAATTTTATGAAAATCTACAATTTGGATTATTAATTTATCCCCTACAGAGAACATGCCCAACTTCAAGTGAAATAGGAAATCTCTTCCTAACAAATTAGAAAATAATCTCTAGATAATACGATTAACACAACAGATTTTTCCTGTAGCAAAATCTATTATTTTTATTTCATTTTTCTAACAACTCAATCTCATTTTTTTGTGGAAAACAAAATTCATAATTTTTTTTTTCTCCATCTGGCTTCACTAACTTCCTACCATTTTGTCAATGAGATAATCAGCAACTGATATTTCCATAACAAAACATCACATCTCTATTCCTTGCTCTCTGCTTATCTGCTCCTTCATAAAGATTCTACAAATTAGCTTATTATTATGATTATATGTGGAAGAGTCTGTTGCTAGATGCCAAAAACGTGGTAACCATTCTCAACTCAGATTGGGGCGAGGGCCGGCCACCTCTCCCAATCTCAGCTGTAGGTCCAGACATCTTTCCTGCTTAATCAGACCCTTAATTTTGTCCCATTAGCAACAACTCCATTGAGTTTAAATATTGAAGTGCGCTTATACTCAGGGTGCTACGGTAACTAAAGTTGAATTTTGGAGTGCGTTACTACATTCTTTACTACGGTAATCCCATAACAAACATTTATTCTCTTTTTTTCAGTCTCTAACCCAGCGCATTACAAGATTGTTTACTTTCAACAGGTATCTTATCTGTCATTAAAATGTTAGAAGCAAACATCTGAAGCTGCCGCTTGTTACAAAGAATAAATCCACGTAGCCACCCAGCTGCTACTCCACAGGACCTGTAAACATCCACCTGAATTTCAAAATAAAATCACTCTGCTCATAATCCGTCATTGTTAAACCATTTCTTTTCTACTATATGAGAGATCTCACAGACATCCCATGAATATCATTAAAAATATTAGCTAAGTTATTTATTATTATTATAGAGTTGCCGCTGCACTTAAGAAATCCCAACCTTTTGTATTGAGCTGCACGCAGCTAAAACATCCCCCTCCCTATCAGCTAGCGGGGGGAGGTGTGTTCCTTCCCTTCTGCCTTCCTGCAGTTGGATAACCTTTCATAATTTTGAAACGCATGATGAATCTGTTTTCAAACAACTCTTTCTCAGGAAGTCCATTTCAGTTCACATTTTATTAATGTGCACAATGTCCTGGAGAAATTTCAGTCTGGTTTTAGGGTGAACCATGGCACAGAGACGGCCCTTCTAAAGATTTTAAATGATTTTAGATTAAACTATGATGCACAGAGGGTGACAGTGTTGGTTCTACTGGATCTAAGCGCTGCCTTCGATACAGTAGACCACATTATTCTTTTAACCCGTTTAAAACAGATTGGCCTCTCTGGTGCTGTTCACAAATGGTTCACATCCTATCTCACAGACAGGACTTTTATGGTAAGTTTAGATACCTGCTCCTCTAGGGTCCATAGGATTACATGTGGTGTGCCCCAGGGTTCGATTTTAGGCCCAGTGCTTTTTAACCTGTATATGCTACCTCTTGGCAGTATCATCAGAAGACATGGAGTCAACTTTCACAGTTATGCTGATACACAGCTGTACATCTCCATGTCTCCCGATGACACACGGCCAATGGATGCACTTTTTAACTGCATTTTAGACATTAAATCCTGGATGGCAGAAAAGTTTCTCCAGCTCAACCAGGACAAAACTGAAGTTTTAGTTATCGGTCCTGAGGCTAAGAGAGAGAAACTTTTACCAAAACTACAATCACTATCTTTTAATCCCTCTTTACAAGTAAAGAACCTGGGCGTGATTTTTGACTCTGAGCTGACTTTTATTCCTCACATAAAAAATATTACTAAAATAGGTTTTTATCAACTAAAAAACATCGCCAGAGTCTGCCCCATTCTCTCTCGGGCCAATACGGAGACATTGATGCATGCTTTTATCTCCAGTAGAATTGATTACTGTAATGGCCTGCTTTCCGGTCTTCCCAAAAAGAGTATATCAGGTTTACAACTACTACAAAATTCAGCAGCACGTGTCCTGACGAAGACCAGGAGGCAGGAGCACATTACACCGGTCTTAAAATCATTGAATTGGCTCCCCGTACATTTCAGGATCGACTTTAAGGTTCTTTTAATGGTTTTTAAGTGTCTTCATGGTCTTGGGCCTTCTTATCTCTCTGAACTGCTTTTACCATATAAACCTTCACGGTCTCTGCGCTCCTATGGCAGCCGTCTCCTTGTCACCCCAAAAGTCAGGACACACACGCATGGCGAGGTGTCTTTCCAGTTTTATGGCCCTCACCTCTCGAACAGGCTGCCAGAGGACCTCAGGGCTGCAGAGAACAATCATGTTTTTAATAGCAGGCTCAAGACTCACCTTTTTAGCTTAGCTTTTAACTGATTATTTATTACTGTCTGTTTAATTGCTCTGCATGTTTTATATGATTATATTTTTATCAGTTTTACTATTTAATCTTAGCACATTAATTTACTGTTTATTTTTATACTTTAATTTATCTTAATCCCCGTTCCAGTGTTTCCTCTGTGGGAGCCCTCTGCCCCGGGAGCGGTGGTCGGCTGTGGCTGCCTGGGTGCTCTCCAGGTGGAGCTTGGGTGGAGATGGGGGTCTTGGCCTTGCCTCCACTGGGTGCCCTGTGTCGGTACCTCGGCTGCCGGGGAAGATGGCTCCTCTGATGGCGTTTCCTTGCATGGTTCATCTAAACTCGGCCCAATGTCCTTTTTTACATTTTCTTTTAACTGTGTGTGTGCATGGGAGTTGGGTTGGGGAAAGGGGGGTATAACTGTGACCATGCTTTTAAATCTGTGGGGAAGGGAAGGGAAGGTGGTTTTATGTGGGGTCATTTTAATCTGTAAAGCACTTTGTGATGCAACTTCTTGTATGAAAAGCGCTTTATAAATAAAGTTTGATTTGATTTAATTTTATACTAAAGCAGGGTTAGATACACACACAGAAGCCATTGCTGGGGGGTAGAGGGAAGGTACCCCTATCCTCCGCCCACAACATAGTGGCGAATTGCTAATTAGCTACTGCCACTTTTCTGAAGCTATGACCTAGAAAACAGCAAAGGTTTTGTGATTTTGGCTAGAAACGACAATCATAATTTAAAGACCACTGAGAACACATTAAAATAGCTCAAAAAAGATGATCAGAGTGGATCTTTAATAAAAATATTTAATTCATTCAGATCTACGAAGTGTTGTTTTAGTGTTTCCTTTATTTTTTTGAGCGGTGTATTTATATATCTGTTTGTGGGTTGTGGTTGGTTAGTTCTCGGTAACCATTGATTAGTTTCGTCGTCGTTTTTTCTCTCTCCCTGTTGTTCTGTGGATGTGGAGGCAGACTGGGATGTTTTCTTGTTTTCTTTGTTCCCCTTCTTCTCTTGTATCTTCAACCTCTCGCTCTTTGCTTTTTTTCTCCAATCTCTCTTCATCTTTGCTTCTTTTCCTTTAATTTCTGTCGCTGTGTCCATAATATCAGGGAGAAAAAAACCCACAGCAATTTCTAATAAACATTTCTTACACATATATATCAAGCAAAGTACTATAGGAACAGCTGTAATGCTCCCCTAGTGAAAGTAAATTTGTTGGGCTTTTTCTTGGTACTCAGACACCAATTCTGAACGCCACCCAGCCAGACAGAACACGTAAAAAAAAAGAAAAATGGGAGGCAGATATTTTAATTATCAGGCTCCTCTCCTGTGGAACCAGCTCCCAGCTTTAGTCCGTGAGGCAGACACTCTGTTTACTTTTAAGGCCAGGCTTAAAACTTTCCTTTTTTATAAAGCTTATAGTTAGAGTGGCTAAGGTCATCCTGAGCTATCTCTGTAGTTATGCTGCTATAGGCTTAGACTGCTGGAGGACAGACTGACCAATTTTCTTCACTCTGCTACTTTTCTCTCCTACTCCTCCCCAGTTAAATTATTTACTGTTATTTTGACTGTTAACTTTGTGTTCTCTCAGTGTTTTTCTCTCCATAGAAGCCACACCTGGTCTGGTATCCTGCTTAGCTACAATGCCCTGTTGGACGGGGGGCATCGACTGGGATGATGCTCTCAGTAACTGAACATCCATGTCCTGTTATCAACTTTTTACTTTCTTTAATAAAGAAATTACTCCTACAAGATTTCGTTTTGTTTTTTCTGCTCCAAACCCCCAGACAGTTGTGGCAGATGGCTGCTGAGCCAGGTTCTGGTTCTGCTGGAGGCTTCTTCCTGTTAAAGAGGAGTTTTTACTCTCCGTTGTCACATGCTTGCTCAGTATGAGGGATTGCTGTGGTTGGAGCCTTACATTTAATTTCTTTCTGGGATCAATTAAGGATTTCGCAATTTTGATAAGCTTTAAGAATCAATATTTGTTTGCAAAGAGTTGCTTTAATTTTTACTAAGATCTTGTAGATAAGAATGAGTCAGATCGCTGCTCAAATTCTTCTCCAACACATCCCAAAGATTGTTGATTAGGTTATGGTCCGGACTCTGGTGGTGTGTGAACATGACCTCTCCTGCGTTTTCAACCACTTTCCCAGCCTGAGCACAAGGAATCCTGGCATTGTCATGTTAGAATATGGCCCCACCTCTGTAGAATAAGCGATGGCATAACTTGGTCGTTGAGTATCTTCAGGTAGTCCTCTTTCTGACAGCAGCAACCCCAGATCGTAGCACTGCCGACAAAGGCTTGAACATGAGACATAACTCTAACCCTTAAACAGCTCATAATCCAGTTTTAATTTTGATCTTATTACTTTATGGCAGTAATTTGACTTTACTGAAATGAATTTCCATCTTTTCTAACAACACTGGAGGGATCTTCAAACATAGTTGTTTAAGGCAAGAGATGCTGCTCACTGCGTCAGTATGGGTTTAATAGTTAAAACATGACCATCCATGCAGTAATTATCCAGTGGGCTCTTACCTGTTTGCCTTGTTAAATCCAGGCGGTGACAGGAAGGGTATCAAGGAAAATCCAGACAAATGTTCAGATCTTTCATATTAAAATCTGATAATGCACTGTAAGCTGTGGATTTTTCTTTTAGTGACTTTGACCATAAATGCTGTAAAACAATTAGAAATAAATATTTCAAATCTCTAAAATAGTTTTAAGATGCATTCTCTTTCTAGCTGCTGCTGCAGAGGCTCAATGTGCAAGTCTTAATGGACAGGCTAATTCTATTTTACATCAGGTCCTGGTACCAACTCACAATACTAATATTACTAATACTTTAATCGCCATGGTAACACCACCAAACTACCCTGATCTGAACCCAATATGGAATCTATGCGTACTATTGTATCAAGAGGAAGATACCAGAACCAACAATGCAGATGATCTTGATCTGCTTTGATGTATCTGTGTGCTTCTTGCTTTATTGCTGTTTTTACTTTATATGCTTTGTCTGTTTTACTGCCAGTTTTATTTTACCCCTTAATCATGTAAAGCACCTTGAATTACCTTGTTGATAAAAGTGTGCTATACAAAAAAATGCCTTGCCTTGCCTGAAGGTCCATCAAAGCAACCTGGGCTTCCTGAACACCTCAGCAGAACCACAGACTGATTTACATGCCCCGCCGCATTGATGCAGTAATTCATGTAAAAGGAGCCCAACCAAGTACAATGTGCAAATATTTTACAGCACAACTTTTTTCTGGATTAAATTCTATTTTTGAAGACCTGAATTCTGCCTCTTCATTGGCTGTCAAGACAATCAAGATGAACAGAAATAAACATTTGAAATATATCACTGTGTGAAATTAATCTATATAAAATTTTCAGGTTTGAAATTGAATTACTCAAATTAACTTTTCATTTTATTGAGCTGTACCTTTGTGTCCAATCCTGGTGAGCGGATCAAGTGTTACTGGAGTCTTCACCTCACTACATCATGTGTGAGTCATGTTTTGCTGGAGGATCAAATACTTATTTGATTCTGTGATGAGGAAATTAATTTCATAACTTCTTATTAAATCCAAAACAGAATTAAAAGCTATAAATTTGTCCTATATCATAATTACTTGGGTAAAGTATTAAGAGATGTGCTGATCAGCCTTTTCCTGCTGGTTTTAGGTCGGCTCAGTCCAACTTTCTGGTCAAGAACTTTAAAACACATACAAACTAATCTGTGCAAGCTCGGTTTCAACTCCGCAATTAAATAATGTCCTTAAAAGGAAGATATATTGCCCCATTACAAAGGAAGTAGATTTAAAATCCAACTGGAAATGAAATCGATTCCCATTTGTGCATCAAAGCATTTGTTCCTAAACTTGGATCTCATTACTTATTTTAAAACAAAGTGGATCAAAGAAGTTGACGCTTGTTGATGTGCTTGACTGAAAAAGCGGCACTGATGCATACAAAAGAAAACTGAGTTTGCAGGGGTTTTTTATTAACTTTCCAATAATCACTCTGATGTTAATCAGACAATTCAGCCAGTCTCAATAAAACAAATGTCTTCCCAAGAATAAAAAGACATGTTTTTTATTTTAATTCCAACAGTTCTAAACCAAAACTCTGAAGTATGGCAATTAAAGCCAAGCTGTGTGGCTAGCTGGCTTCTGACTTTCAGCAGATGACCGTTTTCAACAACATGACCTACCTATTG
Organism: Valencia hispanica; assembly: GCA_963556495.2. Taxonomy (NCBI): domain Eukaryota; kingdom Metazoa; phylum Chordata; class Actinopteri; order Cyprinodontiformes; family Valenciidae; genus Valencia; species Valencia hispanica. Next base: position 56,754,886 of record OY747710.1, read on the forward strand.
TCACTAACTCCAAACACCATGGAGAAAAGATCCAGCACCAGAACTGTGGGCACAACCAGAGTAATAGTGAAGCTCAATGACGGTGGCTTGGATTTAAAGAAGACCATTTGTGACAATCTATGGAATGTCCTTGGACCTCATAGAAACCCTTCATTTTTCCTGCAAATAACATAAAGCAAGGAATTGATTGTTCTGCTTATTAAAATCTCAGAAAAGGAGAAGAAGGAGCCAAGCAATAGAGAGCAGCTGCGGCTCTGGACCCGTTCTAGTTAAAACAAGCACTTTAAATCAATGATGGCAGCAGGGAAACTGAGGCAATAAAACAAAGCCCATGGTGGCACATGAGTTTCAGTTGCACAGTGCATTCAGTGTGGGTTCTTTGCAGGATTATCTGCACCCCCAGAGGGCCGGTCCAGGGACACCACACTAATGGCGCTGTTTGACCTCAGGAGCTTTTCGCTTGCTGAGGTGAGGGCTGAGGCTCACCAGAGTGGTGACTGAAAAAATTATGAGGTCAGCGAGGACTGGCTGAGTGTGTGTGTGTACAGGGAGGTTGGAAGGTTTAGTTTATGTTTCATCTGATTCTGCTGAAGAAGTCAGTGGCGTCAGATAACATTGCTGAAGACTTAATAAAAAAGAAGCTGTGCCACATGTGGGCACACACACTTCAATCTCCGCCCTCCTCAGATGACTGCGCCTGTCATACAGATGTCTGCAGGTGACCCTGAGTGAACCGCCAACACCTGGAGGCCAGACATCTTCCTGATGTTCAGTCGGAGGGCGATGGGGAGCGCAGAGACCTGCCGCTGGCCGGGCTGTTGCTGTAGGCGTACGAGTTGTCTCTGTCCCTGTCCTTCTCCTTGTCCTTGCTCTCATGCTTGTGTTTATGCTTGTGTTTGTGCTTGTGCTTTTTCTTCTTCTTCTTGTGCTCATGGTGGTGATGGTGGTGGTGATGGCCATGGTCGCCTCCGTGCTTGGAGGACAAGGAGGCTGTCTCCTTGGAGAACAGGGGCACAGGAGTTGCGGGCGTAGACAGCAAGGACTGCTCCACCAGCGGTGGCTCTTTACCTGAGCAGATGAGGGTAAACATCAGAGCACACTGTTATGGATCACGAATGGGCTGAATATAAAGCCATAAGGATTTTGCAGCTGTAAATGATGTTTGCACATAATTTCCCAGTTCAACTTCATAAATCAAGTTTTGCCATCCCGTAGAAAATATCTGCCAGAAAATTGAAGTTTGAAAATGTGCAGATAGAGGTTTGCATGATTGTAAATAATTAAATTGAATTCAGTTTATTTATATAGCACCGATTCACAACAGATGTTATCTCAAGGCACTTTATAAGAAATTCATTTCAATATAAACATTCCAATCAGTTTAAAAGTTTAGCTAGTTTTCTATGTAAGGAATCCCAGCAGATTGCATCGAGTCAAAGACTGGCAGTTGCGAACCGTTGATGCAGACTCCAACCACAGCAATCCCTCATTACTGGGCAAGCATGTAGCAACAGTGGAGAGGAAAAACTCCCCTTTAACAGGAAGAAACCTCCAACAGAACCAGGCTCAGTAGGAGCGGCCATCTACCTCGACCTTCTGGGGGTTTGAGAAGACAGAGCAGAGACACAGAAGGAACAGAAGATCTGATATGAGTACTTTCTATGTTACAGAAAGTAAAAAGTTGATAACATGACACGGTGGATGTTCAGTTACTGGGAGCATCATCCCAGTCGATGCCCCCCGTCCAACAGGGCATTGTAGCTAAGCAGGATACCAGACCAGGTATATCTTCTATGGAGAGAAAAACACTGAGATAAAATAAAGTTAACAGTCGAAATAACAGCAAATAATTCAACTGGGGAGTAGTAGGAGAGAAAAGTAACAGAGTGAAGAAAAGTGGTCAGTCTGTCCTCCATCTTATAGCAGCATAACTACAGAGATAGCTCAGGATGACCTTAGCCACTAATTATAAGCTTTATCCAAAAGGAAAGGTTTAAGCCTGGCCTTAAAAGTAAACAGAGTGTCTGCCTCATGGACTAAAACTGGGAGCTGGTTCCACAGGAGAGGAGCCTGATAACTAAAAGATCTGCCTCCCATTCTACTTTTAGAAATCCTAGGAACTACAAGTAAACCTGCAGTCTGAGAGCGAAGTGCTCTGTTAGGAACATATGAAACAATCAGATCTCTGATGTATGATGGAGCTGATTATTATGGGCTTTATATGGAAGAAGGAGGATCTTAAATTCTATTCTGTATTTAACAGGGAGCCAATGAAGGGAAGCTACAACAGGAGAAATGTGATCTCTCTTTTTAATATTCATCAGAACTCTTGCTGCCGCATTTTGGAACAACTGAAGGCTTTTAATTACATTTTGTGGACTACCTGATAGTAAAGAATTAAAATAGTCCAACCTTGAGGTAACAAATGCATGGAGTGGTTTCTCCTGCTGTCTTGATATCCTACCCACAGCTTTCCTTAAGAAAGTTTTCCCTGTCATTGGGTCTGATCTGATTCAAATAGTGAACTCATCGCTCCTGTCAGGTGTCTTCCCCCAGGCTTAAACAACAGCAGTTATTAAAAAACTACTAAAGAAGAACAACCTGGACAGCACGTTAATGATGAACTACAGGCCAGTTTCTAATCTTCCATTCTTCAGAAAAATTATTGAAAAAGCTTTTTCAGCAGTTAACTAGCTTCCTAACAATAACCAACCGCTTTGATGTTTATCAGTCTGCTGTCCGTGCTCACCACAGCACTGAGACTGCCCTCATCAAAGTCTTCAATGACATCCGCATAAATACAGACTGGTAGAACCACAGTGCTGGTTCTGTTGGACCTCAGTGCAGCATTTGACACTGTTGATCATGATATATTATTGGAACGACTGGAGAGCTGGGTTGGACTCTCTGGTACAGGACTTGGCTGGTTTGAGTCTTACCTAAAGAACAGGGACTTATTTGTTTCAATAGGAAACTTTTCATTCGAACGAACAGAAATCACATGTGGGGTGCCCCAGGGCCCCATCCTGGGACCCCTCTTATTTAATATCTACATGCTCCCACTAGCCCAAATTATAACAACCAATAAGATTAGCTACCATAACTATGCAGATGATACTCAGCTCTACATTAGGATGTCACCAGGTGACTTTGAACCCATCCAGACCATTAGTAGTATACCTTTATTTAACCAGGGAAGAAAATCACATTGAGATAGGTCTTCCATTTACAAGTGAGCTCTGGCCAAGGTAGCAGCACACCGTGAACATAATAGAGAGACAAAGTAAAAACATATAAGTATAAGTACATAAAACAATAGTTACGACACACACAAAATTAGAATTTAGATTAAAAGTTAAAAACAGGTGCAGACAGTTTGGAAAGTTTGGTTGAGATATGACTTAAACTCACTGATTGAAAAAAATACATTAAGCTTCAATGATCTATGAATCTCATTCCAAGCAGTTGGTGCACTATAAATAAAAACAGTTTTTCCAAACTCAGTCTTCATTGAAGGAACATTTAAGAGAATAAATCTACTAGAACATTTCTAGGATTAAACGACTGATGTTGCAACAGGGCCTAGAAAAACTCATCCATGTGTTTATCTTTAGTCGTATTGATTACTGCAACAGCATCTTCACAGGTCTGCCTAAAAAGTCAATCAGACACCTGCAGCTGATTCAGAAAGCTCCCGCTCGCATCCTCACTAGAACCAGGAAGGTAGAGCACATCACCCCAGTTCCAAATTCCCTACACTGGCTCCCTGTAGCTCAGAGAATAGACTTCAAAATACTCCTACTAGTTTATAAATCATTACATGGCTTAGCACCAAAATATGTTGAAGACCTGTTGTCACGGTACCAACCACCAAGACCACTCAGGTCCTCCAACTCTAGTCTACTAAACATCCCTAGACTCAGAACTAAACATGGAGAAGCAGCTTTCAGTTTCTGTGCTCCCTTTATTTGGAACAGACTTCCTGACGAGTGTAGAGCTGATGAAACTCTGAACTGCTTTAAATCGAGACTAAAACCCATCTGTTTAGAATTGCCTTTGATTAAATGATTGATGTCATATGTATGAAATGTGGTCATGCTCTCTTGCTTTATTAATCTTTCTCTTGCTTTATTGTGTATCATGTGTAATGTGTGTTTCTTTTACTTTTATTCTCCAATGTTCTATTCCATGTCTGTTTTGTTTTTAATTCACCAAATCATGTAAAGCACCTTGAATTACCCTGCTGTTGAAAGTGTGCTATACAAATAAAATTGCCTTGCCTCGCCTTACTTGAACTCAGATTATAGACTTGACTATTGACAGTTAATAGACTAAACATATACAGAGGAAGCTGGCCAACTATGGGCTTATACTTGAGTACAAGGCCATAGTTGGCCAGCTTCCTCTGTATATGTTTAGTCTGGCTTATACTTGTACACAAGTATAAGCCAGTGCTTGTGCCTTCTTAATTGAAGTAAGGGCCAACCTACCATTTCATACAGTGCACAGTGATAAGTGAAATAATTTGTACAATTTATAAATCATAGAACAGAGTGATAAACAGAGTCTAATGACTGCAAACCAGCCTTAGAAGTATTTCTGTAAAAAACTTCTCCATAATCTAAGACAAGTAAGAAGGTAGCTTCCACCAACTTTCTCTTAGCTGACTGTAAAAAACAGGCACTATTCCGAAAATAACACCCCAGATTTAGCCTTAATTTAGATAGCAATTGTTTAACATGCAACTTGAATTATAAGTCCTCCTCCAACACAAAGCCTAAGTATTTGTAGGAGGAGACCAGTTCAACAGATTTACCCTGCAAGGTGTAAAGCGGTGGAGAAGATTCACACTTATGTTTCCTAGAGAAGACCATGCAATTTTTTTTCTTATCATTCAGAGATAATTTTAGAGAGATGAGGTTGCGCTTAACTATTAAAAATGCTTCCTGCAACTTTGAAATGCAAATATCAATGGAGGATGCAAAACAATAAATTATGGTGTCGTCTGCATATAACTGAATGCTTGCGTCTGATAGATTATCTCCAAGATTGTTAATATATAATGTAAATAACAGGGGAACCAAAATGGACCCCTGTGGCACACCAGATTCAATACTAAGCCTATCAGAAAGAGATCCCTTAATTTGCACCCTTTGGCACCTATCCTGTAAATAGCTCCTAATCCAACCTAATGCGGTTTCAGAAAGACCAATACTGTGTAGAAGAATACCATGATTGACAGTATCAAAAGGTTTAGTCAAACCAATAGACAGCAGCAGCACATGATCTTCCATTATCTAGGGCAAAGGTAATGTCATTTAGAACTTTCATAGTGGCAGTTACCGTACTATGGTTCTTTCTGAAACCGGACTGAAACTTAGACAAGAAGCTGTTGCTAACCAAAAATTCCTTTAGCTGTTCGCTAACAATAGATTCTAAGATTTTGGTTATAACTGATAGCTTGTAAATCGGTCTATAATTATCTAGGCTGGTTGGATCACCACCTTTCAATAGGGGTACAACCAGAGCAGATTTCCATACATCAGGGACAACATTCTGTTCTAATGATAAATTGAAGATATAAGTTAGTGATCTCAGCAGCTATTTTTTTTAAATATGGCTCAACTTCATCAGGCCCTGCAGATTTCTTAATGTCAAGGTTTTTTAAGGCCTTTAAAACTTCACTTCTTAAAACTGGGGAAAAGCTAAAAGTAGGGCTATCTTCTCTTAGAGGAGGGGATGGATTTGGCATATCACAGAATTTTCGTTAAAAATAGAACCTGAAGAAATGAAATGCTTATTAAAACTATTTACCATGTCTGTCCAATTAGTAATAAGATGATCTTTTACTAAAATTTGACCAGGGAAATCATTAGATAACATGGAGGGAGAAAGTGATTTGACGGTTTTCCAGAATTTAATAGGATTATTTAGATTTTGTGAGGTTTCATTTAGATAATATTGAGATTTTGATCTGCGTATAAGAGCTGTACATTTGTTTCTCAGTACTCTAAATGTTACCAAATCTCATTCTGTATCCGATTTCCTCGCTGTGGCCCAAGCCAGGCTTCTTTAATGAAGGAGTTCAGATAATTCATTTGAGAACCATGGATTATCACGTCCTTTTACTCAGATTTTTTTAACAGGTGCATGCCTATTCACGATCTTCAGAGATAAAGTACTGCCATGCAGTGGTCACATCAGGTATTGAAAACAGTTTATCCCAGTCAGATGCAAACAACTCATGCAGAAACCCTTGAGTATTAAAAGCTCCTTTTTGTAATTATTCTAGGTTTTACTTTGGGGATTTTACAATTCCTTATAGCGACTACAGTACAATGATCACTGACATCAGGAAAAAACCCTGTATAGGAGTATTTATAAGGTTTTTTGTTAGTATGATATCTATTAGAGCGGACTTGCTTGGGTTTTGGTTAGGTCGTGTAGTGATTCAATAAGTTGAGTGAGATTCACAGTATCACAATATGCTTTGAACTGATCTGAGTTTGATGTCAACCAGTTCCAATTCAAGTCACCCAATAATATAAGATCTTTAGAAAGCAGGTCAGTTAAAACAGCTGATAATGAGGTGAGAGCATCACTTATAGCTGCAGGTGGTCTATAGCAGCCAACTATACATAAATGACAGTCCTTTCCATATTCCAGGTCAATAGCCAAAAATTCAAACTGTTTAGGGAGAGAAACTGATTTAAGAACAGTTGAATGAAAATTTGACTTAATATACATTGCAACCCCACCCCCCCTACTTTTACAATCCGCTTGAAACACTTAATGCGATGCCGTGGCTTGAGACTGATTTATTTAAGCCACACCTCAGAGATAACCAAAATATCAGCTTTGGTTGTCTCGGCCCAGATTTGCACTTGATCTAATTTTGGCAACAGGCAGCGAACATTTAAGTGCACAATGCCGAGGCCTGATCTATTTGAGAAATCCAAAGGAGTTGAAACCATTCCAACTGGACCAGGATTTGGATTAATACTGGCCATTACAAGCAACAACATTATCAGATACCAATGCCTTAGATTTTTTGATGGAGGGCTACATTGTTCATTACGAGGATCCAATAGAGAGTTCGACAAGAAAAGAGGGTTCTTAGGAATGAGAATGAAGATGAGTGAGTTCTTTGTCTCTGTATCCATTGACGCAGAATTACTAGCAGCCCGAAATGTGAAGATAGTGTCGGTGCGTGTAGATGGGAGATGCATGTGGAGATGCGACAAATGAAGCGCTTTGTCTTCCATCTTCCTTGGTATGTCCCAAACTCCAAGCATGGAGATTACCGCACAGAAAAGCAGCACCTTCATGATACCAGCGTTGAAGTGAAAATCACAGTGACAAGCTCAGAGACAAGCTTGCACAGACAGCTCCCCAACCCCAACAGCAGTGCAATAGTGTGGAAGCTGTAGGCCTCGTTTGTGGGCGACCGACAGCTGAAAGGTTCAGACAAGGCGAGAGAAAACATCACTGACCTGAACTGCAAATATCCCCACCGCTCCAGTTAGTTTAGTGTCCAGTGGGTTTTTCCAGGAACAGGCGTGACTTTCCGATCGTCGTTAACAACGCCAACGCTTTCCGAAGCGAATACGTGGTGGTGGATGGCGAGCCGGGGTAGTGCAGTAGGTAAGCACACTTCACCCAACACAAAACAGGTTGTAGATAACTAAAAGTCAGTAAAAAAGGTCTGACTTTGATCCCGATTCAATGCAAGACAGAGTCCAATTAAAAACGCCTTCTTAAAATAAAACACGCAGCAAAATAGACGTACGGGGCAAGACTGCAGATCAGCAGATCAGTCAAAACAAACAGTGTGCTGCCATCTTGGATTGGATGGATAGTGATGCCTAAGTAAATGCATTGAGCAAATCAATGGATGGATGTGCCATAACTTTCTCCAGCTGAACAGAAACAAAACATAAGTAACTACTTTTGGACCTAAATAAGAACAATCAATAGTCAGCACACAGCTTTAGCTAATACAGCTATAAACTACTGATCAGACCCGAAATGTAGGTGTAGTTATGGACTCAGACCTGAATCTCCAGGGTAAAGGCAATAACAAGGTCAGCCTTCTATCACCTGAAGGACATTTCTAGTTTTAAAAGACTGATATCGTAACAGGACCTAGAAAAAATCTTCCATGCGTTTATCTTTAGTTGGATTGATTACTGCCACAGCGTCTTCACAGGTCTGGCTAAAAAGTCAATCAGACAGCTGCAGCTGATCCAGAACGCTGCTGCTCGTGTTCCTCACTAGAACCAGAAAGTAGAGCACATCACCCCAGTCCTTCCACTGGCTCCCTGTTGCTCAGAGAATAGACTTATAAAAATACTTGTACTAGTTTATAAATCCTTGAATGGTTTAGCACCAAAGTATACTGAAGATCTACTGTTACTATACCAACCCCCCAGACCACTCAGGTCATCTAATTCCAGTCTACTAAAGATCCCTATAATTAGAACCAAACATGGGGAAGCAGCTTTCAGTTTCTATGCTCCTCTAATCTAAAACAAACTTCCAGAAAACAGCAAAGCTGCTGAAACACTGAGTTCTTTTAAATCACAAATAAAAACGTATCCGTTTATGCTTTGACGTATTATATGTTTAGTGTATGCTTCTTGCTTTATTGCTGATTTTACTTTATGTGCTTTGTGTTTTACTGCTATTTTTTTTTTACCCCTTAATCATGTAAAGCACCTTGAATTACCTTGTTGTTAAAAGTGTGCTATACAATTAAAATGGTCTTGAGTTGCCTCAGCATCACTCCTGGACAGGATGTTTCTAATTTTTGCAATATTCCATGTGAAAAAATAAATCCTAAAAACCTGTTTAATATGGGATTTGAATGTCAAGTCTTGGTAAAAAAACCCCGCAGATGTTCTTTACGTTATTACTGGGGGCCAATTTAATGCCATCCAGATGAAGTGATTGACTAAGCAGTTTCTTTTTCAGAGCTTTTGATCCAAAGACAGCAACTTCTGTCTTGTCAGAATTTATATAAATAAAATTTTATATATAAATAGAATTTATAATATAGTTGTATATTATTTGCATGGCTGTGGAGCAAGTAACAAGTAACCCTTGAGTGTGAAGAAGATTTATCATTTAGATGAACAAACTGGAATCTGTGGGACAAATATGATTTAAACCAGCCTAGTGCTCTTCCTTTGACCCCTGCAACATGTTCAAGCCTTTCTAAGAGAATATTATGATTGACTGTGTCTAAAGCTCACTGAGATCCAACAAGACCAGAACATTCACATTTCATTATCTGAGGCAATGATAATATCATTAGTAACCTTCACCAGTGCTGTTTCAGTGCTATGATGAGCTCTAAGACCTGACTGAAACTCTTCAAACAGCTCATTAATGTTTAGATGCTCACAGACTTGATTAGCAACTATTTTCTCAAGGATTTTACATAAGAAAGGAAGGTTAGATATATGTCTGTATTTAACTAAGTCATCTTGATCAAGGGAAGGTTTCTTAAGTAAAGGTTTAATTACTGCAACCTTAAATTCCTGTGGTACGTATCCATTTACTAAGGATAGATTCATCTTATCTAAAATGGGGCCAGGAACCAAATGGAACACTTCCCTAAATAATTTGGTTGGGATTGGGTCCACCATACAGGTTGAAGGTTTAGATGAGGCTAATATTTTTCATAATTCCGAAAGCTCGACTGAATCAAAAATGTCCAAACACAAATGATGTTCTACAGTTCTTTCCGATGCTGCCTCACTTACTGAGAGAGAAGTAATCATGTTTGGGAGAATGCCAATGATTTTATTTTTAATAGAATTAATTTTATTTCTCACTACTAAGAGCTGGGGGAATAGTTGGCTCAGTGGAGCTATGACTCACTGCAAGTTGGGCAACTGTACTAAAAAAACCCAGGATTGTTTTTATTCACCTCTATTAATGAAAGATATGCTGTTCTAGCTTGTTGAAGGGTCTTTTTATACAGCAGCAGACTGTTTTTACAGGTTAAATAGGAATCCTCTAGGTGTGTAGAGCGCCATTTTCTTTCCAATTTCCTAGTATTCTGCTGTAAAGTACGCAGCTCTGCATTAAACCAGGGAGTCAACCTCCTATGGCTACTCACTTTCTTTTTTAAGGGGGCTACAATTTCTCATGCCAAATGCAATGAGGAAGTGACGCTATGAACCAGACCATCAATTTATGACAGGTTAGAGATGGAATTGCTGCCTTCCACTGTTTTACTCTGAGACACTGAGGAAAGTAATAATGAAACAGATTTTTAAAAACTTGTTACAGCCTTGTCTGATAAAGCTCTACTAGAATTACATTTTCTTCCAGGTTAAAGATTGTCAGTTAAAGTGAATTCAAAAGTTATCAAAGAATGGTCAGAAAGAACCGGGTTATGTGGGTGGACTGTTATTTCCTCATACTCAATACTGTATGTCAGCACAAGGTCCAAAGTGTGTTGACCCGAGTGGGTGGGTCCCTGTACTTTTGAGTAGACCCAATTGAGTCTAAGATAGCATTAAAGTCTACATTTAGGCAATCACTTTCAGTGTACACATGAATATTGAAATCCCCCACTATAATGACCTTATCAGTATTTAATGGTAATTCAGATAAAAAATGTGAGATCTGATCTAAGAATCGAGAGTAAGGGCCTGATGGACGGTACAAAACCACAAACAAAAGTGGTCTTAATCTTTTGCAACTTGGATGAGGAAAACTGGACATGTGAATGACTTCCGTGCAATGCATGATTTTAAACTATGTGTTCTACCGACAGTAAGCTTTGAAACTGTGATTCCAGCTCTTTTCATGCTTCAACTCCTCCCGTGTAATTCTGCGCTGATTCTTCACCTTTCTTATCAGTGATACAGAGTCCGAGGGAGACTGACAATCATCTTTTGCCTCTTCCATTTTCTAACAATTGCTCAAACAGTTGATCTATTTTCACCAAGCTGCTTGGCAATAGCCTACGTTACAGATGACATCACAATTTAGCCGCGCAAGTGCTGCTGGGTGCTAATGCTAGACAAACTGCATTCACCAATTGAAAAAGCACAGAGCGCTTGGACATCGATGTGAAAGCAGAAATTGTATGTAAAGTTTAAATGTATCTCACAAATGATCAAAGGCTAATTCTCATTCGTAGTCCTGGCAGCCAGATGTACTTTGGAATCCTAAAAACACACTTTAAAATAACTTACAAGTATATAACATTGTATAAATGGAATACACATCCACACATACATCCACATACACACCTCCACACACATACAGATAAAAGTAGAATAAAAACCACAAATGGCATACTAAACTCATTATACACACCAAATGACAGTCATGACATCAGTGATGAGAAATCTGATTTTGAATAATCCATCGTTTTAAAGGTACTGCGGAAAATGTGAAACGTATTAATATCTCAATTCAATTCAATTCAATTAAAAAATACTTTATTGATCCCAGAGGGAAATTAAGTGTGGGCAGATTTCCTGTAGTGGTTTCTGTTGCAGCGAAACTGAAGAAGCTTCCGACTGAAGACACTTGTTGCAGGATAGTCTCATGAAGAGGATGCTCAGGGTTGTCCATAATTTTTTTGATTTGATGAAGAATCCTTCTTTGCATTATCATCTCCAGATTTTCCACAGTTGTCCCAAGAACAGAACCAGCCTTCTTTATCAGGTTGTTTAGCCTATTTAAGTCCTCTTATTATTTTTGGAATTGTATTCCATTCCCTAGTGGCTTTAACCGAAAAAAGCTGCCTGACTAAAGGCACTCTTTCTATGTTGTATAACACAATCTCATCTGGCCCCTCATCTTGTCATTCTGTCTGTATTAGTCCTAGAATATACAAATTCATGAAATCAATAAAATGTTATCCATCCATCAATTTTCTGTACCTGTCCATCCTAATGCAGGGTTGACAAACAACCAAACACGCACACACTCATACCTAAGGGCAATTTAGAGAGACCAATTCACCTAAAAGTCATGTTTTTGGTCTGTGGGAGGAAGCCAGAGTACCCGGAGAGAACCCACGCATGCACAGGGAGAACATGCAAACTCCATGCAGAAAGACCCCAGGCTGGGATTTGAACCTTCTTGCTGCAAGGCAACAGAGCTACCAACTGCGCAACTGTGCAGCCCTCAATAAAATTTTATATATCTGGCAAATATTTATAAATCTAAATAAGTTTTCCCAACTGAAAAAGCTGTGTTTTGTTAAGTTGTTAACTGGAAGGAGTTGACTCATTTATACTGACATAGTCCTCCTGCTGCAGCCAGGTTTATGTGAGACAAAAGAAATTAATCTGATTATCACAAATCAAGTAATTTACTAACAAAGTTTTTGAGGAGAGAGATCTTATGTTTAATAAACCACATTTAATAAAGTTTGATTTTTCTGTTTAGTCAAAGTCGTATTTATCTTTATGAGATTTTCACAATTTGCTCTTGTTAGGTTAACTTTTAATCCATTTGATTTTGGCTGTGGGCAAGACACTGTCTCAATGGGGTAATAGGTGGGTAACAATTAAGAAGCTGCAGAGTGGCGGGTTAAACTACGATTCTGCTTCCTGGTCTGGATCCTGGGTTGTCAAGTGTTTTGGAGGACTAATAAATTCGGCCAAATTCCTAGAAAGAAGAGCTGCTCCATCCAAAATGGGATGGTTGCCGTCTCTCCAGATCAGACCTGGTTTTCCCCAAAATGTTCGCCAGTTTTTAATGTAGCCCACATCATTTGCAGGAGACCACCCAGACAACCATTGGTGGAATGACAGCATGCGGCTAAATATGTTTTCACTGGTCCAATCGAGCAGGGGACCAGAAAAGATTATAGAGTCCAGCATTGTTTTGACAAACTTACACACCAAAGCAACACTAGTTTCAGTGACCTCCCGATTGGCGTAACCAGGTTTCATTACCGGCAGCGTGAATCAATCTGTACAACTGTATTCACGTCTATCCTTAGCTAGCAGTATCAGGTAGCTGCGCGCGTTCTGTTGGAGGACGGCTGGGGGTTCTGTCCTTGTTGGCTCCATGCTGGCTACTGGGCCTTGGCTATCTGCTATAAACATAAAAAGCTGCTTTTCATAGGCACTTTAGGCACAACGGACCCCTTTTGGGGTGACGGTAATTCAAGTGAGTACTTCAACTAACATTGTGACATTAAATTTGAACTTTAATTCCCACAGTATCCCTGAGTCACAGAGTACTTAAGTCTTCGTCCATGTCTTCCCCTTTAAGAGTCTACATCACTGTGGAAGTGAAAGTCGCCTGCTCTGATTGGACAGTGTGATCTGTCACAATCCAATCAGAAATATGTGTAAAGACTGCCAAAATTCGCAAAATCAGTCTCTCACACAGTTTTATGCTGCATATCTCAAAACAGGATGTTTGCAAAAGAACTTCTATTATTCTCCCAAATACAAATCTTTATTTACAACCATGCAAACCTCTTTCTGCACATTTGCAAACTTAAAATTTTCAGACAGATATTTTCTACGGGATGGCAAAACTTGATTTATAAAGTTGAACTGTGAAAAGATGTGCAAACATCCATGTACAGCTGCAAAATCTTTATGGCTTTACATTGAGCTTATAATCATGCTTCTAAAACTGAAAAACTCCTCCCACCTGGTGTTGATGGTCTCTCTAACAGGTTGAGGTGATGGTGAATAAAGGCCTGGCTGTCGTGAACAGTCTCCATGTCAATATCTTCATCTTCCATGGTGTTGAACTGCAACACAGAAGAACATCAGAACTCGTCATACAGTTTCAATCCACCATGGGGGGTGGATGATCTAACTCATGTTAGTGTGGATGATCAGCTAAAGCAGAGAGATGGTAGGACAAAGCACATTCTATGCATTATTTTTCTATGCTTTTGCTCAAATCACATGCTTAACTTTCTTCCTCTACATTCAGCTTCATAAAGCATCTTTTAATGATTAAATGATTAAAATGTATTCATGATATTTTAATTACTATTAAAACCAGATCAATAAAGACTCACAGACTCACATCTTGGCTGCAGCACCAAGCAGTGACGGTAAAGTGCAGATATTTCAATCAACAGAAAAACATACATCTTGGGCTTCAGACCATGCAAGGATTCTTTCTCAAGATGTTTTAGTCATCACTAGATAAGTTTAAGCATCTGTATACGGCCTGCAGAATGCTTTGTTGTTGGGACTGCTGCTAGATACAAGGCTAGAAATCCCATCCCAATTTAAGATATTTAAAATTCACAGCAATGAACAGAGTGGCATATTTATTTCAGTTAATCTAGGCTTTTGTGGGTCCAAAACATAAATAATTTACATAAGACCACTTAAGACCAGTTTTTTAACCAAGAAATGTTGGCCTGTACAATCATAAGGAAGACAGTCACTGGCACCTTCTACAAGGAAGGGAAGCCGCAAGGGGTCATTGATGAAGAAGCTGGTTGGTTACAGAGGGTTGTATCCAAGAAAATTAAAGTTGAGCGGAAGTAAAATCTGTAAAAGTGCACAGGCAGATAACTACAGCTTTTAGAGGGTTGTAAAGCAAAGAGAAGACTCTGAAGGACATTTATAAGGCCAACACTCAGCAGCTGCTGCTACTACTGCTACTGATGCTGCTGTTAAAGTTGAACTCATAATTTTCACAAACGTTTCATGTTGTTACAGTGTCTATAAAAAGTATTCACCACTTTTTTGCTTTTAGAAATCAATCATAATCAACAGATTTGGCTTTTTCAACAAAAAAATCCCTTTAATGTTAAAGTGAAAAATGATTTCATGCAAAAATAATGATACAAATATTTAACATAAAACTAATCGTGTTCAAGGATTTCTCCATATTTGGTGAATATTTATGCAATTACTTATGTTTCATATATTTATTTGTCATTACTTTGTAGGAATCAGTTTTCACTTTGACATTAAAGGTTTTTTTTGCAATTCTTCTTTTCAGAAAAGCCTAATTTTGTTGATCATGATTGATTTATAAAAGCAATAAAAAGGGTAAAACAACCTAGGGGTGAATATTTTTTATAGACACTATACATCCCTAATATCTGGCTAGAGTGGAGTTTATCTGAGAGTTGGAGTCATTGTTTACTTTTAAATTCAGATATCTTCTTGTATTTAGTGGACCAGTTGGAGAACTGGTGTCCTTCAAGTCCCAATGATGCACTCTTTGACACAAGTTGGCAAACAGATTAAAACAGGCTAAAAAATGTTCTCGGGCCTAAAAGCTTGGTTCTGTCTTTCATTGGGAGCCATGGTTCTGGAGAACAACTGTCGTATCTTATCTCGTAGCTGTCAGGAGTTATACCCTGACAGACACGTAGAGCAGCAGCATGTTGCGGCTTTGAGTGTTCAGGAATAGAGAACGTGACATTACCCTGATCTTGTAGCGTCCCGCTCTTCCGTCATCGTCCTGGTGCTGTAGGATTTGTCCTGGCTCCGGAGGGGAACCCAACGGGGTCTCAGCCTTCCTCTTCAGGCCCTGAGGTGGCTGGCCCACACCACACACCCCTAAAGAGACAGGATCCGGCTCTTCGTCCAGCTGAAAGACAGACAGACACACGTCAAACTCAGATGCAGCACCTTCTTTAGCCTTTTAATGGTTAATGGCTAATTCCAGTCTACTCAACATCCCTAGAATCAGAACCAAACCTGGAGAAGCAGCTTTCAGTTTCTATGCTCCTCTAATCTGGAACAACCTTCCAGACAACTGCAAAGCTGCTGAAACACTGAGTTCTTTTAAATCACAACTAAAAATGTATTTCTTTAGAGCTGCCTTTGAGTAATGCTTTCAATTCAATTCAATTCAAAAATACTTTATTGATCCCAGAGGGAAATTAAGTGTTGGTATAGCTCATATAATTAATTCTTTAAGGAGTTGTTGTAGATGATGATAGCTGTGGGCAGGAAGGATTTCCTGTAGCGGTCTGTATTGCAGCGAAACTGAAGAAGCCTCCGACTGAAGACGCTCTGTTGTTGTATGACTGTCTCATGAAGAGGATGCTCAGGGTTGTCCATCATTTTTTTGATTTTATGAAGAATCCTTCTTTGCATCATCATCTCCAGATGTTCCACAGTTGTCCCAAGAACAGAACCAGCCTTCTTTATCAGGTTGTTTAGCCTATTTAAATCCCTGGCTCTGATGCTGCTACCCCAACAGATGATGGCTGAAGAGATTACACTCTCCTCAACAGACTTGTAGAAGATCTGCAGCATCTTGCTGGAAACCTTGAAGGACCTAAGCTTCCTCAAGAAGTACAGTCTGCTCTGTCCTTTCGTGTAGACGGCTTCACTGTTCAGTCTCCAGTCCAGTCTGTTGTCAAGGTGAATTCTAGGGTTATGCTCATATGTTTTGTCTGTGTTTTATTGCTATTTCTATTGTATCCCCTTAACCATGTAAAGCACCTTGAATTACCTTGTTGAAAGTGTGCTATACAAATAAAATAGTCTTGCCTTGTTTCTCTGCCTGAGGAAACAACCATTAAATTACATTATTTATGACTTCAATAAAGAACTTTCTATTTCCTTTTAATTGAATATTAATGTTCTGATTCTGCTGACAGCCCACTAACAAACACCACCCTCAGTCAGACAACTAACTACTCAACAGCTACTTACCACTGCGTAGCTAATCCCGACACCGTGGATGCCTATACTAGCAGGTGTGTCCATGACAATGCTGACTCCAATCTCAGGCTTGATGGTGGGGTTGAGTACAGCCTTCTTCTCCTTCAGGTTGAGCACCAGGCCCAGCTCCGGCAGCGGGAGGCATGATGGCCGTGTGAGGCCGAACAGTGTGTAGTAGAGGTTAACGGCGTCGCAGCGCAGCCGCCAGTCATGGGCAGTACCTGAGAGGAGGACCGGGTGAAGCGGCAGAGAGGTTTGGGTGTGACCAACAATACAGAAATCCACATCTGGTTTATATAAATGTGTAATAACTAAAGAAGAAAATACATTTGTGAAGCTTTGACCCACTGATACTGATTATGAATGAACAAATTTGTCCAATAAAATGTGCACTGTCGCCGTTTCATATAAGACACCAACAAGACGATAATGAAACAAACAATTCAATGAAAATAGAAAAGTAAAGCAACAAGTATCTAAATTTGTTTTGGAGAAAATGCAACAGCAAAACTATTGAACATGTTGCCACAGCTGCTATGTTATTTACATTATAAATTGCAGTTGATCCAAATTCATTTCTGTAATTTGTAGCATTTTTCCCATTTTATTTTGTCATTAATTGATTAGTAACAAAATAAAAAATACATTAAAAATACAAAAAAATGTTTGAACTTAACAACATAGATCTTCTCCACATCGCCTATTTGAAAATAAAATCCAACCTTCTTTTCTCAAGAAGACCTCAATGTCTCTGTTGCACAGTTGATCTGTGCACTTCAGGTACAAGAATAAGTCCTATGGTAATTTTTATGGACATGGAGAGTAATGATAAAAGCCGTGTCTGTCCGCTAGTGTTTCTTTAAAATTCCGTCTTGAAAATGGGAACCAAATCTATCCCTTCTCCTCCACCTTCAGCCATTGTGAATAGAATTTAAAAAACTCTAAAAAATTAACGTAATGTGCGTGAATCAGTGTTGCCAACAGTCTGACAGAAAGAAGCTGAAGTTGACCCAGGAAGTCGCAAGATTATGTCACATGCAAATTTGCATATTAATCACGTCATAATGTCACGTCGACATGATGACATCATCGCTAATGTTGCGGTCTTCATTTTCTCCTCCAACACAAAAAAACCCAGTTTTTTGCAGTGCAAAACCAGTGTCCTTAGACGTGTAAAAAAAAAAAAAAAAACGACCCATAGAAAGAAGATGAAGAAAGAACGGGTAGGTGGCTTTATAGCCTTCAAAGGAAAGTTGGTATAATGAGGAACAAACAATGAAACGGAAAGGAGGAAATAATTATATCTATATTAGGATTTGGTCATCGAGGGTTTAACAATACATTATTATCTTTTTACTATATACAGTGGGGTAAAAAAGTATTTAGTCAGACACCAATTGTGCAAGTTCTCCCACTTAGAAAGATGAGAAAGGCCTGTAATTTTCATCATAGGTATACCTCAACTAAGAGGGACAAAATGTGAAAAAAACTCCAGAAAATCACACGATCTGATTTTTAAAGAATTTACTTGCAAATTATGGTGGAAAATAAGTATTTGTCATTCGAGTAGGTGGAGTTGGAGTAAATGGTCTAAATCACAAGCAGCAAAGTTCTCACAGGATTGACCTTCAGCTGGTGAAACGTCATGCCCCGAGTGTGTTTAATACGGTGGCAGTGACGGCAGAACAACCAGCACGCTCTCATTACACAGTATTGAAGCTAACCACAATGGTTACTACGTATTTAAACTGGCAGCAGAGCCGTGCAGCTACCCACTCTAAGCTGGCCAACAAACTGCTGTCCAATGGAAGTAATCATTATAAATAACTCAGCCCATCCTCCTCTGCTTGTAAATCAGCGCATGAAATCAGATGCAGCAACAAGAACCCAGGGTTTGGAAGGAAACTGAAACTGTGAACATATACTTGTATTCGGCTTTTGGGGTGGTGGGTATTTGGATTGGCACTCTACCATTGGCTGGCCTGGTTAGCTAGCTGAAAGATACACAGGACCCCCTGGAAGAAAAATAAATAATGAAACTCAAGGACACAATAGAAGGAAGAACTTAGTGAGTATGGAGAACTGAAGCAGAGAGCCTACTGCAGCCCTGAGTAACAGAAGACAGCATATACAATAATGACAGACAGGAAGCTTATCTAATGTGAGCCCTGTTATTTGGATGCTGTTGTACCCACACAGAACAAGAACCCAGCTATAAATGAAGAAAACCCAGAGTGAGCAGCAGGCCTGATTATATCATCATGCATCCTTAATGAAACCACTAGGCACCAAACAGGAGGTTGTGCACTAAATACTGAAGGACCCAGTCTGAGAGAGGAACACCATCCTGTTTGTGGGTGGCAGTGTTAAAACACAACAGCATATTTAGCTCACCCTTTGTCATAAAAAGAGAGTATACTACACCTGCACGTCACCCTGACCTTAACACTTCTAGCATCAGCTATGATTGCTGCATGAAGCCCTTACCAACCCTGTAGGTGAAGGTGGTTCATCCTTTCCACCAGCTGTGACCACTGATTAAAAAAAAAATCAAATAGATGAACTTACAATTTACATTTTTATTTCCCCATCTAAGATATTCCAGAAGAACTTAAAAAAGTTCATACTACTAAAGAAAACTTTACAAACATGCATCTGTATCTGGATATGGACCACTAGGAACATATGTTTTTAACTCAAGACTCCTTGAGTTACTAAAACAAACCCTTTTGTTTTCAAAGAATAAACTGATAGTCTACACATTTCGCTGCTAATTATCTTGTTGCAATTCATTTATGCCACCTACTGACACTATTAACAGCAAATCATAACTGCAATCACAACACTAATTCGAAACGGTGAACATCTATACTTTTCTGAAGAGTATTGGAGGCCTTTGAATGAAGAGATGGATGTCCATTTATAACCAAGAGTTATTGCGATGACATAAATGTTGGGTTTTCTAAACACACTGACAGGTTACATTGGCCTACAATCGTTGCTCCGCTATTTTATATGTTCGCTGTGAAAGACAACAATCAGGTAAGTCTGTGGTGTCTGCAGATTCCGTGTCCAGCTTGTTTTAGATGTTTCCCTGGTTCAACACCGCTCAATCAAATGAATGGATCGTTAACAAACTGCTGAGGAACTTGATGACATGCTGAGCTCATTCAGCTGGTTTTAAAAAGGACATGTCTAAAACATGTAGGCACTGGCTCTTGAGGACTGGAGTTGGGACTCCCCTGAGCTAACGTCATGTCAATATAGTCATATAAACAGCACAGGTAAAGCAGTGGAAGTCTGAAACTGAAATCCCTCTAATGATCAATAGTAACCTCCAAAGAAAAGTTACAGTTTTACTGAGGTATCCTGCTAATTACTTTTGTGTCTGGTTTGTAAAGCATTTTAGCATAACTTGGTTGTTTTAGACGTGCTAAATAAATACAGTTGACATTGACCTAAAGAATTTGCTGTTAAGAATATATGTTTGTCTGACTCATCAAGAGAATCAAGGTGAGAGGTTCAGCTGTAGGGAAGAAGGTTTCAGGACATCCAACCATGTCCAATAATGTCAGGACCACCTTCAAACAACAGCATTATGTTGCCACCAACACAGAGCCTACTTGACCTTGCCAGCAGGTGGCATCAACATGTGGCAACAGCAGGTTTAGAGTTTTGGACAACAGACTGGAGAAAGAAAGAAAGATGGCAAATAAGTCAATTCTGTCTAAATCATCAACAACAAGGATGGACAGCAGCACATTAGAGCAGAGTTATTTATCTGATCCATACTCCTCTTGATTGCTTGGGACATTTAAATAAAATTTGATATCCAGCATGTTGGAGAAAATTATGGTAGCATTAAAGCATGGTCAGCACTATAAATATTGACTCGCCAGAAAACAACATCTGTGTTGATTCCAAAACTTCATTTCATGACTAAAAACAAAAGTTAAAATATTTGAAAGTATTTAGACTTAAGTATGTCTGAAAGTAAGTGAAACAAAAATCAGATTTAATATTCAGATGTTTCTGATAAAAAAAGAAAAAAGTCACTATACTTCTACAGCATGGTATATTGAGATTTTAGCTGCATCTGTTTAACAAAGTCTAAAGCTTTGTCTATAGCAGAAACAATCTCTGTCTGGAAGCCAGTGAGAAAAAAATGTATCGATTACCAACAAAAAACTGTTTTACTATAATTTATTTAAAGTCATCTCTGTCAGTCATCTCTGGGATCTGTTCCAGAGTTTGATCAACCTTCATATGTTCTGAGTTCAGCTACAAAAGCATGATATCTGACAGAGGTCTTTCCAAGTATTCAAATTCAAAATACTTTATTGATCCCAGAGGGAAATTAAGTGTTGGTATAGTTCATATAATTAATTCTTTAAGGAGTTGTTATAGATCATGGTGGCGGTTAGCAGGAAGGATTTCCTTTAGCGGTCTCTATTGCAGCAAAACTGACGAAATCTCCGACTGTAGACACTCTGTTGTCGTATGACTGTCTCATGAAGAGGATGCTCAGGGTTGTCCATAATTTATTTGATTTTATGAAGAATCCTTTGCATTATCATCTCCAGTGGTTCCACAGTAGTGCCAAGAACAGAACCAGCCTTCTTCATCAGGTTGTTTAACCTTTTTATGTCCCTGGCTCTGATGCTGCTACCCCAACAGATGATGGCTGAAGAGATTACACTCTCCACAACAGACTTGTAGAAGATCTGCAGCATCTTGCTGCAAACCTTGAAGGACCTAAGCTTCCTCAAGAAGTACAGTCTGCTCTGTCTCTTCTTGTAGACGGTTTCACTGTTCAGTCTCCAGTCCAGTCTGTTGTCAAGGTGAACTCCGAGGTATTTATACCCCTCAACCACCTCCACTTCTTCTCCCATGATGGAAACAGTGTTTGACTTCTCCCCGTTTCTTCTGAAATCTACAATCATCTCCTTTGCTTTGTTCACATTCAAAGTAAGACGATTGTTTACACACCATGTCACAAAGCGGTCCACCAGCTCTCTGTATTCAGCTTCTTGTCCATCTCTGATACACCCAACAATCGCAGAGTCATCTGAGTATTTCTGCAGATGACAGGTCTCTGATTTGTACTGGTAGTCTGAGGTGTACAGAGTGAAAAGGAATGGTGAGAGTACAGTCCCCTGTGGTGCTCCTGACAACCTGTTTGACACACAATTCTTCAGTTTCACAAACTGTGGTATGTTTGTCAGGTAGTCACTGATCCAGGTGATTGTTGAATGTTCCACCTGTGTCTTCAGGAGTTTCTGATGAAGCAAATCAGGCTGAATTGTGTTAAATGCACTGGAGAAGTCAAAGAACGTGATCTCACAGTGATGCCTGCTTTGTTCAGATGACAATGGGTTGGTTGAAGCAGGTGGATGATGGCATCTTCAACCCCAACTCTACAGCGATAAGTAAACTGCAGCAGGTCCTGATACGTTCTTGTTTGCTTACTCAGGGGTGCCAACAGGAGTCTCTCCAGGACCTTCATGATGTGGGATGTCTCGGCAACAGGTCTATAGTCATTGATGACTGATGGGTGTTGTAACTATTAATAATAAAAAGTTGTTGTCTGGTTTTCTGAGCATCAATAATTATAATCAATAATTTAATATTAATATAATTATCGATGACGTTCGAGTTTAACCTGTTTATTAAAGATATAGGGGCACCAATCTCATAAATGAGATCATTTTAATTAAACCAGACTGTCAGTCTCTCTGAAAAGGCGTAATTCGACCGCAGGGTTAAAACAAACTTTACAGCACACACTGAAATAGCACAGGAAACTTCTCGTTACTTAAGGGGATTTATTAATGAAATAGGTCAACCTTACAGATTACATTTCATTCATAATTTCCATCTATTCTAACGCATGCAAAAATATAGAACAAAGTTAATGTCGAGGGAAGGGGCGTGTGTGTGCGGCTGTGTGTGTGTGTGTGTGTGTGGAAGACAGCGAGCGAATGAGGGGGGGTTTAGCTCACCCCCTCAATGCGATAAATAACTCAAGCCTTATCAATTGGCGCGATCGGTTCACAAAGAAAGACAAAGGAAGACCGCGTGGCGATTCAACAAAGGCTAGTTTCATTAGCAAGGGTGGCTTGGACAAAGGAAACGGGGGCGACGGAGAAAGGGGATCAACGGAAGGCCACGCAACCTGTCTAAACAGACACGCGCAGACCGCAGCGGACAATAAACAAGCCAGGAAATAATACAATATAATATACTGCTTCTGGTTGCAACCAAAGTCAAATAATAAAACACAAAAAGCATGCACATTCAGGGTCGGTGTACAGTGATAGACGACCAAGAATAACAGTGGTTAACAAGTTGACAGACTTATTTTAACCAACAGAAAATGGATATTAACCGTTAGACCTCATTCTCCTCTACCCAGACCAAAAGATATAAATCAGTTTAATCCTACTTGGTGGGGGCAGCTCTCCACAGTCCACGACGAAGAACGTAGAAGGTGTCCAGTTTAAAGGAGCAGTTTGCGCAAAACCGAGGTCGGAAAAGCAGACGTCCGACTTTAGGCGCTGAGGGACTCAGGGCCGATTTCAATAGAGCTCAGATGGCCAGCGGACTACCTGGTACAGGAAAGTCTGTTTGCTCGGCCGATTCACTTCGAAGTTTAAAAGGGAAGTTCTTCCTGGTCCAGCAGGTTTGAACGGAAAAAGGGAAAATGCTAGCAGTGGATTAAAGCGTCTCCTTACGGCACCGCTTGGGGACCAAAAGACGAAGATTTCAATACTCGCGCTGCCTTTTATCAACTCTGTGATGTCATCACTGGCCACAGGCCAATGAGAATGGGTTGAGGGCAGCGCAACGGATGCTGGGAGATGCAGTTCGTTCAGTGAGAGGATGCTGGGAGATGCAGTTCTTTCAGTAAAAGGCCATAGCCTCAACATGGGTGAGTTCTCTTTGGTACTGGAACAAGGCATGATGCCTTCCACAACACTGGAACCTTCTCCTGACTCAGGCAAATGTTGAAGAGGTGCTGCAGAATCCCACAGAGCTGCTCTGCACAGGCCTTCAGGACTCTGGGGCTGACACTATCTGGACCTGCAGCCTTGTTCCGGTTCAGTTTTTCCAGCTGCCTCTTCACCTAACTTTTGGAGACAAACTAGTGGGAGGGGGAGGCAAAGGGGGTAGCAGCATTTCCTGACGTGATTGAAGTCAGGAGTATGTAACGATTACCAGCAGTGACAGCATGGTGTCTGTGTTATTGCCAAATGGATCCAAAGAAGCTTTTGGAAACACACTCTGTGTCCATTCATAGTCTGTCCATCCATCCAGCAGGTAGATAAATGTCTGCTAGGTTTTTCATAAAAAATACAGTTCGAAAGTTTAACAAGAGACTGAATCGTAACAGCAGAGTTTTTCTACCATACCAACACTGCAACCATAGATGAAACCACTGTCATGTTGCAGAAGAAAAAAAGAAGTATCACACTAAACATGATGAACACTGTGGTCCAAAAAAGCAGCTTTCGGTTCTCTGTCAGGGGCAAACTAACAACTATTGGACTATCAGGAACTAAACTCATAACTTGGTTCAAAGGGTGCACATTGTTAATCTAGGACTCTTTTGCAGTAGCCCTTGAATCCATTTCAGAATTCAAACTTCTGCAGTAGGAGTCTATCAGTCCCACATCTTTACTCAGCAATACTTGAAGGCTTTACCATGCAAAGGTTCTAAGGTGTGGGGTCTAAACTGAGTGGTATTTGAACCCACCATGCACCAAGACAAAAAAGTTCAGTTCCTTCCAAAAAGTTCAGTAACTCCACAGCATGAATGTGCCACCACCGTGTTCTTCTGGTAATGCAGTAGTACTGCTGCCCAACTTTGATTTCATCCGATTGTAATACATTCTCTCACGTAGGTTTTCAGACATTTTAGCAAAACCTTAGTGTTAGTGAGAATCATACAGCAACAACCCACAGACAGATATATAAATACAACAACAGTGTCACTGAAAAGTACATGATACCGATTATTACAAGGCAAGGGAATTTTTTTTTGTAAAGCACACTTTCAACAGCAAGGCAATTCAATGTACTTTACATAAAAACAGCAATAAAGCATAAAACACACAAAACATACACATACAAGATGTATTAGTTGCAACCTCAGCCCAATAGTGCATCTGTAAACACCTGAATCAAAATCACCTGTGTGTGTGCGCGTGAGCATGTTTGTGGATAAGAGGCGGCTGTAGCTCAGTGGTAGAGTTGTCAGCCTGCAACCCAGAAATTGTTCGATTCCAGCTTCCACCTGCTAAATGTTGTTGTGTCCTTGGGCAAGACACTTCACCTACCTTGCCTACTGGTGTTGGGCCAGAAGGGCCGATGGCGCGATATGGCAGCCTCGCTTCTGTCAGTCTGTGGATATAATCATAGCTTGCTTCCACCAGTGTGTGAATGTGAGAGTGAATGAATAATGGAGTTGTAAAGCGCTTTGACAGTCTTGAAAAGCGCTATATAAATGCAAGCCATTATTAATTTTATTATAAGAGGTTTCTCCATATGAGTGGTCAATAGCCGGTGTGAGGAGCCATAGATCTGCCACCCAGGACTCAATGCAGACACGAAGGAGATTGGAGCTACAGACATCCAAAAGATCCCCCGAACACAGGAGTCCCAGGAGGACCAACACAGGACAGAACGCAACCCCCCAGAAAGGAGGAGAAGAGAGCCCCTCGGGAACCACCCAGCAGCTACATTGCAGAAGCAACAGGGGGCTGCAGCAAAGAGCCCACAGGCACCACCGGCAGCTGGCTACACCAGGGCAGATCCAGCCATGGACTCGGAGACCTGAGGGCACACCACCCCAAAGCAGAGACCCGACCTGACATCGGCTGACATTGCACCTCCGCCACCGCCAAGCTGGAGAGGCCACGGCCAGCCTAAGGCTGACATGCGCCGCCGACACTCTGGGCCAATTCCCACGCCCAACATCCCCATGGCCCCTGCCCACACCAAAATGCTGCATCAATAGCCACAGAAGACGGACAACATCCCCAAACCTAGCCCAAGCAGCATCTGAACACCGAACTTAACCAGCTCCTGAATTACTCAATGAATATATAAATATCAAATATCTCATATTGTTCTGTTGGAGCTTGTTCTCCAGCTTCTTCATGCTGTCTAATCTAGACTTTAAGTCACTTCTGTGTATTCCTGAATATTTAAATGTCTACTTCTTGAAGACCATTTTTTTCTTGGTAACCAGTTCCTTCAGGTCACTGGTGATTCAGGGTTTGTTATTGAGGAAGCATTTCACTGTTGTGGTGGGAATGGTATTGTCCACACAGAAGTTTATATAGTTGGTCTCACACACAGTCATGGCATTGATGTCTCTCCATGTGGCTGACGTGGATTTCAGTCTGTAGTCTCAAACCAACCCTGCCAAGCTTCCCTAGCTTCCTGTGACCATCTTCTCACAGTTCTCTTCATTAGACATTGCCTTGGAACAAAGGGCTTACCCCTCCTTTCCACCGGACGTGTAAGTGGCGCGTTACAGGAGCAGCACGTTTCACTTGCGTATTCTGCTGGTTGGCCCTTTCCACCGGGTGTGTATGAGGCGCGATGGCAGCAGGGAAGCAGCTGTCACCAAGAGAGGACGAAATCATGCGAGGTTAGCAAAATCACACATGGTTTCGTCAGTAAACACAACAACAACCAAGAAAAGACAACATGGCTCCAAAAGGTCTGTGTTTTATGTTATGTCCGTTTTATGTTCGCCAATAAGCTTGTTTTTTAGGGAATATCCAAAATCGTTCATTTGTGTGATGACACACAAATGAGGCCCTTCCGCAAGGTACTGACTTCTCATCGGGCTGCACAGGTAGTGACCTTTCTTTAAGTAAAGCAACCGCAAAGCAGCACGTTTCTTTTATTTTGAAAATTTCCGGTGGCTATCAGCTGCGTATGACGTGCTGCTCCTGTAACGTGCAGCTTACGCGTCCGGTGTATCCAAGCAGAGAAAAACAAGATTGTGATCTAATTTGCCAAAATGAGGTCTTGCTTTGGAGATGTAGGAATCCTTAGCATTTGGATAAAATACAACTTTCTTTTCCTCTGGTAGAGCAGCTGATCAACTGTTGAAAGTCGGATGTGTAGCAGCTAGTGAGGCTTGATTAAAATGACCAAATATTTTTACAAACACGGAGTGTTGTGTCTGTAGGTTAGCTACAACTAGGGCTAGTTACCAAATATTTTTGCAATTAGTAGACTAATCAGATCATACGTAAATTGTGGCTTATTGCACCAGCCAGCACCTGCTCTAACAAATCAATTTGCTTCTATCTTGAAGTGTTATCTCAGAGTGTATTTTGCTGTATAAAAATAAAGACAAGATGACAGCTCATTCAACTACTTTTAATGAACTAATTATAAAATAAAACAGCATTTGTAATGTTTCAGCAAACATGTCAAAATGTGTGTTAAGGGTAATGAAATCGCCATCACAACTGTTAATGTTACAGTTATCAACACAAGTAATACAACAGTGTCTTCAGTTGGAAGCTTCTTCAAACTGTTGTAATACAGACTGCTACAGGAGATGCTTTCTGCCCACAGCCATCTACAATGCCAATATAAAAATAATATTCTGAGTAAATATTATTTAATTTAAATGTAATAAAAATAAAAAGCAGCAGTCTCACAAAGACACTTTAAAAGCATATACTCCCAAGTTTAGTTTTTCATTCAATATATGAACTCTTACTGTGCAAAACCTTTTTATAGTTTTTGTGTCCGTGTGACCTACAGGATCATTGGCTCCTTTGTCATACACGGAAACTCATATGCCAGCTATGTGAACGGTGCACGCTGCCATTCTTTTGTTGATATGAAGGACATTTCTTTTGCGGTTCATACATAAAGCTACACCTGCGCTTTGACAGCTTATAAACAGTAGCGGCAGCCTGCTGTCTGTTCCGTCTATGAACAGATCAGAACCAGCCACTAGGCAGCAGCTCGGGAGAATGTCACATGAAAGAAAGGTCTTATTCCATGCAAGGCACCAGTTAATTTAAGTATGCCTATTGATCCCCTAAAAAAACTATGAAAACCCAGACATTTTCATCAATCTATGAATGGTCCCTGAATGCTCTGGATAGCGCGTGAAAAGTGGACATGTCTGGGGAAAAAAGGACGTTTGATCACCTTTAGCAACTAATAGGCAAATTAAATTACAGAGGCAACTGTCCATCTTCGCCATCAGCCAACATGCTTCCTTTTAAGATGCTCGTGCATCACCGCCATACTGCCATGGAAGGCAGGTTTTACCTTACAGAAGGTGGAGCAGCCTCTCCTGATCTCTCGACTCCTTTCCTTTCCTTTTTTTTTCTTTTCTTTTCTTATTTTTATTTCTATTGCTTATTCTTAGTTTCTTTATATTCCCAGCCTCTGGAGTTACTTTTTTAGACCGGTTTTCGTTAGGGATCACTTTTTGAAGGACAGTGGGATAACATAATGCCATTTTACTCAGATGAAGACTTTGACAAACTGCTCCAGAGAACAGATTCTTTGGAAAAGAAGATTCGCCATCTCGAAATGAAATGTGGAGTAAATACTGGATATGGAAATGAGACGACATTACCAAGTATTGCTTACAGTGAGAAAGAACCTGGCAGCACTGTTCCAAACGAGCTTTGGTGGAATGCACTCAATAACAAAACCCCCGAGCCTTAAGGCGTTTAACTTGAAGGAAGCCTTATTCGTAGTATGATGATGACTGGCCCACTCTGCAGCAACACGTCGACCCCTGCTCCAAGGAATAAAAAACAGAAAAAAATTCTAATTCAGTGCAAGAGAAAGTACTCCATCTAGAAGTATTACTACTAGAATCCCGCTCAAAAACAGATTTGCAGCACTTGGTTCCCCAAAGGACAATGCTGTTAGAGATCTTACAAGAAAGAAAACTCCCACCAAAAGTTCTTATTGTTCATGAGGTTCAATAAATGGAATAGAACATTTCTGCAGTAAAAACACTAGTGTTACCAGTTGCTCTCATAATACGATGAAAGACATTTCAGAAAATATCCTTGTAATCATAAATCAACACCCGAAACTGGAAAAGCTCGTTATCCACACAGGTTCTACTAATGTAGCCAAAAAACAGAAATTCTGAAAAGGGATTTTTCTGAATTCTAGCAAAAACTTGAGGGACTTAACATAAACATCTTAGCGGACCACTGCCTACAGGAAATGATGAAAGATACAGCAGATTCCTCAGATTCCTGAAGAACAGCTGTGCTGACCATTCAATTAGATTTATCAACAACTTTAAAATATTTGGTGGTTCAAGACATTGCTTCAAAGACAACCAACAATATCTAAACAAAGCTGGACTGAGACTCCTGACCTCTACCATGATCAGCTATCTCAATTAAAAAGCTCTACCACAACTGGTAATAACGGACATCTGATATAGAAGGGAACCGGACACTAACTCTAGACCCATCGTCCACCAGGATGAGTCTGGCCACCCTGAAAGTAGTATTCTGGTGCTTATAACCAGGAGAAACCAAATGCTGCTGTATTCAACCAAATCTCAATTTGATTACCTTTGAGAAAGATCTGCTACCAACTATCAAACCTCTTAAACTATTGCATTATTGAACATCAGGTCTTTGTCAGAGAAGTCGTTTCCAATTAATGACTTAATTACTGAGTGCAATCTACACGTTCTATTTCTATCGAAAACGTGGTTAGACAGCAATATTGAAACAACTGCATTAATAGAGTCAACTCCTTCAAATTACAATTTTGTAAGTGAGAGCAGGAAACACAGAAGAGGTGGAGCCATAGCCACAATTTTTCATAAGTCAATAACCTTTAAAGAGGCTTTTCTGGCCACATTTGACTTTTGTGTATCTAGCTCTCCAGATAAAGGACCCTAACAAAGCTTTATTTTTAACTTTATATAAACCCCTAAAACTTAGCTCTGAATTCTTCTGATTTTAGCGACCTCCTTTCTGTTATATGTATCGACTATGACCATTTAATTATTGTGGGGGACTTTAACATCCATACAGACAGCCCCCAAGAAAGACAAGCAAAAACATGATCTGATACGCACAACTTCATAACTTCGGCCTGACCCAGGCTGTGAAAAAAACCAACACGCAATCGAGGACACTGTTATGGTAAAAAAAAAGTATCTCAGGGTTTCCATAATAAAGAAGACTTGAGTCCCAGAAGGCGTTTAAGTATTTAATACAAACATGTCTGGCCAGAACACGGAGGGGACAGAGTTACTTGTGGATCACCCTATCCAACCTTTCTAACTAACCGCTTTAATAGTATTCAGCAAACACTGTTTATCTCTGTAGACGTCTTCTCCAACCTTCACGCCCCGCCTCTGGACAGCTGCTCCATGCGAGTCTGATAGCAACGCATAAAACAGCACATCCGAAGGCCAGACTGTTATCTCACTGCCCCGGCGTCTGTCTCTCTAGTTACCTGACACATCTTTATCATAAACATTAAGTTGGAGCAATAACCTTGTCATTGTATCCTAGATGCATTCACTAAACAGAGAATATACACTTAATTACCAATTACATAACAATTTTCCACCACAACACACTCTGGACTTAATTATCAGCTAAAATTGAAATATCTCCAACATCTCAGTAATTGATATTGCCTTATCCGACAATATATGCTTTATTTGAAAGCGCCATCTCTGCTAAACTACCTAGCCACAGTGATACCACTATAAAAAAAGCATTTTCTTGGGGACAGTTGAGTTGAAACCTTTAAACAAATTTACTCTCCCACCTCACCCTCATCCCCTTTATCCCCCAACACAAACTCAGTAAACAAGCTGGTAGATAACTTTCTCTCTAAAATTTCAGACATAATTAATCTGTTTCAAAAGACACACTGTGGCGGCATATCCGGGTAGTACTGCCTCCATGGTGTGTCGTTTGAATGC
Organism: Valencia hispanica; assembly: GCA_963556495.2. Lineage (NCBI taxonomy): Eukaryota > Metazoa > Chordata > Actinopteri > Cyprinodontiformes > Valenciidae > Valencia > Valencia hispanica. The sequence goes on from OY747710.1 coordinate 56,785,501, forward strand.
GCCACAGCAGCATGGTGAGAATATTTAGCCATTTGTCCCACTAAACTTGATAGTAATATTACCGCTAGTCTTGACCACTTATGAATGACCAAATGCTCCCTGATGCTGCCTCCGCTTTGAGGAAAAAATGGCACCATTATTTTCTTTTAAACAGCCAACTAATACCATTGCTCCAACTAAAGTGAAAGTAATCTTAGATAGAAAGAAGTCTCCATGGACTAGCGATCCACTGGTACATAGTGAAAAAAGGGTATCGATGAGCCGAGAGAAAATGGCGGAAAACTGGACTCCAGGTTCATTGTAAGATCTAAAAAAGACAGACTGGACAGATATCACTTAATTTTGAAAGATGGAACGGAATTGTTCTTTTCTGAAATTATTAACAGAAACATTAATAATGCACAGAATTTATTTGCAACATTTGAGAGACTAACTAATCCTCCAGTGACAATAGACCCTGAACTAAACTCCACCAGGGCTTGCAATGAATTTGCCAGATTTTTTAACTGAAAAGATTCTGACAAATAGAGGGTCAATCTGTACATCAGTACCAAACCCATTACCAGTGTCATCCCCACTCAACAGCAATGTAGAGAAAATGTCTGAATTCAAAAGACTAATCCAAAAAAACCTTGATGAAATTATAACTCAATTGAGCTCCTCCTTTTGCTGCCTCAATATCTTACCCACAGTTTTTCTTAAGAAAGTTTTTCCTGTCATTGGGCCTGATCCAATTCAAATCCCTTCTGTGACCTGTCTTCCCCCCAGGCTTTAAAAAAGCAGTTATCAAACCGTTACTAAAGAACAACCTGGACAACATGTTCAGACAGAACTATAGGCCAATTTCTAATCTTCCATTTATTAGCAAGATTATTGAAAAAAGGTGTATTTCAACAGTTAAATAGCTTTGTACGTTTTGATATTTTTCAGTCTGGTTTCCATGTGCACCACAGCATGGAGACTGCATGGAGCTGGGTCAGACCCTCTGGTACAGTACTTGACAGGTTTGAGTCTAACCTTAAGAACAGGAACTTCTTTGTATTCACAGACAGAAATCAAATGTGGGGTGCCCCAGGGCTCCACCCTGGTGCCCCTCCTATTCAATATCTAAAAGCACCCGTTAACACAGATTATAACAAGCAATAAGATTAGTTACCATAACTATATAGATGACATTCAGCTTTACATTACAATGTCACCAGGTGACTTTGAACCCATACGAACCCTAAGTGAAGGCATTGAGCAAATCAATGGATGAATGAGACAATTTTCTCCAGCTGAAAAGAAACAAAACTGAAGTAAATATCTTTAGACTTAAAGAGGAAAAATCAAGAGTCAGCACACAGCTTCAGTTAATACAGCTAGAAACTACTGATCAGGCCTGAAATCTAGGCGTTGTAATGGACTCAGATCTGAACTTCCACGGTCACATAAAGGCAATAACAAGGTCAGCCTTCTGTCATCTGAAGAATATTTCTGTGATTAAAGGACTGATGTACAAACAATACCTAGAAAAACTCATCCGTGCATTTATCCTTAGTCTGATTGATTGCAGCAACAGCTGCAACTGACCCAGAAAGCTGCTGCTCGCGTCCTCACTAGAACCAGTAAAGTAGAGCACATCCCAGTTCAAAAGTCCTTACACTGGCTCCCTGTAATTCAGAGAATATACTTCAAAATACTTTTACTAGTTTATAAATCATTGAATAGCTTAGCACCAAAGTATGTTGAAGATCTACTGTCTCTATACCAACCACCCAGACCACTCAGGTTTTCCAACTCTAGTCTACTAATCATCCCTAGAATTAGAACCAAATATGGAGAAGCAGTTTTCAGTTTTTATGTTCCCCTTACCTTTAACAAATTTCCAGACCACTGCAAAGCTGCCGAGACACTGAGTTCTTTTAAATCAAGGCTAAAAACCCATCTGTTTAGACCTGCTTTTGAGCAAGTGATTAATAATAGCTGGAATGTCATACGTTTTAATGGGTCATATGTTATGTGTCTCTAATGTTGTGTTTTATGCTTTTATTGCTGGTTTTATTTTATTTTATCCCCCAATGATGTAAAGCAGGGGTGCCCAACCCTTTTCCTCGAGATCTACCATCCAGCAACTTTTAGGTGCATCCCTTCTCATCACAGCTGAATCAAATGAAGGCCTTATTACCAGGCCTCTGCAGAGCTGACAGACTGGTGATGAGGGAATTGAACAATTTGATTCAGGTGTGGAGCTGGGATACATTTAAAATTTGTAGGATGGTAGATCTCGAGGACCAGGATTGGGCACGGCTAATGTAAATCCCCTTGAATTGCTTTGTTGGTGAAAGTGTGCTATCCAAAAGAGTTGCTTGACTTGCCATGACACCGTTGTTCAGGACGCCAGAGGGGTAATCCTTCTGCCATGTTTCAGTTAGATACATAATACTACATTCCCAATCGTCCAGCTTGGTCATTGTCAGCGCTTAAAAGTAAAATCAATTTGTCAAAGATCTCACACTGCCCAATTTGCTCAAGGGAAGAAAAAGTTTGAGATTTCTCCTCTCTCCTGCTGTACATTCATGTCACCAACTTTTCAATTTATCTGGCTGTAGTTCAGGTGTTAGTTGAGCTTTAAATATTTCAATCTGCTTCTCCCAGTTGTCAAAAAAACAAAACAAAGAAAAACAGACTTGATGTTAACTGTGTACCCAACACAACTAGATGCTCTAAATGGATTGCAAGGTAGTTTAACAAAGTATTAATTCAAGGAAGTGTAGACTTAAGCAGCCAAGTTATTCCACTTTTTATTTTTTACATTTCCTCCCTAACAGAAGCTTTTGCTTTTCAGTAGAATTTGAGAAAATGTTTATTTAAAATGTTTTTTGTGCACAAGAAAAACCAAGCTCTTTAAGAAAGATGTGTATACTTGTAAAATCTACTTAACCACAAATCCCAAACTGGGTCTAGTAATTTCTAAAGCCAAAGTGGACTGTACGACCATAAGAACTAAAAGATCTAAGCCATTTAAAGACAGTGCGAAGGTTTTTTAATGAGTGAATGTGCCTGATAAAATTAGACTGTGTTCTTCTAAAGAGGAACTATGCTCAGAAATTAAAGACAACAATATCACATTAACCTGCAAACCATACCCTCTCTCTTCTTTGTAAAAAGAAAAAAAAAACAAATTTTTCTGCAGTGTCTCTTTTCTGATGAAAGACTGCTTTGTACATATTTTGCCCCAGGCAATATGTTATAATAGAATTGGTTCCTTCGTTCTGCTACATACAGAGTTAAAGCACTTGAATCAGTCTACTGTGGTCAGATTCTACATCAAAAGAGTGGAGGGAAAAGCTAGGTCCTAATTTGTTGTATTAGAAGAGAATGATCCGAAGAGCACTGGTTCAAACCTAACTGATCATTACCATTACTCTTATATTACACAGGCTCAGGGGTTAGGAGTTCTTGTAACCGGAGGGTTGCTGGGTAGGGTAGGGTTAGTCGTTGTGTCCTTGGGCAAGACACTTCACCCTTCTGCCTACTGGTGGTGGTCAGAGGGCCCGGTGGGACCAGTTTTCGGCAGCCTCACTTCTGTCAGTGTGCCCCAGGGCAGCTGTGACTATAATGTAGCTTGCCATCACCAGTGTGTGAATGGGTGCATGAATAGGTGAATCACTGAATGTAGTGTGAAGCGCTATGGGGTTCTGAGGGACTAAAAAAAGTACAGTACACATAATAAATTACACATGGCCTGGTACACACCGGCGGCGGAAGCACTGCAAAGCGGCGCGGAACAGAGACCGCTTCCATTCGGCGTCCTTATTAACCTATGGTGTAGTTCACACCAGACGCGAAGCGCTGCGATCCTCTGCAGCCGGCTAGCGCAGTGAAGCGATCGTTTCAGCGTCTGGTCTATTTATTGCGCGAGCGATCCACGTCAATTCTGGCAGAAAGTCACACCAAGACACCTGAGACAATCCGGTCAATTTTCAAAATACAAGCAATTTTTTAAAATAAAATACCGCGAATTACAAATGCGATCATATTTGTGTATCTAAACAGACTGCAGAGATGAAAATAAACAAACACACAGAAAAAATAGCTCTGAAAATTCAACAGGTGAGCAGAAGCGCTTGTCGACCGCGGCGGAGAAATACTCGTCTGGTGTGAACAGTGGGGCAGGGGATAACGCGTGAATTTCTTGAGCGCGCCGCTTCGCAGCGCTGCCGTGGCCGGTGTGAACCAGGCGTGATAGGTGATTTTATTTGTGCTAGTTTGTCAACAAATAAAGACTGACTTTAAACTGAGCTCCATAAAGATCTCAGTTCTCCCATTTGTCTCTACTCTTGGAGGGATCTGTGTCTTACCTGAGTTCATAAGTTTCCAGAGCTGATCAACCAGAGCTTCATTACACAGACCTGAGTCTGCTGTCTTAGTAAACGGTGGGTTCTTACAGAGCATGCCCAAAATCTCGTGTCTGGTTGGAGGAGAAAACAAGAAATTATGTGTTAGCCTGTCAAGTGTACCTCTGATCTGTTAATATCTATGAGAAATGCCTCATTTTCACTGAGCGGTGCGGCATGGGTCGGTGCGGTTTGGTACGCTATTTTGTCAAATTCCATTGTAAACGTGGTAAATAAAATCAATACCTACCCCATACTATTGAATCACGTTTGTCGTCACACGAGTATGACGCAACGTTAGGTGTTTGGATTTAAACCCCACCTGGCCAATGACAGTCCAATTGGTAGTGGAAACGCTCTCCTGAATACACCAGACCACAAAATACTGCACTGAACTGCACAGAGCCAATTACTCAGTGAAAACAAGGCAAACGTGAAAAATAATTATGAAGTGGAGATCATTTAAGGGTAGGTGCCATGCTAACTACAGGCACAAAACCTGACCTTGAACCTACTTATTCATGCAAACGTCTCTATTTTGAGTGCTGAAAATGCCTTCAATAGATGGACTGAACTAAATTATCTTTTATTCCCCATAGACTGGTTCTTTAAAATGTCTAAATGCAATGACTTTGAAGTTATGATAAAAAGTTTAAAACATTTTAACGCTTTTTAAAATTAATGGTCAAGTTTGAAGCTGTGTATCCATTTACTGCAGTTCAGACTTAGTCCTCCTCTGTTTAAATTTTCTCTCAAATTCTTCTGACTTAACTTCCCTCAGGTATTTAAACGATCCAAATTGAGTGTGAAATCGGAGTGTTTAATTCAGAGACAGAAAGATCATTTGATTAAGTTAGGTCTTTATGAGCTAAAGAAGAAGCTGAACCTTCTCAGACCTCTTAAGAATTCCCTTTAAGTATCATGTTTATTTGACATAAGTGTGATCACTAATACTTTACTTATTGCTTATTTTATTGACCAGATCATATGATTTACAAATGTAATATTAATATTGTGAGTCAAAGAATATATTTTCAAATTATATTCCACTAATGCAATTTATGCTTCCTGAAATAAATAATTTAACCTTCAGATAGACAGGTTTGTGACCAATATGATTTTATATTCTTATGCATTGTGTGTAAGCCACACAGGTATTTATTACACTGACATTATATCATAATACAATAGACCAATAAAAAAATGTATTCCTTTTTTACGAGAGTCACATTCAGCATTGTGTGGTCTACAACACTGTGTTCTGACCTGATATAGTGAACAGGGTCATTCTGGACCATGTCAAGCAGCCACTGCAGGTCTGCGGAGCTCCTTTCAACTGCAGCAATCCAAAGAAACAAACAATCATCATTTATCATTGCACTGACTCAAAAGATGACAGGCTTCATTTAAAAAACTGTGCACAGAATCCTTACTAAAAGTCTAATTAAGCTCAGCAAAAAAAGTTTGGTGACGCAAGAGGTATTTTTTGACTGATATAACCCCGAGTATGCACAGCAGCATGCAATTACCGCTTTATGAATCACAGCCTTCCGAGAAAATATGCTCAGGTAATTTTGGATCATATCCCGCCTCCTACACACCCACATTCTGCCACAAACGGTCAATGCAAAGTACCCTATAAATATTCTCCATATACATAAGCAGACTGATTTGTAGCATATCACCGGTAACCATGGCATTCGACATGGCTAGAAAACACAATTCCACTGAGACTAAAATTGAGGTGCTTGTGGGTGAGGTGGAGACACGGAAAAAGTTTTTTTTGGGGGGGATTTTTATTCTCAGGCCAGATACGGGGTGGGGGCTGACTGTTGGTTGTGAGTGAGTGTGTGTAAGGGTTTACTAGTCTGAATTTTTTCCCCCCATTTTCCGATCTCACTGGTTGCTCTGCCAGTTTCCCGGTGACCAAAATATGCGTAAGCAAGGGTCACAGAATGCTTAAAGTTCTGCACATTTTTCAATTATGTTTTCAGTTTTTTAGGAATCACAAAGTTTAACGTAGAAGGTGACTTGCACAACTTTCAGAACCCATTTGATGTGTAAGCAGGTTTCTAAAATGGGCAGGGCATTTAATTGAACTTGTTATAGTAGAGTGCCAGCTGCCAGGTTTTTATACAGACATACACTCACCAGCCATTTTATTAGGTACACCTGCTCAGTTGCCCAATAACACAAAATAGTGACATAACCCAATGCACTTGAGACATCTAGATGATCACCAGGATGGGTAATAAAGGAGATTAAAGAACTTGGCATGATCTTTGGTGCCAGATGGGTTGGTCTAACTATTTCAGAACCTGCTGATCTACTGGGCCTTTATTAAAATAACTACACCACTCCTCTGGCAAACAACCCAGTTGATATCAGAGGAGATTTATTAGACATATCCATCCCTTTATAACAGTGGATCCATCTGCTTTCAGCAAGTTAATGCACCATGTTACAAAGATCCGATTATTTCAAAACAGTTTGGTTTTTTTTTACACTTGACAATGAGTTCACTGTATTCCACTGGTCTTCACAGTGACCATATCTAATGCCAACAGAGCACATTTGGGATGTGCTGGAATGAGAGATGTCATGGATGCGACCGACAAGTCTGCAGCAACTGTGTAATATCATGTCAATGTGGACCGGAATCTCTCAGGAAAGTTTTTTTGCACATCATTGAAAAATTAAAACAGTTCTGAAGGCAAAAGATGGTCCAACCTAGTAGTAGCAAGTAGTACCTAATAGAGTTGCTTGTGAGATACAGAAGAGACACCTCAGCTTTTTAAGATACGGATCAACAACATTTAGAAAAATGCTAGGAACCAATGAGACCCTGTATCCCTTCATACCTCGGGTGTAGTCGACCAAAGCTTCCAGCGCAGAAACACGAACGTCTACAAAGTGTCCATACTCAGCATAGGCCTTGAAGAGTGACGGGTCACTGGGAATATGACCGTTCTTCTGAAGCATACGAATAGCTCTAAGACAGCTGATGAGACATCAGATTGATGACTGTCACAGAGTTAAGGTTTTAGTGCTCTATTCAGATCAACTGCTAATGTTTACCCTGGCAACCATTGAATTACAAAAAGCTGTTTCCAATTCCACTCCTTCAGTAGATTTTAATAAAAAAATATTTTTACTTGTACCTGTAAAACTGAAATGAAGAGTTGCCAGGAGGAAACATGAATCTTTAGGACAACAATGCCAACTAAGACTAGCTCCACTCTGTACCTAACAGTGATGGTGTTTCTGAAACTTGGCAGCAGCTTCTCCATGTTCAGGAAGCGTGTGATCTCCTCCAGGATGAGACGGACATCAGGATTTAAATTGTCCACTGTTCGCACCTCGTTGTTGATGCTGATTGCTGGAGTGAGGGAGTTGGTCAGCGCCGCGATCAAATCTGCACGGTAGTAGTTATCTGAAAACTGTATACAGTACAGAAGGAAGGTTGGAAGGGGAGAAGAAAAGAAAACATTTGAGTGGTGATCAGGAAGTGCTTTGTTTTTGCTTGCTCAACTGCCTATGATTTTTGGTGGTGATTTATGTAAAATGAATGCTGATGTTGCTTCCTCACACAGTCTCATGCATTGTTATGAATAAACCAAATCAACTCAGTGTATTACATGTTTGACTTAGAGGTCCTGCTGCAATACAGCGTACTAGAACTATATCCATTAAACTTCAGCCATATGTACAACATTTTTGCAGTTTTTACCCTAAACACTGGGAGGTGGTCATGGTTTAAACAGAAAATTGGAAAAGTATTCAGCTACTGGTACTTAACATTTTGTAAAGCATTTCTCCTGTTTTAGCTTCCCTTCATTGGCTCCCTGTTAAATCCAGAATCGAATTTAAGATCCTCCTCCTTCCATATAAAACCCATAATAATCAGCTCAATCATACATCAGACATATGATTGTTCCATATGTTCCTAACAGAGCACTTTGCTCTCAGACTGCAGGTTTACTTGTAGTTCCTAGGATTTCTAAAAGTAGAATGGGAGGCAGATCTTTTAGTTATCAGGCTCCTCTCCTGTGGAACCAGCTCCCAACTTTAGTCCGTGAGGCAGACACTCTGTTTACTTTTAAGGCCAGGCTTAAAACTTTGTTTTTTGTTAAAGCTTATAGTTAGAGTGGCTTAGGTCATCCTAAGCTATCTTTGTAGTTATGCTGCTATAGGCTTAGACTGCTGGAGGACAGACTGACCACTTTTCTTCCCTCTATTACTTTTCATCTCCTACTACTCTCCAGTTGTATTATTTGCTTTTATTTCAACTGTTAACTTTGTTTTCTCTCAGTGTTTTTCTCTCCATAGAAGCTCCACCTGGTCTGGTATCCTGCTTAGCTACAATGCCCTGTTGGACGGGGGCATCGACTGGGATGATGCTCCCAGTGGCTGAACATCCACTGTGTCCTGTTATCAACTTTTTACTGTCTTTAATATAAAATGTACTCTTACATCAGTTCTTTTTGTTTTTTCTGTGTCTCTGCTCTGTCTTCTCAAATTCCCAGTCGGTCATGGCAGAGGGCCGCTTGTACTGAGCCAGGTTCTGGTTTCTTCCTGTTAAAAAGGAGTTTGCTTTCTGTTGTAGCTACTTGCATGCTCAGTATGAAGCAATGTTCCAAGGTCAACAACTCGATTTAATCTGTTGGTTCTACTTCAAGAGAAAACTTTTTTACCAACTTGAATAATAAACTGAAAATAGTTTTTCAACAATGCCTTTTTTTGCTACTCTTCTATAATGCAGAGAAAAATGTTCTAACAGGGCGACAGGTAACCTTCAGGGTCACATAAAGGCAATAACAAGGTCAGCCTTCTATCACCTGAAGAACATTTCTAGAATTAAAGGACTGATGTCGCAACAGGACTTATAAAAAGTCATCCATGCGTTTATCTTTAGTCGGATCGATTACTGCAACAGCGTCTTCACAGGTCTGCCTAAAAAGTCAATCAGACAGCTGCAGCTGATCCAGAACGCTGCTGCTCGTGTTCCTCACTAGAACCAGGAAAGTAGAGCACATCACCCTAGTTCTAAAGTCCTTAGCTCCATGTAGCTCAGAGAATAGACTTCTAAATACTTGTACTAGTTTATAAATCATTGAATGGCTAAGCACCAAAGTATGATGAAGATCTACTGTTACTATACCATCCCCACAGACCACTCAGGTCATCTAATTCCAGTCTACTCAACATCCCTATAACCAAACATGGTGAAGCAGCTTTCAGTTTCTATGGTCCTCTAATCTGGAACAAACTTCCAGAAAACTGCAAAGCTGCTGAAACACTGAGTTCTTTTAAATCACAAATAAAAACGTATCTGTTTAGACCTGCTATTGAGTAATGCTTTGACGTATCATGTTTTGTGTATGCTTCTTGCATTATTGCGGTTTTTATTTTATATGCTTTGTCTGTGTTATACTGCTATTTTTATTTTGCCCATTAATCATGCAAAGCACCTTGTATTACCTTGTTGTTGAAAGTGTGCTATACTAATAAAATTGCCTTGCCTTAGCTTACCATAGTAACTGATTAATGCACTTCAAACCCTGCTGTCTTGCTGCAGTTTTCCCATTTTCAGATGACTGAGGGATTAAAGCACAGATTGAACCTAAATGTTCAGAGCCTAATATTGCTCTAGAACCTAACCCTGCTCCACAACGTTCTCCCTGACCCCGACAGCTGGGCTCCTTGGTCTTCATCATGCTGTTTGTTGCCTAATGTTCTCTAGACAACTTCTGAGGTCAGAAACAGAGCAGCTGCAGGTATTATCTAATTACATCATACACCAGACACAAGTGGAACTCTGTTTACTGATTAGCTAATTTTTGAAGGTTACTGGCTCTCCATTGGATTAGATTTACTTTTGAGAGTTTTATTTGTCAAGTGTGTCAAAAACCATGTATCATCCTACTTTCACTGCAGAATTATGTGTTACTTTATTCTATATTTGTATTTTTTTTCACTAGTTTATAAAGTAAATTTAAAAAAGGTAGAAACATTGAGGAACATCTGCAATGCACCACGTACTGTCAGTTACTTAAAGGAAAACTATTTACTTTGTTTTTCCGATTGTCGTTATACTTGATGAGGTCAAGTATAAAGTTGAGGACATCTTTGGGACAGAGGTTCTGAACATCTCTGAGTAACGCCATGGCAACAGGCATCGTCTGACACAAACAACACAAAATACATAGCATGTTAGAAGTCTTGCAAGTAAATGGAGAAACAAAGTCAATCAGATACTGATAACCTGGGTCACTGGAAGTGACCTGGAATATTGCAAAAGTAGACATGAACAAAACAAACAACAATATTTGTGTTTAGTTTGTACCTTCTGGAGGAAGTAGCTCTGGAAGTTGATGAAGTTGTTGGTCCTGACAATGTTGGGACAGCTCTTGCAGCAGAACATTCTGGTGAAGAGTGACTTCATGGCTGGTGGACCCTGCCACGTGCTCACCATGGCATTAGCAATCTGCACAGGCATAATGAGATCAGTCAGCTGGGTTACTATGAGTTCAGTTGAGCTTGTCGAGCGCCTCTGGGCTGTCCGCTGTGCTCCACCTACTGCATCAGAGGAAAACAGGGACTGGAAATATGTCTGTGTTACTGCAAACAACTGGGGACAAAAACCTGAGACACAATGAACAATGGCTAAAATCAGAAAATACTTTGCTATCTGAAAGATATTGTATGCCACAGAAACCATAGATGAGGAATGCTGGAACTTGTGCAACAATGGGATTTCTGTGCATTATGATTTGTGGCGAGAACTCACCCACAAACCAAACAGTACACGAGGTTTGTGCTGGTATGAAGCCCAGTGGTTGCTCCAACAGCATATTTGGGAATTTATGTAAATGTGCCAATATGGGGCCAGGGGTAACTGGCACAGGATGTTGTTTTTAGTTAGAAAAATAAAGGGAGGTGATGGCACCTGATTGTTTTCCTGTGTGTTTGGATATATTCATGAACATGGTCAAACTTTCAACATGCATTCTTTTGCTGTTGGTCTTTTTTTTTTTTTTTACATGTCAGAATTTGGCTCATCGTATATTCCTTTCCACATTTTCTGCTCATTACAGACAACTCAAAGTGATCCAAACCAATCAGAGAGCAGCCAGGTTTATGAGAGTGCATCATACTTCACTTTGTGGTGAGCCTGGGTCAAAGTTGGAGCGCACATGTGTTTATGTATATGTCAGAGTGTGTGGAGCTAGCAGGTCAAACTGTGTGTGTACCAGTTTAAGACAATTACAATGGAGTCTGATGGGGTTTGGTGAAAGACATGCAGTGCGGCCGTTTGAACCTTCGCTCAGTTTATCGTGCTTTGAAAATATTGGTTCAGGTGGAACCTGAAGGATGGAAATTCAAGACCAAATCCAGGGAAAAGAGAATTTCCTGCAGCCACATGATGGGATCATTCAGTGCAGCAAGAGTTAAAATGATGGGTGGCCCTGCTGGCTGAAAACACAAAGTTGTTCTTCTACTGTAGCGTCTTTCATGATATTACTGGAATTAGACATTAACCTACAAAAGTTGTCTTTACTGAGACATTTATAAGTGAGAATGCGTAAGAAGTGTGTGCGCCCTGGATGCAGAAGTCTTAATATACTAAATGAACCTCTTTGTTCTCACTTTTCGCCATTCTCTCATTAGGATCTTAGCCTTTTTTCTACATCCACCACGAGTCACCTGGGCTAACCACAAAGTGAAGCATGGCACAATTTAAATCTCTAATGAACTCAGCTGCACTCTGCTTGGTTTGGATCACCTTCAGTTGTGTTTAATGCAGCTGATCCTGAAAGCTGCAGCTCGCGTCCCCACTAGAACCAGGAAAGTAGAGCGCATCACCCCAGTTCTAAAGTCCTTACACTGGCTCCCTGTAGCTCAGAGAATAGACTTCAAAATACTACTACTAGTTTATAAGTCATTACATGGCATAGCAACAAAATATGTTGAAGACCTGTTGTCACGGTACCCACCACCAAGACCACTCAGGTCCTCCAACTCTAGCCTACTAAAAATCCCTAGACTCCGAGCTAAACATGGAGAAGCAGCTTTCAGTTTCTATGATCCCCTTATCTGGAACAGACTTCCTGACGAGTGTAGAGCTGCTGAAACTCTGAACTGCTTTAAATCGAGACTAAAAACCCATCTGTTTAGAATTGCCTTTGAGTAAATGCTTGATGTTATATGTATGAAATGTGTTCATGCTTTTTTTGTGTATCATGTGTAATGTGTGTTTCTTTTATGTGTTTTTTTAAAAATCACCAAATCATGTAAAGCACCTTCAATTACCCTGCTGTTGAAAGTGTGCTATACAAATAAAATTGCCTTGCCTTTCCTTTTTATGAGCAGAAAATGTGGAGAGGAATAAACGATTAGCCAAGAACTGAAAACAGAAAACGACAAAGGAATGCATATTGAACATGGCGGAGAAATTAACTCGTGTTCATGAATACATCCGAACAAACAGGACAACAACACAGAGTCAGACATCAATGGGATTTATCCCATTACACAGCACAAGAGTAATAAATGGATCAGCTTTCCCTTGCTTCATTTCCTACAGTGGACAGAAACCTGAGTTCATGGCATCAACATAATTATTACTCAATTATTAGTAATTAAGATAAAAATTTACAAATGATCAAGCTTTTCTTTAAAATAGAGAAACGGTAAATATTACTCTGCTCGTATTAAATTACTTTCAGAGCTGCATGTTCAGAGGTATCATTACCTCTGTCAGGAGGTAATGGTAAATGATCTGCATTTATAAAGCGCCTTTTCAGTCAGAGGACTACAAAGCGCTTTACACTACATTCAGTCATTCACTCATTTACGGACACATTCACACGCTGAGGGTGGCAAGCTACTACATAGTAGCCACAGCTGCCCTGGGGCAAACTGACAGAGGCCAGGCTGCCGCACACAGGTGCCACCGGAACCTCTGACCACCACCAACAAGCAAGGCAGGTGAAGTGTCTTGCCCACGGATACAACGACCAAGATAGATGGAGCGGAGATTCGAACCGGCTATCAACCGATTACAGGATGAATTTCCACCACCTGAGCCACGGTCGTATGTTTTCGTGCTAGCCTGTCTGTCAGCAACATAACTCAAAAAGTTATGGACAGATTTGGATGAAATTTTCAGAAATCTGTAACGGGACCAGGGACAACTGATTAAATGTTGGGGTTGATCCGACATGATCCGACATGATCCACCTGTGCTAACCTCCACTCCTCTTCCAGGTCAGAGAGTCTAGGGTCTAGGTACAAAGGCTTTCCTGTGAGGCATTCCACATCAAATCACAGAGCACAAGAATGTCCGGTCCTGCTGGTACCTTTTACAAAACAACAATCCTCCTGTTTTCCTTAACGTCTTATGAGCAAAGACAGACAAACCTTGGCTAAGCAGAAGCAGGCCTGCATGCGGACTTTGTAGAAACATTGTTCTTGCTCCAGGATGTCAGTCAGAGCTAGTCTGGAGGCAGGAGTTGGAAATTTTTCCAGGGCTGTGATGGCTTCTTCCTGCAAAACAAAGATGATGAGGTAACCATCTAGACAAAGTTGAAAGCCTGTCATCATTAATGCAACAAAGTTAAGAGCTTATTGACGGACTGCTCTTAGTATTCTGCAGGGAAGTTAATCTACCAGCAATCTGACTCAATCATTGTTATTATTAGTTAGTTAACAGTGAGATGAGCAAAGAATCAGATCTATATTTAATAGATGGAAGTGTGTTGTACCCAGGTTGTTAAGGGAACCTATGTGATTGGAATTATGGTGCGTTCCATTTGTAGTCGTAACTCGGATATTTTGACTTCTGAGTGTTAAAAATCAACTGGAATGCACCCCGGAGTCTGACTTCCCATTCGGAAAGTCTGAGATTTTTTCTTGCTCAGACTTTGACTTTCAATATGGCCGCCCCTCACATCAACAACATTAGTTGTGGTGAAACATGTGTATTTTACTAGACACACTCGTAAAAAGGTGTCTAAAATCAATGTTAGATGTAGAGCCTAGAGAACTCTAAAATTAACTAAAGAGGTGTTTGCATATGGACAGTACAATTTAAAACGATGTTTGTAAGAGGTACTACAGACACAATATTAGAATCCCGATTTATCCGACTACATTGTTCTAGAATTGCACTGCTCTGGGTGGCTGCATGTTGGAGTGGCTCTGTGGCTACATAGTGATTTTTGTTTTTCAGACGTTGGTTCCTCTGTTTTCTTGAAGAAAGATTTTTGGATCTGTATACTTTCTACTTTTTGTTGCTGTGAAGCTGGAAGGATTTTTGAGATTACTTTTTCACTTTTTAATAAATTGTTATGATATGTAACTATGGCAACAAGGTGGTTTACAGCTGGGAGCAGCTGATTAACATAGCAAAATCTGAAATAATACCTTTATTGAAGCCACAAATCCTTGATAAGTTGAGGAGGCGTGGATGCAGGGCAGGAGCAAAACGGAGACAGGGAAAGAGGAAGTTCAAACCATCTCTTCCATCGATCATAATGGGCAATGTGAGATCACTGGCTAACAGGATGGATGAACCCTAAGCCCTTACAAGGACCCAGCCAGAGTATCGGAAATGTAGTGTTATGCGTTTCACTGAGACGTGGCTGAAGGATCATACCCCCGACTCAAACAGCTCTCTGCCAGGCTTCCTGACTATACGAGCAGACAGAGATCTGAAGAGGAGCAGGAGAAGAAAAGGAGGTGGAGTAGCAGTGCTTGTCAACAACAGATGGTGTCATCCAGGACATGTAACTGTGAAGTGTTGTCTCTGCACCCCAGATATTGAACTCTTGGCAGTAAGTGTCCATATTATTTACCAAGAGAGTTCACCAATGTTATTCGGGCAGTTGTTTACATTTCACCTTCAGCCGTTGTCGACAATGCATGCAATGTCATCAGTTCCGTTGTCGCTAAGCTAAAGACCCAGCACCCCAATGCATTTGTGGGAATATCTGGTGATTTTTTATCATGCCTCACTCTCTACTACCCTTCCAACATTTCAAGAGTTTGTCAACTGCTCCACAAGAGGAAACAAGACCATGGATTTGTTTTTTGCAAATGTAAAGGATGCATACATGTCCAAACCAAGACCTCCTCTGGGACTTTCAGATCACAATTTCTTTTTCTCTGGTCAGAATATAAACCACTTCTTCAGAGGCAACCTGTGACAAAGAGAACGGTGAGAAAATGGTCACAAGAAGCTGAAGAAGCCCTGAAGCATTGTTTTGAAACCACAAACTGGATGACTCTTTGCCAAGCACATGGAGAGGACATCAACGCCATGACTGAGTGTGTGACTGACTTCTGTGTGGACAACATCATCCTCACCAGAACAGTGAAATGCTTCCCTAATAACAGACCTGTTGCCCTGACATCCCACATCATGAAGGTCCTGGAGAGACTCCTGTTGGCCCCCCTGAGTAAGCAAACAAGAACATATCAGGACCTGCTGCAGTTTGCTCATTGCTGTGGAGTTGGGGTTGAAGATGCAATCATCCACCTGCTTCAACCAACCCACTGTCATCTGGACAAAGCAGGTAGCATTGTGAGGATCATGTTCTTTGATTTCTCCAGTGCATTTAACACAATTCAGCCTAATTTTCTTCGTCAGATACTCCTGAAGACACAAGTGGAACACTCAATCGCCTGGATCAGTGACTACCTGACAGACCACAGTTTGTGAAACTGAAGAATTGTGTGTAAAACAGGTGGTCAGCAGCACAGGAGCACCACAGGGGACTGTACTCTCACTATTCCTTTTCACTCTGTACACCTCAGACTACCAGTACAAATCAGAGACCTGTCATCTGCAAAAATACTCAGATAACTCTGCAATTGTTGGGTGTATCAGAGATGGACAAGAAGCTGAATACAGAGAGCTGGTGGATTGCTTTGTGACATTTATTGGGGTAGCAGCATCAGAGCCAGGGACTTAAAAAGGCTGAACAACCTGATAAAGAAGGCTGGTTCTGTTCTGGGGACAACTGTGGAACACCTGGAGATGACGATGCAAAGAAGGATTCTTCATAAAATCAAAATATTATGGACAACCCTGAGCATCCTCTTCATGATACTATCCTATAACAGTGTGTCTTCAGTTGGAGGCTTCTTCAGTTTTGCTGCAATACAGACCGCTACAGGAAATGCTTCCTGCCCTGAGCTATCATGATCTACAACTCCTCCTTAAAGAATTGATTATATGAGCTACAACAACACTTAATTTCCCTCTGGGATCAATAAAGTATATTTGAATTAAATTTGAATGAACTGGAATGTCGTTTATTCTTTTGTTGTTTGTTTTCGAGCGTGACATCAAACTCAGCTCCGAGTTCTGACTTCTGTGGTAAATGGGAACAAACCAAAAGCCTAAGGAGCACCATGCAACTCAGAGGGCTGCACTCAGTGAACCAAAGCTGTAGGAGGAACAGGGGTTCAATTGATTATGTGGAGAATCATAGTTGCTGGTCACCATCAACACTAACCTTCTCAGGATACAAGATTTGCTCTCAATGATCAGTTGAAACATTTGAGATACTTCGTCTGACTTCCTCTCCCCTCCTCTATGCACATCCTTACAGTTGCAGCACCACACAGCACTCCCAACAGTACTTGACTGTTATATAGGTTACACATCATCAGCTTTTTAGCAGATAGATTCCTAGCATAATTAATCAGACACCTGATATCTTGTGTCCTTTGAAATTTAGATCATCACTTAGTTCATCAACATCGTTTTTGTTCAGGCAGGGGAAAAACCTCCAGACCAGCAAAGGACCTCATCAGGCTTACACAACAACGTTCAGAGCGTCCATTTCATCCAAGCAGGTAGAACTCATGGAGCTCACAGTCCTCTGGGAAGACCAGATTGAGGAGGGTCACAAATCCTGAGTAGGCAAAATACCAGGAGCTCATTGATATCTGCAAAAGGAATGGGTGGAAGGCCCACTGTAAACCAATCGAGGTAGGCTGCAGGGGATTCTCAGGACAGTCAAAGCACTGCTTACTCAAAGTCAATTTCAATTCAATTCAATTCAGTTTATTTATATAGCGCCAATTCACAACAGATGTCATCTCAAGGCACATAACAAGAAGTCATTTCAATACATTTATACAAACATTCCAATCAGTTAAAAAGTTTCCTATTTAAGGAATCCCAGCAGAATGCGTCAGTCATTGGAGTGAGGTTGTGCCCCGTTGATGCAGACTTTCCAACCACAGCAATCCTTCAGCAATCCCTCATACTGAGCAAGCATGTAGCGACGGTGGAGAGGAAAAACTCCCCTTTAACAGGAAAAAACCTCCAACAGAACCAGGCTCAGTAGGAGCGGCCAACTGCCACGACCGTCTGGGGGTTTGAGAGTTGCAGGAGAGGAATGCCACCAAAGACATCAGTGAAGCAGCAGAGAGAGCTTCCAGGTGGTTGTGGATCAAAAGGGGTGATCCGTGGTGTAGTGTGCTGCTTGGACACAAGCCAGGGACTGATTAGCCCCGCTAGGTCGCCCATGTGAGGGTGTCTGAGGATCAAAGACCAGAAACACCCGCTGACCCTGGGTTCTTTTCTGATGAGGTGTCTAAGCTACCCATCTATCTAGATGGTGTGTTTTTGAACATGATTTAGGCACATCAGTGCCTAAACTTAGTATTTTTTGCTTTCCGACAAACTTGGAAGAAATCTTCTTTACTTAATGCCTATAGGAAGCTGCAGCTGTGACAATACATCCTGACTGATAATTTAAAAGAGCTCAGTAGCCAACGCAGCAAAGCCGCCTTTTCCCCTTAACCGTTTCCAGTGCTAAATTGGGGTCCCATTAATAAAACTTTGAGGGTATTGTTGAGAGTATTTTAATTACATGCATAAGGCTGTTTCTTCTGTCATACGAAAAAGCCAAGAGGTGTGACCTCGACTCCCGGTCAAAGGGTAAAACGAACACAATGCATGCTTAGTATGGAATAACTGGTTTAGACTGGGTTTAAAGAGGTTTATCAAGCTCAGCAACAACAACAAAAACTTTACATGGCAAGTAAGTTTTGGATCTATATAACTTTGAGCACGCACAAATGCATCCAATTTCCACTTTATAAATCACACTAGAAATAGGGTTAGGTGATTTTAGATCATGTCCCGCCTCATATCCAGGAAACCAAGAGGCGGAGAAAGTGCAGTCAACATTGATCTACAGGTGCTTGTCATAAAATTAGAATATCATGAAAAAGTTTATTTATTTCAGTAATACCAATCACAAAGTGAAACTTTTATATTAGATGAATCCATTAGAGATAAACTGATATATTTCAAATGTTTATTTCCTTTAATATTGATTATAACTGACAACTAATAAAAGTCCCAAATTCAGTATCTCATAAAATTTGAATATCAATTAAGACCAATGCAAAAACATTTGTTTTAGAAATGTTGGCCAACGGAAAAGTATGAACATGAAAAGTATGAGCATGTACAGCATTCAATATTTAGTTGGGGCTCCTTTGGTACTGCAGCAATGCGGCGTAACAAGGAATAAATCAGTCTGTGAATTGTTGGGTCTGGCGTATTGCATCTTCCTCTTCATAATACATAATGGTCAGGCGAGTTTGCAGGCCAATACCATGGTCCTTAAACCAGGTACTGGTAGCTTTGGCAGTGTGTGCAGGTGCCAAGTCCTGTTGGGAAATGAAATCTGCATCTCCATAAAGTTGGTCAGCAGCAGGAAGCATGAAGTGCTCTAAAACTTCGTGGTAGACGGCTCTGTTGACCTTGGACCTCAGAAAACACAATGGACCCACACCAGCAGATGACATGGCACCCCTCCACTCCTCTCTTCCTCCAGACTCTGGGACCTTGATATCCAAAGGAAATGCAAAATTTACTTTAATCAAAGAACATAACTTTGGACTACTCAGCAGCAGTCCAGTCCTTTTTGTCTTTAGCCCAGGCAAGACGCTCCTGACGCTGTCTCTAGTTCAAGAGTGGCTTGACACAAGGAATGCGACAGCTGAAACCCATGTCTTGCATACATCTGTGGGTGGTGGTTCTTGAAGCACTGACTCCAGCTGCAGTCCACTCTTTGTGAATCTCCCCCACATTTCTGAATGGGTTTTGTTTCACATTCCTCTCCAGGGTGCGGTTATCCCTATTGCTTGTACACTTTTTTCCTACCACATCTTGTCCTTCCCTTCGCCTCTCTATTAATATGCTTGGACATAGAGCTCTGTGAACAGCTTTAGCAATGACTTTTTGTGTCTTACCCTCCTTGTGCAAGGTGTCAATGGTCGTCTTTTGGAGAACTGTCAAGTCAGCAATCTTCCCCATGATTGTGTAGCCTACAGAACTAGACTGAGAGACCATTTAAAGGCTTCTGCAGGTGATTTTAATTTATTAGTTGATTAGAGTTTGGCACCAGGTGTCTTTAATATTGAACATTTTCACAATATTCAAATTTTCTGGAATACTGAATTTGGGACTTTAATTATTTTTCAGTTATAATCATCAGAATTAAAGGAAATAAACATTTGAAATATATCAGTCCATGTGTAATGAATTAATCTAATATAAAAGTTTCACTTTTTGAATGGTATTACTAAAATAAACTTTTCCATGATATTCTAATTTTATGACAAGCACCTGTATATAGAGTTTTACTCAGCCAAAAGGCAACCAAATGGCAAAAATATAATTAGCAATAAGAAAATGTGTAACAAGACAACAAGAGTAAAGAGAGTCAA
The DNA here is from genome assembly GCA_963556495.2 of Valencia hispanica. Classification (NCBI taxonomy): domain Eukaryota; kingdom Metazoa; phylum Chordata; class Actinopteri; order Cyprinodontiformes; family Valenciidae; genus Valencia; species Valencia hispanica. The sequence continues at coordinate 56,805,642 of OY747710.1, forward strand.
ATAAATAAAAATAATAAACAAAGTTAAAATTATATGATTTCTTCTTGTAGCAACAATAAGACTGGCAGAAAAGCAAATTAAAACTAACAAAAACTAAATTAGCAGAATGTAATAAGTTTCAGCGCTCCTAGATATTTAAAGCCTGACAAAAAAGGTGCGTTTTAAGTCTACTTTTAAAAAGTATCATTCGTGCAAAATATTATTTGTGAGTCACAACTAAATGGAAGAGCTGCGAGGAGTGATACAGCCTTGGGGCGGGGATGCACAGTTCAAGCTGGTCGGTAGATCTAACAGTGGGCACAGGTTGTGTGTTTGTGTGTGAGAAGCTCTACAACTCTGAAAATGTTGCTTAAATTCACAATTTTGCCATGTTACCGGCTGCGCTGTCAGTGTCCTCCGTGTCCAAAATGTGCGTAAGCAAGGTCCTTTGTGTGGTAAAAGTTGCGCACATTTATCCCCCACGGTCTTTCTATAAATCCCAAACTTGGCATAGAATGTGACCTATGCAGTTTTCAGACCCTGTTTTGTGCGTAAGAAAGCTTCATAAATGAGACCCCAGGTCTTTAATGTTTTCACTGAGTCAACCTCTGACCCTAGCCCAATAAACCTGTGCTGACCCAGCACCAGTTCGCTGCTGGACCAGAGGACAGAAGTGTTTTTGTCAGGAGTTAGGGGTGGGCTCGTGGGGATCAGCAGCCAATTCAAATGTTGTTAACGCCATGTTTAAAACTCTTGAGCTTAGTTTGATTTTTGTTTGAAAAACAATAACAGAGTTTCGGTAGGTCAATGCAATGCTTACCACTGATTAGCTGCCATGAGCCTATAAACAATATCTCCAATTCAGTTTAACACTTAGTATTTTAATATCTAAGCCTTGCTCTAAAAACAGGGTTTAGATCCCATTTTCCAGCTGCTGGTGCAGATCAGAGAACAGCTTCACAGGTACTGCTAGATGGAGATATTAAAGCCTTGGTTTGCCGGGATACTGGGATGAATTATATTATATGTTGTTCAAATGTCTCCATGCGCAACAATCCTTCACTAAAACACAGACTAAAGCAGCAAAGATCAAACAATGAATAAATGTGATGTTTATAATGTGGCTCTGGTTTGGCTGGTCTTAGCTGGTTCTTTTACAGAACCAGTTAGGAACTGGCTGTAGACTAGCACCGGTTCAGAACAGGAACCTCTTTTAGAAAGTCCCAACATGAGGTTCTCCCAAAGAGTTCCTATGACAACCTGTGTGTTGTTCTAACATAATTGGACGTATTGTTATGTAACACCAAATGTAATGTTACTTCAAAGATTATAACTACACAATTAAAAGAGGAGAAAAGAGCTTTTAAAGATGTCTGTAAAATGTAACAAAAGAAATGCACTTTATAGTGAGGAATAACTTGTTACGTGTCACAGATACGCGTGATTCAAACATTGTTACTCAGCACTTTGAAGGAGGTTTGTCCTGTTTAAAGAGTGAACACCATGATGAGATCCAGTAAGCTGTCTGAGGCCTTCAGAAAGAAGACAGGAGCAGTTTATGAGTCTGGTCGAGGATTTAAAGAAAAATAATCTGCAATCAGCTGTTCAACTGCAAAGAAAATAGTCCACAAGTAGTGGACATTTAAAAAAACAGCAAACATACCCAGGTCTGGCTGTTCAACCAGCATTACCCTGAAAGCAAACTGCAAGATGATAAAAGAGGTCTCAAAAAAACCTAAAATGTGATCATGGGACATACAGCAGATTCCTGTTACTATTGTTAAATAAAACATGAAGGTCAGAATGAAGTCAGACAGAGATAATGTAGACAAAAACCAGGAGTTCTAGAATAATGTTATTTGGACAGATGAGTTTAAAACTGACACCTGAACGGATGACATGATTGGTATAAACCAAATATAGCATTCTAGAAAAAGAACCTCATGCCAACTGTGAAGCGTGGAGGTCAAAGTGTCATGGTTTGGGGATGCTTTCCTGCAGTAGGATCTGGCCAGGTCACCATCACAAAGTCCATCATGAACTCTAGCGTGTATCGGAGGGTGTTTGAGGGAAAATCTGTGAGCCTCTGTCCAAAATCCCAGATCTGAATCCCACTGACAGGTCTTTCAGCGTGTAGTGAGTGGGAAAAATCTTCCTGATTTTCATCAGAGAGAACAGTAGATATCAAGTAGGGTGTCATAACCAATTCTTTAGTTAGAATATGTGTTTTTGTTGACATCTCGTGTTTAACGGGAAACATTGGAAAACATTGTGTACTTATTTGTAATTTAATGACTTTGTTTTGTAAAGAAAAATTAAAACAGGATTAGATATTGATGTGGTAACATTTCCTAATTAAGAACAGGATATCCACAGGGGTATCCTAATTTTTTCAGATGACTGTACTTTTCTACCAATTTCCAAGTTTGAAGCTTTATTCTAGACATGTCCTGTTGACAAAATAAGCTTATCTTTTTGGAAAGCTTATTTCTTCAAGCAGATGTATAGAAACAGCATTATTGCAGGAGGCCTGTTGCAGGGAGGTGGAGCCTGATCCATTTTGAGCCTACCTGTGCAACCACATCCCTCTCATAGCGAAGCTGATATTGCCACATGAAGTCGGCCTGCTCAAACTCCACTTTCCTCAGAATGGACATGTCTGGATCTATTCGGATCCACAGGAGAGGAGAGTCGGCACTGCAGAGAAGTCCATATAAAGTTGAAAATCTACAGCCAGGCCAATTTTTTTAAAGGAAATCATTTTATACAAGCTGAAGCTCTTACTCCATTGCAGACAAATCCATGTCAACTTCCTCTCCATTCATTAGAGGAATCTTTTTCTTCTTGTTTCTGGAAAAATGACCAAAGGAAAAAAAAACTGTCAGCAAACACTGGAAGACGCAAGTTTCCCAAAACACAAAAGAAACGTTCATTTTTAAAACAAAACAAGCAACCAGGCCTACTAAAGTTTGTTCACCTTTGGCAGGACTGGATGTAATTAACATAGGGGAGCCTTTCTTAAAGCCGATGCTACAACCTTACTGATTTAACTGCTGCAACAGACAATGTTGAAAACAAGGAGGCATACTTTAGGGTAGCTGACCTTCTGCTCTTTGAATGGCAGGGGATGTCATGTTTCAGACTGTTCTCCTCTATCTGCAGTGTATGGTTGAAAGAGCCATCCAGCTCCTGGACCGTCACCTTGATGGGCCCCTGCAGAAAAATATCAAACGGATTGTGCTTTTCTACATGAGCTTACATTATTGAAATGTACCTGGTTTCTTTAAATACATCAAAGTCAAAGATAGCTGCTGGTTTTCCTAATAATTTGAACATAATCAATATCTCCACTGTGGCTGTGTAGACTATGTCTGTTCTGCAGACTTAGCAGTTCTCTTGCTCACCACATATTTCTGAGTTCCAGAGGACGTGTAGTCCTGGCGGATCTCCAGCTCTAGCACATTTCTCTTCCTGTTGAAAGCAAAGCTGCCAAAGAATTTCACAACTCCGCTCTGATCTCTGCACATGCAGTTAAGGCTGAACATATGTGCACAGACACTAACTTAGAAAACTTGGGAAACTTTTTCCAACATGAAAAACAAATTATTTTTGCTGTACTTTGAGGGGTAATTTAACAAGAGTGTGTTTGCTTTGTGTTTAACAACAAAACCTTGTTCTGTCAGTGGCAACATATGTTGATATTTGCATTTGTTCTGACAAAAGGATGAGGTTTAAAACCAGCTGGGAATCTCTGCTGGATCAAGGATACACCCACTGTTTGATCAGAGGGCCGATGTCTTTGCCAGAGACGTTGGAGATGGATTTGAGGAAGGCGTGAGTTGACAGAAGCATCTGGCTCCACATGTGGCTCTGGTACTTTTGCGATGAAGCTGTACTGGCCAAGCTTAGGAGTTTGTTAAATACCTTCAGGTGGAGAAAACAAAGTTGAAGAGAGAAAATACAAGCCTGGAGCTTAAAGTCTAGAAGGTGTCAGACCTGTAGCATGAACTCCATGCTGATTCTGTTTTCTATCAGCCTCATAACCAGGTGAGCCTTACACTGGAACATCTTGAAGTACTCCCAGGACAGGGTGTGGGGGTGCTTGATGGAGAAGTGAAGGTGGGGAGTTGGGCTGAAATGAGAGAAGTTGGGTCAGTGTTTCAGTCTGCTATGATACTACAGGTGGGTTCCACTGCACAAACGTTTTCAGGAACTCAGGTAACGTGTCCCCCTGTGTTATCTGCATTTATTGGTTGATTTAGATTCTGTTTCCCTCCAGGATTTTGCAGCACTTTTTTGTGATTGTTCCGTTATACACTGCCACTCAATTGAAATTGTTTTAAAAATCCAATAAAATGTTAAATTCTGAAATTCCAAAATTTTCTCTTGTAATAAGTGCACTAGAAAAGAACTTGAACATCCAGCAGAACACTCTTCAAATTGTAGCTTACTGCTTGAACACAAAAAGAACAGAGCAACAATTCTAGGTTCATAGAACTTTGGAATACAAAAACAATAAAAGTAGTTATTTTTTTAGTCTTTGACAAATACAGAATAAAATTGTTATTACACTTGAGCTGACGAAACAATAAACCCAATCCTGTACAAAAAAATACAAAAAAAAAGTTTAAAGTGCACAAATTGCTTACAGTAAACAATTATCCAAGATGAAGGGTGCCACTAAAAGAAAAGTTACGTTTTTTAAAAATATGTAAACAGTGTAAAGTAAAAAAAAGAAATTCAGGAACGTAAGCAGTGCAAATTCAAAAGTTCAGATTGAGGGTATTTTGGAGCTGCTTACAACCTTACTTTAGCATATGCTTCCACTCAACAAAAACTGAACAATAAACCCAAAATGAACTCTCAGCCCTGCAACCCAAACCCAATCGTTTGTGTATAAAAAAAATTTATTTAAACCCTGCATTTTGAGCATCCATATACAAAATGAAATGATTAAAGAAATAATAAAAGTAGAAAAAACAGCAAAAATAATATAAGCTGATAAAGGCTCAATTTGTTGTCAGTCATTTTGACCGCTGGGGAGGAAAAAAATCCCATCATAATCTATTTTTACCCTTCAATTTTTAAGAAGATAATGGCATATTCAATAGTATATATTTTTATTTATTTGAATTTATATCTACCCAAATATGCTGAACAGAGAATCTACATCATGCCATCACATCAACCAGATGAATACATGCAACTTTGTCCCCTAAGTGACAAAAATCACTGACTGTGGCCGCAGTAATTATATTTAAAAAACAAAATTAAACTGTCACACTTAAAATTCAAACAGTTGGAAAGTCTCAAAACTTGATGTTCTGGAGGCCGAATCCGCGCTCTGATGCTGACTGACGAGCGTCACTTCAGCTTTGGTTTTGAAATGAGGGAACATTTCTCCAATTGAAGAGATCAGAAGTTGGAAAGATTCTCTGACTGAGTCGTTACCTGGAAGCTATCGCTGGAGTTGGCACAACACTGGGCTCTTTGGAGCGTGACTGATCAGTCCCACCGGTCACAGATGCAGTGAGATGCATCGAGTAGTGTGTCCAGGTCTGAGACGACGCTAGAATGCTCTCATGGGAATCTTTATTTTTATTCTTATTATTGTTTTAATTAACTGTACTCTGTGTGTTAAAAATGTCCTGTGTGCCTGCATCAAGTGGTCTCCAATCATACAGAAAATGAACATTCCTTGGCAGTAATTGTTGTGGGCAAATGCAACATACATCATTCTGGTTCCCTCTTAGAGAGAAGGAGCATCGCATTTGGTCAAACAGGCATTTTAAGGTTGGGATAATTGAATAAAATTGCAAGACGTGCAGAATTTGTGAGGATGGGCCGAATTTCTGTTAATAGTTATTAGTTGCGATTGCAAAGCTGCGAAATCCTGGAGGGACTGCTGTTCACAGCAGATTAACTTAATCACAATAATCTTTAAAAAGGAGAGATTATGCAAAACCCATTTGAGTTTTAAAGTATATGCTGTTCTTTTGTCAAAAACATACTAGTAAATACTATTTGACTTAAAGTTCACCTATCAAAGTGTCACTTGCAGCCCCATTAAGTTGCTAACACTTTTTTTTTTATTTACATTTTTTTCTTAAGTCATTCCCACTTTTGCCAGCTGAAGGACCTGCATGTAAAGTGACCAGCCCTAACCTCTGTGTATCAGAATCAGTGACGTGTGGTGAGGTTCATGACTGGTGAGGCACAGACTCTTATTGAATCAGAACTATTAAACCCAAATTGGAAGCTTCTATTTCAGTTTTTTGATTAATTAGAACATTTGAGTCGTTTTAACAACTTTTATTTATGCTTTAATCATGTCCATGCTATTTGATAATGTGATAGCTTGAAAAAAATATATTTAATATTCTGTAAAAAATAGTCATTCATTTTAGGTTGATTAAAAAAATAATAATAAATCGTGTATGATCTTACCTTTGTGTATGAAGTGCATGCATCTATCCTGCTCCACAAATATCTCCATCATTCTCGTGTAAAAATCCTCTTTTTTTCCCTTCATTTTTAAAGATCTGCCTGAATCACTGGAGATGATTCATGAGGAGGAAAGATGCACTGGACTGCTTCTATTCCGATTGTGTTTTTTGTATATTTCTGACAGTTTATAGTCTTTTCAATGCGTGGAAGAAGAGTGTCTGTTTCCTATTGTGCCTACTGGGCTCAGCACTGCCTCAACTTACGTCACCCCATTTTATATCCAATTTCAAAACAAATAAAACCAATCCCATTTTCATTTTTTGATTTTCATTTGTCAATCAAAAATGGAAAGGGCGAATGATTCACGGATTGTTTGGTCACCCTAGCACACTTTTTTATGGACTTATCAACATGGCTTTTTGCTCAGCTGAGGATTTTGAAAAACTGCTCCACAGAATTGAGGGCATTGAAACGAAGCTACGTCGTCTGGAAATTAATTTTTAACTGTTGAATACAAACAGCCTATCAGCCCGGTGTTACATCGGTCTAACCGTGTCACAGAGACTCCCTACAGGCGCCTGAGTGGCAGAACTCCGCACTCTAATGAAGACTGGCCAGCATTAAAACACACGGAATCATCAACCCCAGCCTGTTCTCCGAGGAAGAAAAAGCAAAAGAAACTCCGGCACAGAGAAAGCTCTGAACCCAGACCTGCCGCTTCTGCTAAAAGTAAACAAAAGAGGTTTCAGCCAAAAACAAGAGATATTTCTCTATCTGGAATCCTGCTGAAAAACAGATTCGCAGCCTTGAGTTCCCCGAAAGATGACGCATCCCCCGGGACCAGTCAAAGCCACCAGGAGAAACCCAGCCGCATCAAACGGACACATAACAAAGTAAGAGCCCCCCCAGCAAAGATTGTTATCATACAAGACGGATCAATTAATGGAATTGAGGCTTTTTGTAGCAAGAACACCAGAGTTTATAGCTGCTACAAAAATACAGTGAGAGAAATATCAGAAAGAAATCCCAAAAATCTTGGACCAACATCCTGCTTTGGAAAAGCTCGTCATTCATGCTGGATCAGCAGATATCGCGATGAGATAATCAAAGATTCTGAAGAGAGACTTTTCTGATCTCCTACAGAGACTTGATGTACTTAACGTAAACATCCTCATCAGCGGACCAGTCCCTGAAGGGAACGATGAAAGATTTATCAGACTCCGCATGCTCCATAAATGGTTGAAGAATTCCTTATTTGGAAGTGCTAATCATCTGTTCAAAGCAGGCCATTATCTTAACAAGGCCGGAGTAAGGCTGTTAGCAGCAAACATTTTCTCTTATCAAAATCAGAAAGCAAAACACTTGCTCCCAAAAGCTGACCTTGAGGCGCCCATGGATATCAGAGAACAAAAACAGCAAGTCATGATGACACCACAGGACCGAACAGATAAACAACCATCAGAGATTAAGTCTTCATCTTCCTGTGACTCAGCTACATCAAATGAGTCTCCATTTAGAAACTTTACAGACAGACTGAACGAGCAAATCAAATTAGGTACACAATTAACACCTAAACTTAGACTACACCAAACGCCTGGGACTAGTGTCAATAAGTCTGGGAGCTTCCCCCCACTGATTATTACAGATATTTGAGGGAACCGGGCAATAAATGTACCCCAACCGTCTCCCAGAACTCCACCAAAACTTAACTCTAACCTCTTTAATGATTTCAATGACCTTTCTGTAATATGTATCGACTATGACCAACTAATCATTGTGGGGGACTTTAACATCCATACCGACAACCCCCAAGATAGACAAGCAAAAACATTAGATGATACTCTCCACAACTTCGGACTGACCCAGCATGTCAAACAACCAACACACAATAAAGGACACACTCTGGACTTAATTATCAGCAAAGGTTTAAATATTTCCAACATCTCTGTAATTAATATTGCGTTATCTGACCATTTCTGTATTTTCTTTGAAAGTACCATCTCTGCTAAATTATCCAGCCACAGTAAGACCACTATAAAAAAGCGTCTTCTAGGGGACAGTTCAGTAGAAACTTTTAAACATATTTACCCTTCCACCACATCCCCCTCATCTCCAACTCAAACTCAGTAAATAAGTTGGTAGATAATTTCCTTGTGAAAATCTCAGACATCATGGATTCCATTGCTCCAACTAAAGTGAAAGTGGTCTCAGGTAGAAAGAAGTCTCAGTGGACAAGTAATCCACTGGCAAAAAAAAGAGTGTCGACGAGCCGAGAGACAATGGCGGAAAACTCAACTCCAGGTTCACTGTGAGATCTACAAAGAGAGACTGAATAGATATCAGCTAACCATAAAAGATGCTAGGGAATCCTTCTTTTCTGAAATCATCAACAGAAACATTAATAATGCACGGACCCCATTTGCAACAGTGGAAAGACTAACTAATCCTTTAGTGACAGTAGCCCCTGAACTAAACTCTACCAGGGCCGGCAATGAATTTGCCAGCTTTTTCACTGAAAAGATTCTAACAATTAGACGGTCAATCTGTACCTCAATATCGAACCCACAACCAGAGCCATCCCCAATCGACAACAATGTAGAGAAAATGTCTGAATTCCACGAATTAAACCAGAACAGCCTTGAAAACAAAAATCATTATCCAATTAAGCTCCTCCTCCTGCTGTCTTGATATCCCTCAGGCTTTAAAAACAGCAGTTATTAAACCACTGCTAAAGAAGAAAAATCTGGACAACACGTTAATGCAGAACTACAGGCCAATCTCTAATCTTCCATTCATCAGTAAGATTATTGAAAAAGCTTTGTTTCAGCAGTTAAATGGCTTCATAACAATGACAAACCGTTTTGATGTTTTTCAGTCTGGTTTCTGTGCTCACCACAGCACCGAGACTGCCCTCGTCAAAGTATTCAATGACATCCGCATAAATACAGACTGTGGAAGAACCACAGTGCTGGATCTATTGGACCTCAGTGCAGCAATTGACACTGTTGATCATGATATTTTATTGGAACGACTGGAGAGCTGGGTCGGACTCTCTGGTACACTACTTGGCTGGTTCAAATCTTACCAAAAGAACAGGGACTTCTATGTTTCAATAGGAAACTTTTCATCAGAACGAACAGAAATCACATGTGGGGTGCCCCAGGGCTCCATCCTGGGGTCCCTCTTATTTAATATCTACATGCTCCCACTAGGCAAGATTATTGCAACCAATAACATTAGCTACCATAACTACGCGGATGACACTCAGCTCTACATTACAATGTCACCAGGTGACTCTGAACCCATTCAAACCCTAAATCAATGCATTGACCAAATAAATGGATGGATGTGTCATAACTTTCTCCAGCTGAATAGAAACAAAACTGAAGTGATTATTTTTGGACCCAAGGAGGAACGATCAAGAGTCAGCACACAGCTTCAATTAATACAGCTAGAAACTACTGATCAGGCTCGAAACCTAGGTGTAGTAATGGACCCAGACCTGAACCTCCAGGGTCACATAAAGGCAATAACAAGGTCAGCCTTCTATCACCTGAAGAACATCTCTAGGATTAAAGGACTGATGTTGCAACACGACCTAGAAAAACTCATCCATGAGTTTATCTTTAGTCGGATTGATTACTGCAACAGCATCTTCACAGGTCTGCCTAAAAAGTCAATCAGACAGCTGCAGCTGATCCAGAACGCTGCCGCTCGCATCCTCACTAGAACCAGGAAAGTAGAGCACATCACCCCAGTTCTAAAGTCCTTACACTGGCTCCCTGTAGCTCAAAGAATAGACTTCAAAATACTCCTACTAGTTTATAAATCATTACATGGCTTAGCACCAAAATATGTTGAAGACCTGTTGTCAAGGTACCAACCACCAAGACCACTCAGGTCTTCCAACCCTACTAAACATCCCGAGACTCAGAACTAAACATGGAAAAGCAGCTTTCAGTTTTTATGCTCCCCTTATCTGGAACAGACTTCCTGACGAGTGTAGAGCTGTTGAAACTCTAAACTGCTTTAAATCGAGACTAAAAACCCATCTGTTTAGAATTGCCTTCGAGTAAATGCTTGATATTATTGTATATTTCATATGTATGAAATGTGTTCATGCTCTCTTGCTTTTTTTTTATCTTTCTCTTGCTTTATTGTGTATCATGTTTAATGTGTGTTTCTTATGTGTTTTTTTTAATCACCAAATCATGTAAAGCACCTTGAATTACCCTGCTGTTGAAAGTGTGCTATACAAATAAAATTGCCTTGCCTTGCCTTTCACAACTTTAGTGCAAAATATTAGTTGTATTTTGTAAATGTCACACTGCATTGCTGAAACAGTTCTGTATGCCGTCCTCATGTTTCCGCTGGTCTGTCCCCTAAAATGGCTCGGAGGCAGACTTTTATATTTATGTCCTTTAATTATGAAAATTAATTGATTTTGAACACTTATGAATTGCTGTCAATGTGGTACGTTTCCCATTGAAAATAATTAAATAATGAATCGGCTCACCACTACTGGGTAAATGGTGAACTTTTATAGCACTTTTCTAGTCATGCTGACCACTTAAAAAGCTTTACCCTCACAAACACGCACACATTTATACACTGATAGGTAGGTAACTTGGGGTTAAAGGAGTCATGACCTGTAATTTTCCCTTTTCCATGAGAAAAAGGTATGTTATGATTGCCTAACGATTATACACTGGCCGGGAAGCCGATATTTAAAACTGAAGCGTTTGTTTACCCCTGGGTTCGTCAACCAGCCCACGTGCATGCGCACTCAAATACTCAATTTTAAATTCTGGCCGACTTGACGTCAAGTCGGCGCAGGATATACCATATATAGACATCGCAGACCTACCCATGCTGCAGGAAGCCCACCCTCCCCCTCTCCCCCTCATATTCGCCCCTTCAGATTCGAAGTACGAACTCGACCATGCTGAAACGTAGTGCACACGTGAGTTGCTCTGTTGTTGACTGCCAGAATCAACATGAACATATTTTTTCTTTCCAAACTATTCCAGAATTGCGCCGCTCAAGGTGGCAGCATGTTGGAGTAGCTCTGTTACTTTGGTTCATATTTTTTTCTTTTTTAAAACTTTAATTCTTCCATTTCTGGTAGAAACATTGTTATTGTGGACAACTGTTCTCTCTGGTTTTGAATGCTGTGCAGCTGGAAGGATTTTGCTGATACTTTTTATTTTTGGACATTTGTTATGATGCATAACCATGGCAACAAGGTGGTTTACAACTGGCAGCAGCTGATTAACATCACAAAAGCTCAAATAATATCTCAACTGCAGCCACAAAACCCTGATGAGTTGAAAAGAAGACGCCATAGATCCAGAGCATCCTCTACATCAGACTGTCATACAACTACAGAGCGTCTTCAGTCAGAGGCTTCTTCAGATCTGCAGAGCGCTACAAGAGATCATCCCTACCCACAGCCATCAGCATCTACAACAAATCTTTGAAGGAACTTGCATAATGAGTTACAACAACATTTAATTTCCCTTTGGGATTAATAAAGTAATTTTGAATTTGAATTTGAATTTGAAACGGACGGACCAAGCTATCAGGGACCAGTGGATTAGATTTATTTTTAATGACGCGGTTCCTACATCCCTTCCGACTGGCTTAGGTGCATGTGCTAAACATTTCACACCGGAATCCTTTTCGAATTTGGGACAATATCAGGCGAAGTTGGCATCGAAGCTCCTTTTGGAAAAAGGGGCCATTCCAACAATCAGAGACTTGCCTGCAATTGAAACGGTAAGGCTGTGTTTTTATTACTCTACTGTGTGTAACAAACAGCAGCTAATGCGGCTATTGTATGCTAGCGGGAGTAGTAGCTTCGAGGACAACACGGGTAATGGCTGCTACTTTGCAAACAACAAATGACCTAGAATGCAGTTGCATTAGAATTGCGCTAACTGAGCAAGAAAGTCAGACTAATGAGAAATCAGAGAACCACAGACATGCAGCTGAACGTGACTTTGAACTTAGTTATGGCGATCAACACAAAGAATCCACCATTTATCTGCAATAGATTTGCATGCTAATGCGGGTATTGTATGCAAGCGGGAGTAGTAGCTTCGAGGACAACACAGGAAATGGACTCTACGAATGCTAGCCACATCTTTCCACTTTGTTTTAAACTACAGTAGTGACGGTACAGGAGTCCATGCTCATTGCCTAAAACTGTTTGCTAAATGCAATTATGAAAACAATATACCACAAAACATTATTAGCCAAACTCTTGCAAAACATGCTGTCTGAAAAAAAGCTTTGTTAGTAGGGCTACTGCAAGAATTTATCTGCCAATGGTCTATTTCTCCTTATTGAATTGGTTGTGATTACAATTTCACCAACAATAAGTACTGTCAAATTTATTGAGCTATTGCAGTATTTTGTCTACGTCTTTGTACTACTTGAAGTAGTGAAAAGCATTTTGTTGCATATCACTCATAATGTTTTTCTTTTTCTTTTACTTTGAATTTTAATTGTTTTTTCTTTTCTTTTCATTATGCCATTATTAGGCTAGCACATCTCATGCAGCGTCTGGTACCAATACTGTTGTTACATCAAACATGAGAGATGTTGGCTGCCAGACAGAACCCGTGGTGCTGGTATCAACTGGTACGCAACTGTCCTTTGCAACCAACTTTGCAACCACACTTCCGAAAGGAAGGTATGTAGACTTTAAATTTTTGTTTTTGAAATTACAAAATGACAAGGCATTTCATATTATTCATGGAAGACATCTAATTGCCATTTTTGCTTGTGTTGTGTTGTCTATCTGTTTCTCTGCATAAAAGGAACCCAGACAACAGTCAAGACCACTACTGATTGTAGGCATCTGCACATCAACATCGACATTCCATCCTGTCCATCCCTGGTCTTCAACACTAACAAAGCCACGGATGAAGAGGCCTCGTCTCATGGAGGAGGATGAAGATGAGGCCAGTACTGCGGAGGCTAGCTCCTCTTTTGTGGCACCAGAAGCAGATGACTCCACGTATAACCCCAAAGATTCAGTTACTGTGTTAACTGAATCAATGGACACATTGTAAGTTACTCTGATTCAAGAAAACTTGCCCAATTACTATTCAAACTGTTTTTGTCCTATTTTACTTGCCGTTTTTAAATATATACTGTTAAAACCTTATGTGAGTACTGATGTAATTGATTATCTACAAGCGACAGTTTGCCAACAACTGCTAAGGTTGGAATGTTTTGTATTTCCCTTTTTATTTGACTTGTACTTCTATGTATAAACCTGCATTTAAACATTGTACTTGCATGAGACTCTTTTCACCCTGTCAATGTAGGGAAGACACCAGCCCCTCTCCTGAAAAGTCATCGGCCATTCCCAAAATGAGAAAGGTGTTGGTCTTTGAAGAATGCCTCATGGAGCTATTTGAGAAGTGCCCAGTGTGTATGCAAGTTTGTGAGGTCCACACAAGACTGAGAGGTACATTCATGGCAGTTTGGCAGAGATGTCCACATTGCCAGTACCAACGACGGTGGAAGAGTCAGCCAGTTATTGGACACTCCACACCAGTGGGGAATTTACAGCTTTCTACAGCCATCTATGTGTGTGGTGCTTCTTTTTTCAATATACAGAAGGTATGTCCAAGGAATTTGTCTAATATTGTTATTATAGCTTCAAAAACGATTAATTTTGGCGACGGAAAGCTCTTCATTCATTGTCTGAGGTTGGGGGTTCATCCACTTGTTATTGCATGGTGCAGTGATTAATACTCCCGGAGTCCTCAACGCGCTCTATCCTTTATATATTTGATTATTACCAGCAGCAACACACCTTATTTGGTTTCAATTGGTCTTTCTGAAGCTCTCCAATAGTCTCCTCATGACCAAATCATTTCAGTTTACTGTTATATAGCAGCAACACTTCAACAGTCAGTGGGATTGTCTGCCTGGTGGACTAAAGTTGAGAGTCAGCCCTGTTGAAAGGAAGTTTGCTTAAAGGGATACACCAACATTTCTGGATTGTTGTTTTTTCATTTAAACCCAAATAGCAACACTGCTTGGTATATGATTTAGACTCACCACAATTTTCTTCTACATATGCAATGTTAATATCTGTGTTGATCAACATCTAGAACCATTTAATTCAATTATTCTTTTTCATTTTAGGTCTTCAAGGCCATGAAGTTGCAGATGCACAGCTACAAACAGTTCCGGACACATTGCCGCAACTTCATAGAGCCCGCTGTGATTCGTAAGTGGAAGAATGATCAGGCAGCCATCTTGCAACAGCTGAGTACAGACGGGAGTGCTATTCTTGGTGGCGATATGAGGGCTGATTCACCAGGTAATTGTTTAAAAAAAATCTTACTATAGGAAAAAAGTGGATTAATGCCCATGTAGTGCATTATTTTCATCGAAGACATTCATTTTTATTTTCTACAATTATGTGTTCAGGACATAGTGCAAAGTTTGGAAGCTACACCATGATGGACTTGAACAAAAACACAGTCATCGACATCCAGCTGGTCCAGGTAACTGACTAAATCACAGCACTTCTGAGATGTCTTTGCCGTTATTAGCCTTAATGTATTAAATGTAATCCACTCCTATACATATTTCGTAATAGAGCAACGAGGTTGGTGGTAGTGTGAACATGGAAAAGGAAGGTTTGAATAGGAGTCTTGCAGTCATCGCAGAGTCTGGAATTAAGTTGGACTGCATCGTATCGGATCAGCACCCCCAGATCCAGAAATTCCTCACTGATGCCAAAATAACTCAGTACTATGATTTATAGCTGTAATGAAGGGATCTTCATTACAGGGGGTTTTCTATTGTCTGTACAGCACTTTAAATAAATACTTTGCACTTTAGAGAGAGCACTTCAGCACTTTATTTAGCACTGCACTTTAAGCATGGATTTGCATATCAAGAACATTTGCACTTGAGAAGTTTTTAACTATTTATTGAATCTTTGTTGAGTAGAGATCCTCAAAGAATTTGCATATTGTGATAAAGTTCATTCTTTTCCATAATGTAATGATAAAAATTAAACTTTCATATATTTTAGATTCATTGCACACCAACTGAAAAATTTCAGGTCTTTTATTGTTTGAAAACTGATGATTTTGGCATACAGCTCATGAAAACCCAAAATTCCTATCTCAAAAAATTAGCATATTTCATCCGACCAATGAAATAAAAGTGTTTTTAATACAAAAAAAGTCAACCTTCAAATAATTATGTTCAGTTATGCACTCAATACTTGGTTGGGAATCCTTTTGCAGAAATGACTGCTTCAATGCGGCGTGGCATGGAGGCAATCAGCCTGTGGCACTGCTGAGATGTTATGGAGGCCCAGGATGCTTCGATAGCAGCCTGAAGCTCATTCAGAGTGTTGGGTCTCTCAACTTCCTCTTCACAATATCCCACAGATTCTCTATGGGATTCAGGTCAGGAGAGTTGGCAGGGCAATTGAGCACAGTAATACCATGGTCAGTAAACCATTTACCAGTGGTTTTGGCACTGTGAGCAGGTGCCAGGTCGTGCTGAAAAATGAAATCTTCATCTCCACAAAGCTTTTCAGCAGATGGAAGCATGAAGTGCTCCAAAATCTCCTGATAGCTAGCTGCATTGACCCTGCCCTTGATAAAACACAGTGGACCAACACCAGCAGCTGACATGGCACCCCAGACCATCACTGACTGTGGGTACTTGACACTGGACTTCAGGCATTTCCTTCTCCCCAGTCTTCCTCCAGACTCTGGCACCTTGATTTCCGAATGACATGCAAAATTTGCTTTCAGTCCAGTGTTGCTTCTCTGTAGCCCAGGTCAGGCGGTTCTGCCGCTGTTTCTGGTTCAAAAGTGTCTTGACCTGGGGAATGCGGCACCTGTAGCCCATTTCCTGCACACGCCTGTGCACGGTGGCTCTGGATGTTTCTACTCCAGACTCAGTCCACTGCTTCCGCAGGTCCCCCAAGGTCTGGAATCGGTCCTTCTCCACAATCTTCCTCAGAGTCCAGTCACCTCTTCTCGTTGTGCAGCGTTTTCTGCCACACTTTTTCCTTCCCACAGACTTCCCACTGAGGTGCCTTGATACAGCACTCTGGGAACAGCCTATTCGTTCAGAAATTTCTTTCTGTGTCTTACCCTCTTGCTTGAGGGTGTCAATGATGGCCTTCTGGACAGCAGTCAGGTCAGCAGTCTTACCCATGATTGCGGTTTTGAGTATTGAACCAGGCTGGGAGTTTTTAAAAGCCTCAGGAATCTTTTGCAGGTGTTTATAGTTAATTAGTTGATTCAGATGATTAGGTTAATAGCTTGTTTAGAGAACCTTTTTATGATATGCTAATTTTTTGAGATAGATATTTTGGGTTTTCGTGAGCTATATGCCAAAATCATCAGTTTTAAAACAATAAAATACCTGAAATATTTCAGTTGGTGTGCAATGAATCTAAAATATATGAAAGTTTAATTTTTATCATTAAATTATGGAAAAGAATTAACTTTATCACAATATGCTAATTTTTTGAGAAGGACCTGTATTTTGATGATTGGTGTGTAGCCTTTTGGTCCAGGTCCTCCACAGCTGCTCCTCATTTAGAATTGTGGTGGTTGCCTGTGAGGACAGAGGATTGATAGTGGGAAAGGGTCTACTCATGAGTTCAACTAAGCAAATGCCGTGTAAAGTCTAATTTATGAAGTGAGTGCAAAGAGGTTGCTGAAATGTTTTCTCACCTGCTTTTTCTTTGTCCTCTCCAGGGTGTTTGGGCAAATGTTTCCCCAGGGGTCCAGACACTCTTTAGAGGTTCCGGGAGAGGCCATAGGAGAAGAGAGGGTGGGGTGTTTTGCAAATAGGGTTTTTGTTGGGATTACATGATTAAGTGTTAAGTTAAAATTTAAAATCTTTATTATTAAAAAAATAACTAGTAAAATGTATCTTATATTTAAAATGGTTTAGAAGCAGTATTGTATTGTAAATGGAAGAAGTATTTTGTTAAACTTCCCTGTGGGCGGAAAATGGGTTAGTTCAGTTAACAGCTGAAACTATTTAAGGCTGAAGAATTTGATTGGGAAGAAGTTCTTTTTTTCATGTGCTGTAACATGGACAACATGCCAGAATAAACTGTTGCTGCCTCCACCATATGCTGCCTCCATCATCTTCTTCACTGTATATCCAGCCGCAAAAGGCCGCAAGCTGACAATGGCACTTTGAGAAAGGTATTTGACATTGACTTATTTCATTCATTATGGCAAATTTGGACCTAGGTTTAATTGCCCTGGCAATAATGTTATATTTTCTATGTATTCGTAGGGATGGGCAAAAAATTGAAGGCCATATCTAAAACAAAGGACTGTGAAAAGGTGAAAAAATTCAATTCAATTTTCAATTCAGTTTATTTATATAGCGCCAATTCACAACAGATGTCATCTCAAGGCACTTAACAAGAAGTCATTTCAAAACATTTATACAAACATTCCAATCAGTTAAAAAGTTTCCTATTTAAGGAATCCCAGCAGATTGCGTCAGTCATTGGCGTGAGGTTGGGCCCCGTTGATGGAGACTTTCCAACCACAGCAATCCTTCAGCAATCCCTCATACTGAGCAAGCATGTAGCGACGGTGGAGAGGAAAAACTCCCCTTTAACAGGAAGAAACCAACAGAACCAGGCTCAGTAGGAGCGGCCATCTGCCACGACCGTCTGGGGGTTTGAGAAGACAGAGCATAAACACAGAAGGAACAGAAGATCTGATATAAGAGAACTTTCTATGTTACAGAAAGTAAAAAGTTGATAACAGGACACAGTGGATGTTCAGTTACTGGGAGGATCATCCCAGTCGATGCCCCCCGTCTAACAGGGCATTGCAGCCAAGCAGGATACCAGACCAGGTATATCTTCTATGGAGAGAAAAACACTGAGATAAAACAAAGTTTACAGTCGAAATAACAGAATGTACTGTAATACAACTGGAGAGTCGTAGGAGAAAAGGAAGTAGCAGAGTAAAGAAAATTGGTAAGTCTGTCCTCCAGCAGTCTAAGCCTATAGCAGCATAACTACAGAGCTAGCTCAGGATAACCTAAGCCACTCTAACTATAAGCTTTATCAAAAAGTAAAGTTTTAAGCCTGGCCTTAAAAGTAAACAGAGTGTCTGCCTCACGGACTAAAGCTGGGAGCTGGTTCCACAGGAGTGGAGCCTGACAACTAAATTTGTGGCAATATCTGGTGATTTTAATCATGCCTCGCTCTCTACTACACTTCCAACATTTCAACAGTTTGTCAGCTGCTCTACAAGAGAAAACAGGACATTGGATTTGTTTTATGCAAATGTAAAGGATTCATACACGTCCAAACCAAGACCTCCTCTGGGACAATCAGATCACAATCTTGTTTTTCTCTGTTCAGAATATAAACCCCTTGTTCAGAGGCAACCTGTGACAAAACGAACTGTGAGAAAATGGTCACAGGAAGCTGAAGAAGCCCTGCAGGGTTGTTTTGCAACCACAGACTGGATGACTCTTTGCCAAGCACATGGAGAGGACATCAATGCCATGACTGAGTGTGTGACTGACTATATAAACTTCTGTGTGGACAACATCATCCCCACCAGAACAGTGAGATGCTTCCCGAATAACAAACCCTGGATCACCAGTGACCTGAAGGAACTGCTAAACAAGAAAAAAAGAGCCTTCAGGGAGGGAGACACAGAATTACTGAGGAGTATACAGAAGCAACTTAAGGTCAAGATCAGAGACAGCAAGGAGGCATACAGGAAGAAGCTGGAGAACAAACTACAGAGGAACAATATCCGAGATGTCTGGTCAGGAATGAGAAAGATCACAGGTTTTAAGGACAGGAAGGATTGGATAGATGGAAGTCTGGACAGAGCCAATGAAATTAACTTATTCTTCAACAGGTTCAGTTCAGGAACTAGCTCAGCATCCCCCTCTCCTGTTCCCAGCCAAACAGACATCCCACTCTCCTCTGATCAACAGCTTTCCTGTTACACCTCGGATGTTTTATCCTTCACCTCAGCCATGGACTCTTCTAATTCCACAAGTTTGACTTCAACCAAGTCAGGAAATGCTGCTACCCCCTTTGCCTCCCCCTCCCACTTGTCTGTCTCCAAAAGTCAGGTGAAGAGGCAGCTGGAGAAACTGAACCGGAACAAGGCTGCAGGTCCAGATGGTGTCAGCCCCAGAGTCCTGAAGGCCTGTGCAGAGCAGCTCTGTGGGATTCTGCAACACATCTTCAACCTTAGCCTAACTCAGGAGAAGGTTCCAGTGTTGTGGAAGACATCCTGCCTTCTTCCAGTACCCAAAAGAACTCACCCATCAGTCATCAATGACTATAGACCCGTTGCCCTGACATCCCACATCATGAAGGTCCTGGAGAGACTCCTGTTGGCACCCCTGAGTAAGCAAACAAGAACGTATCAGGACCCACTGCAGATTGCTTATCGTTGGGGAGTTGGAGTTGAAGATGCCATCATCCACCTACTTCAACCAACCCACTGTCATCTGGACAAAGCAGGCAGCACTGTGAGGATCATGTTCTTTGATTTCTCTAGTGCATTTAACACAATTCAGCCTGATTTGCTTTGTCAGAAACTCCTGAAGACACAGGTGGAGCCCTCAACAATCGCCTGGATCAATGACTACCTGACAAACAGACCACAGTTTGTGAGACTGAAGAATTGTGTGTCAAACCAGGTGGTCAGCAGCACAGGAGCACCACAAGGGACCCTACTCTCACCATTCCTTTTCACTCTGTACACCTCAGACTTCCATTACAAATCAGAGACCTGTCATCTGCAGAAATACTCAGATGACTCTGCAATTGTCGGGTGTATCAGAGATGTACAAGAAGCTCAATACAGAGAGCTGGTGGACCACTTTGTGACATGGTGTGGAAACAATCGTCTCACCTTGAATGTGAACAAAACAAAGGAGATGATTGTAGATTTCAGAAGAAACAGGGATAAGTCAAACACTGTTTCCATCATGGGAGAAGAAGTGGAGGTGGTTGAGGAATATAAATACCTCGGAGTTCACCTTGACAGCAGACTGGACTGGAGGCGCAACAGTGAAGCCGTCTACAAGAAGGGACAGAGCAGGCTGTACTTCTTGAGGAAGCTTAGGTCCTTCAAGGTTTGCAGCAAGATGCTGCAGATCTTCTACAAGTCTGTTGTGGAGAGTGTAATCTCTTCAGCCGTCATCTGTTGGGGTAGCAGCAACAGAGCCAGGAATTTAAAAAGGCTAAACAACCTGATAAAGAAGGCTGGTTCTGTTCTTGGGACAACTGTGGAAAATCTGGAGATGATAATGCAAAGAAGGATTCTTCATAAAATCAAAAAAATGATGGACAACCCTGAGCATCCTCTTCATGAGACAGTCATACAACAACAGAGCGTCTTCAGTTGGAGGCTTCTTCAGTTTCGTTGCAATACAGACCGCTACAGGAAATCCTTCCTGCCCACAGCCATCATCATCTACAACAACTCCTTAAAGAATTAAATATATGAGCTATACCAACACTTAATTTCCCTCTGGGATCAATAAAGTATTTTTGAATTGAATTGAATTAAAAGATCTGCCTCCCATTCTACTTTTAGAGATCCAAGGAACTACAAGTAAACCTGCAGTCTGAGAGCGAAGTGCTTTGTTGGGCACATATGAAACAATTAGATCTCTGATGTATGATGGAGCTTGATTATTAAGGGCTTTGTATGTAAGAAGAAGTATCTTAAATTGTATTCTGGATTTAACAGGGAGCCAATGAAGGGAAGCTAAAACAGGAGAAATGTGATCTCTCTTTTTAATATTCATCAGAACTCTTGCTGCTGCATTTTGGATCAACTGAAGGCTTTTAATGGCATTTTGTTGACTTCCTGATAGTAAAGAATTACAGTAGTCCAGCCTTGAGGTAACAAATGTATGGGCTAGTTTCTCAGCATCACTACTGGACAGGATGTTTCTAATTTTAGCAATATTCCGGAGGTGAAAGAAAGAAATCCTAGAAACCTGTTTAATATGGGATTTAAATGTCAAGTCTCGGTCAAAAATAACGCTGAGGTTCTTTACGTTATTACTGGGGGCCAATTTAATGCCATCCAGATTAAGTGTTTGACTAATCAGTTTCTGTTTAAGAACTTCTGGTCTAAAGACAGCAACTTCTGTTTTGTCAGAATTTAAAAGCAAAAAGTTTAGGGTCATCCATGTTTTTATGTCTTCCAGACATGCCTGTAATCTACCTAACTGACTGGGTTCATCAGGATTTATGGATAAATATAATTGTGTATCATCTGCAAAGCTGTGGAAATTTATCCCATGCTGTCTAATGATTCTATCAATTGGGAGCATATATATGGTTTACAGAATTGCTCCAAGCACAGAACCCTGTGGAACTCCACAAGTAACCCTTGAGAGTGAAGAAGATTTATCATTTAGATGAACAAAAATGGTTGCCGATGATAAAGAACCAGCTCTACTGGATTGCGGCTTCATCGACCTCTGGGCCAGAAAGGATCGCCAAGTGGACGTCTGTGATAAACCACCTACAGGACATCCATAACCACGATGACCCCCTTTACCCAGTCTGTTGTCATGCTCCACGTGTGTCGACAGAAAAGGAGAAATGGTTGAAAGCAGGTAATTTTATTCTTGTCCCACAAAAATCCAAATAGCTTACAAAATATTGTAATTTATAAATTGGATAAAAAAGTTACCTGGTTCAAATACAATAGACTACCCTTGAATCTAAAATAACTAAATTCATCATATTTCCTTCAATTAAAAGCCGGAAATATATTGAGATACAGATACAAATAAAAGTTAGAGCTATTGAGTAGAAAACATAAAAATCTTCGGAATAGATATAGATGAATTTTTTTAACTGTAAAAAACATTTAGTATGTAACAAATAAATTTGAATATGTAAGCTTATTTCTAAAATTAAGATACTTTGTTTTACTTGAAGCTATTCTAACTATCGATCTTTATTTGAACACATCAGATTATTGCTATGTTCTATGATGTAATGCGTATCCTAGTTACCTTGAAAACCTGCAGATCCTACAGAAGAAAGTTATGCGTGTTATAGCGAGGGTAAACCTAAATGCTCCTTCTGATCCCTTTTTTTATCAGTTGAAACTTCTAAAGCTGACTGAGTGCAACATATGAAGAGATTCTTGTATAATGTAGGACATAAATAAAATCCTAGACTCTGTCAACTTCTAGTGACGTATCCATCCCATGACCATAATCCTAGAAGAAAATCATTACTACACTGGAAGAAATGCAAGTTCTATGGGCACCAGCTTTTGTGTAGCATATAAAAGCCCAGAGATCTGGAACGATAGACAGATCTATAAAAGAAGAACCTTTTCATAAACAATTTTAAGACATCTAAAGCAAAGTTTATTACTACATTATAAGACCTAACCCCATACGGCTTAGGTACAGATCCAACCTGGTCTGTCTGTTTTTGTAATGATAAATTCTATGATATTTCAGAGTCACTAAATCTCAGCAAATGATTGTAAATAGTGGGTAAATACAAGTTTTTAACACTTTTTTAAATTACTATTATGGTATAGTGGTTTATCATATATACATTTTTAATATGTGTATTTTGTACGTGGTCCCCCTTATAAGCTAAATATAGCTTCAGGGGAGTCCAGTTTTTACAAAAAACAGTAATGAATTACAAACTACATAATTTTCTATATGTGGTGTTGTAAAATAAAAAAGACTGAAGATTAAATTTTCAAAGCTATACATAGCTGTTATACTTTATTGGTTTCTAAGTATGAACACAGCTTGACTTACAGGCATTGTTTTATCTTTATCAAGTAAGCCATTATCACACAGTTGCTCATGAAGTTGTTGTCCAATATGTTTTTTTCATCAAACTATTAGGAACACCAGCTTTTTATAAGTTGGAGAAGCTGTTTACGAGCAAGAGAGTCCTGAAAGATAATGTCCTAGCTCAGCTCCAATCACCAAACGTCATCGCTCGAGGCATTTCACTCGGTGGTCATTCGATTTGTTCCAAAGTGTGCCATTTCCATTCTTGGGAATGCTATGCAGGTAAATAATAAGGGGTCTCAATGTTTGTCTGAATGTTCAATATCAAGGCCAAACATCCATAATACACAGTGATGACATTTGTGAATTTCTCTTTCAAAAGACTCTACCTGTCAGCGATACACTACAACGAAAACGCTGACCGTCCACAAAGGCAGGCTGATGGGAAACCTTCATTCAAACTTTACTGGCCAAAAGGAAGAAAAGGGACATGTACAGTGAAGCCACTGAAAGAAGACCCGACATTCATTAAGTTAACGTATAAATTATTTATTATTGCACACTGATCAAACAGAGAAAAAATATATATGAATAACATGATAAATTACAATATGAAATGCGGATGTACAGTGAAAATTATTTGGACTTGTAAAACACCATATAAGGAGACTTTTCAAACCTATCTGACCTTAATCTGTGTACATACGATTTACATATACATGTCAAGCTGAACCCTCAAAAAATATGAAATTACAATGAAAGGTAGATGACAATTTAGAAATGGGCCGTTAATTAATCCAAAGAATGTCTTTTCTTGCCTTCAGACTATGTGGATGAGCTGATGCACCTGGTTTTCGATGTGGTGTTTCCTGACCCAGAACCTTTTGCCAGTCAGCTAAAGCAGATACCTGTGCCAGACCCACTCTGCTCTCAGTTTGAAGCACCAGCAAAGGACGATGTTGTAGCCCGCTATGTTTCACGATTCAATCGAGCGGGACCTTGAAGCCTGTATATCCTCCATCTGAATTGGGGAACTCACGGCGGATACGCAGCACCACACATGCTGGAATGACAACCCTGATCTTGTGTCCCAGATGTCCCCAGCACCAACTCACAAAGCACCTATACGATAGGTGCCTGTATTCACTGTAAATAGGATGCACAAAGTTAAACTTTTTTTTTATGTGTGCATCTTTTGCAAGACATAATAAAGATATTTTAATTTCAGTTGTAGGTTACTTCAAATTTTACTGATTGCAAGAACTTGTGTGAATAGTATTGTGTGTTCTAAACTTCTATTTTAATCCAATCCAATTGTAGGCTGCTAGTGAAGTTGCAATTATTAGTAAAAATGCAATGAGCAGACAGAACAAGCATCTTAGTTTTCCTTTTGTTGTGAATATGGTTGGCAATGGCAATAATCTTTATTCAATTAGTATTTATAGTTGCTGAATAAAACGTGCCTTTCACTGGCTCCAATAGGCAGATGTCCATAGTCCTGCATATAAATGTTTCTTGCATTTTGAAGAGAATAGACGTTCAAGCACACCGTGTCTAATCTAGGATGCTGAATCATACACATTGGAGGAGTCTCTATCTGATTCATCCTTCTTAGAACCTGCGATATAAACAAAAGAAAGAGAAAATTAATAATTCCTTATGTGGACTCGGAAAGATGTGACTGCTGGTAGGTGATGTATGATGTCCACCTTTGGGGTTTCCCTGCAGCGGACGTTTTCTGTTTCGGTGGGCATGGTGCTGCAATTTCCAGAGGTGCACCTATTCCTCAGAAAAGTGTAACAAGTGTTGAAAAAAAGTAGGTTACATTGCTGGTATGCAAACGAATGACCAGATGATTTTGATATATCTGTCAAATGACAAACACTGCTGGGAGGAGACTAGAGCGAGATTGTGACATTGACAAAGGCTGTTTTCCAGTATATGCATGGGTCAGGATGGTATATTAGCAAATTATACACTTTACTGGACATTAGTGAGTGATCAAATACGCAGCCACTCACTGAAAGGTATATAAATAAGGTGAAATAAAATACATTGTAATTATGAAGTTAGCCTCTGTGATAAACAGGACAAGAAAATGATATATTGGGATTACTATATTTTTATAGAATTGTATATTATGTAACTATGACAACATATAATTTTATTCATATTTTGATAGAATAGATAGGGATAGATAAATAAAACAAATAGTCCAATAATAAAAATAAAGAAAAGCATCGCGTTACATGTCTGTAGAAGAAAAATATTGAATGTCTAAATAACCACAACGTGAAACAAGGCAAAAACACGAAAGCCAACGTTGATCTCAATAACTCCACTGTAAGCTGCTAAAAAAAACAGTAGACTACATCTCTGTTAATGTAATCTACAGTAAAAAAAAAGGTAAACCTATGTGGGAGGAACTAGCAACAAACGGTTTAGCTAGTTACTAATGTTACGGTATGACTTAGTGAAAATGATTGTCTTTACCATTCAGAGGCATCTTGTTGTAAACGTCCTTCCATCGACTCTTCATCTTCCCTTTCCAGCTCAGATTCAGAGTCTGGCTCATGCAAATACGGTTGAATTCCGTACGTCGCGGCCAGGCCGGGTTCATTCACAACTTGCGCCATGGTGTTATTTTGGAACGATATGCTGAAGCGTTAGCTGCGGTGTCAACACCTCTCCTTCCTGCCACCAATCAACGCGCCTCTCATTTGCATTATTACAATGACCGTGCACAACAGCCAAAGTATCGCATCAGATCTCGCGAGACAAGAATGCCTTCAGAAATAAGAGTCAGAGGAGCTCTGCATTTATTTTTTTCCACTTTTTTTTTTTTTTTTGAAGGGCCTGGAAGACTATAATAGAGCGTGGGTATCCAAGATAAAACTAGGTTATGACTCCTTTAAGTGCCTTGTCCAGGGGCACATCGACATATGGCATGAGGAAGCTGGAATCGAACCTACAACCCTCCAATTACAAGCAAACCACTCTACCTAGCGAGCCAGAGTCGCCATGGGTAGATTAAAGGTTCCAGGAAGTTATGTTTCAGAAAGAAACGTTCAGGAAGGCAGTCAAAACGCCTTAAATGATACAACAGGGTCAAAATTAGTCCTTACTTGTCTTTTTCTTTGCCTCCACTGAAGGTGGGGTGCAACAGAACACCTCCCATCTTCAGTTCATACTCCACAATCCTGTCCAGCTCCTGACAAACCAAGAAAAATGCAGTTACATTTAAAAACATACATATTATAACCACAATTACATTTCTGTTGGAGTTCTACATTATTTAAATGTCTTCATGTCTACCAGAAAAAGCTTAAAAGGTATAGCGAAGGATTTTCTTTTTCCAGGTGGGTAGCCTATACTATTGGTCCACCTAAGCCTCAATCATTCTGGTGATATGTTTACGTAAGGCCACCGTATGTGCTCGTCCCTAGGTAGTTTTCGCTTTCTGCGCATGCCCACATTCAAGTGTATTATGTGTGATGAGTTTGATGCTAGACGATAGCTTGTTTATTGGCCTGTAGCATGCTAAAGTTAGCTATAGAGATGCTTGTCGTAAATAGATTTTCACTTACCGGTGGTGAGTCTGACATAGTGGAAACGACGTGCACAAGGTGAACTAGGCTCGTGCATGCTCTCTCGTGCACACTGCGTTTCCTCTCGGGAGCAGATGGTTTTGCGCATGTGCATTTTTGAAAAAATTGGAGAGGGCGGGCCTTTTCTAAAATTCGGAAAGATCCTCAGCTATACCTTTAATTTAACAAGGTTTTAATATGCATCCTTTAGCTAAGGTGCAGAGAAAGGAGGAATTCACTGAACAAAGATATCAGTCAGAAAAGGGCTCCACGGTGCAGTGGCGCAGCTGGTAGAGCAGCTCACCTCACAGCCAGAAGGTTCAATTACCGCCAGGGACGCTGTGGGTGCTGAGGGTGCGTTTGTTCCCCCGCATCATCAGCCCCCACACCCTGGGTGGGGTTGGCGAAAGGGCCTTTCTGTGTGGAGTTTGCATGTTCTCCCCGTGTTCCCTTGAGCAGCTAATGTGAACTACTCCCACAAAAATATGCACTAGTCCTGGGGCTATATACTGCCTCCTCCTGGCCGGCCGGGGCGCCTGAAGGGATGGGGAGGATCTGGCTGGAATAACGTGATCCTTCCACGCGCTACGTCCAGCCGGGGAAACCCCACGCCATCAGGTGAAAAGAAGGGCCTGCTCACTCCCCAAGCATGAAGGAGGCTTGGGTTTTAGTGCAGGGCCCTCCCGGGGCTGGCAGAGGGAGAGCGGAACCCCAGGACTAAGGTAGGAGCACTGGGGTGATAAATAATGGGAAAAAAACAGTGGGATAAAAAAATCTTTAAAAAAAGAAAAAGGGCTCCAAACATTTCTACCATTATTTATATCACTCCAGCATACATTAGATAAAATGTCTGGTGTAAGGAAAGTCTTTAATTATATCTTAGACAACAAGTCTCTGATAACATTTTAAGAAAGATCAAATAAGTTTCTTCTCTCTGAACAGACTATGACAGCAGTACTTAGGCTAGAAAAGCTGAATCAAGTTCAACCAGGAGACTGCTGGAATAATGTCCTCTGACATAAGACAAAAGCACAGACGTTTGGCCATAGTAGAAAACATATTAGATCAATTGTTAATCACAGCAGTAAAAGGTCACAGCAGCAGCTCTACAACGGAATACCTAAAAAAGAAAAGTGTAGGAATGATAAAGGTCACAGTTTAGCTGGACTAAGAAGCTGTGCTGGGACCTTAAGAGGGCCATGGAGAAATAAATGACTGCAAACCTATAAAGAGTGGGCTGAAATCTCTCCACATTAAATTTATGTCATAGAGAAAACAACTGAGAGTTAGTGGTAGTATGGCTGGTTTTCTATGACTCTGAGGCTCTGCTGTGAGCTCATGGTTAAAAGTAGAGCAGTTACCTCTTTAATCCAGTGGCGGTATTCATTGACTCCAAAGGTCTTCTTCAGGTAGAGGCCATATATGTAGCCAGAGATGCCCTTTAACACCCACTCATCAGCCCTGCAGGAGTAAAAACATGAGGACGAGTCTAGTACGAAACAAAAACCTTTTCAAAACGTCAAAGGGCTTCTTTCTAACAGCTCGGTGCTTTTAATGGTCATTTCAATAAAATCGTCTGAGAAATTGTAATAGCTATGCATTAACGAGAGGAGCCAACTTTTCTGAGAACTTGCACGGGTCATCTGGACTTTGGAGAAAAAAAAGTATATATAAGTTTTTCTGTAGCAAATTTGTATACTTAATACAGAAAGAGCTGCTAAATCAAAAAAATTTCTTGAGGTGAGTACTTGGTGACTGCTGTGTGTGTGTGTGTGTGTGTGTGTGTGTGTGTGTGTGTGTGTGTGTGTGTAAGCAGCAGATACAATGTTCAGCTGCTGTGTGCACAGGTTGTGCAATGTATGGACTGAATATTTAAGCTTTCCTCACTTTAAACTTGACTATATTTTGCTTTAAACTTATAATAAATAAATACAGCCCAAATAAGAGCATAGTTATAAAGTAAGCATGTTATATAGACTGTGATTAACGTTATTGAAGACTTTTTCAGCTAACGTGCAGAACAGAATCAGGGTTTTATTAAAGAGGGTAATTGTAGTGTTTTAACAACATTATGACCACATTTCTAGGCCAACTGAAATTATTTTCATTTTACAGGTATAGAAGTATCAAGGAAAGTGTAGTGATTTATCATTTCTGCCTCTTTTTTCCCAAGCAACATACTGTATCTGCCAGTTATACTGTAGTACCCTGTGTTTTTGACTGTTTAAAAAAGCCAACTCTGTCTGCATTGATGGGATGGTGATCAGAGGGTTAAAAGTAACTGCAATACAAGCAAAGTAAGATTAGGTCTTTTTTAATTAAACTTTTAATCATTTTACTTTCTAATGAGAAAAGCATTACAGCCCAACCAGAAAGTAACCATTGTGCTTCAGGTTTCCCTCATTTTCGTATATCACATGAGATGGGGGGGGGGGTATAGCCCTTTTTTTTCTACTTTTGGGTTTTGGGGAAGGGGGGGTTGTGGGTCATTTTTAATCTGTAAAGCACTTTGAGAAGCTTTGTTGTAGTTTGAAAAGCGCTTTTTAAATAAAGTTTGATCTGATTTGACATGTACACTCTGTTTCACTGAGACGTTTCTACAGGTTAATTACAATCTATAGTGAGGAACATAAGTATTTAAACACCCTGTGATTTTGCAAGTTCTCCCACTTAGAAATTATGGAGGGGTCTGAAATTCACATTGAAAGTGCATTTCAACAGTGAGAGACAACATTTAAAATACAATTCAGATCATCACATTGTTTAACTTTTAAATAATTTATTTGTATTTTATTGCTGCACATAAGTGTTTGAACACCCTGCAATCAGGAATATTTCTGGCTCTCAAAGAGCTGTTACTCTGCCTTTCAAAAAAGCACCTCTACTCCACTTATTAATCTAAATTAATAGCACCTGTATGAGCTCTTTAAAGACACCTGTCCACCCCACAGTCAGACTCCAACTACTACCATGGGCAAGACTAAACAGCTGTCAAAAGACACCAGAGACAAAATTGTAGACCGTCACAAGGCTGGAAAGGGTCACGGGGCAATTGCTAAGAAGCTTGGTGAAAATAGATCAACTGTTGGAGCAATTGTTAGAAAATGGAAGAGGCTAAAGATGACCATCAGTCTCCCTCGGACTGAGGCTCCGTGCAAGATCTCATCTGGTGGGGTATCTGTCGCGTCAATTTAGTGCCAAAATCCGAGCGCGCTAAGAACATAATCAGCTCGCATAAAGGCCCCTCTCTGCACGATTGCCGACACTCGCGGTCTCTCTCTCTCTTTTTTTTTTTTACTTGTTTCTCGCGATCTCTCTATATGCGCTCACCGTCACTCTCTGCGTGCTCGCCGTCACTGTCTGTGTGCTTGTGGTCTCTCTCTGTGCTTTCTACGCGCTCGCCTTTGCTGAGTTTTGGCACTTTGGGGGCGGGCATTGAATAGAAGGCCCCGAAACCCCCCTCCTTTCTGATTGGCCACTACTGTCTCCGGGTCAGAGCCAATCCGAGGCAGATAGGGCGGGTCATCATTGTGGATCGAGATGTCAGAGAAAAAAGGGGTAAGTTGAGGAACAGACAAATAATTTAATCTAATTTAGTCTGTTCCACAACTTACCTCTTTTGTATCTGACATTTCAATCTGCTATTAAATTCTGCCGCCAACCGCAATGATGACCCACCCTACTCTGCCTCGGATTGGCTCTGACCTGGAGACACTGGTGGCCAATCATAAAAGAGGAGGGTTTGGGGTAGGCATGGGCCGGTTTCAAGGTATACCGCGGTATGAAATAGTCAAGGTTTCAAAACCACTCAAATTTTCCATCATGCCGTCCCTGTGGTGAAAGCGTTTTTTTTTGATGACACGTCATGTCAGGGAGAAAGTAAAGATCCCTCATGCGTAAAGCGCTACTCGCCCCCCCCCCCCCCATACACCTGCGTTTGTTTTGAGTGACAAACCTCCACGTGTCCTGTTTGGCAGTGTGGAGCTCAGAATTGGTGTCTGAGTACCAAGTAGAAGCCCAACAGCTTTACTTTCACAAGCGGAGCAGTACAGCTTTTGCTATAGTACTCCACTTGATATATGTGTGAAAAATCTTTATTATGAATTGTTGGGGTTTTTATTTCCTGATGTTATGGAAACGGAGACGGAAAATTAGGGAGAAGAAAGAAGGAAGATGAAGAAGAGAGGTAGGAAACAAAAAGTTAAGAGAGAGGGTGAGTTGAAAATACAAGAGAGGAAGGAGAACAAAGAAAACACAGGAAGACATTGAAGTCTGCCTCCATACCCACAGGACAGCAGAGAGAGGGGGGGAAACAAAACAAAACACGAAAAAGGAACATCGGCAAAACCAACCAAACATTGTGAACTAAGAATTACACAACCACATCACACAAAAATAGATATAAAAATACAACAACAATGTCACAGAAAAACTCATGGTACCGATTAATCAAGCTCTAGTAATGATAACCTCAGCTCAAGAATATTTCCTTAAACACCAGATACCCCACATCTATGTGTGTGTGTTAGCATGCTGGTGCATATAAGTTTTCTCCATAAGAGTGTTCGATAGTTGGTATGAGCAGACATCAATCCGTCTCCCAGGAATCGATGCAGACATGAAGGAGATCGCAGCAAAGACGTCCAAAGGACCGCCAGAGCCCCAGGCGGACCCGGGCGGGGCCGACCGCATCCCCCAAGAGAGGAGCAAAGGAGAACCCCAGGGGAACATCCAGCGGCCACTATGTAGGGGCCCGGGGGGTAGCAGTGACGAGCCCACGGGCCCCGCGCCGGTCAACGGACCAGGGGAGCCGGGGCCCAGGGGCACCCCACCCCCCAGCAGGGACCCGACAAGGGACCGGCCGACGAGGGGCCCCCAGCACTGCAGGGGCCGCGGCCGGCCGCCGGGCGCCTCCTCCACCCTAGGCCAATCCCCACCGCCAACATCCCAGCGCCCCACCGATAGCAGCAGGGGACGGACAGCATCCCCAGGCCGGGCTCAGCCAGCATCTGGACGCCAAGTTGTACCAGCTCCAGGGTCCTGATCCCGCGCAACGCAGGGCGCCGAGACCAGGCATCCAACGAGGGCCAGGGCCGGTCCAACCCGCCAATGAACCGGCCACGCACGGTGCGCACAGAACAGGTGATCAAACGAGCAGAGACGCCGGATCCGCATCCCGCCGAGCCACCGAGCAGGCACCACCCAACAATCCCAAACCTGGCACCTCTAAAAGAGGTATCCCAACCAACCAAAGGTAAAGATATAGGCCCAGCGCATCGGCCGACCGACACACCGGCCCCCCCAGGCCCGGCCAGGCCCGCACCAGGTCCGAACCGGATTGACCACCGATGCACCAGCAGGCAGGGGCCCCAGTCACCGGCGGGGGGTGACGGAGGGGAAATAGGCCCCCCGTTAAGTGTAAGGCCTGAGGTGCGCCAGGCGAGGGGGCAGACCAAGATCCAACCTGACAGGTAGACAAAGACATACGTTCCCTCCCTCTTAAACCCATACATTCTCACCGACTCACCAAGACACCCAAAAAAATGACGCTGTACCCTCACTCACACACCCCATGCACACTTTATGCGCCCAGGTCCAGGTACCGATGCCCCAGTAGAGCCACCAGCCCCCGGACCCGGGAGGGGGACCCCCTACCTTCTAGGAGGGAGACAAGCAGACCGCCAAGTGCCCCACAGTGGCAAAGCAGCCCGACAGCCCAGGACCCCGACCAGACCGCCTGTCCTCCTCCGGACCCCAACCCCTGATGGCCCGTAGCGAACAGGGGTGTGAAAAGACCCCTAGCCTCCATCCTCCCGCTCGAGTATGGTGTTGATGCGTGTTGTTATAATGTGCATTTAAAACGGAGGGGTGGGATGTGGGGAAGGCAGCCACACATCCCCCAACCCCCACCCCGAGCCCTCAGTGTCTATATGTGGTTTAACAGTGGGCACCGGCACCAGAGGTGAAGCTGATTGTACCGCTCCCCCTCTGGATGCCGAAAAGTGTGCCCACCCCAAAGTCCCTACATATGTGTCGTGTGAGAATGTTATAAGTGGGAGTGTCTAAGTTGTATATTAAAATTGGGACCCAGGACACCACGGGATAGCGAGGAGGGAAGCCCCTCCACGCACCCCAGTGATGTGCCCATGCCTTAAGACCCTATATGAGTGGTAAAGTGTCTGAACGTTTTCCACCATCTCTAAGCGGATGTTTGGGAATACTTCGGCTACCGTAAAAAGCCAGACGTTCACGGCTTGGAAGAAGAAGGTCGCCCGACGTGCGCAGGTTAATGCTGTCTTGGAATGAACGAGTGTATTAGCGTCTGACATTAGTGAAATAAGCTTGTTACTTTGGCAGATATGGTAGCTACCTTTTCTTTTTTTCATCTCTATCCTTAGTAACTTTTTTTTAAACTGAGGCAGATATGGTAACTAGCATGCTAATGATGATTTATCTTAGCAGGCAAGTTAGTTACCACATCTACCTCCCTAAAAAGTGTTTTTCCCTTTTTTTTTTTTATACAGACATTCAAAATACACATTTTAGAGCTGTAATCATAATACCGTGAAACCGTGATATTTTTGCCTACGGTTATCATACCGTCAGAATCTCATACTGGCCCATGCCTAGTTGGGGGTCCGTCTATTCAATGCCCGCCCTCAAAGTGCCAAAACTCAGCAAGGGCGAGCGAGCAGAAGGCACAGGGGGAGACAGCGAGCACGCACACAGTGACCGCGAGCGCGCAGAGATTGACAGCAATGCGTAGAGAGTGGTCTTTATGCTTGCTGATTAGGGTTTTTATGCGCGTGGATTTTGGCACTAATAAAACACGATAGGTATCACTGATGAAAAGAAGGGTGAGGAATCAGCCCAGAACTACACGGAAGGATCTGGTCAATGACATGAAGAGAGCTGGGACCACAGCTTCAAAGGTTACTGTCAGTAAAACACTATCCCGTCATAGTTTAAAATCATGTATTGCATGGAAGGTTCCCCTGCTCAAGTCATTCATATGTCCAGGCCGTCTGAAGTTTGCCAATGACCATCTGGTTGATCCAAAGGAGGAGAAAGTCATGTGGTCTAATGAGACCAAAATAGAGCTTTTTGGTCTAAACTTTACTCGCCATGTTTGGAGGAAAAAGAAGGAATGAGTTGCATCCCAAGAACACAATCACTACTGTGAAGCATGGGGGTGGAAACATCATGCTTTGGGAATGCTTTTCTTTAAAGGGGACAGGATGACTGCACTGTATTAAGGAGAGGATGAATGGGGCCATGTAATGGGAGATTTTGAGCAACAACCTCCTTCCCCCAGCAGTGTTTCCAACATATAGACGAATCGGTGGTGGTGCCCCACAGATTAAACTCCAACCGCCACAGATTCAATACCGACCAAAAGAAACAATTCAACACCGACCATCACATATTGCGTTTTGTTTTTCTTTCTTTCGCTATTTAAAACACGCAGCGTATTAGTTCAGCTGCATTTCCTGTCCCTGCTCTCTCTTTGTCTCTCCGTCACTCATACATCTCTCTCACCCTCTCCTTTACAGAAACATACACACACGCACAGCCCCTCCCTTCCGTGCACACCATGTCTGTCTGGATGACCTGTGGAAGTCGTGGCCTATTTGGTGCAGAGAAGACGGCTGGCAAAAGGTTGCCTCCACAACACATTTTCTTAGGTGGTCAAATATGTATGTGCAGAAATAAAATACAAATAAATTCTTTGAAAATCAGAATATGATTTGCTGAATTTAAAAAAAATGCTGTCTGTGACAGTGGAAATTCAATTCAGTTCATTTTATTTATATAGCGCCAATTCACAACAGATGTCATCTCAAGGCACTTTACAAGAAAGTCATTTTAATACAAACATTCCTAGTTTTCTATGTAAGGAAACCCAGCAGATTGCATCGAGTCATTGACTGGCAGTTGCGAACCAT
The DNA here is from genome assembly GCA_963556495.2 of Valencia hispanica. NCBI lineage: Eukaryota > Metazoa > Chordata > Actinopteri > Cyprinodontiformes > Valenciidae > Valencia > Valencia hispanica. The sequence continues at coordinate 56,840,407 of OY747710.1, forward strand.
TGATGCAACTTCCAACCACAGCAATCCCTCATACTAAACAAGCGTGTAGCGACAGTGGAGAGGAAAAACTCCCCTTTACCAGGAAAAAACCTCCAGCAGAACCAGAACCTGGCTCAGAACTATATTAAAGAAAGTAAAAAGTTGATAACAGGACACAGAGGATGTTCAGTTACTGGGAGGCCCCTGTCCAACAGGGCATTGTAGTTAAGCAGGATACCAGACCAGGTGTAGCTTCTATAAAGAGAAAAACACTGAAAAAAAGACAAACAGATGAAATAACAGCAAATAATGCAACTGGAGAGGAGTAGAAAAGAAAAGTAGCATAGTGAAGAAAAGTGGTCAGTCTGTCCTCCAGCAGTTTAAGCCTATAGCAGCATAACTATACAGAGAGAGCAGGATTCAATTCAGTTTATGTATATAGCGCCAATTCACAACAGATGTCATCTCAAGGCACTTAACAAGAAGTCATTTCAATACATTTATACAAACATTCCAATCAGTTAAAAAGTTTCCTATTTAAGAAATCCCAGCAGATTGCGTCAGTCATTGGCGTTAGGTTGGGCCCCGTTGATGCAGACTTTCCAACCACAGCAATCCTTTAGCAATCCCTCATACTGAGCAAGCATGTAGCGACACTGGAGAGGAAAAACTCCCCTTTAACAGTATGAAACCTCCAACAGAACCAGGCTCAGTAGGAGCGGCCATCTGCCACGACCGTCTGGGGGTTTGAGAAGACAGAGCAGAGACACAGAAGGAACAGAAGATCTGAAATAAGAGTACTTTCTATGTTACAGAAAGTAAAAAGTTGATAACAGGACACAGAGGATGTTCGGTTACTGGGAGCATCATCCCAGTTGATCCTACCCGTCCAACAAGGCATTGTAGCTAAGCAGGACCAGGTATATCTTCTATGGAGAAAAAAACACTGCGAGAACACAAAGTTAACAGTCAAAATAACAGAATGTACTGTAATACCACTGGAGAGTAGTTGTAGAAAAGGAAGTTGCAGAGTGAAGAAAATTGGTAAGTCTGTCCTCCAGCAGTCTAAGCCTATAGCAGCATAACTACAGAGCTAGCTCAGGATGACCTAAGCCACTCTAACTATAAGCTTTATCAAAAAGTAAAGTTTTAAGCCTGGCCTTAAAAGTAAACAGAGTGTCTGCCTCACGGACTAAAGCTGGGAGCTGGTTCCACAGGAGTGGAGCCTGACAACTAAAAGATCTGCCTCCCATTCTACTTTTAGAAAACCTAGGAACTACAAGTAAACCTCCAGTCTGAGAGCGAAGTGCTTTGTTGGGCACATATGAAACAATTAGATCTCTGATGTATGATGGAGCTTGATTATTAAGGGCTTTGTATGTAAGAAGGATCTTAAATTCTATTCTGGATTTAACAGGGAGCCAATGAAGGGAAGCTAAAACAGGAAAAATGTGATCTCTCTTTTTAATATTCATCAGAACTCTTGCTGCAGCATTTTGGATCAACTGAAGGCTTTTAATGACATTTTGTGGACTACCTGATAGTAAAGAATTACAGTAGTCCAGCCTTGAGGTAACAAATGCATGGACTAGTTTCTCAGCATCACTCCTGGACAGGATGTTTCTAATTTTAGCAATATTCCGGAGGTGAAAGAAGGAAATCCTAGAAACCTGTTTAATATGGGATTAAAATGTCAATGTTAGGATGACCTAAGCCACTCTAACTATAAGCTTTATCAAAAAGGAAAGTTTTACGCCTGGGGGCCAATTTAATGCCATCCAGATGAGGGGATTGACTAAGCAGTTTCTATTTTAGAGCTTCTGGTCCAAAGACGTCAACTTCTGTCTTGTCAGAATTTAAGAGAAACAAGTTTAGCGTCATCCATGTTTTTATGTCTTCCAGAAATGCATGTAATTTACCTGACTGATTGGGTTTCTCAGGATTTATGGATAAATATAGTTGTGTATTATTGGCATAACTGTGGAAATTTATCCCAGGCTGTCCAACGATTTTACCAATTGGAAGCATATATATAGTAAAACGAATTGGTCCAAGCACAGAACCCTGTGGTACTCCACAGGTAACCCTTGAGTGTGAAGAAGACGTATCATTTACATGAACAAACTAAAATCTGTCAGACAAATATGATTTAAACCAGCCTATTGCTGTTCCTTTGATTCCTGTAACATGTTCAAGCCTTTCTAAGAGAATATTATGATTGACTGTGTCTAAAGCAGCACTGAGATCTAACAAGACCAGAACAGACAAGTCCATTATCTGAGGCCATGAGAATATCATTAGTAACCTCCACCAGAGCTGTTTCAGTGCTATGATGAGCTCTAAAACCTGACTGAAACTCTTCAAACAGCTCATTACTGTTTAGATGCTCACAGACTTTCTTATCTAAAATCCTTGAGAAAATAGTTGCTAATAAAGGAAGGTTAGATACTCTCCAGTTGCATTATATGCTGTTATTTCGACTGTTAACTCTGTTTTCTCTTCGCGTTTTTCTCTCCATAGAAGGTACACCTGGTGTGGTATCCTGTTTAGCTACAATGCCATTTGAACGGGGGGCATCGTCTGAGAATATAGTCTCGGCGGCTGAACATCCCCTGCCTCCCGTTACCAACTTTTTACTTTCATAGAAAGTGATCTTATATCAGATATTGAAATGTTTGCATTAAAATTACTTTTCTTGTAAAGTGCTTTTAAATGACATCTGTTGTGAATCGGCGCTATATAAATAAACTGAATTGAATTTTTTTTTATAGATATAAGTCTGTAATTAAGTCATCTTGATTGAGACAGTTTCTTAAGTAGAGGTTTGATTACAGCAACTTTACATTTCTGTCGTACGTATCCATTTACTAAGGATAGATTCATCATATCTAAAATGGGGCCAGGAACCAAAGGGAACACTTCCTTCTGTATCTGCTGTTCTTGCTTGTCGAAGGGTCTTTTTATACAACAGCAGACTATTTTTCCAGGTTAAATAGGAATTCTCTAGGTGTGTAGAGCGCCATTTTCTCTCCAATTTCCTAGTATTCTGCTTTAAAGTACACAGCTCTGTATTAAACCAGGGGGTCAACCTCCTTTGGCTAATCACTTTAAAGGGGTCTACACTATTTAATGCCAACGCAATGCAAAAGTAATGCTATAAACCAGATCATCCATTTCTGAAGGGTTAGAGACGGAACAGCCTTGTCTGATAAAGCTCTACTATAATGAAATGTTCTTTCAGATTTAAGATGGTCAGTTAAAGTAAATTCAAAAGTTATCAAAAAGTGGTCAGTCAGAACCAGGTTATGTGAGAAGACTGTTATTTCCTCACACTCAATACTGTATGTCAGTACAAGGTCCAAAGTGTGTTGACCTGAGTGTGTGGGTCCTTGTACTTTTTGAATAAAGCCAATTGAGTCTAAGATAGCATTAAAGGCTACATTTAGGCTATCACTTTCAGTGTCCACATGAATATTGAAATCCCCCACTATAATGACCTCATCAGTATATAATACTAATTTAGATAAAAAAAAGTAAAATCTGATCTAAGAATTGAAATGCACCTACAATATGAATGTCAGACCTCTCCATGATTTCTAAGTGGGAGAACATGCAAAATCACAGGGTGTTAAAACACTTATGTCCCTCACTGTATCTGTAGTAAACTGACCTAATTGGACAGCAACTGGAAACGCAAACAGCTGTCTGCACAAAGTCCCACAGTTGGCAATGCAAGTAAAAAGTCAAAGGAATTGTCTGTAGAACTTTAAGACAGATTGTCTCAAGCCACTAATCAGGGGAAGGGTAGAGAAGTATTGTTGGTGCTATGACGGTCCCAAAGAGCACAGTGGCCTCCATCATCCATAAATTGAAGAAGCTTAGAAACATCATAACTACTTCTAAAGTTGACCAGCTGTCTCAACTGAACAATCAGGGGAGAAGAGTCTCTGTTGGGGCGGTGACCAAGAACCTTTTGGTCTCTCTTTCAGAGCACCACTGTTGCTCAATGGAAATTCAAATTGAATTTTAGAATACTTTACTAATCCAAAAGTATAAATCAGAGAGTTCGAAGGTCAAAACCACAGCAAACCCAAAAAGAACAAAGCCCCGTCTCATATTTACCAAAAAACATTTTGATGATCCTCAAAAATTCTGGGGAAATATTCTGTGGACTGAAAAGACGAAAGTGGCAGTTTTTGGAAGGTGTGGGTCATGTTGCATCTGACCTAAAACTAACAGCATTACAGTCAAACATGGATGTGGTAGTGCATTGGTTGGGGGTTGTTTTGCTGCCTCAACACCTGGATGACTTTCCATAATTGAAGAATCATGAATTTTGCTCTCCATCAGAACATCCTACAGGAGAATGCCCAGTTAGTACAGGACCTTAAGCCCAACAAAGCTTTGGTTCTGGAACAGGACAATGATCCAAAGTACAGTAACAAGGCCACCTCTGAAGGATTTAAAAATTTACAAAAAACAAAAAATGTTTTGGAATGGTCAAGCCAAATACAATTCACATAACATATATACTAGAAAACCCTCTGACTTGGATGAAGTACAACAATTCTGCAAAGTAGCATGGGTCAAAATCATTTAAAAACAACTTTTTGGATTTACTCTGGTTATCTTCAACAAATATTGAAAAATATCTTAAACATTCAGTTGGGTTTAAAAAAAAGCAAATACAGTAGACATCCATAAGGAGGAATAGTTTTCCATAGCCCCTGTATATTATAAATTTTCTCCTGAAATGTACAATTATCTTTTTTTATGATCACTTTCAAGATAAGATGACCGTTTTCATACGATGCCAAAAAGACTACATGCAGTAATATACAGAGACATCTCGGATGAATACTTCTCCAGAGCTCTTTTGACCTCAGGCTGGGGTGATGACCCTAAGCATACAGGCAAGATATCAAAGACTGGCTTCAGGATAACTCTGTGAATGTCCTTGAGTGGCCAGACTTTAATCTGTTCTCTGAGGACACCTGAAAAGGGCTGTGCACTGACATCTTCCACACAACTTGATAAAGGTTTAAAGCTGCTATATAGAATCTGTAGAACAAGCTGGCTTTTCAACATAAACAGTCACAGAACTCTCACCCCTCCCGTCGGCTAAAATCCCTAGGTCGCGCCCAAAATTAACAATAGAAACACGAATAACAAACATAAATCATTCATTTTGGTAAATGCGGAAGTCCAGTGAGACAGACAATCGCATGGTCCAATCGTTGGTTACGGACCAAGCCATGTTATTTTCTGAGGTTTTTAGACAAATGCGACAGAACCACAATTTTTTTCCCTTTTTTTTATCTCCACAAAACCTATATAGCTATACTATGTAAGAACACTGTTAAGAGGGATAAACAATATATTACAAACTAGCTTGTTTCGCAAATTACCATAGCAGCTTTAAAGGTTATGAAAGGAAAATGGCGGTGACTGCCCAAAAATAGGTGGGCCAAGCTTCTGGCATCATGTTTAAGATGACTAGAGGTTATTATGACTAGAGGAAGAGTTATTGCTGCCAAAGAAGCATCTACTAAGTATTGAGTAAAGGCTGTATACTTGTAAACGTGATTTCTAATTTTATTATTATATATTTTCAGAAATACATTTTAGAGGCTATATGCAACTTTTCCCCCAAAATAAATCATTCATTTTGGTAAATGCGGAAGTCCAGTGAGACAGACAATCGCATGGTCCAATCGTTGGTTACGGACCAAGCCATGTTATTTTCTGAGGTTTTTAGACAAATGCGACAGAACCACAATTTTTTTCCCTTTTTTTTATCTCCACAAAACCTATATAGCTATACTATGTAAGAACACTGTTAAGAGGGATAAACAATATATTACAAACTAGCTTGTTTCGCAAATTACCATAGCAGCTTTAAAGGTTATGAAAGGAAAAAGGCGGTGACTGCCCAAAAATAGGTGGGCCAAGCTTCTGGCATCATGTTTAAGATGACTAGAGGTTATTATGACTAGAGGAAGAGTTATTGCTGCCAAAGAAGCATCTACTAAGTATTGAGTAAAGGCTGTATACTTGTAAACGTGATTTCTAATTTTATTATTATATATTTTCAGAAATACATTTTAGAGGCTATATGCAACTTTTTCCCCAAAATAAATGTAACAATAGCCTTTTTATTTGACCATTTATGACTCAAACATCTCCTGATGAGCATACTGACACCTTGTAAGCTCACAGTGGGTGCACCTATAAGCCTGTATCCAATTTTTTCTATTTTCTGTCGGGTCGGATTTTCCCGCGCTGTCTGCGGATGTGACGTTCATGTTAAATGTTTCAGATCACTCTGCAACCACCGCTAGTCAGCACTCGCAAGCAGTTCAATGGATTGTGCGAATACACAGAAGAGACCAAGGACAACTTTTGTGGGTGGCTGTAGCTCAGTGGTAGAGTTGTCAGCCTGCATCCCAGAAATTATGGGTTCGATTCCAGCTTCTAGCTGCTACATGTCGTTGTGCCCTTGGACAAGACACTTCCCCTAGCTTGCTTCCATCAGTGAGTGAATGAATAATGGAGTTGTAAAGCGCTTTGAGAGTCTAGAAATGCGCTATATAAATGCAAGCCATTATTATTAACTTTGACACCACCAACAGTAACTCCACATAAGACTAAAAAAAATAAACCCCTGACAAGTGCCCGAAAAAGATCGAAGATTGAGAGCGACCGGCGTACGAGGGCGCCCTGCGAGAGCGAGCAGAAAGTTAGAGCAGTTCCGTTTTTTAGCCCCTTTAACATAAAAACTTTTCACATTGTTAACATGGGGTGTTGTGTGTTGGGTGTTTTGAAGAAAAAATTTACTTAATCCAACCTGGAATAAGACTGCAACACATTTTTACAGCACTGTGAAATACTTTATGGATGCACCGTAAAATATGTGAATGAGAGCAACTATGTTGGGAATTTCATATTTCTAAAACAGCTTTAATAAAAAAAAGACCACAGGCAAGAATACAATAGATGGAAGGTAGGGTACAAGTGCTAGCCGATTACATCATCAATATGCTAATTGGTAAATTAAATTCCATTCAATTCAGTTTTATTTATATAGGGCCGATTCACAACAGATGTCATCTCGAGGCACTTAAGAAGTCATTTCAATACATTTCTACAAACATTCCAATCAGTTAAAGAGTTTCCTATTTAAGGAATCCCAGCAGATTGCGTCAGTCATTGGCGGGAGGTAAATGACAACGTTATACATACACTGCTCAAGAAAATAAAGGGAACACTTAAACACAATGTAACTCCAAGTCAATCACACTTCTGTGAAATCAAACTGTCCACTTAGGAAGCAACAGTGATTGACAATCAATTTCACATGGTGTTGTGCAAATGGAATAGACAACAGGTGGAAATTATAGGCAATTAGCCAGACACCCCCAATAAAGGTGTGGTTCTGCAGGTGGTGACCACTTCTCAGTTCCTATGCTTTCTGGCTGATGTTTTGGTCACTTTTGAATGCTGGTGGTGCTTTCACACTAGTGGTAGCATGACACGGAGTCTACAACCCACACAAGTGGCTCAGGTAGTGCAGCTCATCCAGGACGGCACATTAATGTGAGTTGTGGCAAGAAGGTTTGCTGTGTCTGTCAGCGCAGTGTCCAAAGCATGGAGGTGCTGCCAAGAGACAGGCCAGTACATCAGGAGACGTGGAGGAGGCCGGAGGAGGGCAACAACCCAGCAGCAGGACCGCTACCTCCGCCTTTGTGCAAGGAGGAACAGGAGGAGCCCTGCCAGAACGCTGCATAATGACCTCCAGCAGGCCACAAATGTGCATGTGTCTGTTCAAACGGTCAAAAACAAACTATGAGGGTGGTATGAGGGCCTGACGCCCACAGGTGGCGGTTGTGCTGACAGCCCAACACCGTGCAGAACGTTTGGCATTTGCCAGAGAACACCAAGACTGGCACATTCGCCACTGGCGACCTGTGCTCTTCACAGATGAAAGCAGGTTCACACTGAGCACATGTGACAGACGTGACAGAGTATGGAGACGCCGTGGAGAATGTTCTGCTGCCTGTTACAACCTCCAGCATGACCGGTTTGGCAGTGGGGGGGCATTTCTTTGGGGGGCCGCACAGCGCTCCATGTGATTCCAGAGGTAGCCTGACTGCCATTAAGACAATACTAGACCTTATGTGGCTGGAGTGTGTCAGCAGTTATTGCAAGAGGAAGGCACTGATGCTATGGACTGGCCCACCCGTTCCTCAGACCTGAATCCAATTGAGCAGATCTGGCACATCATGTCTCGCTCCATCCACCAACACCACGTTGCACCACAAACTGTCCAGGAGTTGGTGGGTGCTGTAGTCCAGGTCTGGGAGGAGATTCCTCAGGAGACCATCCGCCACCTCATCAGGAGCATGCCCAGGCTTGTAGGGAGGTCATATGGGCGTGGAGGCCACAAACACTACTGAGCCTCATTTTGACTTGTTTTAAGAACTTTACTTTAAAGATGGATCGGCCTGTATTGTGTTTTTCCACTTTAATTTTGAGTGTGACTCCAAATCCAGACCTCCGTGGGTTGATAAATTTGATTTCCATTGATAATTTTTGTGAGATTTTATTTTCAGCACATTCAACTATGTAAAGAACAAAGTATTTAATCTGAATATTTCACTCATACAGATCTAGGATGTGTTATTTTAGGGTTCCCTCAAATGTTCTGAGCTATATGACTTTTAGTCTGACAAAATGAGAAATTAACAAAGAGGTAGTTCATCTTGGAGCAGTGAACCCAGTTCAGAATGTCTAAGTAGTGAACTATGAACATGAACTCATTCATTTTAACATGACTTGAACTGAATTTGGAACTCATTCTTGTCAAGGACCAGCTAGCGCAACATTGACTATAAATCATCAAGACCACACAGTCAGTGAATCAACTGACAAGCCTGAAACACATTTGTTCATATTTGGAAGTGAATCCGGTTCCTTTATGACTTAAAATCCAACAAGTGACCTTACACCGGTAATCCAGCACTGTCTGTGAGATCATGTGATGATGTGAACAAGAGCCCCTTCAAACAGAAAGTCGAGTTTCCAAAAGTTTGTCATTTCCATTTTGTTTCAGCCCACACAGCTTAGCTTTGCAATCCCAGACAACTCCTCAATATCAATGAAGGCCACACTTGAGCTGCCTCATTATTTTAGTAAGGTGGTTTTACCCTTTGGGTATCTTTGGGGTGATCCTTGGTACAAAACACACACACAGAGCTCCCATAATTTTATCATCATGGATTTACAAGCCTGTTAAAATGAGGCCCAATAGGTTGATTCAACCTTGGTGGTTTCACCTCCTCATGCTGTGCTAAACATTGGCTGCCTTTTAGTAACAGAGCTGATTTTATCTCAACATTTACTGAGTAAATTAAATTGGGTTAAGTTAGGAAAATCTTTCTCTTTTGGGGGCCTATATTAATAGAAAACTAACAATGCTGCGAAAACACAAGCAAAAACAAAACCACTCATCGAGATTAATAGTAATAGTAATAAGTAATAGGCTACAGTCACATAGTTATGTTCAAAGTACCAGTAGTCCACCACCACTAACCTGATCAATGTTTTTGGGAGTAATTGTATTTTTAAGCGTCAAATATTCTCTTAGTAGGGGTAGTAAAGTAATCAATAACCAACAGAGCCAACAGTCAATATGAATGACATATTCCGGAATTGCGCCGCTCAAGGTGGCAGCATGTTGGAGTAGCTCTGTTACTTTGGTTCATATTTTTTTCTTTTTTTAAACTTTAATTCTTCCATTTTTGGTAGAAACATTGTTTTTGTGGACAACTGTTCTCTCTGGTTTTGAATGCTGTGCAGCTGGAAGGATTTTTGCTGATACTTTTTATTTTTGGACATTTGTTATGATGCATAACCATGGCAACAAGGTGGTTTACAACTGGCAGCAGCTGATTAACATCACAAAAGCTCAAATAAGACCTCAACTACAGCCACAAAACCCTGATGAGTTGAAAAGAAGACGCCATAGATCCAGAGCATCCTCTACATCAGACTGTCATACAACTACAGAGCGTCTTCAGTCAGAGGCTTCTTCAGATCTGCAGACTGCTACAGGAGATCATCCCTACCCACAGCCATCAGCATCTACAACAAATCTTTGAAGGAACTTGCATAATGAGTTACAACAACATTTAATTTCCCTTTGGGATTAATAAAGTAATTTTGAATTTGAATTTGAATTGAATTGAATGCAGCTGATTCTGTGTAAATAAATAATTGAAAAGACATGTATAAATGAAACTATGAAGGTCAGTCAGTAACGACATTCACTCTGGGAACAACCAGGTGGTCCTTATTCAAGGACGAAGCAGGAGATGTACATTCAGGTTCTAGTGTGATGAAAATGTACAGAAAATGATCTCAGAGGCTATAAAATGGAGACCAAAATTATAAAGCGATGAAAGAAATGGAAAACTATCGTTACAATGGATCAATCAGGAATCTGCAAAACGACAAGAACTCAATCCATGTTCAGCACCAGGATACTACAAGATCTAGACTTCCCTAGGAGTCCTGAAACAATCAGAAGACATTGAAAAAAGTGCAATTCCACTGCAGGAACATTTTCAGAAACCATAATTTTTTTTGCCCGAGGTCATTTTGCTTCCTGCAGCCTTTACACTCCTGGAAGCAGGACCAATACAGAAACAGAGTTTTACCCTCTACCCTGAAAATGGCCCTGCTAGGGAGGTTAGACTTTTTAGATGAACCCTGAACTAAAGTTGGAGCTTAGTAGAGGAAGAATGTCAAACATTTCTCATTGGTTGAACACTTCTAGCATTTTATTTCAGTCAACTCCAAGTTTATTCTCCTGTGTGGTTTATATTTTCTGCTTTGCTTTCAAATTAAAGTTAGAGTTCTGTATTTCTTTTTGCATACACAACATTGAAACCTATGATGAATATCATTTTAGAGAGAAGAAAATGGATAAAGTCACCAACCGTAGGGTAAATATTTAACTAGAGGAAGCTGTGGATATATAGTTTAACACTCTCATCAAAGCACTTTCAGAAATGTTAACCGTTAAAGTAAGTACATTTTTCAGCTTTTATGTTCTGAAATACAGATTAAAGCGATCACGGCTGCACTCAACACGTCATTTACTGATTTTAAGATTAAAATTAGCTGCAGCCTTTCTGTACACTATGAGGCTAGAAGGCACATCCTACTGGATTGAATTATTAAAGATCAGTGGATTATTACAAAGTTCCTCTGAGAGAGAAGTGATTTTTATTCAGTTTCAAAGTGTAAATGCTATAAATTTGTCATTAACAGTGTCTTAAGGTGACCATTTGTTCAGTTTTTTTCCCTTTCTTTCCAGTAGAATTGATCAATAGAGTTTATTTAAAATCCACTTTACCAACACATTCTCACACAGTTTGAAGTGGCAGTCTGTAGCTTTTAAACCACAACCGCTAGGAAACAACCTGTGATTAATTGCTGTATTAGTCTCATTTCACAGTTTAAGCCTTTATCCTGGATTCTGCTGGTGTGGTGGGTGGAGATATGTGATCTGCAGTGCTCAGCACTCCTGCGGGAGGTGTATTCACAGTTCTCAGAAACATTAGTTCAGTTAACAGCAAAGCTAAATCTATAAGCATGTTTCAGTTTATATAGTTAATGTTTGGAATTTTCTTTAATGCTGATGCTGCTATATTTTTGAACAGCTGAATCTTACTTTTCTCTCACCTTCTGCACAGTGAAAACAATGTCAGAATTCTTCATTATGATTTTCTTTGGGATAAGGATTTATTGTGTTCCCAATGCATTGATGTATCTGAACATACATTTTCATTTTGATCCTAAACCTGCATACTCATCCACTAGGATCTGCCAGTACTCTTCACGTACATCCACATGTAGTTCAGAATTTTGTGAACATATTGGCGTACTATGTGCATAAACATCAAAAATAACACTCCCAATAAAACACAGCAGCAAGCACATAGCAATTAAAGCAAGCTAGAAGTCTCAGCAGGAACTGAAGAAACAACAAGGATGCTTTCTTTTCAAGAAACAGAGTGTGGGGAGATGTGCTGACTCATAATTTATCTTCTAGGAACAACAAAAAAAAAAATCTAACCCTAACCCCTGAAGTGAAGTCAGAAAACACACGCCACAGCCAGCTTAATAATAAGCGGTGACCACACAGAGGTAAACAACAGGAAGATAGAGGCAAATCATCCACACATGCCCTTGTTGCTCCTTCTTGAACATGTAGAGGCGCTTGCAAAAGTCCCACAAGAATACCTTAAGAGAAGGCACGGCACGATTGCAGCAATTTCGGATACACCATATTTCACACGCTGACTGTGATGTCATGCATGTGGGTCTGCCTATTTTTCGCGCATGCCTACTAGGTCGGGGTTGCGCCAGCGGGCGCAGGGGAGGAGGGGGTCGTAAACGATGCTTTGTGTGTGTGTGGACAGGTATAAGGTTAGGTAGGATATAAACTGTATAACCTTAGCCATGTTAGTGTAGAAGCAACCTGAGGTCAAACTGAGTCAAAAATAGCATGATAGCAGCATCTGTGTGTGTGTGTCAGGGAGGATCAAGCAGCTTGTGTTCCCGGAAACACAGAAGAGCTGCAGACCTTCGAGCTGCAGACCTTCAAGCTAAGAACCCTCCCCTCCATTTGTCAGATAATGCAGACGGGTGTGGTACAGAGCTGTTTTGCTTTTCTTTGCGTTTGACAAGATAATGAGTCTGGTCTGTTTTCAGTTATGGGCCCCACTGATCCCCCGCTCTGATAAATTGCTAACAGGGGTACCATGCTTTGTTCAAAGTCATGACACCAGTCTGCTGAACATGCACCACCTTACACACAGAACCATGCATGTTTTGATGGGCAGAGACGGAAGAAGAATGTAGGATGCATGAGGAGACCCTATTATATCTGGAACGGTTTGGAGAGATACTCCATTTTTTAGTCTGGATAAGGGTGCCAACAAAAAGTAAGTGCATGGATAAGACTTTGATTTCAAGACGATCCACCAATCAATAATCATGTGTTGGAAAATAGGGCTGGGCGATATGGCATCAAATCTATATTGAGGTATAATCTAAAGCATGGGCAGTAACGAAATCTATTGTGATATAAAATATATAATAGATATAAAATAGAATCGATCCTATTTTTGCCGGACACCGGTTCAACTCCGCAGTCAATCAACACAAAGAACTAAGCACCAACCAAATATAGAACAACCACATTTCCGGGTGTTTTTCAAAATAAATCAATAAAGACGGACTAGACATTTTTTGTATGCCTAGCTATATTAATATAAGCCCGCATATATTTATACATATGTTGTCCAAAATATCTTGACAGAGAATAACTGTTCTTTTCTGTTCGTTTTCCACGGAATGAAGAATTTTGTTCTGACATTTATTAATGGCTTTTATCACGAGATCTCGCAATTCCCGCGCATGCTTCTTTGACCACCTCTGGGCTGCGGACCGGACCGGAGCGGATCTAGAGCGCATGCAGTGGAAATTGCAAATGGCTGCGGAGTGCGTGGGGGACCGGACCGGAGCGCATGCAGTGGAAATTGGGGGTAAACAACCTGATAAAGAAGGCTGGTTCTGTTCTGGGGACGACTGTCGAACATCTGGAGATTGTGATGCAAAAAGGGATTCTTCATAAAATCTAAACAATTATGGACAACCCTGAGCATCCTCTTCATGAGACTATCATACAACAACAGAGTGTCTTCAGTCGGAGGCTTCTTCAGTTTTGCTGCAACAGAGACTGCTACAGGAAATCATTCCTGCCAACAGCCACCATGATCTATAACAACTCCTTAAAGAATTAAATACATGCGCTACAACATTTAAATTCCCTCTGGGATCAATACAGTGTTTTTTAATTGAATTTGAATTGAATGAACCAGTACAGCAACCACTCTGGTACATTTGCCCAACAGTAACATCAATTAATCATGCATTAAAAACCAGGCTGGGACCAATTCTACTTCTTTGTACTGCCATAAAAAACAAAAACAGTTGAGTATTGTTGCAAATCTGTCATCCCCATCCATTAAATGCACTAAGGGCTAAATGGTACCAGACTGTTCAAAAGGAGCACCAGCCTATGCTGAAAATTGTCTAAATGTTACGGCGAGACTCCTCCAAGAAATGCTGACTGCCCTTTTCCATTACGCAACATGTGGTTTCAAAGGTTTATCTCAGAGTCCAGCTACCTCATCCCTTTAAACCTCTGGAGGCTCTGAAGCAACTAACCTTAGAAAACCACACTGGAGGGGTGGTCTAGTGATGAGTCATGGTGGTTGACTTGGTGTGAAAACCAGTCAAATACAAACAACACACTTGCTTGTGAAGATAATCTGTAAATGTTACTGAATGACTATTGTTTAGCCTTGAGGTTCTGTCCTTGCATCTCTCACCATGACATCCTGGAGATAAAACAGCCAAAGAACTGCTGGGCTAAGGCCTGAGCCAGACAGCGTCGGGTCTGCGGGGTCTGGTCTATGATCATCGGGCTGTGCAGCAGGTTGGTACTGAAACAGAAAGGAAGCAGGTGCAGTTTCACTCTGGATGGAAGAAATCATTGTAAAATTCAATTTACCAAAAATCCTGTGTGAACAACAACCTAAAGGACATGGAAATATCTCTGCAAACGAGACCTTAGTTTCCAAGCCAACCTGAAGATGCTCATTGAAGCGTAGGACGACACTTGAACGTAGGCCTCATCCACAAACACAGTCTTAAAACAGGAGTATGGGTACCGGCAGGTCAGGATCTCCTCATAAAACTCAAAAATCTCATGCAAGTAGGACATGGAGTGTTTGAGTAGAGGGAGTAGCAGCGGCAAGCAGAAATGGGTCACCTGCAAAGGACAGGGGGACAACTGAGGGGGTTCGTACCGATACCAGTCATTAAATGGTGAAAACCTGTACATTTATGTCTAAACTAAAATATGACAACTGGTGTTTAGAGACATCTAGTGGTCATTAGAAGAACTTACAGAAAGACTCCTTTAAATTCAACAAGTCGCAGGCAGCAGTGTGAACCAGATTGATGCAGCACTGCACATCAAGACTGACCCCAGAAGAACACAAACAGCCAAACAGATGCAGTCACAACCAATCACAGCAGTACAATTAAGTATTTAAGCCATTTTTTTTTATTCACGCCCCCCCCCCACCAAGGAGGGGTGAATTTCAACAAAAAAAACCAGACATTTTGAGATTAATTTCACATCTTTACAACAAAAATCCTGAATATTATCTGTTTATTAACAATAATAATAATATATTTGCAAGATTTATTTTTATAAAAGGCACAATTTTCCGGTATAAAAACTAGGACATGTTCTGACAATATAAAGTTTGAAAGTTGTAAAACCAAAACTCAAATTTTCAGAGATTATAGTCAGACATTTGCAACAAAAAGTGCCAGAAGTCCTCTAAGGTTTAAGTGGTAAATTTACGAGATGAGAATCTGAATATCGAAATGTTAGTGGCAGATCCAGGTTCTTTTCCTGTGTCATAATGACATCTCCCGACATTTCCGACTTTAAAATATGCTAGTTTTAATTTTATGAATGTATGCCTTTAATCATCCATCCATCCATCCATTTTCTTCCGCTTATCCGGAGTCGGGTCGGGGGGGCAGCAGCCTAAGCAAAGAGACCCAGACTTCCCTCTCCCCAGCCACTTGTTCCAGCTCCTCGGGAGGAACCCCAAGGCGCTCCCAGGCCAGCCGAGAAACATAGTCCCTCCAGCGTGTCCTGGGCCTCCTCCCGATGAGACGTGCCTGAAACACCTCACCAGGGAGGCGTCCAGGAGGCATCCTGACCAGATGCCCGAGCCACCTCAACTGACTCCTCTCGATGTGGAGAAGCAGCGGCTCTACTCTGAGCCCCCTCCGGATGACTGAGCTTCTCCCCCTATCTCTAAGGGAGAGCCCAGACACTCTGCGGAGGAAACTCATTTCAGCCGCTTGTATCCGTGATCTCGTTCTTTCGGTCACCACCCAGAGTTCGTGACCATAGATGAGGGTAGGAACGTAGATAGACCGGTAAATCGAGAGCTTCGCCTTTCGGCTCAGCTCTCTCTTCACCACGACAGACCGGTAAAGCGCCCGCATAACTGCAGATGCCCCACCAATCCGTCTATCGATCTCTCGCTCCATTTTTCCCTCATTCGTGAACAAGACCCCCAGATACTTAAACTCCTCCACTTGGGGAAGGACCCCATCCCCGACCCGGAGAAGGCACCCCACCCTTTTCCAGCTCAAGACCATGGCCTCGGATTTGGAGGTGCTGATTCTCATCCCAGCCGCTTCACACTCGGCTGCGAACCGCTCCAGCGAAAGCTGTAGATCACGTTCCGATGAAGCCAACAGGACAACGTCATCTGCAAAAAGCAGAGACCCGATCCTGAGGCCACCAAAACGGATCCCCTCAACGCCTTGGCTGCGCCTAGAGATCCTGTCCATAAAAGTTAGGAACAGGATCGGTGACAAAGGGCAACCTTGGCGGAGTCCAACTCTCACCGGAAACAAGCCAGACTTACTGCCGGCAATGCGAACCAAACTCTGGCACCGGTCGTACAGGGACCTAACAGCCCGTATCAAGGGGCCCGGTACCCCATACTCCCGGAGCACCCCCCACAGGGCCCCCCGAGGGACACGGTTGAACGCCTTCTCCAAGTCCACAAAACACATGTAGACCGGTTGGGCGAACTCCCACGCACCCTCCAGGACCCTGCTGAGGGTGTAGAGCTGGTCCAGTGTTCCACGGCCAGGATGAAAACCGCATTGTTCCTCCTGGATCCGAGGTTCGACTATCCGTCGGACCCTCCTCTTCAGAACCCCTGAATAGACCTTACCAGGGAGGCTCAGAAGTGTGATCCCCCTGTAGTTGGAACACACCTTGTGGTCCCCCTTTTTAAACAGGGGACCACCACCCCGGTCTGCCAATCCAAGGGAACTGCCCCCGATGTCCACGCAATATTGCAGAGCCGCATTAACCAACACAGCCCCACAACATCCAGAGCCTTGAGGAACTCCGGTCGAATCTCATCCACCCCCGGAGCCCTGCCACCGAGGAGCTTTTTAACGACCTCTGTGACCTCAGCACCAGAGATTGGAGAGACCGACCCCAAGTCCCCAAACCCTGCTTCCAGATTGGAAGGCGTGCTGGTGGGATTGAGGAGGTCTTCGAAGTATTCCATCCACCGACCCAAAACGCCCCGCGTCGAGGTCAGCAGCACACCATCCCCACTGTAAACAGTGTTGGTGGCAGACCGCTTTCCCCCCCTGAGACGGCGGATGGTGGACCAGAATCGCTTCGAAGCCGTACGGAAGTCGTTTTCCATGGCCTCTCCAAACTCCTCCCACGCCCGAGTTTTTGCCTCAGCAACCATCCGAGCCGCATCCCGCTTGGCCTGTCGGTACCTATCAGCTGCTTCAGGGGTCCCACAAGCCAAAAAGACCCGGTAGGACTCCTTCTTCAGCCTGACAGCATCCCTTACCGCCGGTGTCCACCAGCGGGTTCGGGGGTTGCCGCCGCGACAGGCACAGACCACCTTGCGGCCACAGCTTCGGTCAGCCGCCTCGGCAATGGAGGCGCGGAACATGGTCCACTCGGACTCAATGTCCCCCGCCTCCCCCGGGACGTGTTCAAAGTTCTGCCGGAGGTGTGAGTTAAAGCTCCTTCTGACAGGAGACTCTGCCAGACGTACCCAGCAGACCCTCACAACACGTTTGGGCCTTCCAGGTCTGTCCGGCGTCCTCCCCCACTATCGGAGCAGACTCACCACCAGGTAGTGGTCAGTGGACAGCTCAGCCCCTCTCTTCACCCGAGTGTCCAAAACATGCGGCCGCAGATCAGATGAGACGACAACCAAGTCGATCATTGAGCTGCGGCCTAAGGTGTCCTGGTGCCAAGTGCACATATGGACACCTTTATACTTGAACATGGTGTTTGTTATGGACAATCCATGACGAGCACAGAAGTCCAATAACAAGACACCACTCGGGTTCAGATCGGGGGGGCCATTCCGCCCAACCACACCCCTCCAGGTCTCACAGTCATTGCCCAC
Organism: Valencia hispanica; assembly: GCA_963556495.2. Classification (NCBI taxonomy): domain Eukaryota; kingdom Metazoa; phylum Chordata; class Actinopteri; order Cyprinodontiformes; family Valenciidae; genus Valencia; species Valencia hispanica. The sequence continues at coordinate 56,858,514 of OY747710.1, forward strand.
GTGAGCGTTGAAGTCCCCCAGCAGAACAAGGGAGTCCCCAAGAGGAGCACTCTCCAGCACCCCCTCCAAAGACTCCAAGAAGGGTGGGTAATCTAACCTGCTGTTTGGCGCGTAAGCACAAACAACAGTCAGGACCCGTCCCCCCACCCGAAGGCGGAGGGAGGCTACCCTCTTGTTCACCGGGGTAAACCCCAATGTACAGGCGCCGAGATGGGGGGCAACAAGTATGCCCACCCCAGCTCGGCGCCTCTCAGCAGGGGCAACTCCAGAGTGGAAGAGAGTCCAACCCCTTTCGAGGAGACTGGTTCCAGAGCCAGAGCCGTGCGCCGAGGCGAGTCCGACGATGTCCAGTCGGAACCTCTCAACCTCGCACACCAGCTCCGGCTCCTTCCCCACCAGAGAGGAGACGTTCCACGTCCCGAGAGCCAGCTTCTGCAGCCGAGGATCGGACCGCCATGGTCCCCGCCTTTGGCCGCCGCCCATCCTGCACAGCACCCGATCCCTATGGCCCCTCCCACAGGTGGTGAGCTCATGGGAAGGGGGGCCCATGTTACCTCTTCGGGTTTTTTTTTTGCCTTTAATCATGGAAAAATATTTTTTCTTGCATATTTACGACTTTTCAAAAACAGAGAACATCAATGTTTTACTTGTAAATGTTAAACTACCCCCCAAACGTCAGACTTTTATGGAGGAAATTACAGGTGAAACTCGGAAAATAAGAACATAATACAAAAGTTTATATATTTTACTAATTTAACGTAAAATGTGAAACTAATATATGATATAGACTCATTAAATGTAAAGCAAGATATTTCAAGTCTTTATTTGTTATAGTTTTGATGATTCTGGCTTAAAGCTTACGAAAACCCCAAATTCAATATCTCAGAAAATTTGAATATTGTGAAAAGGTTCAATATTTTAGGCTAAAGTGTCACAAAGCTAATTAATCTCAAAACACCTACTAAGGGTTCCTGAGCCTTTAAATGGTCTCTTAGTCTGGTTCAGTAGGAATCACAATCATGGGGAAGACTGCTGACCTGACAGTTGTGCAGAAAACCCATCATTGACCCCCTCCAAAGGGAAGGAAAGCCTCAAAAGGTCATTGCAAAAGAAGTTGGATGTTCCCAAAGTGCTGTTTCAAAGCACATTAATAGAAAGTTATGTGGAAGAAAAAGGTGCACAAGCAACAGGGATGAGCGCAGCCTGGAGAAGTCAGAAAAAAGGCATTGAAAAGTGTTGGGACCTTCACAAGGAGCGGACTGGGGCTGGAGTTAGTGCATCAAGAGCCACCACATACAGACGGATCGTGTACATGAGCATCAAATGTCCTATTCCTCTTGTCAAGCCGCTCCTGAACAGCAAACGCCAGAAGCGTCTTACCTGGGCTGAAGAAAAAGATAACTGCAAACTTTGCATCTCATTTGGAAACCAAGGTCCCAGAGTCTCGAGGAAGAATGGTGAGGCACACAATCTAAGATGCTTGAAGTCCAGTGTGAAGTTTCCACAGTCTGTGTTGATTTGGGGAGCCATGTCATCTGATGCTGTTGGTCCACTGAGCTTTATTAAGTCCAGACTAAATGGCGCCAACTACCAGGACATTTTGGAGCACTTCATGCTTCCTTCTGCAGACCAGCTTTATGGAGATGCTGACTTCATTTTCCAGCAGGATTTGGTACCTGCCCACACTGCCACAAGTACCAAATCCTGGTTCAATGACCGTGGGATTACTATGCTTGATTGACCAGCCAACTGGCCTGACCTTTGACCCCCATACAAAATCTATAGAGCTTTGCCAAGAAAAAGATGAGAGACATGAGACGGAACAACGCAGAAGAGCTGAAGACCGCTATTGAAGCATCCTGGTCTTCCATAACACCTCAGCATTGCCACAGCCTGATAGCATCCACGCCGAACCCCATTGAGCCAGTCATTGATGCAAAAGGAGCCCAGACCAAGTACTGATTATATGCATGATTATACTCTTCACAGGTCTGAGGTTTCTCTATTTAAAATCCTTGTTTCATTGATTTCATGTAAGATTCTAATTTTTGGAGATTTTGAATTTGGAGTTTTCTGCAACTATAAGCCATAATCATCCAATAAAGGCTTGAAATATCTCACTTTGCAAGTAATGAGTCTATATTAAATATTAGTTTCACCTTTTAGGTCAAATTAATAAAATAAAAGAATTTTTGCGATATTCAAATTTTTCCTTGTTACCTGTAAATCCTCTGAGACCTTTTTTTTATTTTCTTTAAAACAATACAATGGCCCTAATAAGGCTATGTACAGCGGTCTATGGATATTCAGACAATAACAAAATGCTGTTAAATGTCAGTACCAGTTATTTCTCAAGTTCACGTATTTCTCTTTATATGGTTAGAGTTTTACAAGAGAAAAATAGACTTCCAAAATAAGTTCCTAAACTTTTTTGCCAAACACCCCCATGGTGCCTGCAGGCATTGTGCGTGTCTCTGTGCACTGCATTGGTCAGCGGCTTTCAGGTTCAGTCATTGGTCAGCCCCATTCTGTATTCCCAAAACAATCATAGTGGATCCAGCGTCTGATTTGGATCCAGCGTCTGATTTGGTGAGGACTTAGGTAGGCTCTAAAAACTTTATGAAGTTTTCAAACTTATAAGACAATAACCGGAGGCTTGGAATACCCCCCTGATGTCTGTGGGTTTAACAAAGTTTTTCAGAGACATGCAGCTTAATGCCTGACTGAAATTGATGATGAGCAGACAGAAAAAATAAAATAAAAACAGCAGTAGTGTCACATTTTCTGACTTCAACATTTTAAATAAACTGTCCATGAACAGAAATGTTCCATAATAAAATTGAGAAAAAAAGCATTTCTTTCAACAATGCAGACATATCACCCGAGCACACACCTCGTGCATGTAAGGGTCCACAAGGATTTCAAAGGGCCCCACAGCCAGAGAGATGTTGGGAGCTGCAGTGGGGATGGGAAGGAGATAGTGGAATGTTTTCTTCCTCATATCATGGGTGTAGATGGTCTCCACCAGGTCCCCACATGACACTGCCACCATGGATGCATCTACAGTGAACTCCAGCTTCCAGGTACACAGCTCTGAATAGGAGTCCACACAGGGAAACCAGAACCTGGGAAAGGAAGGGACTCAGTGAGGCATATAAGTATTGAGAACCATAAAACTGCAAAGACAAGGCTGCAAGATGGGATAAAGTGGGGCAAAAAAGTATTTGGCAACCATCGATTGTGCAAGTTGTCCCACTTAAAAAGATATGAAAGATCTGAAATTTTTGTCATAGGTACATTTCAACTGTGAGAGACAGAATATAAACAAAAAAATCCATGAAATTACATTGTATGATTCTTAAAGAATGTATTTGTATAATGGTGCAGAAAAAAAGCATTATTATTATTATTGTTATTTTAACATACATATGGATAACACTGCTCTCCTTATCACCAAGGATTTCTCCTCATCATTGGACAGTTTTGGTTTTCATCAGTATTCTGACTTTCCCACTCATAGTTAACGTCACACCCTGGATTTAATCTGCTGCTCCGGTCTGACTCCCTCCAACTGTACAGCTGATCAGCTCCTTTTCACAAACTACTTCTTCCTCTCATTTTCTGTCCCCATTCGTCTTTCCATCACCAAGTCAGCTCGTGGCATCTCATTTCGCAATAATAAGGACATTGATATTGCTTCCCTCTCCTCCAGCATAGCTACCTTGACTCCGGACTCTTCCGCTAAGCCCGACAATCTTGTCACGCAGTACAATAACGGTCTGGCTACCATTTTCAATTCATTTGCTCCTGTCAAATCCCGTTCTGTCTTTTTTGATCCGGTCTGCTCCCTGGTTCAACCCTGCCCTACGCTCCATGAAATCCAAAAATCGAAGGCTTGAAAAACTCTTCAAGAAAACCATTCTCTCTATTCACAAAGATTTAAACGCAGCTCAGTTATCTCTATAGAAAGGACTCAATTTCTCATGCCAAATCACAGTACTACTCCGGTCTCATCTGCTTGAATGCTGGCAATACTAAGACATTACTCTCCATTTTCAATAGCATCATTCATAAAGATGTCAAGTAACGAAGTACAAATACTTCGTTACCTTACTTAAGTAGAAATTTTGGGTATTTATACTTCACTGGAGTAATTATCTATTGGCCTACTTTTTACTTTTTCTCCTTACATTTTACGCAATTATGTACTGACATTTTTCAATTGGAGATAAAGTGCGGAATACAAGTAACTGAATCAATAAATTAATAATAAAAAGATTCCCATGAAGCCATCTGAGCATGATCTCAGACCGTGAGGCTTTGAAACGCAACTGTTACCGGTGCGGCTAATTAAAGACGCGCTTCAAAGAACCTGGTGTCGTGCCAACCTCCGGTGTAAAAGGAGTGGATACTGTGACATTTTCTGCTGCTGAAGAGATAGGAAGCTGGGTTCAGAGAGTCTTTCCGACTTCTGATCAATTCAATCAGAAAAATGTTCCCTGATTTCAAAACTTTGCCTGAAGTGGAGCTTGTAGATCCAGTCTCCAGTGTGGCAGCGGAGCGCGGATTCACCCTCTAGAACAGTGGTTCCCAACCTGAGGTCTGTGAGCCCCCAAGGGGATCATTAGAGATTGCAGGGGTCTGCACAATTTTTTCTGCGCTGAGGCTGTAAGACTTTTGATATATAATGCTTCATATTTTAGACACCTTATACAAGGAAAGAAAACTGTATAGATATTGATCTATCTTCAGTCATAATCTTTCTGTCTTAATGAGGTAAACTAAAAAAACAACACAAAATATATTTTTTTAAATCAAACTGTGTAGGTCACACCTGATGACTTAAAAATACAGATTTCTTTTGTGTGTAGCTGACCTCTGACTGTGTATTACACAAGCCACTTCATAGTCCAGCCTGGACAAAGCAGGCGTAAGTTCCGAGTTCAAAGATGTCGGTAATACAGACTTTCAGGCAAATGCAGCATTATAATATTTATAGGCAACTAGTCATCATATCTTCCACTCCATGAAACATTTATTAATACTCAGTAGTCCACATATTGTTGTTTAATGTATTTGTATAGCAGTAAAATGCATACATTTTAATCGATATATATGCAGCTGAAACAGGTAGCCTAGTGCATGTTTCAATAGGAACATTTTTATATATCATTATAATCATTTTGACCTTAAGTCAAAGTTTTTTGGGAAGATGTGTGGCTTAAGCTTTATTCTTTAATGTCATTTTTTAAATTACATTACTTTTACTTTTATACTTTAAGTAGTTTTGAATCCAGTACTTTACTTTTACTTGAGTAAAAAACTTGACTTAATACTTTAACTTCTTCAGAAGTCTTTTTAAACCCTAGTGTCTATACTTCTACTTGAGTCTATTGAATTAATACTTTTGACACCTCTGATCATTCAGCCCCCTGACTCCCTACCTACTCACCTTTATTCCTCTGAAACCTACAACTCTCTCCTTCAGTTTTTCAATAAAAAGGTCAATAGAATTAATCAACACCTCGGTCCACCTACTTTACTTTCCCCCTCCCCTCCTTTCTTTGATTTCTTCCAACCTTCATTCGTCTCTCCACCTTTAACCTCCCGTATCCCTCAAAAATATCCGACAGCTATCATCTTCTACAACAACTCCTTAAAGAATTAATTATATGAGCTATACCAACACAAAATTTCCCTCTGGGATCAATAAAGTATTTTTGAATTTGAATTGAATTTGATTTCCTCATTAAGTCCAAACCTTCCACCTGTCAGTTAGATCCTCTTCCTACAGTTTTGGTCAAATCCTGCCTTCCCTCTCTGCTCTCCCTTATAACAGTCATCATTCACTCCACATTGTCTTCTGGAATTGTTCCCACCCTCCTCAAATCCACAGTGGTCAGTCCTATACTGAAAAAAACCTGGTTTAGACCCAAATGACTTCAATAACCTTCACCCCATCGCCCATCTTCCCTTCATTTCCAAAATTCTACAAACAATCGTGGCGACCCAGCCATTCCCATCTCACCCGTAATAACCTGTTTGAACAATTCCAGTCCTCACCACAGGACCAAAACAGCCCTCATCAAAATCACTAATGACCTCATTATGGCTGCTGATTCTTGTTTAATTTCCATCCTCATCGATCTGAGTGCGGCCTTTGATACCATTACTCACCCCATTTTCCTCAATAGACTGTCTTCTTTAGGCATCACCCACACCCGGCTACACTGGTTTCACTCATACCTCACCGGCCATACTCAGTTCATCCAGCTAAAATCCTTCACCTTACAACCCTCCCCAGTCACTTCTGGTGTGCCCCAGGGCTCTGTCTTGGGGCCCCTCCTCTTCATAATTTATCTCCTTGCAATCTGCAATATCTTCCATGAAAATGGCATGAAGTTCCACTGTTTTACGGACGATACCCAGGTCTATATCGCCCGTAAACCAAACTCCACTCTCCCACCCTCCTCCCTCACCCACTGCCTCTCAGAAATCAAATCTTGGTTCACTTCAAACTTAACGGCAATAAAACTGAACTTCTTCTTGTTGGCACCAAAGCCACCATTTCCAAAACTGACAGCTTCTCCTTAACCATAGACAGCGCCACAGTTTCCCCCTCCCCTCAGGTAAAGCGTCTGGGTGTCATCCTCGACAGCTCACTTTCTTTTCATGCTCATATCAATAACATAACTCTGTCTACCTCCATCTTTGATCCATTAATCGCCTCTACCCCTCTCTCACACCTTACGCGGACGCCATTCTTGTTCAGTTTAGTCACTTCCCGTCTTGACTACTGCAGCTCACTTCTTTTTGGTGCCGCCCTCAAACTCCTCCATAAACTTCAACTGGTCCAGAATTCATTATCCCGCATCATCACCGGAACCCTCTCCTCTCACCACATCACCCCTGTCCTCCAGCAGCTCCACTGGCTTCCTGTTAAATTTAGATCCACTTTCAAGATCATTCTGCATACTTTCAAAGCCATCCACAACCTCTCTACCCCCATATTTATTAGATCTTATTCATATTACCGTTCATATCCAGCATGTTTTTGTTATTTCCCTGGTTCAACACAGCTGCCTCAAAAGATGGCTCGTTAGCAGGCTTCTGCAGAACTTTGAGGAGGCTGAGGAGGTAGTTGGACCATTTGAATCAGCTGTGTTGAAGCAGAGACATATCTAAATATGGCAGGACTCTAGCCCTTGAGGCCCGTAGTTGGACAGCTTTGCTTTAAAAGATACAATAAGATAAATAATTTGAATGTGTTACAACTTGTGAAAAAGAAACTGTGAAGGTTATGTTGCTTAGGGACTTCTTTTTGTTTTTTTTATTCTCCAAAGTCTTTGCATTGAAGCTATTACGGTGTTTAGATGCAATTTATCCAGCTTTAGACCTTTCTGGTAGGCAAAAGATATGATTGTTCAACGACCTGAAACAGTTCCCTTAACCTCTCACTCTTAGCAATCCTGAGAGGTTGGCAGTCTTTAATCATGAAATTCAACACTGGCTGGTCCAACTCATGCTTCCTGATAGCTTGATGGTCAAAAATGAAATGATAAAATAACATGTATTCATTGTGAATAAAGAGAACACGAGGAAGTTTTATAATGTCAGTATACCTGTATTTATCCAAGGTGCATAGTGTGGCCCCCTAATTTTCATGTTTTGCTCTGTGATGTCTCAGCTTTAAGACGTGCTTTTATTAATGTATGACAGGTCAGTTGAACAGATGCGACATTTAACCTGTGAAAAATAGTATGAATAATTAAAAACTAAGAGTAACTTTGAACTGGACTGAAATTCTGATAGATCAAGCAGAAACTGGGAGGTACAGGATAAAAACAATGAAATAAAAACAAATGCCTTATTTGCTGATATAAGATCAAAATGATCCCACATGATGGAAACCTTCCGTTTTCTTTCAAGCTTCAAGATGGAACGGTGGCTTTCCAGGAATAATTTTGGTTCAAAACATAGTTTTGGTATAGACGCATCCCATTGACACATGGAGGTGCTGCTCTTTTTAAACACTGTTTGGAGCTTCAGTGACAGGCTAAACAGTATCCGCATTGCTCATTTGAAAACTTCTTAAAGCGATACCTACACCGACACAGGGTCTCGCTCTATGAGCTAGATACATGCACTGACGCATCAGTGTTTCTCGACCCATTACTACAATCTAGAATCTCTAATCTAATAGGCCAACAGCTTGGTGAGAAGAGATCAGCTGTTGGAGCAATTATTACCTCCACAAGGAGGTAATCATTTCTTGCCCGTCTGTCTGTCAGCAACATAACTCAAAAAGTTATGGGCTGATTTGGATGAAATTTTCAGGAACTGTCCGCAATGGGACAGGGAACAACTGCTTCAATTTTGGGTTGATCCAACGTGAAGTTCGTATCCACCCACCGACCAGCGGTGCTAACCTCCACTCCTCTCCCGGGCCAGAGAGCTCACAAGCGTCTCCCCTCGCGCAGCAGCCCTGCTACAGTTGGACCATGTGCATCGCAAATTAATGAACGCAAATCTCCTCTCTGCTGGAACAGCACAAACAGTCATGCGTCTCATTAACAGACATTTGATTGGAAAAGTACCGAAAGTTAGAATTCAATAACATGGGGATGGGGGGGAAAGAGTGGCCCTGGCAGAGGTCTGTGCTTTCTGAGTGCTTTTCTAGTTTCCACATAAAATGACTCACAAGGCATTCATTCATACTAGAGACCACGGCAAATTATTGAAAGAAAAAATAATGAGATAATGAAACCTTTAAGTAGGACAATTTGCACAATTTGTGACTGCCAAATACTTTTTGCTCCACTGTAATTCAAAAGTTTTCTTTTTATAATTGATTGAATAACCTATAAAGAATATGCTCAAACTGAATTGGCTTCAGATAATCAGGGATTTTACACTAATGTCTAACCTTGTGGAGTTCTGGTATCCAAAGGAGAAAACATGGGCTCCCCTCTCTGCCATACTCCCTTCCACATCAGGAACAACAAAGTGGAGACCCCCTTTGGGTTGGTCTAATGAAAACTCAATATAAACCTTTAACACCTTCAGATCTAGACACAAAGAGAAACATGTGAAAGACACATTTTTATATAAGAGCCAAACTAGTGAGTCCTGTGAAAGCCACTGAAGGAAACTATGCCATCATCTCACCGTCTCCTTGTTTCCAGAGCTCAGACGGAACTTTGATCACCAGTTCTCCATTTCCTGCATCAGGATCCACAGCGCTTACAGCTGCTGTGTAGGCACTGGAGAAATAGTTCAGGTTCCGTCTATTCAGACACAAAGAAAACAATTGTTATCCTCCCGTTTCACTTTAACTGGAAAGCTGTAGAAAAATTTCCAGCTCAGATAAGCTGGCAGTAGAACCCAAACTGTCTTTAAAGATTTTATACAGCTGGGGGTCACTGAGGTTTAAATTCCCTCAAGTTTGAATTTACTGTGGTATTAATCCACACAGGATCAAAAATATACATATAGTTTTGGAATACTGGGAATAAAACAGTGTCCACCCCTACAAAGAACTCCCACATTACTACAGCTCCTCCACCATGCCTACATTTACTGCCGCTCACACTGTTCTTTAAGGGGCTGTGGCCAGATGTAACCAATTATGCTGCAACTCTGTCCCTTAGATACATCAGTCCAAGCACGAACTACAGTTTATAAATTATATGACAGATTGTGACCCTGCCCAAACCCAATTAATTTAGCAACCACAAGTGGATATTTTTTAACGTCACATCGACATATTTTCTTAAAGACTATCAGAAAATTGCAGGAAATACCTATAAATCTGTGCTTACACTGCAAAATGTCCTCAAGCTGGGAAAAAACGCCTAAAGGATTCTTAAACTTTTTCACATAAGAATTCCTGACCTTACCAGACTCAAAGCCCTGTTGCTATCAGGCCTTACATGGCATGAGTTCCTCGTATCTTTCTGACCTTTTATGCCAGTATGTCCCACCACATCATGTCCACTGAATTCTGGTCTTTTACATATGCCAAAAACTAAGAAAAAAACTGTAGGAGAGCATGCTTTCTCTTTTCGTGCCTCATCACTGTGGAACAACCTACCTCAGGACATTAGACTGGCAGCTCTGTGGAATTGTTTAAGGCTAAGCTGAAAACCCACATCTTCACTTTATCCTATGCATTTTAGGTTATGTTGTAATTCTGGTTTAATAGTGATTTTATTGCTTTTATAGTTTTGCATTTTCTTTCTCTATACTTACTTAGATTGTGTCACATATATTGTTTTGTACTGCTTTTAATATCCTGTGTTGATTATCTTGTAAAAACTGGTCAGCACTTTGAAAGTGGTATATAAATAAAGTTATAATTATTATTAAAAGTTTTCAGTCCTTTAGGTTCCTTTCAAAACACAAAATACTATAAGATACTCTACTACAAGATCACGGTACATATATAGCAGATATTTCTACAGTGGGTCAGCTTTAAATAAGGAAGTAAGTTTGGAAAGAAAGGAGGACTTTTAGACAATGGGATATGAAATAACGTCTGGAAAAAACAATACTTGTAAATACTTATCCAGACCAAGAAAATACCACATATTGGCACATTTTCCAGGCTACTCAGCAAGCATGTGTCTGTTAGTAGGCTGCTCCTTTCCAAAGCTGAAATAATCAGGTACGAATGGAGCAAAATTACAAAAGAATGAAATGGCGAACAGCTGAAACGAGCAGCATCCGATCTGACAGAAACCACTAACTCCAGGACCTAAAACACAAAGCTTGATTGCATGTTCCCCTTCTGTGAAACCTCCAGTTCTACTTACTGCTTGGACTCGTTGTGGCACACTTCCAGTGTGGGGTCATTGTAAATGAACGGAGCTTCGAGCTCATTGACCCGGACCCTGTAGATGCGGCACTGTTTACTGTTTAACTTGATCCTGTTCAAGTTGACCACTGTGGGGAAAATGGTCAGCTCCACGTAACCCTGCAGCATGGATGATAGGAGGAGGCAGAGGTCATACTGACAGTCACTTTGATGACTAGAAAAATACAAATGAATTGAAATTAATGTAGCTGCACAGAAATACTTCAAAGGTACTAAAAGAAAATATAATTGTAGCTTTGCAAGATATACAAAAAATGGCTTTGGAAATGAAAATAGGGAGCTCATCTCACTGGAAGACTATCATCCATCTTAACAGATAAACATGAATCCATTAATTATTGCCTCTTTTTCAGACAGAAAGAATGATGAATGGATGGGTCTTTAAGACAATTAGCTCCAGCACAAAGTCTGGAAACATTTCTAAACTGCTACCCTTTCTCCTGGTCTCCTTTCAGATCTGGAATGTGAAACCTCACACAGAAGACAGTACTCACAATGACAGATTTCCTTTGAAAATTGATGTTGTTGATGCACACCACCTGATGGGTCGTGAAAGCAGCAATAGAATACAATTACTCATAGGTAATGCGATAAACAGTAAATTTCAGCAAAATGGATCTCTGACTACTTACTATTTTGAACACAACTCTAAATCAATTATAAACTTATATTTTGTTTTTTTCCAAAGTAGAATATACTTATAATTTAAAAGGCCGTGGACTCTCGTATCCTTTATCCTTCTTCTTGTTCATCGTTGCTACTTGCTGGAGTTTGAATAAGTCATGCATCCGGGATGTTCCTCCTCACTAGGAGCTGCTGAAGACTCTCTAACCCTGGGGGAGACTTTCCATTAAATCGGGTTATATTAAGTATTGCATCAGCTCCGTGATGTTGCTCTCTTCAGAACCGCTGCAGACCCTCAGAGAAAGCTCTCATCACGCAGTGGCAAGTCTACAGCTGCTAGGCGCTCTGTTGTGGGCTCTCCCAAGATATGGGGTTGACTCTCGTCAAAACTTAGCTGAAGTCTTTCTCCCCAAAAAACAACCAAAATAAGCGATTAGCTCCGTTAAGCTGCTAGAAGACAACGGAACCGTCCCCTATTGATACAGCGAGGACACTCCGTAAGATTAAAGTAGCAATGTAGCTGGAGCTCTTCAGCGTTCCGCCATTTTGTTTATTGCCTTTGACCTGCCGCGTAAAAAACTACAAACAAGCAAACATATTTAAATATTTTTAAAATAACAATACAACATGCAAAACCTACAGCCACGAGAACTGAGCGGATACAATTAGACGTGTTACATTATGATTAATACTAATACTAAACATCTAAATTGCGTCATATGGGCGAAGCCTGCCTGGGAAGAAGAAGAAGAGGGAGGAGCTGTTTCTTCTTCTTCTTCTTCTTCTTCTTCTTCTTCTTTATTAGATTTATTGGCAGTTGGCCACCAGTATCGGGGCATTACCGCCACTTACCGGGCTGGAGAAGGAATCTTTGAGTATGATCAGAGGAAAACTCTCATTCAGAAAAAATAAAAAAGATGCCAATCACAACAAGTGCAATTACTACTTTTAAATGCGATTATATAAACCTGTATTTATCAGATATTGTAAAAGCTCTTTCCTAATTATTTTTGCTTGATTCTCCCAGAAGAGTGCAAAGTGACAGCACATTTTTTTCTTTTGCTATAACTGAACTAAGTCCATTCCTTTTCTCCGCATATTGATGACATTCTAATAAAACATGTTTTACAGTTTCAGGTTGTCCACAATAATCACATAACCCTGATTGGTGTTTTCCAATTCTCATAAGAGAATAATTCAGGCCTGTATGCCCAATGCCCAATCCTCATTCGAGATATGACAGTTTCTTCTCTACGGTTACCATCAATAACTCTCTTATATGGAACTCTCTTTTGGATACTGTACAAATTTCTTCCAGTATCACTATTGTCCCAACATTCCTGCCACACCTGTATGATTTTTGAATTAATGAGCGATTTTCCTTCTGCTCGATTAATTGGGACATGAATATTAATCTCTTCTGATCTCAACGCCTGTTTAGCCAAAATATCGGCTTCTTCATTACCATCTACGCCAACATGGGGAGGAATCCAAATTAATACTTCCTTTATATTTATATTAGTTAACTGCAACAGAAGGTAATACGCTTTATTCAATGTTTTATTCAATGTTTTAATACTCAGTAGAGCTGCTTGACTATCCGATGCAATAATATTTTTCTTCATCCTTCCATCCCAGTTGACAAGAATCCATTTCAGTGCAATTGCAATTGAGACCAATTCAGCTGCGTAAACAGCAATATATTCAGACAATCTCTTTCTGATACCCACCCCGTGACTTGGAATATTCACTGCAGCACCTGTCCTTCCACTACAAGGATCCTTAGACCCACCTGTATATAAAACCACACTATCTTCATATCTATTAATAAACTCTTGTACCACAAACCACTCAGAGGTACACCTGCTTCTTTTCTTCAAAGTCTGTTGTAAATATAAGTCTACATCTGGAACAGAAAATAACCATGGAGGGACAAGCGAGAATGGAACACTAGGACAAAACTTAAACTGAGTCAAACCAAACTCTTGAGCTTTTACATCCACAACCCATCCAAAACAAAAAGAAGTTACCTCCTGATGCTCCAGAGGAGCTGTTTTTTTCTTCTTCTTCTTCTTCTTCTTCTTCTTCTTCTTCTTCTGGTTTTATTGGTGGGTGGCAACTAGCGTCAGTTGCATTTCCGCCACCTACTGTGTAGGAGTGTGGGTCGTAGCAGGACAATACTGTAGTTAAAAATAATAAATAAATAAAAACACAAAAAAACCCTATATTCTTCTTATTAATCCGCTTTCTCTTAATAATTCCAAAACTAACCTATATATTTTTCCCAGCTCAATACATTCTTTGAACTCAATACCCCATATCCTTTTACTTTGAACTTTTCTTCTAACCTCTTCCTGTTTTCTATCTAGTGCAAACACATATTACATGTTCCGCTATTTCCCTGTCCTCTCCACAAACACATAAACCTGTAGGATGTTTCCCTATCAAATAAAGCATACTATTTAACGCTGTATGGCCCATCCTTAACCGTGATATAACAGTTTGATCTCTATTATTAATTTGTATAATATTCATTCTTCATACTTTTTCATGATAAAGATGCCGTCCTTTCTTTCCCTTATCCACTGATCCTGCCATTCGCCCATTATTTGTTTTTTAAGGAGCTGTTTTTTTGTTAGCTTTATTTAAAAGGGATGGTGGTAACAATGACACGGAAAATGACCATTTTGTTAACCTTTAGAGGCAGTTGTACAGTTAAGAACATGAAATAGTAACGAACAATTGTAAAGTGTAAAAAAATTTTTAATTACAATGCAATATTAGACTTAAGATACAAAAGGGGTAGTGAAAAGATAAACATTCTGTAAATGTTGAACGTACACTTATTTTGTGTGTAAAATGTAACATTCCTCATGCCAGGTCTCACCTATCAGTCTGATTTTATGCACCTGTGCCATGCCTGATTGCTTTCTCCACTCCACCTGTCTCTCTCACTATTTAAACAGCCCCTTGCCTCTGCTTCCCTGCCAGATTTTCGAACGCTCACGCCAGTAGATATCAAGCCTTTCGTTACTGATCTCCACCACCGACCTGTTTCATGTTCTCTGAGTTTCTGCCTTTGCCTAGCCCTCGTCTGACCTCGATTGCCTTTCTGACCTCCCAACGCCGAACCCAGCTTAAGACCCTGACCACCGATCTCTGCCTCCCCTGGATAAACTGATCTCCCGCCTGCCCGTGTATGACCTGCGCCTGTTTTCCGGTTTTTGATTCTGATCAGCCCAAGTGACAAGGTGGATATTTCAAGCTGTTGTTTAAGTATCCCCACTCAGGAGGAGAAGCACGTGGTGCACCTTTCCTGTCGCTCTTGTGAGCTTTCTAAGCCCCGCAGCAGCCTCCGCTCCTGACGTCACCGCCCCAGAGAATTCCCAGTCATCCTCCCCGCCGCAGGTTAGTGAAAACTGCAGATCAACGTCTACATTCTTCCCCCCCGATTCGCTAACCAATAACCTTCTCTCTTCAGAGCCAGAGTTCCAGCCTGCAGAGTCTTTTGCACATTTATAATCTATTGTTTAATAAAACCTCCTCCTGAGTTATTGCTCACTCCTGTGTTGTGGCTGAATTTTGGGTCTTCCTTGTGGTCCGTGACAGTAAAATCTGGCCATAATGGACCCATCGCCCACACAGGAGTGGCGTGCAAAAGTAGAGGCTAGTGTTGGCCAACTGGAGACAAATATGCAACAGATGATGTCTATGTTAAGCAGGATGACGGCTGTGACTGCCCCGCCCACTCAGTCGGCTACGACTTCTCCTACTAAGCAGCAGTATGTCTCACCAATCCATGAGCCACGTCTTACTCCTCCTGAGGTGTTTAGTGGGGAACCAAGTCAGTGTCGGGCGTTTTTAACCCAGTGTGAGATACACTTTGAACTTCAACCCTCCTCCTTCCCCACAGAACGTTCAAAGGTGGCCTATGTTATCTCCCTTCTGTCTGGTAAAGCTAAGCTCTGGGGAACGGCTGAATGGCAGAGGGATGCTGCTATTTGCTACAGGTACAGAAACTTCTCTCAGGAGCTCATCAGGGTTTTTAATCCCATTTTACCTGAGCGGGAGGCTGCTCGAGGTTTGCTGACCGTTAAACAGGGCAGAGGGAGGGTGACTGAATATATTATTGACTTTCACTCCCTCTCTGCAGAAAGTAACTGGAATGAGGAGGCTTTGTGTGATGCTTTTTACCAGGGCCTCAACGAGGAAATAAAGGATGAGCTAGCCACCCGTGATGCCCCTGTGGACCTGGTCGAACTGGAGTCACTCGCCACTCGTATTGATCTGAGGCTCCATGATCGCAGACAGGAGAGGAGTCGCTCATACCAGGTACGACGCCCACAGCCTGCCATCAGGTCCTCCCCTGGTCCCTCCATGCCTTCGGCTAGAACTGAGCCACCCATTGCTGATTCTACAGAACCTATGCAGATTGGCCGGTCTAGACTGTCACCCCAAGAACGGGAACGAAGGTTACGCAAAGGGTTATGCTTTTATTGTGGAGGGGAGGATCATCAAATCCGTCAGTGCTCGTTAAAAGGCCAGGCTCAGTAGGTAGAAAGAGGCTTCTACTGAGCCATAATTCACTCCGTAAGTCCTCTCCAGTCAGTTTAATCGAGGCTCAGTTGATGGTTAATGGGACATCAAAGAAAGTTTCTGTCCTTGTGGATTCTGGAGCTGACACGGAGTTTATGGATTGTGATTTGGCCAACGGTCTGGGGATCAAATTACAACCTACCCCTAGGGCTCAAGATGTGATCGCCATAGACGGTCACGTTCTTCAACGCATAACATTAGAGACGATGCCAGTGAGAGTTATTATTGGGGGTAACCATCATGAGACGGTGTCCTTTCTAATCATCAAGTCCCCTGACCTTCCCGTGATTTTTGGAGCTTCTTGGCTCAAGAAACACAACCCACACTTAGATTGGAACAAGGGTGTGGTGCAGACCTGGTCACCGGGGTGTCTTAGTACGTGTTTGCTGTCGGCCCATGTTCCTAGTCAAAACCCTGGTGAGATTCAGGAAGTTTTTCCTGACCTGTCCAAGGTGCCACCAGAGTATCATGACCTCAAGGAGGTTTTTAACAAGCACCGTGCTTCCTCTCTTCCCCCCCCATAGGCCCTATGACTGTGCCATCGACCTCCTTCCTGGTACATTTCCCCCTAGAGGACGTCTGTATTCCCTCTCTGCACCTGAGAATCAAGCCATGAAGAAGTATATTGAGGAATCTTTACGTGCTGGCATCATCCGGCCTTCTTCGTCCCCTGCCGGAGCTGGGTTCTTCTTCGTGGGAAAGAAGGATGGCTCACTTAGACCCTGTATTGATTACAGGGGGCTCAACGAAGTCACAGTCAAAAACAGATACCCTTTGCCCCTTATGAACACGGCATTTGATCTCATTCAAGGAGCCAGGATTTTCACTAAATTAGACCTCAGAAACTCCTACCATCTGGTTCGTATCAGGGAGGGGGATGAGTGGAAAACAGCTTTTAACACCCCAACAGGGCACTATGAGTACCTGGTCATGCCGTTTGGCCTAACCAATGCACCAGCTGTGTTTCAGGCTCTAGTTAATGACGTGCTGCGGGACATGATTGGTCAGTTTGTGTTTGTCTACCTTGACGATATACTAATCTTCTCGAAGGATCTTGCCTCACATCAGCAACATGTCCGTGCTGTTATTCTCCGTCTCCTACAGAACAACCTGTTTATTAAGGCAGAGAAGTGCGAATTTCACCAATGTACCACTTCATTCCTAGGTTTCATCATCTCCCCTGATCGCGTTTCCATGGACCCCTGCAAGGTGGCCGCAGTGAAGGATTGGCCTATCCCTCAGAGTCGGAAACAGCTTCAGCGGTTTCTAGGCTTTGCAAACTTCTACCGCCGGTTTATTCGGAACTACAGTGCTGTAGCTTCACCCCTTCATTCCCTTACGTCACCCAAGAACAAGTTTAGCTGGAACGATCGAGCAGATCAAGCCTTCACCAAGCTAAAATCACTGTTCACTTCAGCACCAGTACTCCACTCCCCAGATGCTACCCGTCAGTTCATAGTGGAGGTCGATGCCTCTAATACAGGAGTAGGAGCGGTGTTAAGCCAAAGGACACCTATGGGAGCTATTCATCCATGTGCCTTCTTTTCCAGAAGTCTATCAGCTTCAGAACGAAACTACGACGTGGGGGATCGAGAGCTGCTGGCTGTCAAGTTAGCCCTGGAGGAATGGAGGCATTGGTTAGAAGGAGTCAAGGAGCCCTTCATTGTTTGGACCGACCATAAAAACCTGCAGTACCTCCGGTCTGCCAAGCGATTAAACCCCAGACAGGCCAGGTGGGCTTTGTTTTTTAGTCGCTTTAACTTCTCCTTATCCTACAGACCTGGAGAGAAAAACACCAAGCCTGATGCCCTCTCTAGGATTCATGAGGATCAGGTCCAGGAGGAGCCAGACTTTATCCTGCCCCATCCTGTACGGTTAGCAGTGTCTCGACTCGAGCTAGAGGAAAGAATTAAAGAAGCCCACCGGCAACATCCAGTCCCTGAAGGGTGCCCCAAGGATCGCCTCTACGTTCCAGACCACCTAGTGCCTGAGGTACTTACTCTTTGCCATGGTTCTCGTCTCTACTGTCACCCAGGGATAAACAAGACTTTGTCAGTGGTTCGGGACAACTTCTGGTGGAAGAACATGTCCCAGGATGTCAAGGACCTTGTTTCTTCATGCCGGGTGTGCTGCCAAGCTAAGTCCTCCCGTCGATCACCCTCTGGATTACTACGTCCACTGCAAATCCCTCATCGTCCTTGGTCTCACCTCTCAATGGACTTTATTACAGGTCTGCCCTCCTCTAATAACTTCACCACTCTCCTCACGGTCGTTGATCGTTTTTCTAAGATGACCCATTTGGTTCCCTTGGTCAAATTGCCCACATCCAAGCAACTCGGAGAGATTTTAACCCGTGAAGTTTTCCGTCTTCATGGCATCCCTGTTGACATAGTCTCTGACCGTGGTCCTCAGTTTGCCTCTCGATTCTGGAGAGAGTTTTGTAACCTCCTAGGGATCCAACTGAGCCTTTCCTCTGGTTTTCATCCTCAGTCCGATGGGCAGACGGAACGTATTAATCAGGAGGTAGAGACTAAGCTTCGCATGCTGTGTGAGCAGGATCCCACAAGCTGGTCTCAGAATCTTCCCTGGGTTGAATATGCCCTCAACTCTCTTCCTTCATGTGCCACAGGTTTGTCCCCTTTTCACATTGTTTATGGCTTCCAACCTCCAGTGTTTTCCCTACAGGAGGTTGCAGCCAGAGTCCCCTCTGCTCATGCAGCAGCCAGGAGGTGTCAAAGGGTTTGGAGGAGGGCTCGTAGGGCCCTACTTGCCTCTTCGGTTGTTTATACCAGAGCTGCTAACCGTCGCCGAACTCCTGCTCCTGCATACCAGGAGGGGCAGAGGGTGTGGCTATCCACGAAGGATCTTCCGCTTCGCTTAGACTGTCGCAAGTTGGCTCCCCGCTTCATTGGCCCATTTCCTATCTCCAAAGTGGTCAATCCTGTTGCTGTTCGTCTTCACCTCCCAAGGAATCTCAGGGTCCACCCAACCTTTCATGTATCTAAGGTTAAACCTGTATCTGTATCTCGGTTCTGTCCCCCCTCCAGACCCCCGCCACCCACCCGGTTCATAGCTGGTGGCCCAGCGTTCACTGTGCGACGCCTTCTCCGGTCCAGAAGATGGGGCCGGGGGCTGCAATACCTGGTGGACTGGGAGGGGTATGGTCCTGAGGAGCGTTCCTGGGTTCCCGCTCGACACATTCTGGACAAGTCCCTCATTCTGAACTTCCATCGTACCCATCCTGACCAACCTGGTGGTCCGTCGGGAGCCGGACCTTGAGGGGGGGGTACTGTAACATTCCTCATGCCAGGTCTCACCTATCAGTCTGATTTTATGCACCTGTGCCATGCCTGATTGCTTTCTCCACTCCACCTGTCTCTCTCACTATTTAAACAGCCCCTTGCCTCTGCTTCCCTGCCAGATTTTCGAACGCTCACGCCAGTAGATATCAAGCCTTTCGTTACTGATCTCCACCACCGACCTGTTTCATGTTCTCTGAGTTTCTGCCTTTGCCTAGCCCTCGTCTGACCTCGATTGCCTTTCTGACCTCCCAACGCCGAACCCAGCTTAAGACCCTGACCACCGATCTCTGCCTCCCCTGGATAAACTGATCTCCCGCCTGCCCGTGTATGACCTGCGCCTGTTTTCCGGTTTTTGATTCTGATCAGCCCAAGTGACAAGGTGGATATTTCAAGCTGTTGTTTAAGTATCCCCACTCAGGAGGAGAAGCACGTGGTGCACCTTTCCTGTCGCTCTTGTGAGCTTTCTAAGCCCCGCAGCAGCCTCAGCTCCTGACGTCACCGCCCCAGAGAATTCCCAGTCATCCTCCCCGCCGCAGGTTAGTGAAAACTGCAGATCAACGTCTACATTCTTCCCCCCCGATTCGCTAACCAATAACCTTCTCTCTTCAGAGCCAGAGTTCCAGCCTGCAGAGTCTTTTGCACATTTATAATCTATTGTTTAATAAAACCTCCTCCTGAGTTATTGCTCACTCCTGTGTTGTGGCTGAATTTTGGGTCTTCCTTGTGGTCCGTGACATAAAATTAAGTATTTTGTCTAACAGGGGGACACGGAAAAGACATCTGCGTGAGGAGGCATGTGGTCTTTAGGGTTATGTTCCGGCTGATAGATGACTTGCATGTGACCTTTAAAAATTATATTCCTGCTTAATATATGACTTGTTTAGAGTTCCTACAAAGTGCACAAAGTTGTTTTACGGGGGTCTGATTCTGCAGGGCATGTGAAAACACATGGCAACAGTAATCAATCAAGAAGAGTGTAGTACATCACGCGTTGCCTTTTGTGAAGAACCATGGACCATTATTCTGTGAAAAAATGTTTGGGACGGGGGTTGAACTTGTGTTTCAATAAAAGCTATGCGAAGATGCAGAAAGATTGCTCAGTTGATCGCTGAGCCCGTCTGCAGACGTTCTTCCATGGCAAAATTCATAACTGTTGTCTGTTCCTTCTTATTGCTCCTTTTTACAGAAATGAACGAACACGCTGGAAGGTGAAACAAGAGCATGAGAGCTCCTATCCTGAGAGAGTCAGAAAATTAAATTGGTGTCTGTTCCTTTAAAGGAGGCCTTAACTTAGATTGACAAAAAATCACCTCCAACAATTGGTGACCCCGACGTGATTTCTGGAGGAGCAAAGGAAAATGTGAGTTGGGAATAATAAGATTTTGTTGAAATTGTTGTGATCAACAGGCAGTGGAGACCGAAGGACGGAATTGACCCTGGTCTGAAGTCATTTGGTAAGCGCTGCCATTTAAGAGGCGCACATTGAATAATCCAAATTAAATTCTGTCTGTAGTTCTCCAGAAAATGTTGATTTTGGTTTCTATTGAGGTAAAAAGACGCTGACCGGGTTGGTATTCTTAGGGTGTGGCCTGCCCTAGGTAAGCTGGGACGCCTCTTACTGAGCGCTTGCGTGGCGGGAACCGCAAGAAGGCCGAGTTAGAGGTGAGATCTACAAAGTCTTCGAAAAAAAGAAAAAGAAAAAAAAAAGAACCCAGGTCAGTGCGGATAGATGACTATAATAAGAGTTGTGGAGTTGTAATAAAGAAACAGACACAGTTAAGGAGTGAATGAGAGTGTGAGTGGGGAGAGCTGACATAGAAATAATCTCTAGGGAGATTGTTTTGCACCTCTGCAGCATAAAATCTTTAGCGGAGTAGTCAAGGAGAATCTAAAACTCTGTCTGGTCTGCGGCTGGATATTTCTAGATCACTCAGAGGGATTTATTTAATTTTCTCCTTAAAACTACCCACATACCTGATTGAGCTTAACATATTGACATAATGGCAGAAAATGTTGGGGTAGAGTACCAGGCTACTGAGGTCCTCTAATAAAGTTGTAAGCATATGCTTAACAATTTGTGATATGTTGTGTTTTGTTATCGTTCGTTGGTGTATATGTTACATGTTATGAGAATTCACCTAGGGTGTAAATATATTTAGATAAACTGCTGCAGTATGTATTTACAGATTACTGATTCATGTATAGAAGTTATGTGTTAGATGTTGAAAAGTCCAGCTTCCTCTGACTGTGAAAGAGATTTAAGGGGCAGAGGTCATGCTAAACAAGGGGAGAGCTGGTGTGTGTGTGTCTGATTGCAGCCGCAGCTTCTCTGGCCCCTCTGTGTCTCTAACTGAGGGCTGATAAGAGATGTGTGTAAATTTCTGATGGAAAAAGTAGTTTTGAGAAAGATGGAACTATGGTTTGGGTTAGAAGTCAACGGTAAAGAAGGTGTATTGAAGTAGTTATGGTGAATTGAGAGTTTTATTTGCAAATTTCTATAATTAGATACTGTGCAGATAATTGTTTCTCAGTAATTGCTGGAGCCACGTGCATGTATTGTTTGAATCGTCCAGGGATAAATTGAGTTGTAAGTGTCTTACATTGGAAAAGGTATGGATGAGAAGGATTGACAGAAAAAACTGAGGAAGACAGATTTTTATTTATTTATTGTAAATATTTACAAGTTAGATGAATGCTTTCTGGAGTATTTTTTTGTAACTCTCACTGTTGTTTATAGGAACTTATAGAGGAGAAATAGGGGGTAAAAATACTACTTATGTAAATATACATAGTTATAGAGTCATGAATAAATCCTAAATTTTAAAAATAATATTATGATTCTGATAACTTAGATGTTCACCTAACATGGCAAGTCAAACATGAAGAAGGAATGTCTTATAAATTTTAATAGGTCTAGATTTTGAAATAGATGCTAAACAGCTTTATGGGCTTGGCCCTTTTGAACAAAGCTAGAATTTATCGAAATGTTAAAAAATGCAGTAGATTTAATAGAGAATTGATAGACTGCCTTAAATCACAGTTCATCATATTTTGTTAATCAATTTTTCTTTTACCTTTTAAACCTTCTGCCTGTCCCAAAGATAATATAGGCTTTAAATTCCCAATAAGGGAAATTATTTGCAAGGAAAGCACAGCTGTAGGTTTTCTTCTTACTCTGATAACAGTATGATGCTGCTGATGGTTAATTTTTATTCCCTTCCTAAGTTGTGCAGAAGTTTCTTAAATATTTCAGCCCAACTGATACAGTTCATAGAGTACTACACTCTAAATTCTCACAAAGCTTACTCTTCATGATTTACTTTGATTTCATAACTTCTGTACAGACAGGAGTTATGCAGACCCCCCTAACAAGGGACCTGAACATTAGCCCCATGGACCCTAAGGTTGAAATACTGAAAATGCATTAATCACTCATCTGAGTGTGGGTAGTGGTCTTGAAAAGTGGCGATTGAACTAGATCAGATCAAGTATATACAGAAAAAATGAATGAAGCACTGATTGCTTGTCAATAGGCAATATTAAATTTATAGTCACATGAGTTATGAATAAAATGTTTACAAGTTTTGGAATACCCCACAAGTGCTTTCTAAGCAGCCAATTTGAACATATAATGCTAATAGCCTGTACAACAGAAAAAGCCTATTTTTCATTGAAAATGCCACTGTGTTTTATAACATTATGTAGAATCTAGCAGGGACTACTCTTTTAACCTAATTAAAATGATTTTATGATATCTACCAAAATGAAAATAAGTAACTCTAACTAAATTCAGATGTTTTAAATGATACTTGAAGACTGAGATACAATACATGTGCCCAAAGCTGCCGAGTTAGAAATTAAATTAATCACTTTTGAGTATGACAAATTTCCTTAACTAGGTTATTATGATTTGCTTTATTTATTATGATGCACTGTTAGTTTTTACAGTTGAGATGAAAAAAGAGAGAAAGGAAATGTCTTGTGGCATGCATAACTCTGCCCAAACCCACCCTAACTTAAAGGCCCCACGGGCAGTTCCATGCCCTCTGTGTTATACTCCAGTTCAGAAATCAGATTACAATTAAAGGGGAAGGTTTGAACCAGATTAGTTTTCAATATATGTGTTTAAGTTGAAGTTGGGGTGGATGCGAAAGGGAAGAGCCTGTCACCTCTGTGGTATGAAGGGTTGGAGCCCAGAAATGTAACAAAAGCAGAGATATGGTCACAGAGGGGGACCATGTGAGCGAGAGGAAAAAGCCAACCCGCCCACATGCTACAGAACTTTGCTGAATGGAAATTAGAGCTTTGATCCCAATCAATAGGGACACACTCCCATGAAACAGCCTGACAAATGCGGAGGAGCCACAAATCTCCTGTCATGTGGTAAATTCCATCGCGGACTGAATTGCTGAACTGTGTGACTGATTGTTGGATTCTAAATGAGTTTAACGGACACTGCTTGGGGACATACATGCTTAATGTCTCTACAGCTATCATGCTCAGTCTGGTGTCTGAGAAAAACCTGGACTGCCTGGAGGTGTCACGGCTATTAGGTTATGAACACACATATGTGTTGCCGCATCTGATCCTTCCTGTGTCACTGTGATCACAAATATTGTAAAATTTTCAAATTAGAACTGGATGATAAAGAGTGGGTAATTATGTTTGATTGCATTTTTGTGGGATAAAGAGGATGTTGCTTCTGCCACCATGCTAACACCTGATCAGTTATTGTACTATATACTGTTGTATTCTACTTTTTTGAGGCTATTTTTTAAAATGCAGTACATATGTTTTAATTATATCTTTTTTAAGCTTTAGAAGTAATAGGCCTGTTTATATTATTCAGGGTAGTAAAACATGACTCTTTTACCAGTATTTTATAGGGTTTAAGGTTTTAAGTAAACAAACTCTTGAGTAAAGATATGAACTGAAAGCAGGGAGGATCAGTTATAACTCTAGTTCATGTTACAACCCGAGTTCATGGTACGGTCAGGAGACCTGGAGAAAATAAATGACCTGTCAAGATGTAGAAGGAGGAGAGAGGAGTCATGTGATATGTTCTTTGTTCTTTTGGAAATAAAAATGGTACACCCTTGTAGAGAAGCGAGTCAGATCTGTTCTGGCTCCCATCTGCAGGTGCGTCCTTTGTGAAACAGATATCTGTTTGTGTGTGTTGTTTTACTCTCTGTCTCTCAGTTCTGGGTCTTATTTTGAAACAGTTCCCGCTGGGGTTTTGGAGTTCGGCGCCCCCACCTCTCTGACTAAAAAAAGTGAGTTGCAGAGGACATTATGATAAGAAGCCGACAATACTTATTGATGATTGATGATACCGGGTCGGACCCTTCGGTCAGCAGACCAACGCCTCTTGCAGGTCCCAGGGGCTCGGGTGAGGGCACATGGAGAACGTGTATTCTCGCTCTGTGCGCCTCATCTTTGGAACCAGCTTCCTCTGGCAGTGAGGATGGCCCCCTCTCTTTCTGTTTTTAAATCAAGCCTGAAGGCTCATTTTTATTCTTTGGCTTTTAATTTGGCCTAGTCTGCTATGTCCCTGTTTTATTTCCTTTTGTTATTTCATGGTATTCACTGTGCTATTTTAATATTTCTTTTGGGTGTTTGGCTGTATATGTTTTTTAATACTGTACAGCACTTTGGTCGGCCTCGGCTGTGTAGAAATGTGCTTTATAAATAAATTGGTATGGTATGGTATGGTATGGTATGAAGCAGTAACTCATGTTTTCTTAGAAGTACATCCAAACAAGGGACTTGGGTCTAATTACAAAGAAGACTTTGGTCTAACTACATGAAATTCAAGGTGATAAATGAATGGGACATGAAACATTTGATAACAAATATAGATGGAGATTGATCTACAATCCCGGTGTTTATTGAACTAAAATACTTCTCTGTAACAGGCTGCAAATTTAGTCACACCTGATTAAAGAAAAAAGAAACGTTTATAATTGGATGTTTCTGAAACAGATCGGTTGGTAAATGGAGTTATGTTTCAGAAAAAGGTAGTTAAAAAAGTATTAGTAAAAAGTAATAGGCTTCATCAGCTCAGAAAATGAATAAAAATAGACGATGTGGTAAAATCTTATAAAACTATAAGTTTAATAAACTTCGGCTGTTAGCAACAGACATGAATTTTTTTTTTTAATTAGATAGATTAGGTATCCTTCCTTTAACCACATTTATCACATTAGAAATTCATATACATGTATATTAACATATTTGGTGCCAGTTACTATAGAAGAAATTGTGTTAAATAATCAATTTTATATTTAACATCTAAATAAATAATATAGAGGTATGGTTGATGAAAGAAAAACCTCCAAAAAAGTGTGTCTCAAGAGAAACTAACATTGTTCAGATGAAGATGAAGTGTTTAATCCTTTCACTGAGTAGTGGAATTTGGACGTAGTAGGGATTCAATTTAAGTTACTTTAGGTTTACTATACTTAAACTTTGGCCATGATCTAAAACTGATGGACTTCTGAAAGGCGATCACTTTTACTCTAGCTTGATGCAAAAGAAATAAATTCATTAAAAGGAATCTGCAAGAAAATATAATTAGAAAAAAATATTTTACATTATGTTCTTTAGTACTTAAAGTAAGCCCTTCTATATATTTTAAAGAAAAGCTCTTTATGGTCTAGGCTGTTTCCAGTATTGTTCATTTTTGATACAGGATTTTTAGGGTGTGTTTTGCATCAAAGATGATTTCTGTGATTTCGACATAAAGCAAAAGTAACAGCTTTTTCTACAGATAGACCGAATGTTTGTATGGTCAGTCTTGTGCGGTTTTGTTGTTCTCTGTGAGAGATTTGAGGGTGTAGATGGAAAGGAGTTGTATGAGACAGTTGACTGTTTTAAATGATGATAGGGATTTTCATTACAACTGTTGCCTATGATTTCTGTTAGTTTGGATATTATGATTTAGTGATGTTTGGTTATAATTTTGAAATTGGCAGTCTAAATAATAGTTTGAATTTGTGTTAGTGTGGCCGATCAGTGCGGCGCTACTTAGGACTATGAGGTGAGTAATAGATTTTTAAAGAGGACAAGTGCATAAGCAATTAATATCAAATTAGATCCAATTATGGATAAAGCAAACAGAAAAGGTCCAGGGTCCGGCTCCTGACCCTTGTGAAGCTGACTGGGTTTGGCTGAAGGTGCTGAAAAGGAAGTGGTCAGAGCCAAGGTGGAGCGGTCCATTCCAAGTGACTGCAAGGGCCAGACATGCTGTCCAGCTGAGAGGAAAAGGTTCCACCTGGTTCCATTGGTCACAGTGTGCTCCCGCTCCTGAAACCTCCCGGTCCCTGCAAGATGCCCAACAAGATTTACATGACAACGCTGTCACAAAAGAGGGTGAGTGAGGTTTTGACTGAGTCCACAACGGTGAGGCAAAGCCAACAGGAGGCGGGACCTTTCTCACCCAGAAGATTTGTTTTGGGGATAATAATCTATATGTGCCAGTGGGGTGAAATGTCAATTATTTAATTGTCATCTTAAAAGTGGGTTAATACAGAAGAGGAAGGATCGCTCAAAATCATCACATCACCAGCCCAAAAGTGACCCCTGCAGCTGCCTGCTGTTCAAAGAGGGTGAGAGGACATCGGGGGTCTGAAGAAAAATATAAAACAAAACCTTTAATAAGAAAAGAACATTTTTATCTACATTTTATTCTAATTACATTTTCATTCTATTCAATTTTATTACATATTCTATTCAGTTATTCTAAAATTCAAAAAAAGAAATGTTTTCCTTATAAGGTATATTTTGCTGAGTGTACTATTATTATTACAATTTATTCTTATATTCATAACCATTGATATTGCCAGCATTTGCTTATTTTTATCCTAGTAATACGTTTTTCTATGTTCAATTAACAATTGTAGTGCTCACATTTTACTATTTGATTTAGTATTCATATATGAAGGTTTTTGTTAACATTTTTGCATTCCTTATTTTTTGTGTATTATCTAAAACAGGGGTTGAGGGCATCTTTAAAGGTCATACCTAACAATTTAGTCGACACGTTGTAAAAACGTACCATATTGGAAAGTCTTATCGGTCCTTGGGCTCATCTGTTTTACAGCTTGGAACATTATTTTAATGTTAGATTGTTCCTGGCCTTATCAAGGCCTCCCTCCGTGCCAAAATGATACCAATTCTAGCGCTAGCCCTCACCATCGCGTCAAACGTTCGCTACAACGTAGAGCAATAAAGAAAAACTGGTATGAGATCACCTCCATTTTAATCTCCTTAGCAGTTTTCACATCAGTTATGACTCTGTGTGGATGTTGTTGGCCTATGATGCAGCAGCATGCATGGAACGCATGGGTAACTCCATGTCCCACCTGATGCTTGCTTCCCTACAGGATGCTGAACTGGATGCTTCTGTCTATAATTTCAGTGATGCTTCCCTACAGGCATTTGCACTGATGTCTAGAGAGTTGGGGCGGCTAATGTCTACTCTTGTTCAGGCTCACCGCCAGGTCTGGTTGGTACAATCCCCTCTTACTGAGGCCTGCAAGAGAACCCTCCGCAGTGTTCCGGTGGAGCCGGGAGAGCTGTTTTTGTTCCGCGGCTCTGGAAGCGCTTGAGCGCATGGTCCAAGCCGGAAGGACTCGACAGCAGCAGTCCGGGCTTCAGAGGAGTGTGCCTCCTCCTAATAGGCCTAGGGTTCCTGTCATCCACACGCTTACCCGAGGGGCTACCTTAGGCCTCAGCACAGACAGATGCAGACCTTTCGGGCACCCGAGGAACTACCCTCTGGGCAGCCTCGCCCCTCATATGCTGCCTGTCATACCCCCAGAGACTTTAGAGGCCGGGGGCACTGTGCTGAGGCCGGGGGCCGGCCATCGGCAGTTTTTTCGAGCAGCAGCTCAGCTATTGGGCTGCTTCTAACAGGGACCCGTGGGTGCTTTCCACCCTGACCCATGGGTACAAACTTCAGTTCCAACATCGGCTCCCAACCTGTGGCCGGGTCAAGATGACCATCATATGCGACCCAGCAAAAGCCCAAGCCCTCGCCCAGGAGTTGTCTGCTCTCCTGGACAAGGGTGCCATCGAGCCAGTAGATCCCCTATTGCACCCCGGGGGGATTCTACTCAACTTACTTTCTGGTAGCAGAGAAAGATGGTGGACTCAACCCTATCCTAAACTTGAGGGGTCTCAACAGGTTCCCGGAGGTCCTGAGGTTCCACATGCTAACCACTGCACAGGTTATATGTACAGTTACCAGAGGGGAGTGGTTTACATCAGTAGACCTGAAAGATGCCTTCTTTCACGTCCCTATAGTGCCACACCATCGGCAGTTTCTGCGGTTTGCTTTTCAGGGGCATCATTTTCAATTCAGGATTTTCCCATTCGGTCTCTCCTTTTCCCCTTGGGTGTTCACCAGGTGTCTGACGGCGGCCCTCTCACACCTGCAGTCGCGGGGCATGAAGATCCTCCCTTATCTGGACAACTAGCTCGTCTGTGCACCATCCCAGTCTCAGGTGGCCCTGGACATGACATGTCTTCTCGCCCATGTGGCCTACCTGGGTCTCCGGGTGAATTTCACAAAGAGTTGCCTGGTTCCGTCGCAGAGCACGCTCTTTCTCGGGGTTACTCTCAATTCAGTCACCATGAAGGCTTGCCCGTCACCACAGCGGGTGGATGACATCCTCCACCTCCTTCTCCTGTTTCGGGAGGGTAGGCAGTTGCGCTATGTGGAGTTATTGCACCTCCTAGGGAAACTGACGGCTGCTGCTACCATGGTTCCTCTTGGACTGCTGTCGCTGCGTCCCCTCCAGAGGTGGTTGCAAACTTTTCATCTGGATGTGAAGTGGCAACGGCACAGGTGACTCAAGGTGTCACGCCACTGCATTTTTGCTCTGGCCCCGTGGAGGGAGAGGTTGTTTCTCCTCCAGGGCGTGCCCATGGGGTCCCTTGCATCCCGTCAGGAAACCAACACAACGAACGCCTCCCTCTCAAGGTGGGGTGCTGTGTGGCAGAACCCTACAAATCAGGGTAAAGAAAATGAAAAAAAACTCTGATGCCGTAAGGCATCAGAATTTTAAGGCACTGGCTCACTTATGATTGCTGCTGACCTCTTACCTCTATCTTTCATTTAGGCCTCTAGGTAGCCCTGTATCCAATCCGTCTATCCAAATACACTCAGCCCGTTTTCTCTGGGCAGTAGACCACGATGGGTTGCACTGCAGGATGGTGGCCACTACTGCCCTCCAGCCATGCTGCACAAAATGGCTGACCAGTGGAGTTTGCATCTCCTTCCCGTGCAGAATATTGTGTCGGTGTTGAGTAAACCTGGTCAGTAGTGTGTTACCAGTTTCACCCACATATTGAATGTTACAAACTTTACAAATAATCAAATATACACAATTCTTGGATTCAGGATGAGCAAAGGCATCTGTTGTATATACATAATTATATTTAGGGGAAATGAAAATGAACCGGTAAAATACCGGGGAATGCACTGGCCAGACACACATTTCACCACAGTGCTCTATAATAAATAAATATGTTTTTTAGTTTAGTTATGTTTACCCTCTCTTTCCCTTGCTTCCTTTTAATTAGAATTGGTTTTCTTTGTTCTGCTTTTCTGTTGCTTTTTACATGTACCTTTTTAACGACGTTTCGACTCCTTTTTGTGTCTTCTTCAGGTTTTGGTACATATCCCCTCTGTCTTTCTTTGTTTGTTTCTTTGGTTCCTTTTGTCCCTTCTTGCAACTTTAATTTAGTTTAGGCACCCCCTTGTCTGTTCCACGTCCTCTCCTTTTGAGTTCCATCCTTGTACTGTGTTGAGTTTTCTTCTGTGGCTTGTCTTCTGTGTGATTAAATTATCTTTCTATTGAGTTTTTGGTGTGATTGTTTTATCTTTATAACGAACTTAAAACATGACTAGGGTTAGGGTTCTAGGGGAAATGGGTAAAAAAGCACTTAGGATTAGAATAAATAAACAGGATGGGGCTAAAGAAACAAATTGGGGTTAAACAAACATGGCATAGTTGCCTTTAGGAGACACTGTGGCTAGGGGGTAAGGGGGTAAGGGTAAGGGTAAGGGTAGGGTAAGGGTAGGGTAAGGGTTAGGGATAGAGAACTGACCCCTCCTCCCGTAGGAGAAGGGAGGTGCTCGGTCCTTCTCCCGGGGACCCCCACGCTCCATGGCCCGGGATTGCCATGAGGGACGCGAACGCCTCCCATGACGCACCACGGTCCACCCGTCCCCACGATCGTCAAAATCACCCATGAGGGTGTGAATAGATATATATTTTTTTAAAATAATATGTGCAAATGAATGTAATGTATATGTATGTTTTTAAATAAAATGTGCAAATGAGTGTAATGTATAATATGTTTTTAATGTATTATGTGTTTTCGAATAAAATGTGTAATGAGTTATGTGTTTTTAAACTAAATGATTGTGTTTTTAATGAATTATGTGTTTTTAAATCAAATGTGTAAATGAATGTAATGTATTTGTAAAATGTGAAAATAAAAAAATTTTTTAAGAAAAAAGAAAAAAGAAAAAAGAAACAAAAATATTTGTAAATCTGTGTGCCCTCGCAACGTTTCGGCCCTTAGAAGGGCCTTCTTCAGGCTATGGCACACAAAACAATCCAAAAGAGCTCTGTATTAAGAGAGATGTTGACTCCTCGGCTTCCAACGTGTGAATGACACGAAACTCCTCTGCCCTCTATTTATACGTTGGCTACGTGAAAATTAAATTGAGTCTGTCCAATGTTAAAAATGAATTAGAGTTAGGTTTTTAGCATTACTATTTATGTTAAAAGTATTTCTGTGTTCAACGAATTATGAAATGTAAGAGAAATTGACAATTGTTTTTTTAGAAATATTTATAAATGCGAATTTAGATCAATTTTTACCAATTATAATTTTAATGTAATGAAGTCAAATGTGATGGCAGGTGTCAGTAGGAGTGGCCGAAACAAAGTTAATATTAATGTAAATAGATTAATAAACAAAAAATCAAAAATAGAAAAATCAAAAAATAAAGAATAAAGAATAAATAAAGTAGAATTAAAGTAAAAGATTATGAAGCAGGGTTAGGAATGAAGGGAATAGGGGTAAAGGGAAGGTATTAGCAGTCAGGAAAGTTAGGTTTAGGGGAAAGGTCATGGTTGGGGATAGGAAAGAAAATGGGAAGGATAAAGAATTTAGGGTTAGGAAAGGGGGATTAGGATTTGGGTTAGAGGGTGAAGGGAGGGTAAGGGTTAGGATAAGGGGACTGAAACCCTCTCCGAAAGGAGCGGGTAGGTGCACGGGCCATCCACCCATCAAACCTCCCAGCATCACGTGACCATTGGGGTTGGCGGTTACGCTGTCGCCTCCTTCCATAGCGAACTTCCGTCCACCCGTCATCCATTTTTGATGTGTTTTTATCTTTTTAATTTTTTTTAATTTTTAACGAGTCTAATTTGATGAATTTTTAATGTATTTTTGTTGATTTTTTTGTTGTCTGATTTATTGTGTATCATACACAATGTAAACAACTAAAAGAGGGTTTCCAAAATGGGAAACTTGACGTAAACTAAAAAAACGGTAAATGAAAAAGAAAAAATGTTGTACACCAATTGGTTTTAAAATAAAGGGTAAGGGTTAGGGGTAGGGGTTAGGGTAGGGTAAGGGTTAGGGTTAGGGTTAGGGTTAGGGTAAGGGTTAGGGGTTAGGGTTAGGGTAAGGGTAGGGTAAGGGTAGGGTAAGGGTAGGGGTAAGGGTTAGGGTTAGGGTTAGGGTTAGGGTTAGGGTTAGGTTAAGGGATGAACACCACCTGAGGATCGAATAAAGTTCCGATAAGTCAAAAACTAAAAGTGATAGGAGGACGAAACCAGTGTCTACACTGGGGTTTTGTGGGGTGGCGGACTCGCTGGCGAAGACCCCGTGTCGATAGCACTTACGGTTCCCGAGATACTCCAAAAATGGCCAAAAAGGATCGAACGAAAAGGTCAAAATGGAAGATAGGAGTGTTTGATGGAGCCAGATGTTTGATATTTGTAATCAGGGCCTCGTGCCGGGTTGGTAGACACCCGACATGGCATGATTCGGAGCGACTTCCCAGACTCAACATTGTTTTTCGATGTCTGGTAACATGGCCGTGTGACCTATCTATCAATGCGGGATGGCACACAGGTTCCAAACGTGCCCAGAGAGGGTGTCTGTGATGCTTCTGTGTCCAGATAGGAAGCGAGATTCATGGTGATCCTTCTGTGTCCATATAGGAAGCGAGTTTGAGTGCCCCCCCACGGACCTTAGGTTTAGTAAAAAGCATCAGGGCAAGGCATAGATAGAATAGATGGGTGACTGTGTATGAGAATGGACTTTGCATAGAAAGTCCCCTCCTATGCAAAGAATGGACTTTGCATAGGAATGGACTTTGCATAGAAATGGACATTGCATAGTAATGGACTGCTGATAGGAAGGGAGTTTGCATAGGAATGGAATTTTGACAGGCATGGGATTTGCATAGGAATGGAGTTTTTGCATAGAAATGGACTTTTGACAGGAAGGGACTGCTGATAGGAATGGAATTTTGACAGGAATGGACTTTTCATACATGTAGATAGGTATATGGGGTTTATAAGGTCGTGGTACCCCCCCCTGACCAAACTTTGAAGTGCTATAACTTTTGATCTGAATGTGATAGAGACATGGGACCAGCGTCTACCCCCCGGTACCACGGGTCTGGCTTTCGATTTCTTCCATCTCCGTTTGACCGTACGAGCTTCCGTTCTTGAGATACGCCCACTTTTTGACATCCGGTGGTCTGTATCTCGAGAACGGAAGGTCGTAGAGACATGGGGACACTTCAGGCTTGCTCAGAATGGTCGAATTATGGCAGACGGATCTTGGTTGCAAGTCTCTACGACGTACGGTTCGGGAGTTACGAGTCGTCAAAGTCGCCCCATTGGTTTCTATGGGACTGGGAGATGTCGAAAATTCACTAAGTGTCGGAGTCCGATATCGTTCGTCCAAAAAGTAGTTATGAGCACGTTTCAGACCATTTGGAGTCGATTGGTATACTTTTCTTGAGTCATTTTTTCAGATCTTGACATCCACTAGTTGGCGCTATGTTGAATTTCATGCCTTTCCCTGACTTTTTTCCCTAATCCTAAATCAAGCACATATTCCACGGACCTTAGGTTTAGTAAAAAGCATCAGGGCAAGGCATAATCAAAATAAATGAGTGACCTGTAACAGGAATGGACTTTACACAGGAAGGGACTGCTGATAGGAATGGACTTTGCATAAGAATGGACTTTTTGACAGGAATGGACTTTGTATAAGAAGGGAATTTTGACAGGAATGGACTTTTGACAGGAATGGAGTCTTACATGTGAAAGGACTTTGTATTTGAATGGAGATTTGCATAGGAATGGATTTAGGGTTAGGGTAAGGGTAGGGTTAGGGTTAGGGTAGGGTTAGGGTTAGGGATAGGGTTTCGCCATTCATTGTCAATTTAAAATGGAAGATTCCAGAATTCCAAGACAGATTTCCATCTATATACAAGAAATTGGAATCTGGGTATTGCGCAATTCCAAGTCGATATTGCGCAATTCCAGATTTCAATTCCAGTTTCAAAAAATGGCCACTAGGTGTCAGTCTAAGACCATTTTTGAATTTCAACTCCAGATTCAATGTTATTTGATATATTCCATATTTTCATATAGATATATAGGGTCTTCCATTTTTACATGTGAATGTGGGGGGGGTGATTTCCAATGTCGTTTCAACTATGAAATCGACTACTGAGCGAGTTTGGTGGCACTCTCACCCAGCTCCTCCATCACCTTTCCCGTTCTAAAAGGTCAAATTTAAACCGGGTCGTAGGGCGACGTAACCCAAGTCTTCAGGCGTGCTTTTGCCCGACTCCAACAGTTTAATACGGGTAGGCCAGAGGATGCCAAGAGTCAAAAATCCCTCATCTTTGAGGTTCTGTATCGTGGGAAGGCAAGCACCGAGAACACCGAGGAGAACAGCTTCGCGGAGAACTCTGCATCTACAGAAAGGCAGTGGGCAGAGATGTAGCTGGGCCAACATTTGGGACAAAACGTGCTCGAAAAGATTTCCAACTCCTGTCACTGACTCCCCTCTCATTGGTGACAACAGACCACTGAACAGAAATCCCCAAGGTCTTAAACAAATGACATGGCACGGCAGTGAAGATGAGACAAATTTTAATGTGAATAGATACAAATCTGGAAAATGGAATCATGGATTTTTGGGCTAACGGTTAGCCACAGGAAGCACAAAAATTTCACACACTGTACTTCGTTGCAAGACCTGTCACATATCTGAATATCAGCTCAATTGGCCATGACCAGAAAATCTTCTCCCGATCATCTCCCGTTCAAAAGCTGCTGCAGTGCTTTTTGGTCTCTGACAGCAGGGTTGGGGGATGGGAAGCTTAAATCCTTGAAGTCCTCTATCTCCAGCTTGGAAGAAGTCAGAGGTTATATAAAGACATCTTTGGAAAGCAGTCAGAGTGCTCTACAACATATGTGAATGCCACGTAGGTGACGCTTTTCTGGAAAAACTTCCTTCCGTATTGGCATCTATCGTTCCCGATTGCAATCTATTAAAGGCATTCGACCCACCTGACTTTAGGGCACATTTTGGGGTCCTTCCTGGGGGCCGTTTGTGACCAAAACATACGCCATCCATGGGTGGGATGCCAGGTTTAAGCCGGAAATGGTTCCGAGTCTCTAACCCACCGTATGGCCAAATAAGCCCCCAAAAGACTGGGCGCTGTGCAAGGGGTGACCTCTTGACCTCGACCATTTTGGGAAAGCCGTAGCTCGGAGGCGGAAAGCGTCAGAGATACGGTTGGACGTGTTCTCGGATGCTCTCGGGGATCTGTATAACCTGTGTAAGAATAATGCCCGTATCTCATTGTTTTGGTTGAAAGTGCCAACACGGCTCCAGACTCTCAGAGCCCATGAAAAGTCTTGCACCCTGACTGCTTCTTGCCAAACAAGGTGAATCGGGCAAACTCGGCCATACTTCAACGTAGAGGCATGATCCAGACATCGACGGAAAGGTCTCGTCCACCCGATTCGCCCCGCGTTATAATCGGAGCTTTGGTTCCATCCCGTGCAGAGCTAGGGGGCGCCAAAAGTTGAAATTTTTCACCCAATTAAGTGCTGTATCTCTATAAGGAAAGCAGCGAGGGATTAGCAACCGACACCGTCGGAAAGCTCTCGAAAAGCTGCATCACATAGGTGAGCGCCATGTAGGTGGCGCTGTTCTGGAACCAACTTGGCAGCGGTTGGGTGTGGAGACCTGGGCTAAGGTCCGCGTTAAAGCCCTCGCTCACGCGGGTAAGGGTAGGGTTAGGGTAAGGGTTAAGGGTAGGGTAAGGGTAAGGGTTAGGGTAAGGGTTAGGGTTAGGGTTAGGGTTAGGGTTAGGGGTTAGGGTTAGGTAGGGGAAACTGATTTCCTCTCCTGTTGAAGGAGAAGGATTGTGCACGGTCCATCCTCCTCTGATCATTCCCAAAACCCCGATCCCATTGATCTTGGGGAAAACGTGGTCGCTGGCGTCTCCGGCCATAACGGACCACAGTCCACCCATCATCAGCCATGTTTTTATTTTTAAACAAGGCTGGTTCAAAAGCAACAAACAACTAAGGGAGGGTTTCCTCTTTTTGGAAACAATACGTAAACTAAAAAGCAACAAACAACTAAGGGAGGGTTTCCTCTTTTTGGAAACAATACGTAAACTAAAATGTAACTAAAATAAAAACCACAAGAGAGAAAAAAAATAATAAAAAAGACCTTAAAGGTCTAAAAGACCTCTATTGGTCTTAATTCAGAAGTTTTTAATTTTTAATTTTAGTTTTTATTATTTTTTTATGTTTTTTTTAATTTTTTTTAAATTGTTTTATCTATTTTTCTTATTTTAGAATATTTTTTTGAAAAATACAAAGGTGTGCAGGCTCAACGTTTCGACCTGAACCGGTCTTCTTCAGGAGCATAAGCACACCAAAACAGAAAAAAAACTCAATCAACAACAGTCATCCAACGGAGAGATGTTGTCTTCTCTGCAGTCTGAGCTGAAATGAGCTCTCTGTGCTCTGCAGTCCCTTTTATATGGTTAGCCCCGCCCCCATTTCCTTAAGTTTCGTTTTAGGTTAAGTTTTGTTTTCTATACTCCCCTATACCCTTCCTTCTGTTTTATCAATCCCAATTGTTAAATCTATATGTTTTTGTTTCTTTTTGATTTTTGATTTTTTGATTTAAATTTTTTTTGTCCTTTTTTTTCTTTTTTTTAGAAATGAGAACGATGAAATAAAAAAATCGAAAATTAGGAATGATTCGGGTTTTAAAAGAAAAATACAATTTAGGATCAGGAATTAAATTAGGGTTAGGTATAAACATCGGCGAAGGTTAGGTTTAGGGTAAGGGGACAGGGTAAGGCGTAGATTCCAAAAAATAGGATATAATTAGGATTAGGAATAGGGCTGGAAGATTAGGTTTAGGAGGAAGGGTGGGTTAGGCTATAATAACTTAGATCCCATCAAAACCTCACTAAGTACCATTAATTGGCCTACTAATATTTAATCCAAGAGGTTCCCTTGTTCCCAACATGAAAATCCAATACCTTTCCCTCTTTTTTCTCTCCCAATCAGACCAATTTATATTTCTCTCCAAACCAGCTATTCTCATAGATCCTCCCCCATGATTCAAGAAATGTTGAACTAAAGGTGTGTTTAATTCTTTCTTATGTCTTACATTGTATCTATGTCGTGTCATTCGTGTTGACAAAGAGTTCTTGGTTTCTCCTACATATTTAATACCACACTTAGCACAATAAATCATGTAAACACAATTC
The DNA here is from genome assembly GCA_963556495.2 of Valencia hispanica. Classification (NCBI taxonomy): domain Eukaryota; kingdom Metazoa; phylum Chordata; class Actinopteri; order Cyprinodontiformes; family Valenciidae; genus Valencia; species Valencia hispanica. The sequence continues at coordinate 56,895,772 of OY747710.1, forward strand.
TTGGATCTTGTAGTAAATCCCTGTTGGATTTTAAAAACTGCATTCTCGCAATTTTTAACGAATCTCAGCCTGGAAAACTGTGGTTCCAGCAACTGCGGCTTCTGTAAGGTCAAAGGTGGCAACTTGGCCTTGACCAAAATGTCCCTCAGATTTTGATTTCTTCGGTAGGCCGAAACAACCCGTGAATGTGGAATCAAATCTCTATTATTTAGAATATTCTCAAAATTTGCCTTAAATCTTCCATTCAAAATCTTACTTGTGGAAGAATATGTGGTGATAAGAGGGATAAATCCTTCATGGTTCTTTTCTTGTGTTTCCTGAAAAGTTTTCAAACAATGTCTCAAGAAGGACCTTGAATACCCTCTCTTTCTTAGAGCTGTAAACAAAGTCTTAACCGCTTTGAAAAAATATTCAGGTCTTGTACAGATTCGTTTAAATCTAAGTAATTGTGATTTTACTAATCCTTTAAAAGTATGTTTTGGATGGAAGCTGTGTTTGTGAAGTAACGCATGTGTATCCGTACTTTTGAAATGAACGTCAACATCCAATCTGCCAGTTCTTAAAAAATCTCTTCCCTTCAATACAGTAGTATCCAAAAAGGCTATTGATTGTTCATTAATCTCTGTTTTTAGTGTAATTGATGGATCATGAGAGTTTAAGATGTCCACAAAATTCCAAAATTCCTCTTGAGTTCCAATCCATATACCCCAAATATCATCCAAATATCGTAGGTAATATTCCGGTCTCTTTTTACATTTTAAAAATACTTCTTGTTCCCAATTTGCCATAAATATATTTGCGTAGGCCGGTGCAAACTTTTTGCCCATGGCCGTCCCTTTGACCTGCAAATAAAAATTTTTATTGAACACAAAATCGTTCCTCATCAAATTAATTTCAAGCAGTTTCAGAAGTTCTTCATCAGGTCGTTTTGGGTCAAAGTTTTCTTCGAAAACCTTTTTAACACAACTAATTCCTTTCTGAATTGGAATATTTGTGTAGAGATTATCCACATCCATAGTAAAAAAATAAAAATCTGATGGAAGTCTTAAACCTTTCACTATTTCTACAAAATGGTAAGTGTCCCTAATATAAGCAGGGTGTTTAATAGACAATGGATTCAAGTAATAGTCCAGATATGCCGCTGTAAAATACGTCTCACTCCCGCAATCCGAGACAATCGGTCTTCCTGGGGGAATCTCAAACGGAACAGTCCATTTTTCTGGGTCTTTATGAATTTTTGGCAAGATGTAAAATCTTCTTTCTCTTGGCTCTTGATTTCCAATCAAATATTGTTTCTGTTTTGAATTAATGAATTTCTTCTTAAACAATGTATTTACAATTTTTATTACCATGGGAATGGTGTCCCTATACATGGGTTTACTTAATTTCTTGTAATAAACTGTGTCATTAAGTTGTCGTTCCACCTCCAATATATATTGGTCCCGATTCATAATAACAATTGCTGACCCTTTGTCAGCAGGCTTCAAAACAATGTTTTTAATATGTTGCAAATCACGTAAAGCTTTTACTTCTTCCAATGAAATGTTAAAATTCTCTTTTTGTAATTTGTAATATTTTTTAAAGTCCTCTGAATCCTTATGAATTAAATTATTTATTTCCGGTGGTAACAAATCAATAGGAGGTGTCCAATTTGATGGTCCCACAAAGGGCAACCTTGCCCGTGATCTTGCGGTTTTATAGTATGCGGCTAATTTAATCTTCCGATGATAATTTTGCATATCCAATTGAATTTTAATCTTTTGATCCCTGCCTAAATCCAAGGTCGGAATAAATGTCAGTCCTTTGTTTAAAAGATCATGTTGGGGTCTAGTTAGTTGAAAATCTTTATCTAAAACCACCACACCATACCCCGCACGAAAGGAGTGTACTCCCTCTACCCCCCTCTGCTCCAGGTTCAGGGGGTGTTGGAGTTTAACATTGCCATCCAGTGGTCAAACATAGCACAGCCAGTCTCCTCCGTCCAATGGACATCATCAGGCTCTGTATGGAACTGGTCCTCAGGGAGGAGGGGAATGAAAGGCATGTTCCTTTGTAAATGATCATTCAGAATCTGAAGATTCTCCTTATCCTCGTCAGGAAGGTCAGGAGAGAAGTTCACCAAAGGAATCCAGACTTGTGCGTAAGGAAACTTCTTCTTGGTGGACCTGAGTGCTCCTTGCACATTCTTCACTGTGGTGTCCTTTGCCTTATTGCCTCTACTATTAATACCAAATGAGAGAATGATCTTCTCCACCACTAAACCCTGTGCTGGTACAGTTTTTTCCATAAGGGCCTGTGCATGACGAAAGTGGCCACCCGGGAAACTCTCAACTTGAAGGTTTTGGTCTAAAAAGTCTGGCAACCGGCATAGGTTTGAGTCCCCTATAATAAGGTACTTCTTATGGACCACCAGATTCCAATCAGTGAGTTTCCTTTGAGTATTGGGGTGTTTATACACTCTGAATCTGGTTGGTTCAGGAGAGCTGAAATGATCAAACGACTCCTGAAAGAGCTCTTCCTCATCAGGACCCAGCTGCTGATGGTCCAAAGTAGCGGATTCCTCAGGAATCTGTGCCATTGTCCGCCTTTCAGCATCCAACCTATCCTCTTCTTCCTGCATCTCATCAAAGAGAGCTACCAGTTCTGGATATTCTGATTGATTCACCTGATTCTCCATCTCCTCTTGATCCTCAGAGTCCTCAGTGTCTCCAGAGTCCTGTACGTCCTGATCTTCCTGAACACTGTCATCAGACAAACTAAGACACCTAGATCTTCTCGGTTTCCGCTGTGGAAGGTCTGAAACAGCAGGACTTTCTTCTCGTACTGGTACAAGGTCCTCCGTCATTGTGGCTATTGAGACCTTGGCTCGATGTTGAGGGACCCCCTGAGGGGACTGAGTCTGTGTAGAGATACCTTTTTGTTTTCTCTTCCCTGTATGTGTCCGTGTCTCTTGCCTCTGAACTGTGTCCCTAGGTAGTTGTGGAGCTGGAGCCTGGATCTGTGAAGAAGTGCTCATCGTTGGTACTCGTGTCTCCTGCCCTTGGACTATAACCCTAAACTGTTGAGAAGCCAAGGCCTGTCCAGAAGTTCCTGGTATGGGTTCACGTGTCTGCTCCATCTGACTCATGGCCATGGTCTGCTGTGGAGCTCCATTCTGTCCATGGTCTCCATTTTCCACCATTTCCGTGATCAAGGCCTCTGCATGGTCAATCACGTCCTGTGGGATACGTGACAGATTCCGCTTAGCCCAACGAACTGCCACCTCGAACCCTGTTTTCCAATCTGGAGTCAGGAGAGCAGAAATCTGTTCAAGCAACTCCTGCAAGGTTGTTTCATAATGTTCTGTGAGGATCAGATACGTGGTATGACCCCAGTTCTTAGCGTTACCGGTAATCAGATCCAAAGTACGTTCGGTGGGTACGGCTGGTTTAATCACAGTGGAAAGCATTTCTACAATCCCGGATATCGTGCGCGGCTCCGGTTTCCCAGGTTCTGGAGCAACATTGTACAGGTGATGCACTGTTTTGATTACCGCATGTAATTTCCGGATCAACCTCCCAAACTGGGGTTCAGCTGGTTGCCACCTAACCCCAGACCCTCTGGCCCGTGGAGAAATCCACCTCCGGGCTGGTTGTGGGAAAGCTTGGCGTACCACTCCCGCATATGAACGGGATTGAGGACCGGTGTAACGGGAAGCCCGAGGGGGAGGCACTGGCCGATTAGGTAGGGGAAACTGATTTCCTCTCCTGTTGAAGGAGAAGGATTGTGCACGGTCCATCCTCCTCTGATCATTCCCAAAACCCCGATCCCATTGATCTTGGGGAAAACGTGGTCGCTGGCGTCTCCGGCCATAACGGACCACAGTCCACCCATCATCAGCCATGTTTTTATTTTTAAACAAGGCTGGTTCAAAAGCAACAAACAACTAAGGGAGGGTTTCCTCTTTTTGGAAACAATACGTAAACTAAAAAGCAACAAACAACTAAGGGAGGGTTTCCTCTTTTTGGAAACAATACGTAAACTAAAATGTAACTAAAATAAAAACCACAAGAGAGAAAAAAAATAATAAAAAAGACCTTAAAGGTCTAAAAGACCTCTATTGGTCTTAATTCAGAAGTTTTTAATTTTTAATTTTAGTTTTTATTATTTTTTTATGTTTTTTTTAATTTTTTTTAAATTGTTTTATCTATTTTTCTTATTTTAGAATATTTTTTTGAAAAATACAAAGGTGTGCAGGCTCAACGTTTCGACCTGAACCGGTCTTCTTCAGGAGCATAAGCACACCAAAACAGAAAAAAAACTCAATCAACAACAGTCATCCAACGGAGAGATGTTGTCTTCTCTGCAGTCTGAGCTGAAATGAGCTCTCTGTGCTCTGCAGTCCCTTTTATATGGTTAGCCCCGCCCCCATTTCCTTAAGTTTCGTTTTAGGTTAAGTTTTGTTTTCTATACTCCCCTATACCCTTCCTTCTGTTTTATCAATCCCAATTGTTAAATCTATATGTTTTTGTTTCTTTTTGATTTTTGATTTTTTGATTTAAATTTTTTTTGTCCTTTTTTTTCTTTTTTTTAGAAATGAGAACGATGAAATAAAAAAATCGAAAATTAGGAATGATTCGGGTTTTAAAAGAAAAATACAATTTAGGATCAGGAATTAAATTAGGGTTAGGTATAAACATCGGCGAAGGTTAGGTTTAGGGTAAGGGGACAGGGTAAGGCGTAGATTCCAAAAAATAGGATATAATTAGGATTAGGAATAGGGCTGGAAGATTAGGTTTAGGAGGAAGGGTGGGTTAGGCTATAATAACTTAGATCCCATCAAAACCTCACTAAGTACCATTAATTGGCCTACTAATATTTAATCCAAGAGGTTCCCTTGTTCCCAACATGAAAATCCAATACCTTTCCCTCTTTTTTCTCTCCCAATCAGACCAATTTATATTTCTCTCCAAACCAGCTATTCTCATAGATCCTCCCCCATGATTCAAGAAATGTTGAACTAAAGGTGTGTTTAATTCTTTCTTATGTCTTACATTGTATCTATGTCGTGTCATTCGTGTTGACAAAGAGTTCTTGGTTTCTCCTACATATTTAATACCACACTTAGCACAATAAATCATGTAAACACAATTCTTGGATCTTGTAGTAAATCCCTGTTGGATTTTAAAAACTGCATTCTCGCAATTTTTAACGAATCTCAGCCTGGAAAACTGTGGTTCCAGCAACTGCGGCTTCTGTAAGGTCAAAGGTGGCAACTTGGCCTTGACCAAAATGTCCCTCAGATTTTGATTTCTTCGGTAGGCCGAAACAACCCGTGAATGTGGAATCAAATCTCTATTATTTAGAATATTCTCAAAATTTGCCTTAAATCTTCCATTCAAAATCTTACTTGTGGAAGAATATGTGGTGATAAGAGGGATAAATCCTTCATGGTTCTTTTCTTGTGTTTCCTGAAAAGTTTTCAAACAATGTCTCAAGAAGGACCTTGAATACCCTCTCTTTCTTAGAGCTGTAAACAAAGTCTTAACCGCTTTGAAAAAATATTCAGGTCTTGTACAGATTCGTTTAAATCTAAGTAATTGTGATTTTACTAATCCTTTAAAAGTATGTTTTGGATGGAAGCTGTGTTTGTGAAGTAACGCATGTGTATCCGTACTTTTGAAATGAACGTCAACATCCAATCTGCCAGTTCTTAAAAAATCTCTTCCCTTCAATACAGTAGTATCCAAAAAGGCTATTGATTGTTCATTAATCTCTGTTTTTAGTGTAATTGATGGATCATGAGAGTTTAAGATGTCCACAAAATTCCAAAATTCCTCTTGAGTTCCAATCCATATACCCCAAATATCATCCAAATATCGTAGGTAATATTCCGGTCTCTTTTTACATTTTAAAAATACTTCTTGTTCCCAATTTGCCATAAATATATTTGCGTAGGCCGGTGCAAACTTTTTGCCCATGGCCGTCCCTTTGACCTGCAAATAAAAATTTTTATTGAACACAAAATCGTTCCTCATCAAATTAATTTCAAGCAGTTTCAGAAGTTCTTCATCAGGTCGTTTTGGGTCAAAGTTTTCTTCGAAAACCTTTTTAACACAACTAATTCCTTTCTGAATTGGAATATTTGTGTAGAGATTATCCACATCCATAGTAAAAAAATAAAAATCTGATGGAAGTCTTAAACCTTTCACTATTTCTACAAAATGGTAAGTGTCCCTAATATAAGCAGGGTGTTTAATAGACAATGGATTCAAGTAATAGTCCAGATATGCCGCTGTAAAATACGTCTCACTCCCGCAATCCGAGACAATCGGTCTTCCTGGGGGAATCTCAAACGGAACAGTCCATTTTTCTGGGTCTTTATGAATTTTTGGCAAGATGTAAAATCTTCTTTCTCTTGGCTCTTGATTTCCAATCAAATATTGTTTCTGTTTTGAATTAATGAATTTCTTCTTAAACAATGTATTTACAATTTTTATTACCATGGGAATGGTGTCCCTATACATGGGTTTACTTAATTTCTTGTAATAAACTGTGTCATTAAGTTGTCGTTCCACCTCCAATATATATTGGTCCCGATTCATAATAACAATTGCTGACCCTTTGTCAGCAGGCTTCAAAACAATGTTTTTAATATGTTGCAAATCACGTAAAGCTTTTACTTCTTCCAATGAAATGTTAAAATTCTCTTTTTGTAATTTGTAATATTTTTTAAAGTCCTCTGAATCCTTATGAATTAAATTATTTATTTCCGGTGGTAACAAATCAATAGGAGGTGTCCAATTTGATGGTCCCACAAAGGGCAACCTTGCCCGTGATCTTGCGGTTTTATAGTATGCGGCTAATTTAATCTTCCGATGATAATTTTGCATATCCAATTGAATTTTAATCTTTTGATCCCTGCCTAAATCCAAGGTCGGAATAAATGTCAGTCCTTTGTTTAAAAGATCATGTTGGGGTCTAGTTAGTTGAAAATCTTTATCTAAAACCACCACACCATACCCCGCACGAAAGGAGTGTACTCCCTCTACCCCCCTCTGCTCCAGGTTCAGGGGGTGTTGGAGTTTAACATTGCCATCCAGTGGTCAAACATAGCACAGCCAGTCTCCTCCGTCCAATGGACATCATCAGGCTCTGTATGGAACTGGTCCTCAGGGAGGAGGGGAATGAAAGGCATGTTCCTTTGTAAATGATCATTCAGAATCTGAAGATTCTCCTTATCCTCGTCAGGAAGGTCAGGAGAGAAGTTCACCAAAGGAATCCAGACTTGTGCGTAAGGAAACTTCTTCTTGGTGGACCTGAGTGCTCCTTGCACATTCTTCACTGTGGTGTCCTTTGCCTTATTGCCTCTACTATTAATACCAAATGAGAGAATGATCTTCTCCACCACTAAACCCTGTGCTGGTACAGTTTTTTCCATAAGGGCCTGTGCATGACGAAAGTGGCCACCCGGGAAACTCTCAACTTGAAGGTTTTGGTCTAAAAAGTCTGGCAACCGGCATAGGTTTGAGTCCCCTATAATAAGGTACTTCTTATGGACCACCAGATTCCAATCAGTGAGTTTCCTTTGAGTATTGGGGTGTTTATACACTCTGAATCTGGTTGGTTCAGGAGAGCTGAAATGATCAAACGACTCCTGAAAGAGCTCTTCCTCATCAGGACCCAGCTGCTGATGGTCCAAAGTAGCGGATTCCTCAGGAATCTGTGCCATTGTCCGCCTTTCAGCATCCAACCTATCCTCTTCTTCCTGCATCTCATCAAAGAGAGCTACCAGTTCTGGATATTCTGATTGATTCACCTGATTCTCCATCTCCTCTTGATCCTCAGAGTCCTCAGTGTCTCCAGAGTCCTGTACGTCCTGATCTTCCTGAACACTGTCATCAGACAAACTAAGACACCTAGATCTTCTCGGTTTCCGCTGTGGAAGGTCTGAAACAGCAGGACTTTCTTCTCGTACTGGTACAAGGTCCTCCGTCATTGTGGCTATTGAGACCTTGGCTCGATGTTGAGGGACCCCCTGAGGGGACTGAGTCTGTGTAGAGATACCTTTTTGTTTTCTCTTCCCTGTATGTGTCCGTGTCTCTTGCCTCTGAACTGTGTCCCTAGGTAGTTGTGGAGCTGGAGCCTGGATCTGTGAAGAAGTGCTCATCGTTGGTACTCGTGTCTCCTGCCCTTGGACTATAACCCTAAACTGTTGAGAAGCCAAGGCCTGTCCAGAAGTTCCTGGTATGGGTTCACGTGTCTGCTCCATCTGACTCATGGCCATGGTCTGCTGTGGAGCTCCATTCTGTCCATGGTCTCCATTTTCCACCATTTCCGTGATCAAGGCCTCTGCATGGTCAATCACGTCCTGTGGGATACGTGACAGATTCCGCTTAGCCCAACGAACTGCCACCTCGAACCCTGTTTTCCAATCTGGAGTCAGGAGAGCAGAAATCTGTTCAAGCAACTCCTGCAAGGTTGTTTCATAATGTTCTGTGAGGATCAGATACGTGGTATGACCCCAGTTCTTAGCGTTACCGGTAATCAGATCCAAAGTACGTTCGGTGGGTACGGCTGGTTTAATCACAGTGGAAAGCATTTCTACAATCCCGGATATCGTGCGCGGCTCCGGTTTCCCAGGTTCTGGAGCAACATTGTACAGGTGATGCACTGTTTTGATTACCGCATGTAATTTCCGGATCAACCTCCCAAACTGGGGTTCAGCTGGTTGCCACCTAACCCCAGACCCTCTGGCCCGTGGAGAAATCCACCTCCGGGCTGGTTGTGGGAAAGCTTGGCGTACCACTCCCGCATATGAACGGGATTGAGGACCGGTGTAACGGGAAGCCCGAGGGGGAGGCACTGGCCGATTAGGTAGGGGAAACTGATTTCCTCTCCTGTTGAAGGAGAAGGATTGTGCACGGTCCATCCTCCTCTGATCATTCCCAAAACCCCGATCCCATTGATCTTGGGGAAAACGTGGTCGCTGGCGTCTCCGGCCATAACGGACCACAGTCCACCCATCATCAGCCATGTTTTTATTTTTAAACAAGGCTGGTTCAAAAGCAACAAACAACTAAGGGAGGGTTTCCTCTTTTTGGAAACAATACGTAAACTAAAAAGCAACAAACAACTAAGGGAGGGTTTCCTCTTTTTGGAAACAATACGTAAACTAAAATGTAACTAAAATAAAAACCACAAGAGAGAAAAAAAATAATAAAAAAGACCTTAAAGGTCTAAAAGACCTCTATTGGTCTTAATTCAGAAGTTTTTAATTTTTAATTTTAGTTTTTATTATTTTTTTATGTTTTTTTTAATTTTTTTTAAATTGTTTTATCTATTTTTCTTATTTTAGAATATTTTTTTGAAAAATACAAAGGTGTGCAGGCTCAACGTTTCGACCTGAACCGGTCTTCTTCAGGAGCATAAGCACACCAAAACAGAAAAAAAACTCAATCAACAACAGTCATCCAACGGAGAGATGTTGTCTTCTCTGCAGTCTGAGCTGAAATGAGCTCTCTGTGCTCTGCAGTCCCTTTTATATGGTTAGCCCCGCCCCCATTTCCTTAAGTTTCGTTTTAGGTTAAGTTTTGTTTTCTATACTCCCCTATACCCTTCCTTCTGTTTTATCAATCCCAATTGTTAAATCTATATGTTTTTGTTTCTTTTTGATTTTTGATTTTTTGATTTAAATTTTTTTTGTCCTTTTTTTTCTTTTTTTTAGAAATGAGAACGATGAAATAAAAAAATCGAAAATTAGGAATGATTCGGGTTTTAAAAGAAAAATACAATTTAGGATCAGGAATTAAATTAGGGTTAGGTATAAACATCGGCGAAGGTTAGGTTTAGGGTAAGGGGACAGGGTAAGGCGTAGATTCCAAAAAATAGGATATAATTAGGATTAGGAATAGGGCTGGAAGATTAGGTTTAGGAGGAAGGGTGGGTTAGGCTATAATAACTTAGATCCCATCAAAACCTCACTAAGTACCATTAATTGGCCTACTAATATTTAATCCAAGAGGTTCCCTTGTTCCCAACATGAAAATCCAATACCTTTCCCTCTTTTTTCTCTCCCAATCAGACCAATTTATATTTCTCTCCAAACCAGCTATTCTCATAGATCCTCCCCCATGATTCAAGAAATGTTGAACTAAAGGTGTGTTTAATTCTTTCTTATGTCTTACATTGTATCTATGTCGTGTCATTCGTGTTGACAAAGAGTTCTTGGTTTCTCCTACATATTTAATACCACACTTAGCACAATAAATCATGTAAACACAATTCTTGGATCTTGTAGTAAATCCCTGTTGGATTTTAAAAACTGCATTCTCGCAATTTTTAACGAATCTCAGCCTGGAAAACTGTGGTTCCAGCAACTGCGGCTTCTGTAAGGTCAAAGGTGGCAACTTGGCCTTGACCAAAATGTCCCTCAGATTTTGATTTCTTCGGTAGGCCGAAACAACCCGTGAATGTGGAATCAAATCTCTATTATTTAGAATATTCTCAAAATTTGCCTTAAATCTTCCATTCAAAATCTTACTTGTGGAAGAATATGTGGTGATAAGAGGGATAAATCCTTCATGGTTCTTTTCTTGTGTTTCCTGAAAAGTTTTCAAACAATGTCTCAAGAAGGACCTTGAATACCCTCTCTTTCTTAGAGCTGTAAACAAAGTCTTAACCGCTTTGAAAAAATATTCAGGTCTTGTACAGATTCGTTTAAATCTAAGTAATTGTGATTTTACTAATCCTTTAAAAGTATGTTTTGGATGGAAGCTGTGTTTGTGAAGTAACGCATGTGTATCCGTACTTTTGAAATGAACGTCAACATCCAATCTGCCAGTTCTTAAAAAATCTCTTCCCTTCAATACAGTAGTATCCAAAAAGGCTATTGATTGTTCATTAATCTCTGTTTTTAGTGTAATTGATGGATCATGAGAGTTTAAGATGTCCACAAAATTCCAAAATTCCTCTTGAGTTCCAATCCATATACCCCAAATATCATCCAAATATCGTAGGTAATATTCCGGTCTCTTTTTACATTTTAAAAATACTTCTTGTTCCCAATTTGCCATAAATATATTTGCGTAGGCCGGTGCAAACTTTTTGCCCATGGCCGTCCCTTTGACCTGCAAATAAAAATTTTTATTGAACACAAAATCGTTCCTCATCAAATTAATTTCAAGCAGTTTCAGAAGTTCTTCATCAGGTCGTTTTGGGTCAAAGTTTTCTTCGAAAACCTTTTTAACACAACTAATTCCTTTCTGAATTGGAATATTTGTGTAGAGATTATCCACATCCATAGTAAAAAAATAAAAATCTGATGGAAGTCTTAAACCTTTCACTATTTCTACAAAATGGTAAGTGTCCCTAATATAAGCAGGGTGTTTAATAGACAATGGATTCAAGTAATAGTCCAGATATGCCGCTGTAAAATACGTCTCACTCCCGCAATCCGAGACAATCGGTCTTCCTGGGGGAATCTCAAACGGAACAGTCCATTTTTCTGGGTCTTTATGAATTTTTGGCAAGATGTAAAATCTTCTTTCTCTTGGCTCTTGATTTCCAATCAAATATTGTTTCTGTTTTGAATTAATGAATTTCTTCTTAAACAATGTATTTACAATTTTTATTACCATGGGAATGGTGTCCCTATACATGGGTTTACTTAATTTCTTGTAATAAACTGTGTCATTAAGTTGTCGTTCCACCTCCAATATATATTGGTCCCGATTCATAATAACAATTGCTGACCCTTTGTCAGCAGGCTTCAAAACAATGTTTTTAATATGTTGCAAATCACGTAAAGCTTTTACTTCTTCCAATGAAATGTTAAAATTCTCTTTTTGTAATTTGTAATATTTTTTAAAGTCCTCTGAATCCTTATGAATTAAATTATTTATTTCCGGTGGTAACAAATCAATAGGAGGTGTCCAATTTGATGGTCCCACAAAGGGCAACCTTGCCCGTGATCTTGCGGTTTTATAGTATGCGGCTAATTTAATCTTCCGATGATAATTTTGCATATCCAATTGAATTTTAATCTTTTGATCCCTGCCTAAATCCAAGGTCGGAATAAATGTCAGTCCTTTGTTTAAAAGATCATGTTGGGGTCTAGTTAGTTGAAAATCTTTATCTAAAACCACCACACCATACCCCGCACGAAAGGAGTGTACTCCCTCTACCCCCCTCTGCTCCAGGTTCAGGGGGTGTTGGAGTTTAACATTGCCATCCAGTGGTCAAACATAGCACAGCCAGTCTCCTCCGTCCAATGGACATCATCAGGCTCTGTATGGAACTGGTCCTCAGGGAGGAGGGGAATGAAAGGCATGTTCCTTTGTAAATGATCATTCAGAATCTGAAGATTCTCCTTATCCTCGTCAGGAAGGTCAGGAGAGAAGTTCACCAAAGGAATCCAGACTTGTGCGTAAGGAAACTTCTTCTTGGTGGACCTGAGTGCTCCTTGCACATTCTTCACTGTGGTGTCCTTTGCCTTATTGCCTCTACTATTAATACCAAATGAGAGAATGATCTTCTCCACCACTAAACCCTGTGCTGGTACAGTTTTTTCCATAAGGGCCTGTGCATGACGAAAGTGGCCACCCGGGAAACTCTCAACTTGAAGGTTTTGGTCTAAAAAGTCTGGCAACCGGCATAGGTTTGAGTCCCCTATAATAAGGTACTTCTTATGGACCACCAGATTCCAATCAGTGAGTTTCCTTTGAGTATTGGGGTGTTTATACACTCTGAATCTGGTTGGTTCAGGAGAGCTGAAATGATCAAACGACTCCTGAAAGAGCTCTTCCTCATCAGGACCCAGCTGCTGATGGTCCAAAGTAGCGGATTCCTCAGGAATCTGTGCCATTGTCCGCCTTTCAGCATCCAACCTATCCTCTTCTTCCTGCATCTCATCAAAGAGAGCTACCAGTTCTGGATATTCTGATTGATTCACCTGATTCTCCATCTCCTCTTGATCCTCAGAGTCCTCAGTGTCTCCAGAGTCCTGTACGTCCTGATCTTCCTGAACACTGTCATCAGACAAACTAAGACACCTAGATCTTCTCGGTTTCCGCTGTGGAAGGTCTGAAACAGCAGGACTTTCTTCTCGTACTGGTACAAGGTCCTCCGTCATTGTGGCTATTGAGACCTTGGCTCGATGTTGAGGGACCCCCTGAGGGGACTGAGTCTGTGTAGAGATACCTTTTTGTTTTCTCTTCCCTGTATGTGTCCGTGTCTCTTGCCTCTGAACTGTGTCCCTAGGTAGTTGTGGAGCTGGAGCCTGGATCTGTGAAGAAGTGCTCATCGTTGGTACTCGTGTCTCCTGCCCTTGGACTATAACCCTAAACTGTTGAGAAGCCAAGGCCTGTCCAGAAGTTCCTGGTATGGGTTCACGTGTCTGCTCCATCTGACTCATGGCCATGGTCTGCTGTGGAGCTCCATTCTGTCCATGGTCTCCATTTTCCACCATTTCCGTGATCAAGGCCTCTGCATGGTCAATCACGTCCTGTGGGATACGTGACAGATTCCGCTTAGCCCAACGAACTGCCACCTCGAACCCTGTTTTCCAATCTGGAGTCAGGAGAGCAGAAATCTGTTCAAGCAACTCCTGCAAGGTTGTTTCATAATGTTCTGTGAGGATCAGATACGTGGTATGACCCCAGTTCTTAGCGTTACCGGTAATCAGATCCAAAGTACGTTCGGTGGGTACGGCTGGTTTAATCACAGTGGAAAGCATTTCTACAATCCCGGATATCGTGCGCGGCTCCGGTTTCCCAGGTTCTGGAGCAACATTGTACAGGTGATGCACTGTTTTGATTACCGCATGTAATTTCCGGATCAACCTCCCAAACTGGGGTTCAGCTGGTTGCCACCTAACCCCAGACCCTCTGGCCCGTGGAGAAATCCACCTCCGGGCTGGTTGTGGGAAAGCTTGGCGTACCACTCCCGCATATGAACGGGATTGAGGACCGGTGTAACGGGAAGCCCGAGGGGGAGGCACTGGCCGATTAGGTAGGGGAAACTGATTTCCTCTCCTGTTGAAGGAGAAGGATTGTGCACGGTCCATCCTCCTCTGATCATTCCCAAAACCCCGATCCCATTGATCTTGGGGAAAACGTGGTCGCTGGCGTCTCCGGCCATAACGGACCACAGTCCACCCATCATCAGCCATGTTTTTATTTTTAAACAAGGCTGGTTCAAAAGCAACAAACAACTAAGGGAGGGTTTCCTCTTTTTGGAAACAATACGTAAACTAAAAAGCAACAAACAACTAAGGGAGGGTTTCCTCTTTTTGGAAACAATACGTAAACTAAAATGTAACTAAAATAAAAACCACAAGAGAGAAAAAAAATAATAAAAAAGACCTTAAAGGTCTAAAAGACCTCTATTGGTCTTAATTCAGAAGTTTTTAATTTTTAATTTTAGTTTTTATTATTTTTTTATGTTTTTTTTAATTTTTTTTAAATTGTTTTATCTATTTTTCTTATTTTAGAATATTTTTTTGAAAAATACAAAGGTGTGCAGGCTCAACGTTTCGACCTGAACCGGTCTTCTTCAGGAGCATAAGCACACCAAAACAGAAAAAAAACTCAATCAACAACAGTCATCCAACGGAGAGATGTTGTCTTCTCTGCAGTCTGAGCTGAAATGAGCTCTCTGTGCTCTGCAGTCCCTTTTATATGGTTAGCCCCGCCCCCATTTCCTTAAGTTTCGTTTTAGGTTAAGTTTTGTTTTCTATACTCCCCTATACCCTTCCTTCTGTTTTATCAATCCCAATTGTTAAATCTATATGTTTTTGTTTCTTTTTGATTTTTGATTTTTTGATTTAAATTTTTTTTGTCCTTTTTTTTCTTTTTTTTAGAAATGAGAACGATGAAATAAAAAAATCGAAAATTAGGAATGATTCGGGTTTTAAAAGAAAAATACAATTTAGGATCAGGAATTAAATTAGGGTTAGGTATAAACATCGGCGAAGGTTAGGTTTAGGGTAAGGGGACAGGGTAAGGCGTAGATTCCAAAAAATAGGATATAATTAGGATTAGGAATAGGGCTGGAAGATTAGGTTTAGGAGGAAGGGTGGGTTAGGCTATAATAACTTAGATCCCATCAAAACCTCACTAAGTACCATTAATTGGCCTACTAATATTTAATCCAAGAGGTTCCCTTGTTCCCAACATGAAAATCCAATACCTTTCCCTCTTTTTTCTCTCCCAATCAGACCAATTTATATTTCTCTCCAAACCAGCTATTCTCATAGATCCTCCCCCATGATTCAAGAAATGTTGAACTAAAGGTGTGTTTAATTCTTTCTTATGTCTTACATTGTATCTATGTCGTGTCATTCGTGTTGACAAAGAGTTCTTGGTTTCTCCTACATATTTAATACCACACTTAGCACAATAAATCATGTAAACACAATTCTTGGATCTTGTAGTAAATCCCTGTTGGATTTTAAAAACTGCATTCTCGCAATTTTTAACGAATCTCAGCCTGGAAAACTGTGGTTCCAGCAACTGCGGCTTCTGTAAGGTCAAAGGTGGCAACTTGGCCTTGACCAAAATGTCCCTCAGATTTTGATTTCTTCGGTAGGCCGAAACAACCCGTGAATGTGGAATCAAATCTCTATTATTTAGAATATTCTCAAAATTTGCCTTAAATCTTCCATTCAAAATCTTACTTGTGGAAGAATATGTGGTGATAAGAGGGATAAATCCTTCATGGTTCTTTTCTTGTGTTTCCTGAAAAGTTTTCAAACAATGTCTCAAGAAGGACCTTGAATACCCTCTCTTTCTTAGAGCTGTAAACAAAGTCTTAACCGCTTTGAAAAAATATTCAGGTCTTGTACAGATTCGTTTAAATCTAAGTAATTGTGATTTTACTAATCCTTTAAAAGTATGTTTTGGATGGAAGCTGTGTTTGTGAAGTAACGCATGTGTATCCGTACTTTTGAAATGAACGTCAACATCCAATCTGCCAGTTCTTAAAAAATCTCTTCCCTTCAATACAGTAGTATCCAAAAAGGCTATTGATTGTTCATTAATCTCTGTTTTTAGTGTAATTGATGGATCATGAGAGTTTAAGATGTCCACAAAATTCCAAAATTCCTCTTGAGTTCCAATCCATATACCCCAAATATCATCCAAATATCGTAGGTAATATTCCGGTCTCTTTTTACATTTTAAAAATACTTCTTGTTCCCAATTTGCCATAAATATATTTGCGTAGGCCGGTGCAAACTTTTTGCCCATGGCCGTCCCTTTGACCTGCAAATAAAAATTTTTATTGAACACAAAATCGTTCCTCATCAAATTAATTTCAAGCAGTTTCAGAAGTTCTTCATCAGGTCGTTTTGGGTCAAAGTTTTCTTCGAAAACCTTTTTAACACAACTAATTCCTTTCTGAATTGGAATATTTGTGTAGAGATTATCCACATCCATAGTAAAAAAATAAAAATCTGATGGAAGTCTTAAACCTTTCACTATTTCTACAAAATGGTAAGTGTCCCTAATATAAGCAGGGTGTTTAATAGACAATGGATTCAAGTAATAGTCCAGATATGCCGCTGTAAAATACGTCTCACTCCCGCAATCCGAGACAATCGGTCTTCCTGGGGGAATCTCAAACGGAACAGTCCATTTTTCTGGGTCTTTATGAATTTTTGGCAAGATGTAAAATCTTCTTTCTCTTGGCTCTTGATTTCCAATCAAATATTGTTTCTGTTTTGAATTAATGAATTTCTTCTTAAACAATGTATTTACAATTTTTATTACCATGGGAATGGTGTCCCTATACATGGGTTTACTTAATTTCTTGTAATAAACTGTGTCATTAAGTTGTCGTTCCACCTCCAATATATATTGGTCCCGATTCATAATAACAATTGCTGACCCTTTGTCAGCAGGCTTCAAAACAATGTTTTTAATATGTTGCAAATCACGTAAAGCTTTTACTTCTTCCAATGAAATGTTAAAATTCTCTTTTTGTAATTTGTAATATTTTTTAAAGTCCTCTGAATCCTTATGAATTAAATTATTTATTTCCGGTGGTAACAAATCAATAGGAGGTGTCCAATTTGATGGTCCCACAAAGGGCAACCTTGCCCGTGATCTTGCGGTTTTATAGTATGCGGCTAATTTAATCTTCCGATGATAATTTTGCATATCCAATTGAATTTTAATCTTTTGATCCCTGCCTAAATCCAAGGTCGGAATAAATGTCAGTCCTTTGTTTAAAAGATCATGTTGGGGTCTAGTTAGTTGAAAATCTTTATCTAAAACCACCACACCATACCCCGCACGAAAGGAGTGTACTCCCTCTACCCCCCTCTGCTCCAGGTTCAGGGGGTGTTGGAGTTTAACATTGCCATCCAGTGGTCAAACATAGCACAGCCAGTCTCCTCCGTCCAATGGACATCATCAGGCTCTGTATGGAACTGGTCCTCAGGGAGGAGGGGAATGAAAGGCATGTTCCTTTGTAAATGATCATTCAGAATCTGAAGATTCTCCTTATCCTCGTCAGGAAGGTCAGGAGAGAAGTTCACCAAAGGAATCCAGACTTGTGCGTAAGGAAACTTCTTCTTGGTGGACCTGAGTGCTCCTTGCACATTCTTCACTGTGGTGTCCTTTGCCTTATTGCCTCTACTATTAATACCAAATGAGAGAATGATCTTCTCCACCACTAAACCCTGTGCTGGTACAGTTTTTTCCATAAGGGCCTGTGCATGACGAAAGTGGCCACCCGGGAAACTCTCAACTTGAAGGTTTTGGTCTAAAAAGTCTGGCAACCGGCATAGGTTTGAGTCCCCTATAATAAGGTACTTCTTATGGACCACCAGATTCCAATCAGTGAGTTTCCTTTGAGTATTGGGGTGTTTATACACTCTGAATCTGGTTGGTTCAGGAGAGCTGAAATGATCAAACGACTCCTGAAAGAGCTCTTCCTCATCAGGACCCAGCTGCTGATGGTCCAAAGTAGCGGATTCCTCAGGAATCTGTGCCATTGTCCGCCTTTCAGCATCCAACCTATCCTCTTCTTCCTGCATCTCATCAAAGAGAGCTACCAGTTCTGGATATTCTGATTGATTCACCTGATTCTCCATCTCCTCTTGATCCTCAGAGTCCTCAGTGTCTCCAGAGTCCTGTACGTCCTGATCTTCCTGAACACTGTCATCAGACAAACTAAGACACCTAGATCTTCTCGGTTTCCGCTGTGGAAGGTCTGAAACAGCAGGACTTTCTTCTCGTACTGGTACAAGGTCCTCCGTCATTGTGGCTATTGAGACCTTGGCTCGATGTTGAGGGACCCCCTGAGGGGACTGAGTCTGTGTAGAGATACCTTTTTGTTTTCTCTTCCCTGTATGTGTCCGTGTCTCTTGCCTCTGAACTGTGTCCCTAGGTAGTTGTGGAGCTGGAGCCTGGATCTGTGAAGAAGTGCTCATCGTTGGTACTCGTGTCTCCTGCCCTTGGACTATAACCCTAAACTGTTGAGAAGCCAAGGCCTGTCCAGAAGTTCCTGGTATGGGTTCACGTGTCTGCTCCATCTGACTCATGGCCATGGTCTGCTGTGGAGCTCCATTCTGTCCATGGTCTCCATTTTCCACCATTTCCGTGATCAAGGCCTCTGCATGGTCAATCACGTCCTGTGGGATACGTGACAGATTCCGCTTAGCCCAACGAACTGCCACCTCGAACCCTGTTTTCCAATCTGGAGTCAGGAGAGCAGAAATCTGTTCAAGCAACTCCTGCAAGGTTGTTTCATAATGTTCTGTGAGGATCAGATACGTGGTATGACCCCAGTTCTTAGCGTTACCGGTAATCAGATCCAAAGTACGTTCGGTGGGTACGGCTGGTTTAATCACAGTGGAAAGCATTTCTACAATCCCGGATATCGTGCGCGGCTCCGGTTTCCCAGGTTCTGGAGCAACATTGTACAGGTGATGCACTGTTTTGATTACCGCATGTAATTTCCGGATCAACCTCCCAAACTGGGGTTCAGCTGGTTGCCACCTAACCCCAGACCCTCTGGCCCGTGGAGAAATCCACCTCCGGGCTGGTTGTGGGAAAGCTTGGCGTACCACTCCCGCATATGAACGGGATTGAGGACCGGTGTAACGGGAAGCCCG
Source organism: Valencia hispanica (assembly GCA_963556495.2). NCBI lineage: Eukaryota > Metazoa > Chordata > Actinopteri > Cyprinodontiformes > Valenciidae > Valencia > Valencia hispanica. The sequence continues at coordinate 56,914,871 of OY747710.1, forward strand.
AGGGGGAGGCACTGGCCGATTAGGTAGGGGAAACTGATTTCCTCTCCTGTTGAAGGAGAAGGATTGTGCACGGTCCATCCTCCTCTGATCATTCCCAAAACCCCGATCCCATTGATCTTGGGGAAAACGTGGTCGCTGGCGTCTCCGGCCATAACGGACCACAGTCCACCCATCATCAGCCATGTTTTTATTTTTAAACAAGGCTGGTTCAAAAGCAACAAACAACTAAGGGAGGGTTTCCTCTTTTTGGAAACAATACGTAAACTAAAAAGCAACAAACAACTAAGGGAGGGTTTCCTCTTTTTGGAAACAATACGTAAACTAAAATGTAACTAAAATAAAAACCACAAGAGAGAAAAAAAATAATAAAAAAGACCTTAAAGGTCTAAAAGACCTCTATTGGTCTTAATTCAGAAGTTTTTAATTTTTAATTTTAGTTTTTATTATTTTTTTATGTTTTTTTTAATTTTTTTTAAATTGTTTTATCTATTTTTCTTATTTTAGAATATTTTTTTGAAAAATACAAAGGTGTGCAGGCTCAACGTTTCGACCTGAACCGGTCTTCTTCAGGAGCATAAGCACACCAAAACAGAAAAAAAACTCAATCAACAACAGTCATCCAACGGAGAGATGTTGTCTTCTCTGCAGTCTGAGCTGAAATGAGCTCTCTGTGCTCTGCAGTCCCTTTTATATGGTTAGCCCCGCCCCCATTTCCTTAAGTTTCGTTTTAGGTTAAGTTTTGTTTTCTATACTCCCCTATACCCTTCCTTCTGTTTTATCAATCCCAATTGTTAAATCTATATGTTTTTGTTTCTTTTTGATTTTTGATTTTTTGATTTAAATTTTTTTTGTCCTTTTTTTTCTTTTTTTTAGAAATGAGAACGATGAAATAAAAAAATCGAAAATTAGGAATGATTCGGGTTTTAAAAGAAAAATACAATTTAGGATCAGGAATTAAATTAGGGTTAGGTATAAACATCGGCGAAGGTTAGGTTTAGGGTAAGGGGACAGGGTAAGGCGTAGATTCCAAAAAATAGGATATAATTAGGATTAGGAATAGGGCTGGAAGATTAGGTTTAGGAGGAAGGGTGGGTTAGGCTATAATAACTTAGATCCCATCAAAACCTCACTAAGTACCATTAATTGGCCTACTAATATTTAATCCAAGAGGTTCCCTTGTTCCCAACATGAAAATCCAATACCTTTCCCTCTTTTTTCTCTCCCAATCAGACCAATTTATATTTCTCTCCAAACCAGCTATTCTCATAGATCCTCCCCCATGATTCAAGAAATGTTGAACTAAAGGTGTGTTTAATTCTTTCTTATGTCTTACATTGTATCTATGTCGTGTCATTCGTGTTGACAAAGAGTTCTTGGTTTCTCCTACATATTTAATACCACACTTAGCACAATAAATCATGTAAACACAATTCTTGGATCTTGTAGTAAATCCCTGTTGGATTTTAAAAACTGCATTCTCGCAATTTTTAACGAATCTCAGCCTGGAAAACTGTGGTTCCAGCAACTGCGGCTTCTGTAAGGTCAAAGGTGGCAACTTGGCCTTGACCAAAATGTCCCTCAGATTTTGATTTCTTCGGTAGGCCGAAACAACCCGTGAATGTGGAATCAAATCTCTATTATTTAGAATATTCTCAAAATTTGCCTTAAATCTTCCATTCAAAATCTTACTTGTGGAAGAATATGTGGTGATAAGAGGGATAAATCCTTCATGGTTCTTTTCTTGTGTTTCCTGAAAAGTTTTCAAACAATGTCTCAAGAAGGACCTTGAATACCCTCTCTTTCTTAGAGCTGTAAACAAAGTCTTAACCGCTTTGAAAAAATATTCAGGTCTTGTACAGATTCGTTTAAATCTAAGTAATTGTGATTTTACTAATCCTTTAAAAGTATGTTTTGGATGGAAGCTGTGTTTGTGAAGTAACGCATGTGTATCCGTACTTTTGAAATGAACGTCAACATCCAATCTGCCAGTTCTTAAAAAATCTCTTCCCTTCAATACAGTAGTATCCAAAAAGGCTATTGATTGTTCATTAATCTCTGTTTTTAGTGTAATTGATGGATCATGAGAGTTTAAGATGTCCACAAAATTCCAAAATTCCTCTTGAGTTCCAATCCATATACCCCAAATATCATCCAAATATCGTAGGTAATATTCCGGTCTCTTTTTACATTTTAAAAATACTTCTTGTTCCCAATTTGCCATAAATATATTTGCGTAGGCCGGTGCAAACTTTTTGCCCATGGCCGTCCCTTTGACCTGCAAATAAAAATTTTTATTGAACACAAAATCGTTCCTCATCAAATTAATTTCAAGCAGTTTCAGAAGTTCTTCATCAGGTCGTTTTGGGTCAAAGTTTTCTTCGAAAACCTTTTTAACACAACTAATTCCTTTCTGAATTGGAATATTTGTGTAGAGATTATCCACATCCATAGTAAAAAAATAAAAATCTGATGGAAGTCTTAAACCTTTCACTATTTCTACAAAATGGTAAGTGTCCCTAATATAAGCAGGGTGTTTAATAGACAATGGATTCAAGTAATAGTCCAGATATGCCGCTGTAAAATACGTCTCACTCCCGCAATCCGAGACAATCGGTCTTCCTGGGGGAATCTCAAACGGAACAGTCCATTTTTCTGGGTCTTTATGAATTTTTGGCAAGATGTAAAATCTTCTTTCTCTTGGCTCTTGATTTCCAATCAAATATTGTTTCTGTTTTGAATTAATGAATTTCTTCTTAAACAATGTATTTACAATTTTTATTACCATGGGAATGGTGTCCCTATACATGGGTTTACTTAATTTCTTGTAATAAACTGTGTCATTAAGTTGTCGTTCCACCTCCAATATATATTGGTCCCGATTCATAATAACAATTGCTGACCCTTTGTCAGCAGGCTTCAAAACAATGTTTTTAATATGTTGCAAATCACGTAAAGCTTTTACTTCTTCCAATGAAATGTTAAAATTCTCTTTTTGTAATTTGTAATATTTTTTAAAGTCCTCTGAATCCTTATGAATTAAATTATTTATTTCCGGTGGTAACAAATCAATAGGAGGTGTCCAATTTGATGGTCCCACAAAGGGCAACCTTGCCCGTGATCTTGCGGTTTTATAGTATGCGGCTAATTTAATCTTCCGATGATAATTTTGCATATCCAATTGAATTTTAATCTTTTGATCCCTGCCTAAATCCAAGGTCGGAATAAATGTCAGTCCTTTGTTTAAAAGATCATGTTGGGGTCTAGTTAGTTGAAAATCTTTATCTAAAACCACCACACCATACCCCGCACGAAAGGAGTGTACTCCCTCTACCCCCCTCTGCTCCAGGTTCAGGGGGTGTTGGAGTTTAACATTGCCATCCAGTGGTCAAACATAGCACAGCCAGTCTCCTCCGTCCAATGGACATCATCAGGCTCTGTATGGAACTGGTCCTCAGGGAGGAGGGGAATGAAAGGCATGTTCCTTTGTAAATGATCATTCAGAATCTGAAGATTCTCCTTATCCTCGTCAGGAAGGTCAGGAGAGAAGTTCACCAAAGGAATCCAGACTTGTGCGTAAGGAAACTTCTTCTTGGTGGACCTGAGTGCTCCTTGCACATTCTTCACTGTGGTGTCCTTTGCCTTATTGCCTCTACTATTAATACCAAATGAGAGAATGATCTTCTCCACCACTAAACCCTGTGCTGGTACAGTTTTTTCCATAAGGGCCTGTGCATGACGAAAGTGGCCACCCGGGAAACTCTCAACTTGAAGGTTTTGGTCTAAAAAGTCTGGCAACCGGCATAGGTTTGAGTCCCCTATAATAAGGTACTTCTTATGGACCACCAGATTCCAATCAGTGAGTTTCCTTTGAGTATTGGGGTGTTTATACACTCTGAATCTGGTTGGTTCAGGAGAGCTGAAATGATCAAACGACTCCTGAAAGAGCTCTTCCTCATCAGGACCCAGCTGCTGATGGTCCAAAGTAGCGGATTCCTCAGGAATCTGTGCCATTGTCCGCCTTTCAGCATCCAACCTATCCTCTTCTTCCTGCATCTCATCAAAGAGAGCTACCAGTTCTGGATATTCTGATTGATTCACCTGATTCTCCATCTCCTCTTGATCCTCAGAGTCCTCAGTGTCTCCAGAGTCCTGTACGTCCTGATCTTCCTGAACACTGTCATCAGACAAACTAAGACACCTAGATCTTCTCGGTTTCCGCTGTGGAAGGTCTGAAACAGCAGGACTTTCTTCTCGTACTGGTACAAGGTCCTCCGTCATTGTGGCTATTGAGACCTTGGCTCGATGTTGAGGGACCCCCTGAGGGGACTGAGTCTGTGTAGAGATACCTTTTTGTTTTCTCTTCCCTGTATGTGTCCGTGTCTCTTGCCTCTGAACTGTGTCCCTAGGTAGTTGTGGAGCTGGAGCCTGGATCTGTGAAGAAGTGCTCATCGTTGGTACTCGTGTCTCCTGCCCTTGGACTATAACCCTAAACTGTTGAGAAGCCAAGGCCTGTCCAGAAGTTCCTGGTATGGGTTCACGTGTCTGCTCCATCTGACTCATGGCCATGGTCTGCTGTGGAGCTCCATTCTGTCCATGGTCTCCATTTTCCACCATTTCCGTGATCAAGGCCTCTGCATGGTCAATCACGTCCTGTGGGATACGTGACAGATTCCGCTTAGCCCAACGAACTGCCACCTCGAACCCTGTTTTCCAATCTGGAGTCAGGAGAGCAGAAATCTGTTCAAGCAACTCCTGCAAGGTTGTTTCATAATGTTCTGTGAGGATCAGATACGTGGTATGACCCCAGTTCTTAGCGTTACCGGTAATCAGATCCAAAGTACGTTCGGTGGGTACGGCTGGTTTAATCACAGTGGAAAGCATTTCTACAATCCCGGATATCGTGCGCGGCTCCGGTTTCCCAGGTTCTGGAGCAACATTGTACAGGTGATGCACTGTTTTGATTACCGCATGTAATTTCCGGATCAACCTCCCAAACTGGGGTTCAGCTGGTTGCCACCTAACCCCAGACCCTCTGGCCCGTGGAGAAATCCACCTCCGGGCTGGTTGTGGGAAAGCTTGGCGTACCACTCCCGCATATGAACGGGATTGAGGACCGGTGTAACGGGAAGCCCGAGGGGGAGGCACTGGCCGATTAGGTAGGGGAAACTGATTTCCTCTCCTGTTGAAGGAGAAGGATTGTGCACGGTCCATCCTCCTCTGATCATTCCCAAAACCCCGATCCCATTGATCTTGGGGAAAACGTGGTCGCTGGCGTCTCCGGCCATAACGGACCACAGTCCACCCATCATCAGCCATGTTTTTATTTTTAAACAAGGCTGGTTCAAAAGCAACAAACAACTAAGGGAGGGTTTCCTCTTTTTGGAAACAATACGTAAACTAAAAAGCAACAAACAACTAAGGGAGGGTTTCCTCTTTTTGGAAACAATACGTAAACTAAAATGTAACTAAAATAAAAACCACAAGAGAGAAAAAAAATAATAAAAAAGACCTTAAAGGTCTAAAAGACCTCTATTGGTCTTAATTCAGAAGTTTTTAATTTTTAATTTTAGTTTTTATTATTTTTTTATGTTTTTTTTAATTTTTTTTAAATTGTTTTATCTATTTTTCTTATTTTAGAATATTTTTTTGAAAAATACAAAGGTGTGCAGGCTCAACGTTTCGACCTGAACCGGTCTTCTTCAGGAGCATAAGCACACCAAAACAGAAAAAAAACTCAATCAACAACAGTCATCCAACGGAGAGATGTTGTCTTCTCTGCAGTCTGAGCTGAAATGAGCTCTCTGTGCTCTGCAGTCCCTTTTATATGGTTAGCCCCGCCCCCATTTCCTTAAGTTTCGTTTTAGGTTAAGTTTTGTTTTCTATACTCCCCTATACCCTTCCTTCTGTTTTATCAATCCCAATTGTTAAATCTATATGTTTTTGTTTCTTTTTGATTTTTGATTTTTTGATTTAAATTTTTTTTGTCCTTTTTTTTCTTTTTTTTAGAAATGAGAACGATGAAATAAAAAAATCGAAAATTAGGAATGATTCGGGTTTTAAAAGAAAAATACAATTTAGGATCAGGAATTAAATTAGGGTTAGGTATAAACATCGGCGAAGGTTAGGTTTAGGGTAAGGGGACAGGGTAAGGCGTAGATTCCAAAAAATAGGATATAATTAGGATTAGGAATAGGGCTGGAAGATTAGGTTTAGGAGGAAGGGTGGGTTAGGCTATAATAACTTAGATCCCATCAAAACCTCACTAAGTACCATTAATTGGCCTACTAATATTTAATCCAAGAGGTTCCCTTGTTCCCAACATGAAAATCCAATACCTTTCCCTCTTTTTTCTCTCCCAATCAGACCAATTTATATTTCTCTCCAAACCAGCTATTCTCATAGATCCTCCCCCATGATTCAAGAAATGTTGAACTAAAGGTGTGTTTAATTCTTTCTTATGTCTTACATTGTATCTATGTCGTGTCATTCGTGTTGACAAAGAGTTCTTGGTTTCTCCTACATATTTAATACCACACTTAGCACAATAAATCATGTAAACACAATTCTTGGATCTTGTAGTAAATCCCTGTTGGATTTTAAAAACTGCATTCTCGCAATTTTTAACGAATCTCAGCCTGGAAAACTGTGGTTCCAGCAACTGCGGCTTCTGTAAGGTCAAAGGTGGCAACTTGGCCTTGACCAAAATGTCCCTCAGATTTTGATTTCTTCGGTAGGCCGAAACAACCCGTGAATGTGGAATCAAATCTCTATTATTTAGAATATTCTCAAAATTTGCCTTAAATCTTCCATTCAAAATCTTACTTGTGGAAGAATATGTGGTGATAAGAGGGATAAATCCTTCATGGTTCTTTTCTTGTGTTTCCTGAAAAGTTTTCAAACAATGTCTCAAGAAGGACCTTGAATACCCTCTCTTTCTTAGAGCTGTAAACAAAGTCTTAACCGCTTTGAAAAAATATTCAGGTCTTGTACAGATTCGTTTAAATCTAAGTAATTGTGATTTTACTAATCCTTTAAAAGTATGTTTTGGATGGAAGCTGTGTTTGTGAAGTAACGCATGTGTATCCGTACTTTTGAAATGAACGTCAACATCCAATCTGCCAGTTCTTAAAAAATCTCTTCCCTTCAATACAGTAGTATCCAAAAAGGCTATTGATTGTTCATTAATCTCTGTTTTTAGTGTAATTGATGGATCATGAGAGTTTAAGATGTCCACAAAATTCCAAAATTCCTCTTGAGTTCCAATCCATATACCCCAAATATCATCCAAATATCGTAGGTAATATTCCGGTCTCTTTTTACATTTTAAAAATACTTCTTGTTCCCAATTTGCCATAAATATATTTGCGTAGGCCGGTGCAAACTTTTTGCCCATGGCCGTCCCTTTGACCTGCAAATAAAAATTTTTATTGAACACAAAATCGTTCCTCATCAAATTAATTTCAAGCAGTTTCAGAAGTTCTTCATCAGGTCGTTTTGGGTCAAAGTTTTCTTCGAAAACCTTTTTAACACAACTAATTCCTTTCTGAATTGGAATATTTGTGTAGAGATTATCCACATCCATAGTAAAAAAATAAAAATCTGATGGAAGTCTTAAACCTTTCACTATTTCTACAAAATGGTAAGTGTCCCTAATATAAGCAGGGTGTTTAATAGACAATGGATTCAAGTAATAGTCCAGATATGCCGCTGTAAAATACGTCTCACTCCCGCAATCCGAGACAATCGGTCTTCCTGGGGGAATCTCAAACGGAACAGTCCATTTTTCTGGGTCTTTATGAATTTTTGGCAAGATGTAAAATCTTCTTTCTCTTGGCTCTTGATTTCCAATCAAATATTGTTTCTGTTTTGAATTAATGAATTTCTTCTTAAACAATGTATTTACAATTTTTATTACCATGGGAATGGTGTCCCTATACATGGGTTTACTTAATTTCTTGTAATAAACTGTGTCATTAAGTTGTCGTTCCACCTCCAATATATATTGGTCCCGATTCATAATAACAATTGCTGACCCTTTGTCAGCAGGCTTCAAAACAATGTTTTTAATATGTTGCAAATCACGTAAAGCTTTTACTTCTTCCAATGAAATGTTAAAATTCTCTTTTTGTAATTTGTAATATTTTTTAAAGTCCTCTGAATCCTTATGAATTAAATTATTTATTTCCGGTGGTAACAAATCAATAGGAGGTGTCCAATTTGATGGTCCCACAAAGGGCAACCTTGCCCGTGATCTTGCGGTTTTATAGTATGCGGCTAATTTAATCTTCCGATGATAATTTTGCATATCCAATTGAATTTTAATCTTTTGATCCCTGCCTAAATCCAAGGTCGGAATAAATGTCAGTCCTTTGTTTAAAAGATCATGTTGGGGTCTAGTTAGTTGAAAATCTTTATCTAAAACCACCACACCATACCCCGCACGAAAGGAGTGTACTCCCTCTACCCCCCTCTGCTAGGGTAGGGTAGGGTTAGGGTAGGGTAGGGTTAGGGTTAGGGTTAGGGTAAGGGTTAGGGTTAGGGTAAGGGTTAGGGTAAGGGTAGGGTTAGGGTAGGGTAGGGTTAGGGTAAGGGTTAGGGTAAGGGTAAGGGTTAGGGTTAGGGTAGGGTAGGGTTAGGGTAAGGGGTAGGGTAGGGTAGGGTTAGGGTAAGGGGGTAAGGGTTAGGGTAGGGGTAGGGTTAGGGGTTAGGGTAAGGGGTTAGGGTAAGGGTAGGGTAAGGGTTAGGGTTAGGGTAAGGTTAAGGGATGAACACCACCTGAGGATCGAACAAAGTCCCGATAACTAGGGTTAGGGTAGGGTAAGGGTAGGGTAGGGTTAGGGTTAGGGTTAGGTTAAGGGATGAACACCACCTGAGGATCGAATAAAGTTCCGATAAGTCAAAAAGTAAAAGTGATAGGAGGACGAAACCAGTGTCTACACTGGGGTTTTGTGGGGTGGCGGACTCGCTGGCGAAGACCCCGTGTCGATAGCACTTACGGTTCCCGAGATACTCCAAAAATGGCCAAAAAGGATCGAACGAAAAGGTCAAAATGGAAGATAGGAGTGTTTGATGGAGCCAGATCTTGGATATTTGTAATCAGGGCCTCGTGCCGGGTTGGTAGACACCCGACATGGCATGATTCGGAGCGACTTCCCAGACTCAACATTGTTTTTCGATGTCTGGTAACATGGCCGTGTGACCTATCTATCAATGCGGGATGGCACACAGGTTCCAAACGTGCCCAGAGAGGGTGTCTGTGATGCTTCTGTGTCCAGATAGGAAGCGAGATTCATGGTGATCCTTCTGTGTCCATATAGGAAGCGAGTTTGAGTGCCCCCCCACGGACCTTAGGTTTAGTAAAAAGCATCAGGGCAAGGCATAGATAGAATAGATGGGTGACTGTGTATGAGAATGGACTTTTCATAGGAGGGGACTTTTTATAAGAATGGACTTTTCATAGGAATGGACTTTGCATAGAAATGGACATTGCATAGTAATGGACTGCTGATAGGAAGGGAGTTTGCATAGGAATGGAATTTTGACAGGCATGGGATTTGCATAGGAATGGAGTTTTTGCATAGAAATGGACTTTTGCCAGGAAGGGACTGCTGATAGGAATGGAATTTTGACAGGAATGGACTTTTCATACATGTAGATAGGTATATGGGGTTTATAAGGTCGTGGTACCCCCCCCTGACCAAACTTTGAAGTGCTATAACTTTTGATCTGAATGTGATAGAGACATGGGACCAGCGTCTACCCCCCGGTACCACGGGTCTGGCTTTCGATTTCTTCCATCCGTTTGACCGTACGAGCTTCCGTTCTTGAGATACGCCCACTTTTTGACATCCGGTGGTCTGTATCTCGAGAACGGAAGGTCGTAGAGACATGGGGACACTTCAGGCTTGCTCAGAACGGTCGAATTATGGCAGACGGATCTTGGTTGCAAGTCTCTACGACGTACGGTTCGGGAGTTACGAGTCGTCAAAGTCGCCCCATTGGTTTCTATGGGACTGGGAGATGTCGAAAATTCACTAAGTGTCGGAGTCCGATATCGTTCGTCCAAAAAGTAGTTATGAGCACGTTTCAGACCATTTGGAGTCGATTGGTATACTTTTCTTGAGTCATTTTTTCAGATTTTGACATCCACTAGTTGGCGCTTTCTTCAATTTCATGCCTTTCCCTGACTTTTTTCCCTAATCCTAAGTCAAGCACATATTCCACGGACCTTAGGTTTAGTAAAAAGCATCAGGGCAAGGCATAGATAGAATAGATGGGTGACTGTGTATGAGAATGGACTTTTCATAGGAGGGGACTTTTTATAAGAATGGACTTTTCATAGGAATGGACTTTGCATAGAAATGGACATTGCATAGTAATGGACTGCTGATAGGAAGGGAGTTTGCATAGGAATGGAATTTTGACAGGCATGGGATTTGCATAGGAATGGAGTTTTTGCATAGAAATGGACTTTTGCCAGGAAGGGACTGCTGATAGGAATGGAATTTTGACAGGAATGGACTTTTCATACATGTAGATAGGTATATGGGGTTTATAAGGTCGTGGTACCCCCCCCTGACCAAACTTTGAAGTGCTATAACTTTTGATCTGAATGTGATAGAGACATGGGACCAGCGTCTACCCCCCGGTACCACGGGTCTGGCTTTCGATTTCTTCCATCCGTTTGACCGTACGAGCTTCCGTTCTTGAGATACGCCCACTTTTTGACATCCGGTGGTCTGTATCTCTGGAACGGAAGGTCGTAGAGACATGGGGACACTTCAGGCTTGCTCAGAACGGTCGAATTATGGCAGACGGATCTTGGTTGCAAGTCTCTACGACGTACGGTTCGGGAGTTACGAGTCGTCAAAGTCGTCCCATTGGTTTCTATGGGACCGTCAGATGTCGAAAATTCACTAAGTGTCGGAGTCCGATATCGTTCGTCCAAAAAGTAGTTATGAGCACGTTTCAGACCATTTGGAGTCGATTGGTATACTTTTCTTGAGTCATTTTTTCAGATTTTGACATCCACTAGTTGGCGCTATCTTCAATTTCATGCCTTTCCCTGACTCTTTTCCCTAATCCTAAGTCAAGCACATATTCCACGGACCTTAGGTTTAGTAAAAAGCATCAGGGCAAGGCATAATCAAAATAAATGAGTGACCTGTAACAGGAATGGACTTTACATAGGAAGGGACTGTTGATAGGAATGGACTTTTGCATAGGAAGGGACTTTACACAGGAAGGGACTGCTGATAGGAATGGACTTTGCATAAGAATGGACTTTTTGACAGGAATGGACTTTGTATAAGAAGGGAATTTTGACAGGAATGGACTTTTGACAGGAATGGAGTCTTACATGTGAAAGGACTTTGTATTTGAATGGAGATTTGCATAGGAATGGATTTTTCATGTGAATGGGGTTTTTCATGGGGTCTGGGGGTCGTCGGTGGCCGTCGAGCATCCTGATAGGAAGGTGCTAGAGACATGGGACCAAGCTCTACCCCCCCATTTACTTGGTCTGGCTTTCGATTTCTGACGTCCGTTTGACCGTACGACCTTCCCGTGGATGGCCACGCCCACTTTTTGACAGTATCAGGGTAAGGGTAAGGGTTAGGGTTAGGGTTAGGGTTAGGGTTAGGGTTAGGGTAAGGGTTAGGGTAGGGTTAGGGTTAGGGTTAGGGTTAGGGTTAGGGTTAGGGTAAGGGTAAGGGTAGGGTAGGGTAGGGTAAGGGATGAACACCACCTGAGGATCGAACAAAGTCCCGATAACTCAAAAAGTATAAGTGATAGGGGGATGAAAGTGGTCTCTAGGGGGGGGTTTTGGGGGATGGCCGACTCACTGGTGAAGACCCCATGTTGATATCTCCTACGGTTCCTGAGATATCGCAAAATGGCCAAAAAAGGATCGAACGAAAAGGTCAAAATTGAAGATAGGAAGGTCTGATCGCCCTAAGTCTAGTATATTTGTAATCAGCACCTCATGCCGGGTTGGCAGACACCCAACATGGCATGATTCGGAGTTAGTACTTAGATTGAACAATTTTTTTCAAAGTCTCGTAAGTATGTCGTGTTACCTACCTATCGATGCGGAATCAAGTCCTCGTTTCATTTATACTAATTCTGGTCCTCTCTGTCGTTTCCAGGTCCAGTTTCACCATGGAAGTTCCTCTGACGTTTCCAATTGGTTCCACGGACCTTAGGTTTAGTGGAAATAGTCATGGCAGGGCATAATATAGTTGTACTTGGTGAACATTATATGCTGGATATCAGGTAAGTACAGTGGTGAGTACATGGTACTGGGAACAGGTAAGTATGGTGCTAGATGAACATGTAAGTATGGTAAGTATGGTACTTAGTGAACAGGTAAGTATGGGAAGTTTGGTAAGTATGGTAAGTAAGTATGGTACTTAGTGAACAGGTAAGTATGCTAAGTATGGTCCTTAGTCAACAGGTAAGTATGGTAAGTATGGTTTTCAGTGAACAGGTAAGTACCCAGGTGACTACTGGAACAGGTAAGTACCCAGGTGAGTGGTTGGAGAAGGGTCAGGGACAGGGATTATACAGGGGTTAGGGTAGGGTAGGGTTAGGGTTAGGGTTAGGGTTAGGGTAGGGTTAGGGTAAGGGGTTAGGGGGTTAGGGTTAGGGTTAGGGTAAGGGTTAGGGTAAGGGTTAGGGTAAGGGTAGGGTAAGGGTTAGGGTAAGGGTTAGGGTTAGGGTTAGGGTAAGGGTTAGGGGTTAGGGTAGGGTTAGGGTAAGGGTTAGGGTTAGGGTTAGGGTAAGGGGTTAGGGTTAGGGTTAGGGTAAGGGTAGGGTTAGGGTAGGGTAGGGTAGGGTAGGGTAGGGGTAGGGTAGGGTTAGGGTTAGGGTTAGGTTAAGGGATGAACACCACCTGAGGATCGAATAAAGTTCCGATAAGTCAAAAAGTAAAAGTGATAGGAGGACGAAACCAGTGTCTACACTGGGGTTTTGTGGGGTGGCGGACTCGCTGGCGAAGACCCCGTGTCGATAGCACTTACGGTTCCCGAGATACTCCAAAAATGGCCAAAAAGGATCGAACGAAAAGGTCAAAATGGAAGATAGGAGTGTTTGATGGAGCCAGATCTTGGATATTTGTAATCAGGGCCTCGTGCCGGGTTGGTAGACACCCGACATGGCATGATTCGGAGCGACTTCCCAGACTCAACATTGTTTTTCGATGTCTGGTAACATGGCCGTGTGACCTATCTATCAATGCGGGATGGCACACAGGTTCCAAACGTGCCCAGAGAGGGTGTCTGTGATGCTTCTGTGTCCAGATAGGAAGCGAGATTCATGGTGATCCTTCTGTGTCCATATAGGAAGCGAGTTTGAGTGCCCCCCCACGGACCTTAGGTTTAGTAAAAAGCATCAGGGCAAGGCATAGATAGAATAGATGGGTGACTGTGTATGAGAATGGACTTTTCATAGGAGGGGACTTTTTATAAGAATGGACTTTTCATAGGAATGGACTTTGCATAGAAATGGACATTGCATAGTAATGGACTGCTGATAGGAAGGGAGTTTGCATAGGAATGGAATTTTGACAGGCATGGGATTTGCATAGGAATGGAGTTTTTGCATAGAAATGGACTTTTGCCAGGAAGGGACTGCTGATAGGAATGGAATTTTGACAGGAATGGACTTTTCATACATGTAGATAGGTATATGGGGTTTATAAGGTCGTGGTACCCCCCCCTGACCAAACTTTGAAGTGCTATAACTTTTGATCTGAATGTGATAGAGACATGGGACCAGCGTCTACCCCCCGGTACCACGGGTCTGGCTTTCGATTTCTTCCATCCGTTTGACCGTACGAGCTTCCGTTCTTGAGATACGCCCACTTTTTGACATCCGGTGGTCTGTATCTCGAGAACGGAAGGTCGTAGAGACATGGGGACACTTCAGGCTTGCTCAGAACGGTCGAATTATGGCAGACGGATCTTGGTTGCAAGTCTCTACGACGTACGGTTCGGGAGTTACGAGTCGTCAAAGTCGCCCCATTGGTTTCTATGGGACTGGGAGATGTCGAAAATTCACTAAGTGTCGGAGTCCGATATCGTTCGTCCAAAAAGTAGTTATGAGCACGTTTCAGACCATTTGGAGTCGATTGGTATACTTTTCTTGAGTCATTTTTTCAGATTTTGACATCCACTAGTTGGCGCTTTCTTCAATTTCATGCCTTTCCCTGACTTTTTTCCCTAATCCTAAGTCAAGCACATATTCCACGGACCTTAGGTTTAGTAAAAAGCATCAGGGCAAGGCATAGATAGAATAGATGGGTGACTGTGTATGAGAATGGACTTTTCATAGGAGGGGACTTTTTATAAGAATGGACTTTTCATAGGAATGGACTTTGCATAGAAATGGACATTGCATAGTAATGGACTGCTGATAGGAAGGGAGTTTGCATAGGAATGGAATTTTGACAGGCATGGGATTTGCATAGGAATGGAGTTTTTGCATAGAAATGGACTTTTGCCAGGAAGGGACTGCTGATAGGAATGGAATTTTGACAGGAATGGACTTTTCATACATGTAGATAGGTATATGGGGTTTATAAGGTCGTGGTACCCCCCCCTGACCAAACTTTGAAGTGCTATAACTTTTGATCTGAATGTGATAGAGACATGGGACCAGCGTCTACCCCCCGGTACCACGGGTCTGGCTTTCGATTTCTTCCATCCGTTTGACCGTACGAGCTTCCGTTCTTGAGATACGCCCACTTTTTGACATCCGGTGGTCTGTATCTCTGGAACGGAAGGTCGTAGAGACATGGGGACACTTCAGGCTTGCTCAGAACGGTCGAATTATGGCAGACGGATCTTGGTTGCAAGTCTCTACGACGTACGGTTCGGGAGTTACGAGTCGTCAAAGTCGTCCCATTGGTTTCTATGGGACCGTCAGATGTCGAAAATTCACTAAGTGTCGGAGTCCGATATCGTTCGTCCAAAAAGTAGTTATGAGCACGTTTCAGACCATTTGGAGTCGATTGGTATACTTTTCTTGAGTCATTTTTTCAGATTTTGACATCCACTAGTTGGCGCTATCTTCAATTTCATGCCTTTCCCTGACTCTTTTCCCTAATCCTAAGTCAAGCACATATTCCACGGACCTTAGGTTTAGTAAAAAGCATCAGGGCAAGGCATAATCAAAATAAATGAGTGACCTGTAACAGGAATGGACTTTACATAGGAAGGGACTGTTGATAGGAATGGACTTTTGCATAGGAAGGGACTTTACACAGGAAGGGACTGCTGATAGGAATGGACTTTGCATAAGAATGGACTTTTTGACAGGAATGGACTTTGTATAAGAAGGGAATTTTGACAGGAATGGACTTTTGACAGGAATGGAGTCTTACATGTGAAAGGACTTTGTATTTGAATGGAGATTTGCATAGGAATGGATTTTTCATGTGAATGGGGTTTTTCATGGGGTCTGGGGGTCGTCGGTGGCCGTCGAGCATCCTGATAGGAAGGTGCTAGAGACATGGGACCAAGCTCTACCCCCCCATTTACTTGGTCTGGCTTTCGATTTCTGACGTCCGTTTGACCGTACGACCTTCCCGTGGATGGCCACGCCCACTTTTTGACAGTATCAGGGTAAGG